>JAWZSL010000043.1:600000-1200000 GCA_034769285.1 Lutjanus argentimaculatus | reverse complement strand
AAGTATCAGTGAAAAACTGGAAACATCAGATTCCTGCGTGAAAAGGAGCATCTCAATAATATATAGAAACTTGGTAAAGACATCTACAGAATCATCAGATGATAAAAGAATGATTCAGACCAATATCACAGAGCAGGAAGGGGAAAAGGTTTGTTCTCAGGCACCAATGTCATCTATTAATAGAAGATTTAAACTTATTCAATAACTGACTTATGAGAACATACATAACCCCTGAAAAACTCAATAAATTCAATCCCAACATCCCAGACAGCTGTATAACATGTAGAACAGAAAGAGGGAGCCTGTTTCACTGTGTTTGGACGTGTAAACACATACAAGACTTTTGGAAAGAAATAATTAGCATCATTTCCAAGATCATCCACAAAGAAATCCCTTTGTGCCCAGAGACCTGTATCCTCGGTTTTATTCCAGGAGCATCAGCTCTGAGAACTCATGAAACAAAGTTAATGACCCTTTGTCTTATACATGTGAAGCATCTTATTGTGACGTATTGGAAGAGTGTCCATTGTCCATCTGTAAACCTTTGCATCAATGAGCTGTCTTCTTGCAGAGCGACTGAAAGGCTTAAATACACAATGAAACAAAAGACACAACTTTCATTAAATATGGGATTCACTTCTGACATTTTTGGAAACAAGGACCTGATATTGTAATTGTACTGTATGTAACTAATTAAACCTTTTTCTTTTTATTCTGTTTATTGTCTTCAGTTACATTAACTTGTTTCATTTATCTATTTTCTTTTTTTCCAGCTGATACACAAGCATGTATGTCTGCATTTATATCCATGAGTATGAGTGTGTACCGTATTCTTTATTAACGATACTCTCATTATTGGTTCATCTACATTGATGGCTCAGAGTTTATCAGTGGGTGGAGACGGGAGGGAGGGAAGAAGTTCAAACAACTAAATATTGGAACAAACTCATCATGACAATGTGATGTAGTAAAATAATAAAAATATATGTGTTAAAGAAAAGTTCTGTACTTACTTGAGGTACTTGTACTTTACTTGAGTATTTCCATTTTATCCAACTTTATACTTATACTACATTTCAGAGACAAATACTGCACTTATTAATCCACAAAGGTGAAAAAAGTTTGTTTCCTGACGTTTTAGAGATTTGTGGTTCTCACAGGACAGCCACACTACAAACATGTGATGATCTTATAGACCATGATGCATTGCTGTAGATTAAATTAGCCAACAGTGGCCTATAAAGTAGCTAAAATGAGCTCAACCTTAAACATCTACAGCAGTAAACAGCAGCAACATTAATGTAATAATATTAATCCAGAATCATCAGATATAATCACACTCACAGGGAACATTTTACTGCAACATGAAGACTTTTATTTTAAGTACAAGTTGACATGTGGAAGACATGGTGGAGGACACCACTAAGCTGAACAAAGAACAGGTGAGTCCAGGTGGGTGGAGCTGGCTGACTTGATAAAAGTCAGCTAGTGAGACGCGTTTTTGTGTCTCACTACATCATCTGAATGATTTTTGACTTATGATTTCATCAAAATGACAGTTGTATAAAAGGCTCCTGGTTTAAGGACTAATTATCCTGCCAGCAGCTCATGTTCCTGATTGGTTGGGGGAAAGTCAGCTGAAGCTAAGCAGCCAATCACAAGTGAGAGGTAATTATCAGAGGCCTGCTGTACAGCCAGTGATTCAGTTGTGTGGTAGCAGCTCTAGTTGTCCTACCAGGTGGACATTTCATATAGTTCAGCATTCAAGTGTGTCCTGAGTGGATTATTCCTGCCAAATATGAGTGTGTGACTGAGAAGTAAGTGAATCATTCTTTCTGTTGTAATTAGTGTTGACTTTGATTTGAAGCCTCTGAGTTGAATTGGTAGCTTATTACCTTGTGCTGTTGTGTGTTGTTTGAAATGTTGTGTGCCTTGTGTTATTGGCTGTTGTTGAAATGTCCTATATTAGAGACTACTGTGTATATTTGGTGAACAAGTTTGCGTTCCCAACATGTAACATTAGGGTGGAGACTTAAATGGTCAAGTTGTGTTGAGAGCTAGTGAGAGTAAACCCTCCCCACCAGAGGGCAGTGTTAGCTCTTCTCTTCTCATGGGGTATAGCCCATTATTTACCACAATGTTTACAGCATTTGTCCATTTGTTAAACATGAGCTTCAAATCACAGTTGAGGAGTTTTGAGGATTTGTAGTTTTGTATTTTCATCACAGCTGTTAAACAACAGATAACAGTCTGTGTTACTAAATTCACCACCAACCTGAATGTGTTTGTGTTAACATGAATGTTTTTTTCTATCAACACCAACAAACTTCAGCAGCAGCAGCAGCAGCAGTCTTATCTGTGGGCCACAGGGGCTGATGGGAGGTCTGAGGACCTGTTAGAAAGCACGTGTCCCTGGTCTGATCTCACAGCTCGTCCTTGTTTGGCCGCAGCTGCATCAAAGCGCCACTTCTCCCCAGGTTCACCAGAGGAAACACCACTGCACAAAATGCTTTTCCTCCCAGCTGCTGCTCTGTGCTGTCTGTGTTCAGGTGAGTGTTTCCAGCCAATCAGGAGCCAACAAAGTCAACCTTTAACAAACACTGTCACACTAACCTTCATCTACCTGTCTGTTTCTCTACAGCGCTGGTTGCCATGGCAGCAGAGCTGATTCAGGAGGATTTAACATTGACCAGGAGAGTTGGTGGAAAAGTCTCCTTCAGCTGTGGAAACACTGACCAGTGTGACAGCGATGGTGTATTTTGGTACCAGAAGAAAGACACAGAAACATTCAAAGGGATTCTCTCTATTCGTAGGAGTGATGGTAGAGTTGATATTTACAATCATCCTCAGAGAGCTGATTTCTCAGCTGTGAGAAAACAGAACGGCTGTGAGTTGCAGATCAAAAAAGTTAAACGTGATCATTCAGCCACCTACTACTGCTACTGTCAGGTGGCTCTCCACAGTGATAAATGCTGCCTGCAGCCTGTACAAAAACCTCCAGATGAACAGATGTCAAACAGTGTTTGTGACAGGAAGAGAGCAGTAAACCACAGCCCAGGTTCACATATTTCACCTCCATCTCAGCCAGAGTCACAAACACACTGAAGTGAGGGATTTATTTTCTTTCCTGCTGTCAGGATTTATTAGCAATACCAAATGGTGCCAGGACCTATTGGCTTTGCTTGGATTTTTAGGGCCCACACACCAACCACAGTGTAAGGACCCTGATGATACTGACGAAAATATTATCATTCTGGCAAAAGCATGTTGCCTTTTTGAGAGCTTAAACATACTCAAAAACTCACCAAATTTGGCACATGGGTCAGTTGTGGTGAAAATTTACGTGTCATATGGTTTTGCAGAACCCCCTGCAGCACGTTTCACTGATGTGCACGGAAATCTGTGCACATTTGTACCGTAACAGTCTGACTGGGAATGCTTGGGGTGCCAATTAGGTCAGCACTTGACAATACTTCATCACGATGTGAGTCAGTATTTCTTTTAGTTTGTCAACCGCACCTAAAGGATCAAAATCAGAGCATGTAAAACAAAAACTTTTTTTTAAACCCATGAGAATACACAACTCAAGCAAACCAAACCGCAATCAACACAATACCACTGCAGATCGCACTTAAATGAAATAAGTGTATTGAGGAAAATCATAGACAACAAATAGCAACAGAGAACTCAGAGCGATCAGTCCTTTCCAGAAAACCCCAAAATCCAATCCATATTTTCCCTCAAAAAATCCCAAAACAAAAAGGCACTTTCTGTTCAACGGTTCAGTTCAATTCATTTCAGTTTAGTACAAAAATGAAATGGTTCACTTGTTTCAAAAAGAAAACAGTTCTGTTCAATTAATTCCCAGCTGGGGTCATCCTCCAGCAGCTGCTGCAGCCCAAAGAGATTAGCTCCAGGGATTAAAGGGGTTTCAGCAAGACAGCCACACGGTGAAAACGTGAAGTAACTTAGGCAACAAAGAAAAGACGGATGCTAAAACGCTCTCCCTCCAGTAGGATGGCCTCACTGCTTCCTTGATGAATGTGCGCCTTTTTGGAATATCGTCATTGCCATATGAAAAGTAGGTGATGGTGGACATTGGCTGCAAAGTGGAAGTGTGTCTGTGATAGCGAGGGGGTGTTTGTGTGGGATGGGGATGAACTTCAATAACCTTCCATGGGAGTGATAGCTTATCACACACACACACACACACAAAAAATCTCTTGGACTCATTGCCCAAACCCAACACAAAGTCAGTCATTTTGAATTTTGTGGTAATTTCTGGTGCTTTCCACACATTGCATTTTAATGAACTCCTACAGACCTCATCAGATTGACTTCAAAATTGGTGTGTGCCATCTAGACTATTTTGTGATCAAAAGTCACTTAAAGATTTGGTCAGCATTGAATGGTGTGGCTGTGGTGTGGCTTCAAGTTTTGATGTCTCGCCATGAACCACAAAATTGCTATAACTTTGTCACAAATGATCCGATCTGCACCAAACTTCAAATATTTGGTAAGAACACATCTACATGACAATATTCAGTCATAGTCGTGGTGCCACCAACTGGCAACAGGAAATGACATGTTTAACACCCTGGCATGTTACTCCTAGCAGGTTGACCATATTCAACTCAAATCTGGTGAGAAAGGCCGTAAGACATTGGCAATGCTGTATTGTGAAGATTGTGACATTTCGTCAAACAGCGCTGCCATGACAGCGCAGCGAAGTTCGATGTTTCGCCATTACACAGGTAGTTGCTTTAACTTTGGTGTACTTGATTGAATCTGCCTGAAACTTCACATGTTCGATAACAGTCCAGGCCTGAACACATCTACAGGCCAATGTTCATTCAGTGTTGAAAACCAGCTCGTTAGTGCCCCCTACAAAATTTCAACAAAGCAGCCACTGTATCCCATTTCAGTAACATGTAGGAAAATCAGCACACACACTGAATCATGCCCAGATGCAAATCTCTTGGACCCGTCGCCTAAACCCAACAGGAAGTCGACCATTTGGAATTTTGCAGTCAATTTGGGAGATTTCCACGTGTTCTATTTTAACAAACTCCTCCTACAGAAGTCATCATAATGCCATCTAGACTAGTTTGGGATCAAAAGTTATTAAAAGATTTTACTATCGTTGAGGAGCGTGGCCATGGACTACCAAGAGGTTTCCCAGTGGCTGTTACACCGCTGATGCAATCAACAAACAAACAAACAAACATGTCCACAAAGGTAACATGTTAATACAGGTATAGTGTTAACTAGGGCTGCGCATCTTCACTGGTCTCACGATTTGATTCAATTACGATTATCTTGTCAATGATTTGATTCGATTCCACGATGCATCACAATGCATCACAATGCACTGCATCCTCAATTTTCAATATTACTACACATGGCAACTTTTTCATCAATGAATACAAGCAGTTAGATAAATATGAACTCCCTTTTTTATTGTTTAGAAAGTGCTTCAGAAATCAAAAACATAAAAGTCTTAACATTAAATTGTAAAATAAATAAATAAATTGTATAGGTCGAGCCTCCCTATATTTGTGTAAAATTGTTCCATCCTCAAAAACAAAAATAATACTTCTGCAGTCAAGCTGCAGCTTCTAGCAGCTGTCTTCTGCTCAAGTAACTGCTAATAAAGCTGCAACAATTAATTGATTATTAATCCATTATTAAATTAATCACCAACTCTTTTGATAATTTATTAACTGTTTTGAGCCATTTTTTTTATCATAAAGTGTTAAAATTTTCTAATTTTAGCTTCTCAAATGTAAACGTCTGATTTATTGAGTCCTGAATATCTTTGGGTTTTGGACATAAGACATTTTAGGACGTCAGCTTGGGCTTTGGAAAACAGTGCTCAACATTTTTCATCATTTTACAGACCAAACCTGTGATTAAAATAATGAAATGATGATGTGATTAAAATAATTGTTAGTTGCAGCCTTACCACAGACACACGGATATACACGATTAAACATCGCCACCCTCACTAGTCGGCACCAGAAATACTAGTTGGTTTAACTATTGATCAATATTTTATTCATGTACAATGCCAGTTGCCTCTGAGGTGTTATGCAGCCACTGGCCATTAGTTGAAATGCGCCCAGAGGTCTGCTTTGAAAATACAAGGTGCATTTTTTGTCATTTGCTCTTGATTGTCACCTTCAGGATTATTTAGTGAACTGAAGATCTTCACCCATCCTCACACCAGCATAGGGGTGAGTACATACTGAGTGGACTATTATGCTGGGGTGGAGTATCAATCTGAAATGTGGACTCGTCAGACCACAGCACACTTTTCCACTTTGCGTCAGTCCATCTCAGATGAGCTCGGGCCCAGAGAAGTCTGCAGTGTTTCTGGATGTTGTTGATATATTGATATATATATAGTCAACAACGGTTGGTGTAATCCTGGTCACATTACCATCAAGGAACGTATCTGTTGCCCGGACATTGAACTGTTGGCTGTTGGACTCAGACCGTATTATTTACCATGGGAGTTTTCACATGCCATTGTTGTGACCGTGTATATCCCTCCCTCTGCCAACCCGCATCGGTGTGTGACGTCATTCACTCCGCCATAGCCCATCTCCAGACTCAACACCTGAGTGCATTCATCACCATCTCGGGTGACTTTAATCACATCACCGTGGCAACGACACTTTGTTGTTTTTACACTAGTATGTGTACCACTGCTGTATATATTTGTACATATTGCTTTATATAATATGCTGTACATATTTTTAATATTTTTTATTCCTTAAAGTTTTATCTTGACATAATATTTCTATCTTAATTTCTATAGTTTATATCTCTATATGTTACATATATACTGTCAAGCCAACCTAGGAAAATAAAACGCCAGTTAAAAGAAATGAACTGACAAATAAAGGAAAGTAAATAAGCTGCAGCAAACGTAACATCCGAGGAGGAGCATGCGCAATCACCCGTGTGCAGCCCGGACCCATAAAAGCGGCGCACAACCTCAGCACGGAAGGAGGAGCAGTGCCACTGAGACGCCACCAGAGAGAGAAGCAAGTGGCGGCCGTTTTGAAATCACTGATCCTGTGCAACTGGAGACAGCTGTTAACCCTTGAGTAGCACGTGGCTAGTTTGCTTAGCTCTTGAAATGTTTGAAAGTTGTTATATGTTATCTGTGGATATAAACGGGTTTATTATAATGATGGTTTAAAGGGTGAGATTAAATGCATTTAAAGTGCTTCACTTTGATTACAAGTTGACAAATTCAAAAGATTAAAATACTAAAAGGTGGTGATTGTAGTTTGAAATCCATGATTGAACATTTCAGTTAAACCATTTTGTATTTAAAAAGTATTTCATATTTAAAAAACATTAAATGTTTTAAAAATATTTTTCATACTTAAAAAACTGCACAATTTATTGTTGTGTATTTAAACATTGCATAATTTAAAGACTGTTGCATTGGTAAAAACACATGCCTGTATAATTTAAAACATTGTATAATTTAATTTGATTAATTTAAATAAACAAACATGATAAATATTATAAATAAGTCTGTTCTAAAATGTTTAAGTATTTACAAGTGTTAAAATACAAGAACTGTTAAAAGCATGAAATGGTAAAATGCAGAAGGATTTATACAGTTGGTGTGAAGCACTGAAGTTACTTTATTTGCATTTAATATATTTAAAGTACAAAGGCACTTTTGTGGGTTTAATAAAGGTGTTTATTTATTGGTTACACTTGTTTACATGTATTTAATATTACATGTTCATTTGCAGTAATACAACTTGTGCAATATTTAACATTTTCCTTTTTCTGACCTTTGATTTGTTAAAGGGTTTCAGCTAAATGACTGAACATGTTAATCCACTAAATCTTCAAAATAAAAGAAGAAAGAAAAAGGAAAAACAGTTTCTTCATTTGAGTGAACTCCAGTCTACTCTGAGCTGAGGTCTCATTCCTTTCAAGTTGGGAAAATCCACAGGAACTTTTAAGCAAGAACTTGACATACTTTTACTTATATTAGTCTTTCTTGAATGGGTGCAACTGTAACATTAACAATTTCCCCCCGGGGATCAATAAAGTATTTCTGATTCTGATATATATCTTTGTCTGCATTTGTAGATGCAGAGACAAACTGTGTTTACTGACAACGGTTTTCCAAAGTGTTCCTGAGCCCATGTAGTATCCTTTATACAATGATGTGGGTTTTTAATGCAGTTTTTAATGCAGTGCTGCCTGAGGGGTCAAAGGTCTCAGATATTGGAAATATTGTAATTTTTATATGATCGTATTACATGTGCAAGAATGTCAATATTCTCTATTTGTTGGAGCCTCAGTACAGATTCACTGATGTTTGGTTAAAAGGTAATAATTGGTAGTTGATTTAAAACAGTAAAACAACATTAATTGAGAATGAATTGTATGTAAGTAATATTTCCAGTATTTGCAGGTATTTGAGTTGATATTTGCAGTAATGCAGTAAGTGAATCATTTGAAATGTGTAAAAATGTCATTAGTGTTCCATTGGTAATGGTTGGGATTAGGTAAGTGTTTGTTGCTTCCTAGTAAGTGCAGCCCTCTAATGTCATGAAGTGATGCTCCTGTGAGGAGGGAGTTTTGGGGTTAACCTCAGATCAGTTAGTCAGGCAAGCAGAGAGTGGAGCCACACGCTTTGTTGACTTCTCCCTCTTTTCCTCTCATCAACATTTCTCACTTGGATTTAATGGGATCATTTGATTCTTTTGGATGACTTTGGAGACTTTGGAGACTTTTTGTCAAGCAGCTTTTTTTGTGCTGAAGTAAAGAGTTGAACTTTACAGAGTGGTCCTGTGGATGTTTTCCATGTGGATTAGGAGCAGGGGAATCATTAGAGCATCTGGCTAAGGCTTCATTCAGTGGAAAGCTACACTATTTGTTCATTTGAATTCATTTCCTCTTGGTAATGATGACATGTTGTGAGCTTTTGAAGCAGAAAAGCCTCAGCAGGGACAGGAGTCACAAAAAGTGCAGCCACAGACATTAGCATCCATAGAGCAACACTGCTAGTGTGTCTAAAAAGACAATAAAAGAAGAGACAGTCATGTTGATATGAACATTAGAGAAACACATCATGGAGCTGAAATATGATCCTGCTTCATTATTTGGACTCCTTCACCTCAGCTGACACATTCAGCAGCACACAGGTTTTTGTACCACGCTTTTTCACTGTGGGAGGAGGCAGTTACAGGATCTTTGGTTCAGGAACTAAACTGTTTGTAACAGGTAAGAATAAAGCTTCATTTTCCTTCAGTTGTTTTCTTGAACAAGTTGAAAATGTGTTTTTAATGAGTTTGTGCTGCTTCAGTCTTTACATGTTAGTTTTTTTCATCATTAGTAGAGAATTCTTGCAGCCATGCAGCTATTGTTACATAAAAAAGCTTCATAATTCCTGAAAAGATGTTGAAATCTCACTGCACAACTGAAGTTATTCTTTATTTCTGCATCACATCAAACTGATTTATAGAGAAAAAGTCTGATATTGGCAAAGTTACAAATATACAGTATTTGATCATCTCAGTAATTCAGCACCATCTCTGCTTTTTATCAAACTAAATAATATATGATATTAAACATCATTTAATATCTGTCAGTGGATGTTTTTAAAAAGTATTTTACTTTAAATATGTTGTATGAGATAATTAATAAATCATTTTAAAATGGTTAAATTTCCCTCATGACAATGATATTTTATATGATGTTCATTATATTATATTATATTATATTATATTACATTACATTACATTACATTATATTATATTATATTATATTATATTATATCCATGTCAATAGTGAATTTTCCGTCACAGATCAATAACTTCTTGTCTTTTTATGACATTATTTTTCAGTCTTTATTCACATCTTAAATACAGAAACATCATCAATCATCTTAATTGTAAAAATGAAAATTATTCTTTGAAAAAACCTTTTGAAATTATTGATGTATTGATTTGTTTCTCTCGTGATCATATGTTGGTAAATCAATAATATGTATGACATTGTTATCATTAAAATAGCAGCTGGATTTAATGTAAAGAGAAACATGTTCTTTATTATAATATGTATGTTACCATAACACAGGAAACGTGAGGACAAATTTCATGTATTATATCATATTATATTATATTATATTATATTATATTTAGGGTTGTCAAAGTCGAGGAGGGGGAGCGAGTGCGTGAAGTACCGACTGATATAAAAACTTTATTGATGATGAATCCTGATGTTACTGTACAGTTCTGTGGTTTAAACACTACAGATTAAAATATCTGTCTCTGTAAAGATCAAACTGACAGACACTCGTCTCTTCCACAAAACGTTTGTCACTGTGCTGCATTATTATAAGTCATGATGAAGAGTCCAGACTCTGTCTCTCCTCTTCATCTCCTCAGTGTGTGTCTGTGTGCAGTTTGCTGTCTGCTGTGGTCTAAAACATCCTCACTGATGTAAATGATCCTGCTGCATTAATACACAAACATGAATATTGCTCATTGTTTCATCATTATATAGACTGAGCTGAATAAAAGTGAGGATTTTTCTCCTCAGAGGACAATATTTTATTAAAGAAATAAACTATTATTTACAATAATAATTCTAAATAAATAAATAAATTCAAATAAATAGTAGTCTTTTCCTAAAATACAGCTGGTTCTGTGGTGCTGAAATTTTAAATCTGAAGCCTGCAGTGAACGTAGAAAGTTCAACTGACTTTTCTGTTTAAGTTTTTAGTGCATTTTGGCCTTAATATTAATTTGAGCAGGTCAATATGCTCATCTGTGCCTGATAGACTTGGGTTTGAGCTTTTTTATGCTAAATGCAGTGACTTTGAGAGTTTCTTTTGGTTAATATCCCTTTGAGGTACATTTTGAACAAATAAAAAATGTGTGATTAATTGCGATTAATTGCGATTAAATATTTTAATCGATTGACAACACTAATTATATTATATGTAATTGTCATATCTATAATTGTCTGTATTTCACATATACCATCCCTAATAGCACACATACATCTCTCCGATGTCGATGTCGGCCTCAGATCGTGTGTCAGCATTCTACTCTGAACGTCTGGCCATGTGTCTGACAAACATGGGCCCGTAGCAGGGACATGGTTTACCAGAGTTCAGGGTTTTCACAGTTGGAGATAAGTCAGCTGTGGGTCGGCTCACTGCATGTTTTCCATTTTGAGCCAACGGAAATGAGAGCTGGAGTTGGAGAAAGATAACGCTCCCTGGAAAGCACAAGAGACTCAGGACCTTCCAGTCTATATCTCCCACCCCTCTCATTTCTGTACGTCTGTGCGTTCACAAAGTAATGTACATTAGATGTGAACAGAATTGTGACTCACGGTGTATATTTGCTGAAAAGCTCCACCCTGCCTCCACCTCTCCTTCAGAGTTGACCGGAGTTCAGCAGCTATCTGTGGTCAAGCCGGGGCTGTCAGACCACACTACATTTCTGCAAAGTCATACATGTGAACTTTTCACGGTTCATATTTTCAACTTGTGCTTTCTACTGGTGTTTAATACAGTGCTGCCTGTGACACTGTATTAAACACCAGTTATTTGAAGGTCTTGTTGTGGTGATTTTTTAACGTGTTTGATAGCTAAAGATCACAGGGCTAAAACTATTAGCTGTAGGTCTCTTGTCAACTACGGCTCTTCTGACTGTGCAGCCCGAAATAAATTTATGATCATTAACTTGAATCGTACCCGTCTCTTTATTTTATCCACACACAATATTAGGAAGTGCTCAAACATTTTGTTGTTTATTGTGATATTGCCACATTCCTGTCACATTTTAAGTAAATAAATGTTAATTCCGACCATGAATAGTGAGCGATTAATGATCCGACCTGAATAAACAAAGGTCCTAGAAGCTGTAGAGAGGCTGCACTGTGCAGCTTTGATTCATTGTCCAAACATCATCCCTTAATACGTCGTGCCGACGTCTGCAAGACGTGTGTGTGCTATCTGGGATATGGTGCCATGAGGTGCTGAGTGTGTTTGATGTGAAGGTGAATCCAGTATATGTAGTGAACTTTGTGCTGTATTGATGAGTAGTTTAGTGATCAGAGTCCATGTAGTTTCCAGGATCAGACTGAATGCAGTGCAGTGCTGTAAGCTGCTGTTGACTGTGTGAATGTGTGTTTGTGCTGCTTGTTGCTGCTGTCAAACTTCAGATGAGCAGGTAGTGAAGCCCGTGGTGAGCGTGTACCCAGCAGCATCCAGAGCCCACCCGGAGGGGAAGAGCTCCCTGCTGTGTCTGGCCTCACACATGTTTCCTCCTCTGGTCCGCTTCTCCTGGAAAAAGCAAAAGGTGAACGGTCCTCTGGAAGATCTGTCCCCTGCTGAGGGAGAGAATCAAAAGCTGTCAGGATGTACCGCCGCCATGTTACAAATTGACGGGGACGCTCTCTACACATATAAATACGTCTGCTCCGTCCAGCACGAGGGGGGCACAGTGGAGGCTAAAACAGAACAAGGTAATGAAGGCTTGGTGACTGTGTTCAGCAGCTCTGTTGTAGTGAGCTCAGTTCAGTTTGACATTTGTTAAGTGATAATTATAAATACATAAATTATATTAAACAAAGACTTTTGACCTCTCAGCTCCTCCCTGGTGGAGACGCTGTCAAGTAGAAAAGACGAGGACTGACATTTCTGTTTGACTCATTTTCTGTTTCAGGGGTTTCTGCTTCTCCACCAAAAACTTCACCATCACCTTCACCATCACCTTCATCATCACCTTCATCATCACCTTCATCATCACCTCCACCAGCAGCTTCTGTCCCGTCTCAGTACCAGGTGAAGCTGCTCTGTGTGCTGTACACAGTGCTGATAGTGAAGAGTCTGGTGTACTGCTGTGGACTCTCTCTGCTGATGATCCTCAGAAACAAGGGACCGTCCACCAACTGCACACATACTGACTGACTGTTTTCTGCTGGCCTTTTCTCACCATCAAATCTCATCAATTCATCTCATTGATCACTTTGATCAGCAGTCACAAATGTCCATTTTCATGTTTTGTGCTTGCTTGTAAAATGTCTCTTTTTCTGCACAGCTTAGATACAGTCATCCTAACAATATAAATACATATATACACATATATATTTGCACTTACTGAGTGTAAATTCTGTGCTATAGTCTTATTTTCATCCTCCACTTTATTTCCACTTTGAATTGTGACTGGTATAATCATAGAAAATGAAGCTGAATCATTAGCTGTCTGCTAGATATTTGATTGTTTCCAGTATTTTTCTCTTCTTGTCTTTCTTTTTAATACATTATGCAGAGTGTGGCAGCTTTGTCAAATTCTTTCACTGTAACATTCTCAATAAAGTGAAAAATCACAGTGTGTGTGTTTCACAAACATCCTTGTTTTGATGGATTTCACTTTGGCTTGACAGCAAATCATCACAAACACAATCAACTTCATTGGCCATGTATGTTGACACCTACAAGTCATGTGACTCTGTTTGTAAGTAGCTCTCAATATACTTTGACACAGCAGCAAGAACAAATGTACAGGAAGATATGAATATAAGCATACAGCTAAACAAGGACAACAAAGCTAAACAAAGAGAAGCAAACACAAACATATAGCTATTATATACAAGTCAGTAGGTGTGTCTGTGCCAGCAGCGTCAGTGCTGAGCCCCTTTTATAATTGTGTCACTTCATGACATTAATAATGACATGAAATCACATGAATAACACAGATAAAAGCTGAGACAGTGAGTAATGAGCGCTGACATCAAACTCAACTTCCTGCAATGATTCTTCAAGCAAAGTCCACGCTTGTAACTGTCATTGTGTTATTAATGTGAAAAAGAGCAGCTAACGGTGAGGAGGCTGCAGAGCAGAAACCCACACAGCCCGTCTGCTGCAGGAAAGGAAGTGTTGATTGGCTCCAAACACTTTTTTATGAGTCCTAATAACCACTGAGAACAGATTCATATCTGCTGCTGTACACACTCATCAACTCCTCTCCCCAACGGTGCCAGAAGTAGGGGGACCAAGGCGCCATTGGCCCCTCCACTTTACTTTCCGTTCACACGTTATTTTTTCAAGCCACAACCATAAATGTGTGAAGAGTGAACGGATGCAGCTGCACCCCCACTATTATATTTGGGGGAGCAAACGTGTGCTTTTGCATCTCCACTTTTTCATCACACAACTTTGATATTTGAAAACATTTGAGCTACGCCGAGACAAAATCTTTACTGCCAGGACAAAAAAGAAGAAGAACATGTCATCAAATCAAAGAAAACCTTCCACAATCAGGTGGTCATAAAACTCAGTCCCAGCTGTCTTCACTCAGTCTTTGTCTCGTCTTGATGTTGTGATAAAATCAAACATGTTTAATATTATCTGAAGGTGGCTGCGCTCTCTCCAGCACCAAACAAGCAACAAAGCGGGTAGTTACTTTGGCAACGGCTGAAAAAACTCCTCAAACACCTTCACACACACGATAGACGGTGAATTAACAGTGTTATGAGTCTGTGTTTAATTCAGCGTGTATCTGATCCACCAATCAGCACTTATTTTACTGAGAAATCTTCATTTTTCAAACACTTCTCCTCTCACTCCCACATCTTCTCCCACTAAAATAGTGCAGCTAACCAGCAGGAGCTGGTCGGGAGTTGAGGCCACAAAATCCAAAATGTTCACTTTGTACAGAAAAACATTTTATCTTTATTGATTATATTGATGCTGAACTGACAAGAAGACTGTGGACATTTGAGTCTTTTTAGAGTTTAGTGTCTTTATGGACACATAAGTTCCTCTTCCTCTCTGTAGCTGTTTGTCTTTTCTCTTGTTGTCTGGGAGCCTTTTTTTCCTCTGAACCCTCCACCCACACAGAGTTGAACTGAGCCCAGAGAGCAACAATGACGAGCCACCATCTCCAGCAACATTTTTTTAGTTGCTTTTCCTTCTTTTAATTCACAATATAAAGACAAACAGCAGCGTATTTGCTTATTTAATGCTTAGTGAAAATGTTTTCCTCACATCTCCTTTAAATGGAATAACTCTGTCAAACCAAAGCAGACAAATGTCAGTCTGTTCCTTTAAGAAGCTTCAGGAACAGTTATGACACATTTCATATTGTTTGAAGGGATGTGTGACACATGTGAAACTAAAGTTTATCAGATGGTGGATTTCTGTTTGCTGCTGCTGCTGCTGACATTAAACATCAAAAAGAAATGCCACCACCTTGTGGTTAGTCACAGGAAGTGCAAGGATATCCAGAGGATGCGAATGATGGTCGCCATGACGACATGATGACGCTCTTACCTCTTATTTAACTGGCAAAAATCACAGTGACATCTAGTGGATAAAAAAACAGTGACTGACAAGTATTACTGTCATTATTATTGTTCCTACTTCTAAAAATAATTCAGAAACAATTTCTACTGCTACTAATTCAATACAGTAAATTCTACAGTTACAAATACAGCTGCTGCTACAAGAAATATTCAAAGTACTTTTACTGTCTCTGATAGAAAGCTGAGCTTCTCACAGGCTGAGCCTTTTGTCTGTTCCTCAATACAACAACTTTTTTATCTTGTGACAGATTTTCCTCAGTATCTTCTTTCCTCCTTCTGTTCAGTTATCTCAGTTCAGTATCTTAGCTCTTGTTTTCACTGTGTGGGTTTGTGTTTGTGGGAGGACATTTGTCTTATTTGTGTTCATATTCATGTGTTTTATTTTGTCCTTTAAAGCACTGTTAATGCAGTTAAAATGACTTGGCAAATAATAATAATTATAGCATAGTATAATAATAATAATAAGAACTTTATTTATATAGCACCTTTAAAAACAGAGTTTACAACGTGCTTTGAAAGACAAAGCTAAAGAGCAGGATATCCATAGAGGCAAAATACCAACAAAAGGCCAAGCAAGAGGAAGACAAACATTAAGCTAAAATGGAAGTAAAACTGTGACCAGAGGATGAAAAATCACCATTTCGGCTAAATGTCTCTGCACTGTGCATTCTGTTTGATTGCAGTGTTCATTCATTGTGTACATCAATAAACCAGGGGCAAATGAAACTTTATTTTGACACCATCAGATGTTCAGAGAGTACCTGGAAATTACTGCTAATGTTACTACTTGTAGTGCAGTAAAGTAATTCAGTTTTACATTTTAAATGCAAGAATAAGTCATTCTTTATGACAATATTTAACTTTTTTCACAATTGATTAATGAGAAAAGTCATTTACATACACAGAATTATTAAAGATATTTAATATTCCAATACCCGCACGATAATATAGCTTTATTTGTGGTACCTACAGGTTTTGTGAGACTTTTGCAGTAATGTGTCTAAAGAATAGTCAATATTTAAAGCAATATTTAATGCCTGCACAGAAATAGTTCAACATTTATTCTGTGAATGAATTTATGCCAATTCTTTTGGAAATGTTGAAAATATATTTCATATATTATGTGGTACTCATATACACTTACAAAAAAGATATTATGTTTTATTATGGGAGAAATGATTTGGATAGATGTCATGTTTCAATTTTTAATGTATAATAAATTTTTCAATTTTAAAAACTTTTCAGGAAAGCCAATATTCGCCTATTTAAGAATGACACGAAACTGTATTTTGGTACATTAAAAGGACTGAGGAATAAGAAAGCCATCAGAAATATGAACATCTATAATGTTGTTATAAATGTTATAATGTCTTCTTACTGATAAATAAAGATTAGGAGGGAAAAAAACAAAAAAACAAAACCTCATCAACAAAAAGAGTTTCAGTTTAACAGCACTCTCTATCCAACAGGCTACGAGCTAAGCTAACAAATAAACTCCTGTTGGAAGTATCGTTGACCCCAAAGTCAGTGGGTTTTATGCCCTGAATCATACAAACCACACTGCATCACTAAACTGCCCGGACACCTGGAGCGAAACAAGTCTTTTAAACACATTCTGGGGACCAAATATATGAAATACTTGAGAGAAGAATCCATCCATTCTGCCCATTCAGCCATGATTCGGATCGTGTCCAGAAAGGAACCCTAGATACGCAAGAGATCTCGTGAGACTGACCGCTTCGACCATAAACATGACCTTTCTCTAACCGTCACCAAATGTGTTTTGTCCCTAAACCTATCCAGATTTTAACCACGGCGTTGTCACATCATAAAACGTAATTAGTTTGTATAATGTGCACAATGAAGAAACGAAGCGTACAGCTCTCGCGAGAGTTACGCAAATCAACGGTTATCTTCTAGACATAACATGAATCTGCCTTATTACTTCCTGATACAACGAACCGTCGCTGCGGCGCGTTGCATTCTGGTAAATGTCGTCAACTGAGCGATAACGTTGTTAATAATCGTTGTTTAACAATGAATGTTTATTTAAACAAACAAATATTTTCTCATATTACAATAAAATTAGTTCATTTAAAGTGAAAAGGTAGTAATTCGGATTTTTACGTATGAATATTCAAGAGTAATTACTCAGCTCAACTACAACTCCCACAACCTCACGCCATTACGTAGTTACGTTTAGCAACGGTCAGTTGCTAAAGAAAAAAACAGCCGCTTCCGTGTTGTTCTTGTGTTATTCTGGCAGATAAGTGTCGTTAGCGGAGTGAAGCTCGTGTGACAGCCTCTCCGCGGTGAGACTATCATGATCCTGTGAAGCTGACACACACTTTCAGCTTGTTTCACCGACATGTCGCTGCTGCAGAGCTCCAAGAAGAAAGACAAGCGTATTCTGTCTGGTACCTGCCCAGACCCGAAATGTCAGGCGAGGCTCTTCTTCCCCGCTTACGGCTCCGTTAGCATCGAGTGCACGGAGTGTGGTCAACGCCACGAGCAGAAGAACCTGTTAAATGTCGAGGAAGTGACGGATCCAGATGTTGTGCTCCACAATCTGCTCAGAAACGCCCTGCTCGGCGTCACCGGGGCCCCGAAGAAAGGCACGGAGCTGGTGAAAGTGATGGGGCTGTCTAATTACCACTGCAAGCTGCTGTCCCCGGTCCTCACCAGGTATGGCATGGATAAACAAACCGGCAAAGCCAAGCTGCTGAGGGACATGAACCAAGGTGAGATGTTTGACTGCTCGCTCCTTGGGGACAGAGCTTTCCTGATTGAGCCGGACCATGTGTCCACCATGGGCTATGGGAAGGACAGGTCAGGGAGCCTCATATACCTCCATGACACTCTGGAGGAGATCAAGAAGGCCAACAGCAACAGGGAATGTCTCATCCCAGTCCATGTGGATGGAGATGGACATTGCCTGGTCCACGCTGTGTCCAGAGCGCTGGTGGGCAGAGAACTGTTCTGGCACGCGCTGAGAGAGAACCTGAAACAGAACTTCAAGCAGAACCTGGACCGCTACAAGGCCCTCTTTCAGGATTTTATTGACGCGGCAGAGTGGGGAGGACATCATCAATGAGTGTGATCCCCTGTTTATCCCACCTGAAGGCGTGCCGCTGGGACTACGCAACATCCACATTTTTGGCTTAGCCAACGTTCTTCACCGACCCATCATCCTACTGGACTCCCTGAGTGGGATGAGGAGCTCTGGGGATTACTCGGCCACCTTTCTGCCCGGTCTGGTGCCTGAGGAGCAGTGCAGGGGCAAAGACGGGAAGCTCAACAAACCCATCTGCATCGCCTGGAGCAGCTCTGGCAGGAACCACTACATCCCTCTGGTGGGGATCAAGAACACGGTGCTGCCCAAACTGCCGGCCCGCCTGCTGCCCAAGGCGTGGGGCGTTCCTCAGGAGCTCATCAGGAAGTACATCAAGCTGGAGCCAGACGGGAGCTGCGTCATCGGTGGCGACCGCAGCTTGCAGGATAAATATCTGATGAGGCTGGTCAACGCCATGGAGGAGGTGTTCATGGAGAAGCACAGCATCCACCCATCGCTGGTGGCTGATGTGCACCAGTATGTCTACAGGCGGACCGGCGTGATTGGCATCCAGCCTGAGGAGGTGACGGAAGCAGCAAAGAAATCGGTGATGGAGAACCGACTGCACCGGTGCCTGATCTGTAGCGCCCTCTCGGAGCTCCACGTCCCGCAAGAGTGGCTGGTTCCTGGTGGGAAGCTCTACAATCTTGCCAAGTCCACTCACGGTCAGCTGCGACCCGACAAAAACTACAGCTTCCCCCTCAACAACGTGGTCTGCTCCTACGACCCCCAGAGAGATGTCCTCGTCCCAGATTATAAACTGAGCTCCCTCAACACCTGCAACTGGTGTCATGGCACGTCAGTCCGCCACATCCACGGCAACGGGTCGGTGGTTTACCTGGATGGGGACAGAACCAACACTCGCTCCCAGGGGGGGAAGTGTGGGTGTGGCTTCAAGCATTTCTGGGAGGGCAAGGAGTACGACAACCTCCCTGAAGCCTTCCCCATCACGCTGGAGTGGGGGGGTCGGGTGGTAAGAGAGACTGTGTACTGGTTCCAGTATGAGACCGACCTGGCGTTGAACAGCAACGTGTACGACGTGGCCATGAAGCTGGTCACCAAGCACTTCCCAGGCGAGTTCGGCAGCGAGATCCTGGTGCAGAAAGTCGTCAACACCATCCTTCACCACACCGCCAAGAAGAATCCAGACGAGTATAACCCGGTGTCCATCGACGGGGCTCATGCCCAGCGTCTCACAGACACCATGGAGACGCAGCAGGTGGTGGATCCCCAGCCACCCACTAAGATCATCCTGACTGGTCAGAAAGCAAAGACGCTCCACAAAGAGGAGCTGACGATGAGCCGGGCAGAGCGCAGCATCCAGCAGAGCATCAGCGAGCAGGCCTTCGTCACTCAGAAGCGACGGACTGACAAGCTGAAGCAGGAGCAGAAGGGACACGGCCGGACGTCTTCCCCTAGTGGATCCCCGGAAACCTCCTCCTCTTCAGCTCCGGCCACGCCCACCAAATCCTCCTCCTCCCCCTCCTCGTCCAGTAAGGAGAAGAAGATCCGAGTGACCACCAGTGACGGTAGGCAGGCCATGCTGACCCTGCAGGCCCACACCACCTTCTCAGAGCTGCAGAGGAGCATCGCCAACCAGTTCGGCGTGCCACCGGTGCAGCAGTTCATCCGCTACGGCTTCCCGCCTAAAGAGCTGGCCCCCCCGAAAGATGGCGAGGAGAACGAGCCAGTGGCACTGCAGCACGGGGACAGGGTGACAGTGGAGATACTGAGGGGCCCAGAGGATCAGATCCCCGCAGCCTCCATACCCCGAGCCTCCAGCTCGCACTCCGCCCTGCACTCGGTGAAGAGCGAGGATGCCGTGACGTCCGGCAGGATGAGCAGTCGGGAACTCCAGGACAGCATCGACCTTGAGATGTCCTCCCTGTGTCTCCTAGCAACCTTGATGGGTAAGCATCAAAGAGTGTGACATGTAGGCTGCCTCCCCTGAGATGTCCCCCCTCATACTCATGAAAGTTCCTCTAAAATCACTGAGTTCAGTTCTGAGAGTTGACTTAAAGAGATAAACTGAGTGACATGATCCAGTTCTAGTCCTAGTGTGAGGCAAGTCACTTTATCAGCTGAACTAAGGCTGCAACTAATGATTATTTACATTATTGATTATTTTTTAACTAATCAGTGAAACATAAAGTCAGAGGAGTTCAGTCAGCTGGTATGAAACAGAAAAAAGCTGAAACTATTTGAACATTGGCTGGAATATTTAAAATTAAAATTTTAACTTGATTATGGGGGTTCATGTTATGGTTAAAAAAGTCATGTTGTGATTATTTTGACTGAAATTGTGATTGTGATATGCAGTACAATTAGGGGAAATGATCATCTTTGCATAACAATTTAAATTTTCACTGAAAAAACAAAACAAAATCATGATGATGTGACATTTGTTGGGGTCTGTACCAAACAAATATGTCTCTTACATCTGGTGAACAGGATTTGTAGGCCAGGACAACCCAGCAGCATTCATTATAATGCTGTTTTGTCAGACATTTGACCTTTATCAAAAAATTGCGGGGTTCTGCGATTTATATTTTGCACTTGGCCATATTACAATTTTGATAATGATACTGATTCGACGGTCTTTTTCCCTCCCTGAAACAACTAACTTGTTAACAAAACATTTGTATGGATGCACCAACATAGCCATCTAAAAAACATCATGCTCAAACTGAGAAACAAGTATTCTGCTCCCATGAAAGAAGAAATACACAGCCTGCAACATGACTCAGTTATTCAGTGCTGCTGCTTCTTTTAATTTAAATGTTTTCACACAGAACTTTTAGCAGCATCTTAAATGTCCAGCAACACTTAAACAGTCAAAATCAAATTTATGCAATGCAATAAAGTGCATGAATGTCACTCAGCTGTTTGGCTTTTTCTTCCTTGATCTTAAAATAATTCAACACAGCTGACACGGTGACAGCGCTGCTGCTGACAGGTCTCACTCGCGTTCAGCGACTGTTCACGTGACACATGCTGCTCATCTGTGTTAATGTGACACATCTTCCTATACCGCATGTCGCTCAAAGTTTAGTCAAGCATTTATGTGATAGTTTAGGCTAATGGATTGCATTGCATTGTAATTTGGCCAGTAGTGGACCGATGCTGAGTATCCGATCAGTGCATCTGTGTTCTGCAAAGTAAAATTACTGCTTTTACTACAGGAGTCTGGTGACTTTGGGCAGAGCGGTATTTGGCTTATATAACAGCAGCTTCCTGTCAGAAAAGGCTGTCAGACAGAAAGGCAAAGTGGTAAAAATACCCCAAATATAGCAAACATTTAAATTGATCTTGGTTTTATTAGGTGACATTTTGGTGTCATTGCATAGCTTTCTATACTGGTAAACCTGCTGCTTCTCCAGACTGGGGGTGTGTGCCGACCACCATTCACTGTTTGTAATACACTGACTCTGGATAATTACCTCATACAGCGATGCTTCAAATAATCCACACTATCCCTTCAAAATGATAGGCTCAAGTTTATCCTAAAACAGTAGTCAGGTGCACATATGAACATGCGAGACAGTTTGATCTTGCTGGAATCATTTGTCCTGTTCATACCAAACATCCAAGTAATGAGGGACAAAATCCACACACTGGTGGTAAGCACGGAAAAAACCCTAAACAGACGAGGTGTGTGGATGGCATAATGACATGGTCTGCATCGGTCAGATAACGCAGCATGCAGACTGCAATTTATATTTGCGCTCAAATTTTTGTTCGCTCAGTACATTCAAGACTTCAAACAAAGTGATCACAGAGAGACGATGGCTTTAAAAGCTGAGTTTATTGCATAAAAATAAGCCATGTAACCTACAACCTTTGCAAAACATTAGCATACCATGGACACAGTGTGCAGGGCTCATTGTTGCACTTTAATCTTTCTTGGCTTGGAAAGAAATTTCACCATGGCATCATGATATGGTAAATTTGCC
This sequence comes from Lutjanus argentimaculatus, assembly GCA_034769285.1. Lineage (NCBI taxonomy): Eukaryota > Metazoa > Chordata > Actinopteri > Lutjaniformes > Lutjanidae > Lutjanus > Lutjanus argentimaculatus. The sequence goes on along the minus strand of JAWZSL010000043.1, from coordinate 1,177,569 downwards.
ACACAAAGAAACTCCATTAGAACAAAAATGTTGGGTAAACACATTTCCATTTGTTTTAAAAATGATGTGAGATCAAAAAATTGGAACTTTACCATGACCAGTCAGGCACAACCAAAGGCTGTATATGGGATTCGTCAGCCGCCTCTGCGTCCCAGACAGATTTTCTCTGTTTGCCTTCATTTTTTTGAGAGTGGTTCAGCTTCAGTTGGGCCCTCACCAATCTGCCCATCTTACTTCTTTCTCATCTGCCCTTCTCATCTCTTCCCCATCTGTATTTTTGCTTGGCTCTGGAGCTTTGGTGAAAAACATTTGTTATTTTTGGCATTAAAAAAAAAGATTTTTTGGCATTGAAAAAAAGATTTTTTAGGCCTTGTGGCCCACCGGGTCTGTACAGATATCAGGGAAACAAATGAAATGAGCAACTGTCTTTTGTTTTAAAAAAAAGACATGGAAAAACTATGACTGTATCCTTTAAGGACGTCATACAACCTGACATATCAGCAATTTGTTTTGCAAGTTCAAACATCTCAACTCCAGCAGACATGTCTTCATTTCAGTTTGCACATCTGGAGTGAATCTGCATCTGTTCGACATTTTTTTGCCTCTGAATTTCACCTCACATTGATGACATTTACATGCATAAAATATTCAGTTTGTCATACTTATTATGAACTAATATTCCTACAGGCAGCCGTGCATGCTCTGATCATAGAAAAGATGAGCTGCTTGAGCCATTTTGCTTCTTTGCTGCAAAAAGTATTTTTCATAGTTTTCCATTCGTCGCAGACTTTGACTGTGCAAACACAGCCTCTTTCTTTCAGCCATCCTCTTGCAAAGGTCGCCTTTGTGTTATTTGTGCATATCCAAAAGCCTGCTGACATCCAAGTCTTTCATCATGTTTAAAAGTAGGTGTGTTTCTCCTGCTGGCTAGAAATGTGGACTTTTCTTCTCTGTCTGCATCTCTTCCCCAGCCTTACAATCTATTTGATTTGTTTATAGCACAGAGCTGACCATAAACAGGCAAGAGGCTGTAAAAACCCCAACTGAGACATATGCTGTATATTTATGCAAAGCATATTTAAAAAACCTGAATAATGCCCACATATAACACATGACTCAATCAGAAAATGCTCCAATCAGAATACGGTCAGAATATCCAAATGGATTATACTGTTTACATGACCAGCTGAGTGGTCACTTTCATTATATGTATGGAGTGAGATACAACACGCAGGCAGCGAGAAACTGTTGCTCTTCCACTCTGCTCACACAGTCTTGTCTAGGTGTTCAGCACTCATGCATGCTGCTTCCTGATTGGTCACAGCAGGCAGGTGAATAACAAACTGCAGGTTATCAGCTGAGCGGCTCATGGAGCTCACAGGTTGCAGGTGACGCCCATCACAGCGTCTGTTTCTGATCAGCTGCCCTGAACGCTACCAGAAAATCTGTGTGTGTGTCTGTGTGTGTACGCACTCTCATTGTGCTGACTCAGGCATCTCGACCCCTCCCCGTCTCACCTGCCAACAAGGTCAAAGGTCGCGGCTGCATTCTGATAAACAGGTCGGCCGGCCAACAGTCAGCGTCTGTCGATATTCAGGAAGGTTTCAGCTGCTCTCTGAACGCTCCGCAGGCCTGACGCTGCACTTCCTGTTAGCAGGAGCCCATATTCAATAATCCTCCAGTCTGGTTCAAAACAAAACCTCTGCTCAGCAGACGGGGCTCTGTGTCTTCACACTGAGAGTTTGTACAGTATCAGAACCTAATATCCTGTCTGTTGTGAGGTACTCACACAGAGGCAATACTTTTTGATACAGTACTGTTTTTTTACTTTGCTATAGGGCCCAGCCAATATTAGGGAGTAAAAAAATTCTGATATCAATATATCAGCTGATATTCTTCATACAGAATAAAGATTATATACACAAACGTCTAAACACTTCTGACAAACATAGGTAATGGAGGCAGGATAATTTACAATATGACAATAAACTTTATTGTCCAAAATGATATCAGAGCATGAAACAGCAAACTTTCACAGGTATTTTTAATAATTATAAATAACTCTTAAAAAACCCAAAACAAATGGAGTGAAATACATGCATAAGGAAGAAAAAGGAACACATATACCTAAAAATGCTGCTTATAAAGCTAAAAAAAAACCCAAAACAATCAGCACTGTGTTCTGTAAAAAAAAAAACTAAAACAAAAAAACAAAAAACTTTTCCTATGGGAGCATACAGAACAACATATATGCAGATATTGATCAATATAGTTGTGAAAGACCAACATCATAAAACATATGACCAAAGCCCCCACCCCAGTGTGCATGCTTAGGATCGTCCCACTGTCAAATCAAAAAGTCCGTCTGGGCTCTCGCACCGACTTTTTGAGCCCTTCATGCACACTTTCCATAAGTCTGCATTTCTGCAGACTTTGCTTCAGGGAATTACCCACAGTTCATAGCGTTGTGACGTTAAACATGGGGTTACCAGGGGATTATTGATTGATTATTTATTATTGTATGAGCAAAGTTTTTAATTTTCCAAAAAAAAAAGTGCCAGACATTTGCAGCTGAAGATGCTGCTTCTCTTTGTCTTGTATGACAGTTAACTGAATATCAGCCGCTCAGACAAAACAAGACATCTGTGGACACCCTGTAATAGACATTTTACACTATTCACTACAGTTAAGATATTCAGTTTATAATAATATAGAACAGTTATTGATCAACTAATCATTGAGCCAGGACATTGTTTCAATAAAAATAGTAGTATAATTAGTTGCAGTCCTGTTTCTTTTTTTTCTTCCAAATTATTGCTTTAGATGTGTTCGCTAACAGAAACATATTAAATCACTGCCCTTCATACTCAGTTTATGTAACAACAACAAAAGTACAAAGCTTTTAAAACATTATGGAACATGTCTCCATTAAACCTCTTAACTAAATATATTTATATTTGTTATTTATATGTAACTGTCTTATAATATTGTCATTTTATTTTCTTCATATGTATTTGTGTCACTTTGATGTGTCACAATGTGTTGTCCCACTCCTGTTTGTACCATTCTGACCCCTTGCAGCCTCTCACACTCAAACACAGCAGGTGACATCAGCTAAAGTCTGTGAGCGTTCAGGGATTAAGGCTTTAAATTGTGTCTGTTCAAAAAAATGAGTAAAAAATGCACAGTCATGCATTTCATACCAACTTGGTGCATCATCTTGAGTAAAACTTTGGTGGACCGATGGATCAGTTTGTTGATTATCTGGCACTTTGAGATAATCAGCTGATGTGTGGACTCACAAGGCTGATAAACATAAACTGTGTGCAGACACGTTAGTTTGGAGCTGTACTGTAACGCTCAGTCATCCTGCTGTGAACATTTGTCTAAATGTCCTCAGTCACCATCGTCTTTTCTAAAGGTGAACACTTTTTTTCCTGTCATCCTAAAGTCTAATCTAAAACCGTTAGTTGCTGTTGTTCAATATATATGATGTTATAATGTATAAGAATAATGCAGTCGAATGCTCTCACCTCTGACATTCTCTCACCGGCTCTCTAAAATCTACAACATTAATTAATTTTAATTAATTAAAAAAGAAAAAACCTATAGATTTTGCTGATTCCAAATGCATTTTTTTCCTCTCAATCAAAGCTTTATTTCTATAGCAGCATACTGCAAATTCTCTGACAGATGTTAAGATGTAAAGGCCTACATGTTAAACACAGATAATTATCATTTTATCAGCCCTAATTTTGATTAATAAATAGTCCATCTACATTAACATTTTACTGGCTAAAATAACATGTATATTAGATTGTAATGTCCATGGAATAATGGAAATATACATGAGTTATCATTGTTTTGATATTGACTATCAGCTCCCTGCTCTCTAAATATTGTAAAGAAAGAAAAATGTAGAAAAAGACCATTTTAAGTGACTTTTGTTTGATTAAAATAAGTTCATGTATTGTTCATCCCTAAAAAGACACAAAATAATTAGTTTAAGTGTTTGTCACATTAAAACCTTCAGAATCGGATGTAATTGAATCATGATCATTATAAACACTGAGGCAGCTGTTTTACCGTCACACTATTTTTACCGCCGGGTCGTATTTTTGACGGCGAGTCGTGTTGTTTTACTCAGCAGCTTCATTTGAGACACTCAGAGATGTGGTGACACCAGCAGACACACATTAACAAGAGGACATAAGACAGGAGGAAGACACATTAGCAGCCAGATGGTTTTAGAAAAGACAAGTTTAACTCTAAAACAATCGCTGAGAAGACAAAAGAGGAGCGTAAAGGTGGAGTAGGGTTGCAACTGGAAGTTATTTTCACTGAAAACTGAAACAATGTGTTGATGATAAATAACTAATTGATCATCAGAATATTAATCACCAACTATTTTTTTTATCACTGAGTGATTATTTAAGTTGATTTTTCAAGCAGAAGTGCACAAACATTTGTAGCTGAAGATGCTGCTTGTAATTTTCAGTATAGTTAAGATATTCAGTTTCTAATAATATAAAACAGAATATGAGAAAATCATCACATTGCAGAAGGTGGCAACTATTGATTGACTAATCATTTAGTCAGCATGGTTATTTTGTTTCAGTAAAAATAACCACTAGTTGCAGCCCTGCTTCATTTTTCTTCCAGATTTTTGCTTTAGAGTTAAAATTCTCGATTAATCAGCTGTTATGATTGATATTAAAAACGTGTGTTTAAAAAAAAAGAACCTTATTGGCTTTTAACTTGCAGTGTCTTACCACATCACCAGCCTCACGTGTCTGTGAGAAGTTCAACAAATTCAAATCATTTTCTTCATTTGAAAATGTTTTACAGGCCTGAACAGCTGGAAATATTCCAAAAAAAGCAAAGATCAGTCAGATAAATAAAACAATATATTTTTTTCTTTTTCTTTCCTGTCTTTTCCTTTCAGATTTATCTTGTGACACACTGACCACACAGAGCTACTACTCACCTGATTTATTCACTATAGTCATGTGCAGAGCTGCAAATATCAATTATTAATCAATTATTAAATTAATCAACAATTATTTTTTAACAGAACAGTCAAAATTCTCAGTAAACTGACAATGACAGTAAACTGAATATCTTTGATTTGTGGGCGACATCTGAGACATTTGAGGACGTCATTTTGGGTTTTGGGAAACATTGATCAACATTTTTCACAATTTTCTGAACTTTTAAAGGCAAACAACTATTAATCAAGAAAATAATTGACTGATTAATCGACTATGAAAATAATCATTAGTTGCAGCTATAGTTGTGTGTGCATACAGTTTTATGTGAATGTTTGAAATTGACTTTTTTTGTGTGTGTTTTCTTTTTCACTTCCGGTGGTCGAACTTTGTCCAAATGTGTTTTAAACTTGTCTGCTGTTTGGTTGAGTCTTTTGTGTGATCAGTTTCTGTCTGTCTGTTCCAGGTGAGGATGTTTGGTCGTACGCAAAGAAGCTGCCGCACTTATTCCAGCAAGGTGGCGTCTTCTACAACATAGTCAAGAAAGACATGGGTATGTTTGTTTTCACTTGCTTCGGTGTGTTTACATGCACCTCAGTAACAGGTCACAGTCTGTTTGGGATGGAGAGGAATCTGATACTGACCTGCTGCATGTGTTCACAAAAGTCCTCTTTGAATCTTTGAAAAGCGCTTGAATTTGACTTGTAGAGACTCTGAAGTTATTATCTTACAACAATAGATGTCCAACAGAAATAAGCTTGGAAGGTAGACTGACTGTCCATGTACATGCAACCCTGATTTCCAAAAAAGTTAGGATGCTGTTCAAACCCTAAATAAAAATAGGAATGCAATGATGTGCAGATCCTTTTCGACTTATATTTAACTGAAGACAGTACAATAGACAAGATATTTAATATGTAAAACAAATGAACTTTGTTGTTTTTTCTAAATATTCAGACTTTAATGTTCATAACACATTCTGAAAAAGTTGTGACAGGAGCAACAAAAGACTCTGAAAGTTGTGTGACGCTTCAAAAACACTTGTTTGGAACGTTCCACAGGTAAACAGGTGAGTTGGTAACAGCTGACAGTATCATGATTGGGTATTGTGGTCTGACGAGTCCACGTTTCAGATTGTTTTCACTAATCATGGACGTTGTGTCCTCCGGGCTAAAGGGGAAAAGGACCATCCAGATTGTTACCAGCACTAACTTGTAAAGACAGCAGCTGTGATGGTATGGGGGTGTGTTAGTGCCCATGGCATCATGGGTAACTGTCACATCTGTGATGCTGAAACAGGTTTTGGAGCCACATATGCTGCCATCACTGACGTCTGTCTCAGAGACATCCCTGATTATTTCAGCGAGACGATGCCAAGACACATTGTGGACGTGTTCCAACAGTGTGTCTTTGTAGTAAAGAGTTCAGGTACTAGACTGACCTGCCTGCAGTCCAGAGCTGTCTCCCATTGAAAATGTGTGGTGCATTATGAAGCACAAAATACGACAACAGAGACCAAACAGGACTGTTGAGCAGTCACAACTTTTTTGGAAGGTTGTTGCAGACATTAAATTCAGAATTGATGCTGGGGAAAAAAAGGAAGTTAATCGGTTTAAATACACAAATGATATGAAAACATGATTATTATATTCTGTATGCTTTCATTCTTAAATAAACTGGTCTCATATTGTACGTGTGTCCTCAGAGCACAGACTGAGACGGTCATGTAGCGTAGTAGGTAGACGAGTGATGAGTCTGGATTTTTTGGTTCTTCAAAGCTGCTTTAAAAAACTGAAATCCTAACTGTTGTCATAGTAACAAGTCCTTCCAAACCTGGAAAAGTGCGGCTTATTGACAGTTAGCTGCATCATAAACAGGATGTTTCATTGTGAACCAAATGACTTCCCCGACTTATAATGAAATTGTTGATATAATTATGGTTTTAGATGAGAGCTGTCTTGATATCTGAAGAGTCCGTGATCTTTCTCTCTTTCAGGCCTGATGGACGGGAAACACTGCACGCTGCCTCATCTGACCGGCAAAACGTTTGTTTATAACGCAGCAGAGGAGCGTCTGGAGCTGTGCGTGGACGCCGCCGGTCATTTCCCCGTCGGCCCTGATGTGGAGGAGCTGGTGAAGGAGGCTCTGGTGCAGCTGCGCTCAGAGGCGGCCAACAGGGGCAGCAGAGAAGGGAGTCCATCCCACGGCGTTCTGCGGCTGGGCAGCGGCGGCGTGGTTCGTAAGAAGGAGCAGCTGCAGAGTGTCACCGCCTTTCAGGGTAAAGGCCACTCTCTGGGCAGCGCCGGGGGCTCCTCCCCTCCAGAACACCGGCCTATCACGCGCCAGCACAGCAGCGGTGTGGATCTGAGCGCCAGCGTGTCCCGAGGACCCCCAGACCTGTCGGACATCCCCGAGGACGCTACCAGGGAGTTGGTCCGCATGGCTCCGGGCTTCGTCACCATGAAGGATGGGCGTGGTCTGGACCCCAGCCTGATGGAGCAGCAGCGTAGGAAGCTGCAGGAGATGGTCTCCTCCATCCAGGCCTCCATGGAGCGCCACCTCAGAGAGCAGCAGAGCGCCGCTGCAGGGGGCGGGGCCAGCCAGGAGCGGACAGACGGGACTAAAGCGGGCACGGGCCAACCAGCGTCCACAGTCGACCACGAAGCTCCAGCTGCAGCGGGCGCGACGGTGGCCGACAAACCAGACGGGAAGACGGAGGAACTGGAGGATATGGAGAGTCAGGACGCCGAGCAGAGCAACGCCACCGAACCCATGGATCACTCTTGATCACTCCTGAGCCCCAGCACCGCCACGCCCCCCGCCCCGCCTCGCCGGCACCTTTGGGTCATAACGCCTCAGGTCGGATCCTAAAGCTTTGGTCTTCATCGTGTTTCGTTGTCTTTACTGCATGACTAAAGAGCGAGCCGACCGTCCTCACCCGTCTGCAGACTCGGGGTGGGACGATATATTGTGACACACTCTCTGCGATACATCATCGATCCTCACACCAACACTGAGGCTGCTGCTGTGTGTGTGTTTAAACTCAATGCACTTTGGTACACACTCTCTCATCCCAGCTGTTCACACACTCTGTCAAACTTCACAATGCAGTAAATAATAAACACAACATGTGATTGATTCCTGCTTTTGAGAGAAATTATTTTGCCTTTGTAGGATAAGTTTTTCTCCTCAGTTGATGATGTATCGTTGACGACTGTCTTGCAATATATCGCAGAGTCGCCTGCGTGATTCCCACCTGCAGACGTCTAACCCTCTCGCTAGAAACGCACCGAAGCCCGGGGGTGAAAAACCGCTCGGGTTCATGTGTGAGACGCATTCCTGTAGATAGAAGAATCCTCTGAGTCTTAATCTGCCACCAGGAGCAGAGCTGCTGCTCACCGGGGCTTAACGTCCTGCAGACATGCTTCCATCAGAGTGCACGCTCTGAGAAGTGCACCAACGCCTTCATCGCCGAAACCTGCTTGTCCACCGTCCGTCCGTCTGTCTGAGGATGGGGAGAACTCTGATCTGTGTTTGCTTGACTGCCTGAAATTTTACAACCCCTCCCTCCTCTAAAACAGTCACCACTTGAAGTTGAGACGTTTAACGTTCTTGTTGACGTGAAGCACCTGAATCCAGCTGCAGAACAACCTGCACAGGTGAGGAGAGCAACAGCTGCCGTCGTTTTGACACTTGTGCCTCCTGCAGGTAAAGAGTGTGACCGTTTGTGAAAGAGGTTTTAGTTTTTTACATTTAAAACCTCCAAAGTGTTTGTTTTGCTTAAAGCTACTACAAGGAGTTTTTTACTCTTTATGAAACAGTCTTGGTTTAATACTGGTGCCTCTGTATGAACTACAGAAGTTAACTAAACCATCTGCAAGAAGATCAGCTGTTTCTGTACAGTTATTCTTAACTATCCTCCATCCAACAGGTCTGATTCTCCTTGAAATCAGGTGAAACAAGGATTTTCACAGACCAGGTTACAGAGAGCAGTACGTCAGCCAGTTCAAAAGAAGCAAAAGGAGATTATTAATTTAGTTAATTTAATTTTTTACATTAGTTATTACCATTAAAAACAACCACTTTTGTCCACAGGCGCCTCCAAAATCAACAAAATATTAAAGTTCCTTGTAGTAGCTTTAATACAGTGTAACATCACGTGTCCACTGTCCACAGATGTATCAGCAAGACATATCAGATACATGTGAGGTCATTTAGAAACACCGTTTTTCCAGCAGAGAGCTCCGGCAAGTTTATTTTTACAATGTAAAATGTCCTGGGAGGTGCGAATAATGATCCCACCTCATTTATAACCAAATTTAAATTTCCCTATGAAAAATATTTGATAAAGACGTGTCTTTATGTTCAAACAAACCAATTTTAGGTCATATTTTTGGTATTGGCCAGTATTACTCGAGCACTAGCTGGTGTACAAAGGACAAACTTTTATTCTGAACATTTGAGCTGTTAAATCCCTTTACAGGCTGGATGTGTATCGCTAGAACAGATTAGGTTAGTTCTACTAATGATTAATACTACAGTGCAGAGGGGTGGACAACTAGACTTGGACTTTAACACCAATGACTTGTGACTTTTCTTGGACTTGATCCTTTTTACTTAAAAATACTTGACAACTTTCCTCAAGCCCAAAGATTTTTAAAAGTCTGTTATTTAAAAAGTGTGAATCCTGAATCAGTTCATTTCCAGAATCAGCTGATGTTGATGCTCTTCATTCTCAGCAGGACGACACTAAGGCTGCGTTCACACCGCAGACAAAAAGTGGCCCAATCTGTTTTTCTTCTTGCTCATATGCGACTCATATTTTGTTTCGTTTTTTCCTGACAGTGTGAGCAGCACAAATCACATACAGTCTGACAGTTTCACTTCTGATTTGGGCTGCCCTCAGGGTTCAACGTTACCCACTGCCCGTGTACAAATTGGCTTTTTATTAGCAGATTGTCAAATAACAACAAAGACTTAAGTTAACTGTCATGTTTTAGGGCTGCAACATCTATAAAATGTCAGAAAAGTCCAAGATGAAGTCTTAAAACATCTTGTTTGGTCTAAAACCCAAAGATATTCAGTTTAGTGTGATAATAAACAAAGAAAAGCAGGAAAATCTCCATAGAATACAGTGAACAGTCCCTGGTCCTCAGTCTCCAAGGTAATGTTTTAAATGTCTTGTTTTGTCTGTCTAAAACCAAAGACATTCCATTTAATATAATAATAATAAATGGAGAAAAATGTACAACCTCCATATTTGAGAGTCTGAAAACAGCTTTTTCTGCCATTTTTGAATGAAAAATTACTGTAATAATGATTGATAATTGTTAATCAAAATAGTTTAATAGCTTAATTCTTTTTTACCTTTTCCCCAACATGACATTTTACTTTATTTGGGCCAGTGGACAATCCTCATTGTTGAGTCCTGAATGTGGTCCTAAATCAGATACTTTTTTTTTTTTTTTGCAGTGTGAGCAGTCGTATCAGAATTCATGCAACTTTTACATCACTCACCCTTTAGTGTCTCGCTGCGAGACTCTTGTGTAGAGGAACTGACAGATGTTCAGGACTGTGACCAGCTCAATCTGTAATGTGATTGGTCATTTTTAAAAGCTGATGTGAACAGCCTTAATTCCCCCAAACCACTTTGTTTGAACCAGATCGACAGCGTCCACGAGGCTCCAGCGGGACAAAATGAGACCAAAGATAATTTTGTTAAGTACAAAAACTACATGGTGATCACCAACTTCATTCGACATTTAAAGTTCCACAAAGAACAGTAAGTTGAGGCTCTATCATTAAAATGGTGTTACATTTGGTGAAGAGTACATTATGACTTGTTTCTGACTTGAAATTCCAGGACTTGGGGTTGAGACTTACTTGTGACCTGAAAAACAATGACTTGGTCCCTCCTCTGCTTATAAGATACATTTGGCTGCTGGTCAAGTGCCTGAAAAATCTTTGTATGGCCTGTTTTGTTCATGTTTACAGGGAAATGAATTTCATTTCATTTATAAACCTGCAGAAGCAAACGCTCGGAGCTGAATTTTGTTTCAGTGACACGGTGTTCGGTCTAAAAGCATCATGTACTCTCAAAGAAATGTAAAAACACTCGTTACCTGCAGGTGGCACAATTTTCAAATTATTTCTACAGCAAAGTCCTGCCTCTGTTCACCGGCTCTCCTTCTTCCAACGTTTCTGAAAAGCTGAAACAGTAAAATTAAAACAGCTGCTGCAACCGCTGGAACTGACAAAATAATCTGTTTGTGTTTGAGTTTATGTTTTAATCTGGAGAAAAGCCTCCGTGTTGTTTCAGTTTTTTAGGAAACTGAAAGAAACTGGAAGAAGCATCTGTTTTCTGAGCTGTTGCTGGTGCAGGTGTGTTGAACTGCTGAGAGCAAACAGCTCCCCCTTGTGGTGAAACTCTCAAAGTAAGTGAGTTACAAGCCAGTTGAATGAGGTGCTTCACATCTAAAACATTAGTGGATCAGCTGTCACACTCTTAGCTTACTAAACACCCAAATATATCAAAGTGCTAAGAGATTCTTCAGTGAAGGAAACCCCACCATTTATTCTTCCTGTTTTTTTTTTCTGAAGTGTCTTTACTCTATCTACTTAAAGCGTAAATGTACGTTGCTAAAAAGCAGTTAAAGTTGGCCAGTGGACAGTAAGAGAATGATTAATGATCAGGTGTGATTTCTCTGTTAAAACATTCATGTTTTCTTTTTCCTTTATTTCTTTAAAGGTGTGGTCACATTACAGAAGCTCTGAGGTTTATTTTTCTGCTGATTCATTTTCTAAGTCTGATCTAAATTGTTTTCATTAATGTGTTTTTAAAAAACAGGCTAAAAAAGGATAATTTTTTAAGGCACTTTTTTTTCATCTGTGAAAACAGGTCAAGATGCAGCAGCAGCACTGGTGTAGGAAGCTAAGTGATTGTGGACAGGCTCAGCAGCAAGATGCATTAAAAAAAAATCAACATCAGTTTAACTGTTTGCTAGATTAAGAATATTTTCACCACTTTTCCTCTCCATCAGACAGACTTCTTCAACGGGATACAGCCTTTATATAAGCTAAACATCGCACTCTCCAAACCAACCAAACTCTGTGGGTGAAATCAGTCATTTTACCTCCCAGAACACAGGAGTTACTGGACTACTACTGCATCCATCTGTTAGTTTGTTTGTGTTATTGTGTGACTTAAAATCTTAAATCCAGACTAACCTTTTAAAACACCAAAGTCACACAGTAACACAAACAAGCTAACTGATCGAAGCAGTGATAGACCAGCAACTCCTTTGTTCTGGAGGTAAAATGAGCAAGAGAGAGTGATATTTGGCTTTTATATGTGAGAAAAGTCTGTCTGACAGCAAAGTAAAGCTGTGAAAATATTCTAAATATAGCGAACACTTAAACCACAGTAACATATACGTGTCGCTGCTGATCCTGTCCACAGCAGTACATTTCTTAGCTTCCTACACCAGAACTCCTGCTGCTTCTCCAGCCTGGGGGCGTGTCGACCTCCATCTACACCGACTCTGTACCTCATATAACCAACTTCAAAGAATCCAAACCATCTTGTTAATGCTGATGGCAGATTATCACAGATTAAATACATTTCTAACCAAAAGAAAGACATGACAGTAATGTTACACCACTTTGTAACACACAGTATATCACCCTTACATTCATAGTGCATGTAGGAATTAAAACATTAATACTTTTACAGTAATACTATGTAAAACATTGTGTAGTGGTGCACTTGAGCCTCTTGTGGCTGAAATGAGTATAACAACAACAAACACACACATGATCCTGACAAAAACACTTTTGTTTCACCAGACAAGCTTTTTTTTTCACAGATGATGTAAAAAAAATAACTTGGAGTATTTTCACCTGCTCTTAAGTCATAAACAAAGGAGAGAGAACAATTTAGATCAGACTGAAATGGATACAGAATCAGGGTTTACATACTCATCATCATCATCATCATCACACAGAAGTGAAAAGGACTGTCAGTGTGATATTCTACCAAACATGGTGATAAAACGTGATAATAATAGCTTCATCATTTCCTATGTGCTATGAGTATTTGTAGGTCTGAGGTGTAAAGTGACCGCACCTTTACTGTCATCGCTTCATCGGCTTTCTGTTTGAAACCCCATTATTTAAAAAATCAGACTACGGCCAAAGATAAACCAGGGTCAAGATTTGAGTCCAGTTTAAAAAGCACTATGTGGATCTGATATTTGGTAAAGAGCTTCTGTCCTATGCAAAAAAAACTTCACTGATCTTCCAAAAAACAAAAAAAAAAAAAACCCTACATATGTCCATGTGAGAGTGACATGAAGGTGTTAAACCGTCTGGTTCCACAGCAGAGAGGTTGAGGGTAAATTTCCACAGAAAACTTCTCCCAGTCTGGTGACACCAGATAAAAATAGGCGACAGATTAAAAAAAGTTTTTTTTTTGTTTTTTTTATTTTTATTTTATTTTCTCTGCTCATCTGTAGTTCTGCAGCCAAACATGGGACTAAAAGCAACGCGACGCGCTGACAAGCTGCTGCAGACGTCTTTACAAACATCTAATCACAGTTTCAAAGCCGCTCGTGAAACATCAGTCAGGTGACATTTTTAAAGCACGTTGCCTCAGTTTGTTTCTCTTCTAATAATCAGTCTTTCTTTCACAGTTTGGACTCACTGACTACATTTATACTCCTCACATACGAGTCACATAAATGAGTTGGTTTCTTTCAGGCGTGGATGGGAAAGAACAAGCAGCAGATTGTGTTTGAATTTGAACAAAGTACCTTGAAATCTTTTATCCTGCAGCTGCAAACTGCAAAGTATGTGGACAGGCCCGTCCTCATGCATGAGAGTACTTCTCATTCACATTTATTTATGGAGCTGCAAAACACTCCAGTCCAGGGGAGAACATTTTAAAGTGAAAACACACATTTCCAAAGAAGCCCAGTGTGATTTAAAAAAAGATCCTGTAAGTTATTAAAAGAAACTTTCAAAATACCAAGAAACTTTCTTAAAATATTGAGTTAGTGTTTCTCATTAATCTGTGATATGAATTCATTATTTTGTGAATCTTTCCTTAGTTTTTGATGTTAGGTCATTATTTTGAAACACTAACTCAGTATTTTGAGTTAAGAAGTCTGTTTTGAGAAAGTTTCTCATTATACTGAGATACTAAGTCATTATTTTGAAATTCGAACTCAATATATCAAATCAATAAGTCAGTGTTTTGTGAAAGATTCTCATTATTCTGAAATACTATGTCCTTTTTTTTAGAGAATAAGATTATGATGATGATGATGATGATGATGATAATAATAATAATAATTATAATAACAGGTCATTTTGGGACTAGCTCATTATTTTAATATACAAAGTCATTTTAGGATAAATCAGTCACTACATAGAGAAGTTATTATTTCAAGAAAGTTTCTCATCACGATGACTTACAGGATGTTTCTGTTCATGACATTGGCAGCAGTGGGCGTCCATATATTTCCAAAATAGTTCAAAAAAATATTTTTCAGCAGCAGGATTGAAGAGTGTAGGTTATGAAACAACCTGCTGCACGTATCCTGAGTTTCATGTTGATTTTATTCTTGATTTCTGTCTCCCAAGAACTAACAAACAACAACACAACAACAAAACTTTCAAACACTCCCTTTAAAATGTCTGTTTTCTATGAAGAAAATAACTTTAACTCACAATCTTTTTTCTCTTCCTGATGTTATAAATTAGAATTGTTTGAGTTCTTGGGAATCACAGAGAGCATTTTCACTTTGGCACCTGGACAAGAAAGATGTACGTGTGTTTTGTTCACTCATTTTAGTTTTGATAAAGACATCAACTTCGATTCATTAAACCAAAAGTCCCAAACGATGGTGACGTATGAAGCGAACAGTCAGACGCTGCTTCAGCCTCTGCAAAGACTCAACTGAGGAATCTGTGAAGTTGTGATTAGATGCTCATACAGACCCCTGCAGCTGTTTTCCCAGCATCCTTTGTGGCTCTTCTCATTACGATGGTCCCTTTTAAGAGCAGAGTTTCATATGAAGGTTCAGAGTTCAGCGTCAGACGCCTGAACTGTAAAACTAGTTTAAAGGAACAGTTTGACATTTTAGGAAATATGCTTCTTCTCTGTCTGAGAGTTAGATGCTTCAGATTGGAACTGCTCTCAGGTTAGCTTAGCTTAGCTTAAAGCCTGGAAACAGAGAGAAACAGCTAGCCTGGCTCCAGCTAACCAGCTAAAGCTCACTGACTGACACGTTCTGTCTTTGTTATGTGCCGGACTGTAGATTTAATGCTAAGCTAAGCAAACCAACTGTTAGCACTAGCTTCATATTTATCATACACACGTGATATCAATCACAAAAAAAGCATATTTCCAAAAATGTTTAACTATCCCTTTAAAAATGACTTAAAGTCAGTTTACACTTTTGTTGCCAACAAACTGTTTTCCCGCGCCTCTGTGTTGCGTTCAGAGTGACATGGTGCTGTTGGAGGAACGATCGTAGGCCTTAAAATCTGTTCATTTCACATCGAGGTTCTTTTTGATTTAGTTTTAACTGTGTTGCTTTTACCTCGAACTTCATTTTATTTTAGCAAAAATGCTTGTGTTTGACCTTAAAGGGACAGTTTGGGCTTTTTGAAGTGTGGTTGTATGAGGTATTTATCTATACTCAGTGTTTTACCTACAGTAGATGGAGGTCGACACGCCCCCAGTTTGGAGAAGCAGCAGGAGGAAAGCTGAGTGATGAACTGTTGGGACAGGGTCAGCAGCAACATGTAATTTTGACACATACAAAAAAACAGTATTGGTTGAAGTGTTTGCTATATTCAGAATATTTTCAGAGCTTTACTGTGACGTCACACAACTTTTCTGACAGGAAACAGCCGTTATATTCAGGCTGTCTGCACCACAACAAGAGCTTCTAGCTTATGACAACCCATATTTATGTTTATTGCTAGATGGTGACCTCTAGAGGGCGTAGTAATTATGACAGGAGAAGTTTAAAAAGTCCACAAATAGAGGAGGTGGGGTCAAACAAACAGAGGACTGTCACCCAGGAGACCGGGGTTTGAGTCCTGTGTGAAACAAAAAGTTAACGTAGAGTTATTTCAAGTTTGAAGTTACGTAAGTTTTGTTATGTACGTGAATTCTGTTACATCACGTACTTATTTTCTCCAGTCAGTCCAGACTGTTCCCTAAATGTACTCAAGTGGTTTTCATGCTAAAGTCTAACCAAACTGAAACTCTAACCATGTGTGTGATGTCACGTGACTTATTTAACGTAGTTAAGTTTCCGTAAGCCTGACACTGCCGGTCCTCTCACCGTTCATATATGTCTCCTGCGTAGGTGTTGGGTGGTGTTGATTTATAAACCAGATATCACGCCTCTCTCTCAACCAAAGTCATTGTCAAAAACAGTCATTTATCCTGCAGAACATGGGAGTTGTTGGTCGACTGCTGCCTCAATGAGTTAGTTTGTGTTCTTGTGTGACTTTTGTGTTTTAAAATGTACGTTTAGAATCATCAAAGTCACACAGTAACACAGACAAACTAAGAGATCGAGCCAACAGTAGACCAGCAACTCTCGTGTTCTGTGAGGTAAAACTACTGATTTTGACAATGTAGTTTGGTTTAGAGAGAGAGAGAATGAGATTTGGCTTATGACGGTGGTTTCCTGTCAAAGAAGTCTGTCTGATATCAAGGTAAAGTGGTAAAAATGTTCTAAATATAACATACCCTTGTTTTTAGTTCACAGTGCGTGTTGCTGCTGACCCTCCACAGCACTACGTTCCTTAGCTTCCTATTTCGGTTCTCCTGCTGCTTCTCCAAACTGGGGGCGTGTTGACCCTCCGTCTTCTGCAGGTAACACACCGACTGTGGATAAACACCTCGTACAATCACACTTCAAATAACCCAAACTATCCCTTTAAAAATCTCTTAGTTTCACCTTTTTGTTTTTTTGTGGTTTGGAGCAAAAAAGAATCTCAAAAGTCTCAAAATGTGAATCGCAGTCGTTTCGTTTTCGGCTCTCTGAGGTTTATTTTGCCAGTTGAGGTGAACAAATGTAAGACTCAGCACTTTGAGAAAAAGAGGGAATGTTAGCGTAGCATGCTCATATTAGCTACAGCCTGAATCATCATCATCATCGTCAGTCAGAGAGGAAAGCGGTCGGTCGCTCAGATGAATCAAAAAGAAGAAAAGTGTGCTCAGACGACACTGCTGTAACAGACTTGAAGTTTTTCTTTGTGACTGCTGTACTAATGACATGAATTGTAATCCAGTTGTATAATAGTATATATTGTAGTATATTTGGACCTGTACAGAAACTACAGAAACACAGATTGTTCAGTTCCTTCAGTTCTTTTTTTTTTTTTTTGTTAACTTCTCTCTGGTTTGCTAATAAAATATTGATGATACACGGCTTCGACATCGCTGTTTGCATGTGTGATGAATTTTCAACCCCAACAATAAAATCACTTCCTTCACTTGTTTTTGTATTTTGTCGTCACTGACGGATTTTTCTGTTTGTCTGTTACAAAAGTCGATGATGATGTTTGTTCACGTCTGTGCTTTACATCAGTGTCGTCCATTTTCTAAACAGTGTGTGACTGTTTGAGTGACGCAGGTTTAATTACAGAGCTGCAACGAGTAGTCCATTAATCAGAGAGTCGATCGAAAGATTTTGATAATTGTTTAATCGTTTGAGTCATTTTTTAAAGCAAAAATGTTAAACACTTGCTGCCTTCAGGTTCTTAAATGTCAGAATTTGTTGCTTTTTTGTCATTTCTGATAATAACTGAAGATTTTTGTTGGTTTGAGAAAATAATCAATTTGAAGACGTCGCTTTGAGTTTTGGGAAATTATGAGGAGCATTTTTCACATTTTTTAAAACATTTTATAGACTAAATGAGATTAATTGATAAAAATAATTGTTAGTTGCTGCAGAGGAAATTTAAACTCCATGTCTGTTCAAGGTTCAGTGTTAATGTTTTTTTTTTTTTTTTGTTTTTGTTTTTTCACCTAACTGGTCGGGCAGGTGAGTCAGAAATCTACCTATTTTTACCTGCCCCTGTACACACGTTATTATTATTTTATTTATTATTTTATGTCATTTATTATAAGCTTAATATTTTGGGGTTTGGGGGGGTTGTTAGACAAAACACAGCTCCAGGCGGTGGAAACTTAAAGACCGGGGCTCGACCGGTGTGGGTTTTTTGGTGCTGATGCTGATAACGATATTAGGGATTAAAAACATTCTGATATAGATATCGATCAGTCCTCACATGTGCTCATCAAACAAAAACATGCAATAAAAGCAGGATACTTTACAGTTTAACAATAAACTTTATTTCCCAAAATGATATCGGGGCATGAAACGATAAATTTTCACCAGTATTTTGAATAACTAGGGCCGTAACGGTTAATCAATTAATCAAATATATCTGATTATTAAATTAATAAGCAACTATTTTGATAATAGATTGATCGGTTTGAGTAATTTTTTAAGAAAAAAGTAAAACTTCTCTGATTCAGCATCTTAAATATAAACATTTTCTGGGTTCTTAAAAAGTTTTTATTGAACATGTAAAACAGAAAATAAAGAAGACAAACATCAAAATTAAAGAATAAAAATAAAAACAAAGAACAGAAAACCTGAACAACAGGTTCAATGAAGAAATTCTCAAGAAACAAAAACAAAAAAAGAGTTTACATGCTTGAAAGGGAGAAAGAATAATTACGCACTTATTTAATCCTACACCCTCTGTCCATTATCTCATCATTCACACAAAAAAATACATATTTACATCTGTTGTTGACATTTTTCACCTTTTTCTGACACGTTACATATCAAACAGCTAATCAATTAATCGAGAAAATGAATAACAGATTAACTGACAATGAAAATAATAAAATAAGTTGCAGCCTCATAAATTACAATATATATAAAAAACACAAGTAGAGCAAAATATATGTTCACAATGACCTGAATAAGAAAAAGGATCAACAAATCTCCATTATATTCTGTAAAAAACACAAAACCCCTTTTCACACAGGTGTATATTGAAATATTGATTGAATATTGATATCATATTGATATATTGCTCAGCTCTACTCTATGTAACTTCACTGTTTTCCAGCCTTACTCTTATCCTGTTGTCAGTCATGAATGCGGTCGGCATTAGGACCCAGAGCAGCTCAGCTGTCAGAGTCCGTGCAGTAAATATACAGCAGCAGCAGCAGCGTGTTGATCGGAGCTGTTGGGGGTCATGAGGAGACCTGAAGAGACCGGATCGACCTGAAGCCTCCGTCCTCCGTCTGCACGAGCCAACAGGAAACACTTTCCTGTGACCAACCTCACACACACACACACACAGAGTTCATGTGAAGAGAAGAGAAGAGGAGGCTGAAGATCAGCTGATCCGCTGCATGTGAGTCACTCTGTCCTTGTGAGAGCGGGAGGCGTTCACTGACCGCTGTCACTGTAGGATCACTCTAGATTTCTTTATCATTCGTTATCAGTATATGTAGCTACAGCATATACATGTGTGTTTTATTTAGTCCTATTGTTTATTTATTTGTTTGTGTGTTTGCTGAGAAAACAGAAGTCTAAACAAATACACTAACACACTGCTCAGAGGTTTATAAAACTATGAGACAAGATTCTACAACTCTGAGAGTCGCCACCGAGCATTTTATTTGTTTTACATTGTAACGATAGAAACTCCAAAGTAATCCACTTTGCACCTGCTGGATGGTGCTGCTGCAAAAACTGAGCCCAGTTTGTTGTTTTTTTTTTTGTTTTGTTTTTGCTGAACGACCCTTTATTTAATTCTATTTATTTATTTTTCTGTGTTTTGTCAATGCAGTGACAACATGACTGCTCCCCTAAAATCAATCGATCGCCCCCTGGTGGCTGGTTGCAGTATACCTGCATAAACCCGCCCCCTTAACGTTAGCAGATGGGACAGGGACAAAACAAAACACTGAAGTAAACGTCAATAAATATTTCTCCAAAGATGGCCTTTGTCCTTTTATGCAGTTCTTATTAGGGTTGCTTCTAACAATTATTTTCATTGTCGATTATTTTTTTATCCATTAACGTTTGGTCTAGAAAATGATCAGTGTTTCCCAAAGCTCGAAATGACGCCTCAAATGTTTTGTCTCATTGGAGAAGGTGTAACAAGCAAATATCTGTTTTCACAAGATATAAATACTTGGAATACTTGGAAATGGGAGTTTTCAGAAAAAGCCCAGTGAAAAAACAACATTATGACATTTAGAAACTTCTCTCTGGCAAAAAATTAATGTATTCACTACAGCTGCAACTAAAGATTATTTTCATAGTCTAATAATTGATCGATTATTTTCTCAATTACTAGTTTTAAAATGTCAGAAAATGGTGAAAAATGTTGATCAAAGTCCGAGATGACGTCCTCAGATGTCTCGTTTTGTCCACAGTTAGCTGACACGCTCACATGTTTCTCTCTCTGACCAGGTGGCAGCTGCCTGTGAACATCAGCGGCTGAGTAAGGAAGCCTGTGAGGGCCACTTCCCCAGGATGCTGCAGCTGTGTAAAGTCACCAAGGCTCTGTTCATCAGCAACGCCCGTTCAGCCTGCAGCGACGAGCTCATCCAGCAGGAGGCAGTGACGCTCTGCATCAACGTGTCCAAGCAGCAGCCGTTTCCCTCCGCGGACATCAAGAAGCTGCAGATCCCCGTCTACGACGACCCCAACGAGGACCTCTACAGCCACTTCGACCGCTGCGCCGACGCCATCCAGAAGGAGGCGAACCGCGGGGGACACAGCGCCGTCTACTGCAAGAACGGACGCAGCCGCTCCGCCACCATCTGCATCGCCTACCTGATGAAACACCGCAAACTGACGCTGACGGACGCACTACAGGTGGGTGACATGGACGCAGTTTTAGTGACAAATCGGATTTAGATCGGCTTTATTTTAGCCGATACAGATCCAATAACATATGCCGGGATCAGCCGATACTGATTGTCAGGAACGTCTCAGGACGTCTTTAATTTCTTTCAATTGTAAAAATCCCTCCAGTGAAACGATCTGAGGATCTAATTACAATTATTTTGACTGATATTGCAATTGAGATATGATTTGCGATATTAGAGGTAATGATCTTTTTTACATCATTATTGTTTCTTTTGATTGAAAAACATGTTTAAATGATTGTGGTGTGATTTTGTTTTTGCAGGAATCTGAACCAAATGGAGATGTTTTTTTAAAGTCTGTTGAATCTGATTTGTGGGACAGGACGTCTCTGCCTCACCACCTTCATTCATTTAAACGTTTTTGACACATTTTGCCAAAACAAATATTGCACCTCCTGCGGAAAGTCATATTGCAATTTTGATCAAATTTCATATCAGTCAAAATAATCACAATCATTCAGCCCTACTTCAAACTAACCACTCTTAAAACTTCATTTCTACCAAAGAGAAAACTGAAGAACAAATCAGATGTTCTTGCATGAGGGTCAGTGGAACATGTCAACATGTCTCACTGTTCTCTGGGCCTGTTCAAAGGTCAAAAATATCACCGTCTGTGTCGAAGCTGCAGCAGTTATTCTGCTGAAACTGAAGCTTGTGTTGGAGTCTGTGTATTTGTTGCCAAGGTGACCTCAGACACTGACACAGGAGCTGCTGAGGGAGAGAGAGAGAGAGCATCACTGTGTCCGTATTAATGCTCGACACGAGCAAATACAGCAAATCAGCTGATTCTCGTTCATCACAAAATGTTAAAAATGTATGCATTTAAACTGAGAAAAATATCAACACAACACTTTTGTTTTTGTTCCTGTTTTTCATGAGTTGAAGTGAAAGACCTCAGATTCTCAGAAGGTTTATTTGTCTCAAATTTAGTTCACAAATGTGTTAAAATCCGTGTTAGTGAGCTTTGAACTGGTCACAGTAACAGGACACTCAGACAGTGGTGGAAAGAAACTGAAAATCTGTACTCAAGTACAAGTACTGTTACACTGCTAAAATATTACTGAATTACAAGTAAAAGTACAGGTGTTAGAAATATACTGAAGTAAAATTACAAAGCATTTTAGTTACTTTTAACTGCTGATGTTTAACGCCGTCTCTAATCTGCTCAGTGGGCAGTCACCTCTGAAAACCAGGGCATTTTCCTCAACAATAATTGAAAATGCTAACAGACGATTTATCATTAATAATTTATAAGATACAAAACACTTGTTTTCTCATTTTCTTTTTTGTCTTTTTTGTCTTTTTTTTTCTCAATTTAAAGTTTCCTTATTCCTAAAACAATGGTGAATGAGGTGCAGTTGTTGACGTTTCTAGACTATTATTTAAATATTCATGATTACATTTTTAATTGGTT
The DNA here is from genome assembly GCA_034769285.1 of Lutjanus argentimaculatus. NCBI lineage: Eukaryota > Metazoa > Chordata > Actinopteri > Lutjaniformes > Lutjanidae > Lutjanus > Lutjanus argentimaculatus. The sequence continues at coordinate 1,155,176 of JAWZSL010000043.1, read as the reverse complement.
AAACGGTGATTAATCGATGAATGATTAATCATTAACATCCTCGCTCCAAACCTGCGCTCGAGATGAATGATTTCATCAAATACCAGAGTAAAACATTCTGAAAATGTGTAGTGAGCTTATTTTTCCTTTGGCAATAACAGCTAATATTTAATTATTTATAACATTTTAGTGATGCGTTAATACCACTTTTTGAGTACTGATATGAGGACTTAATAATGCCATTACAGTTCTTACAATAACTCTAAAAATGTTTAAATGTGTCAAATCATTGTTTCTGTTTCCTGCTGCAGGTGTAACCATGGTTACATGTTTGTTTTATTTGTTGTAAGTTACTTTATTGATTTTGTGTTATTTATTAAGCTGTGCAGTTTACTGTGTACATGATATATTTAATTCACATGTAACACCATTTTACAAATGGTAACTGAAGTTTCTTCTTCATGTCCCTCTTGTCTAAGAGCTAATGAGCTAATTAGTTCCTACCTGTCATTGTTTCGGGGGGACAGGTGTGAGTGTGGTACCATGTGTGCATCAGTAAAGTTGACCCTGCTGTTGTCTGAACTGAGCTCTCAGGCTGTTTGAAGATGAACAGGAGAATAAAGAGAAGTTGTAGCAGTTTAGTTCAGGGATTTTTTCTTCTTAATGAGTGGAGACATTTAACCAGTTTACTACCCGCTCAGAGACTCAGAGGACAGCAGCTGCAGTCTGCAGGTGAACTCTGGGAGCTGGTTCCAGATTTACGTGGATGGAGTTTTACAGACAGTTTCCAAAGTCGCAGCGGACGTTAGTGGATGATGTTGAGGACAACGAGTCTCTCACTGATAAAGACGGCGGGACCAAGAAAAGATGGTGAGCAGGGGGCGAATCACAGCAGGTTTTTTTTTTTGGGGGGGGGCCTTTGTTCCGGTGCGCACTGCTACTAAAAAACTCACATCCATGGAAATGTGCTGCAGTGCGGTCAGGTGCAGGATTACTGAGAGTTAATAATGTCAGTGTCATTTCAGAGAGACTAAATAAACATATTTAATAATCAGAGGGGACACAGCAACGTTTTTCTGCTTTTTATAATAATATAATGAGCAAATAAATGTTGACATATTTTAATATTATTATTTATTTCAGGACCCTTGATGTACAGAAAAAAATAAGCTGTGACACAAAAATCACTGATATTTCAGAGCTGCCCCTAAATGCCTCAGATTAGTCTTACAGGGGAACTGATGTTGTGTTCAGGGGAGCTGAGCTCCCATCAGCTCTCCTGGTATTCTGACTGAGGGTCGGCTTCAGCAAACTTCTTGAACTCTACGTCGTGTTGGCAGGTTTTCGTGAGTATCGTAGTAGTTTTATGAGCTTGAGCACATCTTACAACAATCTAACACTTTAATTTAGCAGACGTTTTTATCCAAACCAAACTACACGTGAGAGCTGATACAACACAAGTCAGGATCTAGTCAGGAGAGAACAACACGAGTCAGTGACATGAAGCAAAGATCGAGTCTGAATGGACGAGGTGTCTACAGGCAGTAACTCTAATATTTCGTTGAACCGTCTTTATCTTTGATTACGGCACACATTCACCGTGACATCGTTTTAATAAACTTATTCAGTATCATTTATTTCTGTCCAGAGTTGTATTCATTTTTCACAAACATCTTGTATTGATGATGGAGAGTCAGACCGCTGCGTAAAGTCTTCTCCAGCACGTCCCAAAGATTCTCAGTGGGGGTCAGGTCTGGAGCAGCTTGTTCCACAAACTTGGTTCCTGTTGTGGTGGTTGAATCAGGAGTCTTTCATTGGCAGAGCGCAGTGAGCGGGAGGGAGTGTAGACCTGGATGAAGGAGTTCAGGTGGGCGGGGCCAGTTTTACAGTACCAGACCAATACCCAATGCTGCTATCAGTATCGGTGCATTCTCAGTTAATTCACACCTGTTTCCTCACCTTTACTGATTTGACACCTGTCACTGCTCATCAGACCTTAACAAACCACCACTGATGTTTCAGACATTAAACACACATTTAACACTTGTTGCTGTTTCTGTTCACAGAAAGTGAAGACGGCGCGTCATGTGATCGATCCGAACCCCGGCTTCCTGTCTCAGCTGCAGAGGTACGAACAGGAGCTGAAGAAGAGACGAGGAGAGAAAGACTGACAGCTGGGACGTCCGTCTGACCGTCCTCAAAGTGTGGATGTGAAAACAGGCAGCAGGTGAAGGACGTCCCCTCTGTCCACCTCCACACTCTGTCCCTGTCAGTCAGGTCTGATCTAAACTCTGATTCTCTTAATGATCTTTTCTGACTCTTGTGCAGAATAATACTAATAACTGACCTCAGAATTAGCTTCAAATGCTGCAGACGTGAAGGTTAAGTGCTTCATTTCACTTCTGTCAACTTAGAGATTTTGTCAGTGTTTAATAATTTATTGATCCAAAAGTAAAGTTTCAGAGTTCCAGCAGCTCCTTCACACAAAAAAATAGACAAAACAAAAGATGCAGGTGAGAAACAAGTCCAGTTAAAAGGTCAAATAGTGTAAAATAAGAGACTGAATGAAATATAGTGATATAAAAACAATAAAGGACACTGAGGACACTAATATAAGCCTATAAAATGAGCATTTTTAAACAGTTACAAAAACAGAAACACATGATACAATAAAACATTTTTACAGTGTAGATAAATAAAAAGCAGATAAATGAACTCAACAATATAATTAGTTAGTTTAAAAATGTGTTTTCATCTGATTAAAAGAAAACAGGGATGCATGATATTGGATTTCTGCTGATATCAGATATGTTGATATTTTCCAGCTCATTTTGGCTGATTATGATTTTTTTTTTTTTTCACCTAATCGCAAAGAACATCAAGTCTGTCCTGCGGTGAATTAACATTTTATTTTTAGTCTTATCTTGATGCCCCACTGGCTGATGCAGACGTTATATAGATATTTTCAAAATAAAAGACAGTGCTTTTCAAAATGTTCACATTCACTGGAAAAAATAAGAAAGTACTGCTGACTGTTTTTTTTTTCTCTTTGTAATTCACTAATTTGCCGTAATGATCCAAATGATGACTTTTAAGATGGATAATTAATGCTGATTGAAGCTCGGGTTTAGTTGAAGTGAACGGTGACGAAAAAAAAAACAACAGAACAAAAAAAAAATGCCGAATTTTCATTTTTGGGTGGACTATCCCTTTAAATTTGTCATGTTGAAGGAATGTGATTGGCTTCTCCTCACATGACCGACTGCAGTCATTGTAAACAGTTTGTTTACCTGTTTCAGACACTTCACACCGCAGACGTACTTGTGTCACGTGCGCGTCATTAAAGCGTTATCTTGTCTGCAGAAATGTTCATTTTGGGTCGATACTGATATTTCAGTCGATTCCGATGACGTGCCGACATTATCGTGCATCCCTCAAAGAAAATAACATAAACATTATCTTATTCTACAGTTTAGGTGCCATGACAGTAAATGTTAAACCGTAAAAAGAGCTTTTTTCTCTTTTCTAGACGGGCTCAATAGATCAGAAGCTTATTTACAACATATTTAACTCATCATGATACTCTCCACAGACAGAATATTTATTACAAGTAGAGACGGTAGCAAATTCACTTATTAAGTCTGAGTCTTTTCTAATTAATTATTGGTTTTACCTTTCGACATTAACAAGTGATCAATAGGCTAAAATAAGTCAAACCCCAGAGATCTTTTAGCAGCTTTCGCTGTTGAAGGTGGAACCATTTAGAAGTAAAGGCTGAACAGTTAATCAAAATTTTATCAAAGTCGTAATCTGGTCCGCTGCAATTTTCAAATCCAGGGTGCACAATGTTTGTTAGAGGTGAAATGTGTGTAAAGATGCTATTTTAAATGAAATATTGTGGCGCTGCAGAGGCGTCCCGGCCGACACATCATCATCTAGACTCCAGAAAACATCTTTGTTTAGTTCAGATCTCTATAAAAAAAATAAACACACCATAATCATTTTAATGTTTTTCAATGAAAGTGGGATTAATGATGTAAAAAGGATCCTTTACTCTAATATTAAAAATTATATCACGATTGCATTATCAGTCAAAATAACTGCAACTAGATATTTCTTCAAAATCGTTCAAAATCTATCACCTTCACCAAAGACAAAGAAAACATGACTGTAATGACGAGGTCGTTTTCTCTCAGCTGTCCTGATGTCGTAATTATGACAAAAGGTTGTCACGGTAATCTTTGATCAAGGTGTCAGGCGCTACCTGATCTGATTTGCTGACTGTGATCAGTTTTGGATGAGAGGTTGACAGATGTGAAATAAAGCAGCTGTACCTGCACGTCTCTGAGCTCCTGTATCAGACACTAAGAGGGACGAGTGTCCTCCGTCTGTAGCAAAGCAAACGATCAAGATCATGATGAGACCAGATCAGACCTGTTTTCTTAAATCTTTTAAACAACAGTTTTTCTTTGTAAAGTTACAGAATTTACTCGAGTTTAGTCGTTTTCTGGACTATAAACTGTCTCTAATGTTTCAGGGGCACGGCTCCTTTTAAAACATTGTGGTTGCAGTTCCACCTCCTACCTCTAGATGGAAGCACCTCCATAGAAAATAATGCAGTATATTAAACAGTCAGGGTCAAGATGAGACAATATTAATCTGATCTGAAGCATAAAAAACTCAGGGTCAAAATGAAGCACGAGTTCACAAGAAAACAGCAACATGAAAACAGTTGAAGAAGATTTAACTCGACTAATAAAAGCAGGTTTATAACATCCAGACTTTGACAGTGAAGTTTAAGAGAAATCTTCAGCATTTATTGTATGAACCTTGACCCTGAAGACCAACCCTCACCTGTATCCTGACACCTCAGACAGGAAGGAAACGTGGTCTCAGGTCAGATTCACTGGACTCTTTCAGTGTTACTGTAACATGAATCTGTTAGAAAGTCAAACAGATGATGTTACCCTGCAGGTTTCTACTTTCAGTCTCACCTCTGCAGTCATGTAGACATGAAAAGGAGAAACTCATCATTTAAAGGGCCGACACGCCCACCGTACGCCCACACAGGCGTCTCTCCTGTTTTACTGAACGTAAACATTTTTTACTTGCTCAGGGCCTTTTTCACTTCACATCATTTCCAGCGTTCAACTTGAACCTGAGCCATGACTGTCGATCCCACTCTGACACGTCTCCTTTACTTTTCAAAATCCTATTTTTGTCTCCCAACTTCTTTACTATCAGGTTGATTTTTATGTAAAAGTTTCCCTAAACTGTTTCCTCTGATGGTCCAGAGAAGAAAGGAGATATTTTGAATCAGTTTTTACAGTGCGCTCACAGCAGTTAATCTTAATTCAACATGCTTCTCTAAACTGGAGGCGAGTCGACCTCCACCTCATACAACCACGCTTCAAATAATCCAGACTGTCCCTCTAAGGCTCATTGTTGACCGTAGAAACAGTAGTAGTAGTTATTTTAATTATTAAAACATTATGGTCTATAACGACAAAATGAAATGTGATTACTTGATTTATGGATTCATTTACTTTACATTTTTTACATTTGCATTGTTCATGTTACACTGACTTTCTTTCGGAAAGCACAACAACCATTTTCATCACTTAGATCGATATAAATGTACAGAAACACAGAAAACGCTGTTAATATACTTCCTTGTGGACTCCTGACTTCTGAAACCGAACCTGAGCAGCTAGAATGAGAGAGAACACCTGTGTGGGTCAACAGGATGTTTAGCCCTGAAAAAGTACCGATAAAACTTTGTCCTGTCAGAGTTTGAACCCTTCCAGCCTTCAGTTTGACTTTAAAAGACCAGAAAACAGCCAGTTAATGTCTTTTTTTTTATGCTTGTACAGTTTCTAGTTTTAGAATTTTTAATTCGTCGTACTATACAGACTGTAATTAATACTCTTAACCAGCCATCAGATGTCTTAAACAATACTGGACTAGACTTAAGCTCAGGTTTAAACTAGTAAGAAAAGTAAGAAACATTATTCTAAAGTTAACGTGCAGTAAACACATCTGTCAGTGAGATTTTTAGTGTTTGTCGACCAGCGCTGCAGGATCACATGACGTGATTCTGAACAGTTTTAATTTATTCTCTGTTTTCTATTGATACTGTGATTAGTGTGGAGCAGGTGATATTTATCCTTCCATTGACTGGATGTTGATACAAGCACACACACACGCATGCACTCGAGGAGTTTGTGTGTCTGTTTGTGAATCTCAGGTGTGTTTTCTTCATTTTGTGGTGCTGCCATTTAGAGCTGAACTACAAGCAATAATTGAAACTAGATGTGATTATAAAGCACAGCAGACCTCAACAGAAGTGTTTCAGTGAGCCTGTGATGATGATGATGATGATGATGAGGATGATGATGATGATGATGATGATGAGGAGATGTACCTTCTGTGTGAACAGTTTGCAGCTCTGTCATTATAAAACAAAAGGCCTGTAGCAGGTACAAACATGACGCTGCGTCTCTTTAAGACTCTGCCGCTGTAACACTCTCTGTTTTAATTCTTGAACAATTAAATAAAGTTATGTGTCCATCAGTCAGTGATCAGCTTTGTGTCCCTTGATATTTAAAAAAAATATTAAAAATAAGTCATATTTGTTATGCGAGTGATGCAATGAGTTGAAATTGATGAGAGAGCTGTGACTGGAAATATTGGGACTTGTGATGCAGTCAGACTGGACTCATGTCTTTGCATTTACTTAATATTTAAAGGGACAGTTCACCTGCAAATCACAAATACATATTTTTCCTGCAATTTATCAGCCTAGATATTTTTGGTGTGAGCTGCAGAGTTCTGGAGACATCAGCTGTCTTCTCTCACTATAATGAGACTGAACAGCACTCTGCCTGTGGTACTGAAAACTGTAAAAAAAAAATGTATATTAGAAAAATTGAACACCAGCATTTCTTTCCAGCATGACCTGATAATCCACACACCTTGTTGTGAGCAGTTTTGTGACACTTTGCGTCGTGCAATACGAACATTGCACATTAACCTACAAAACATGACAACAACTCATTAAATGCTTCACCGCTTCAGTCTGAACAGGATCACAGTGTCTGCAGGTAAACAGCATTGTTTACCTGGAGCTGACGTTAGCAGCCACACAGCGTGGCTAACGTTGGCAGTGCTAGCAGCAGCAGCAGCTGCTGCTCTGCTTGCAGGTTAACGTCCATCTTTGTGCTGAATGTGGTCACATGTTGCTGCAGTCAAGTGGTTATATACCAGTTTATTCTGTCACCGCCTTTGCAGATAACAACATCCGCGGTGGAATGGGCCAGAGTGGCTGCTACCTCATGGTGCTGCAGCTCATACTAGTGGCGGGCAGCTGGCATTGTACATGATAAAATATTGATAAATACTGTAGGTTAAATGACGAGTATTTCTGGTGCCGACTAGCAAGGGTGGCAGTGTTTAATCGTATTTTTAACTAATCACGCACATCCCTAGTAGAAAGAAAATAGTTCCATTATATTAAAGCAAAGGCAAACATGTCTACAGCTGATGATTAATACTAATATATTGCATATTTAAAAAACTGACAATGAACGTCATTTCCAATTCATTTTAAAACTTCTTTGTCGTGTCCAGTGGTTGTGTCTCACTTGAGCTATTGGCTACACTGCCACCAGGACTATCGGTGGTACTGCTCCATTTTTTTTATGTATCCATATGAAAACGTGCACAAATACGGATTAAATGACAGGAGAGAAAGCCTTTAGAATAATGAACCTTTAGAATAACAATCTGAGCTTCAGTGGCAAAAATGCTCTTTTAGTGGACTTTAACAGCTCACAGTTGCAGGTCGGTTTTACTTCTGCCAGCTGCAGTGGACTCCCTCAGTAAAATAAGATAAGACAGAACTTTATTGATCCTGAGGGAAAGTGTTGAACTGATGGTGTTATTGTTTTTAGCTACATCACTAAGGTGGCTGAAATTAATGTCACGTGTTAAAAAAAGGAAACCGAAGCGTCTTGAGACAGAATCAGTTTATTTATAAAGTGTGTTACATCTCCCCTCTGCACCGAGGGGCCGTTATGTGGGTTTAACAGACCAGACTGTGTCAATTGTTGTGGGCTGAGGTGGTTCAGAAACTTGGGGGTTGTGGTGGATGTTGACTTTTGTCCCAGTCTTCACGCACTGTGCTGATCCACTCGTTATAGTTGGACACCTTGGTGTAGATGCCCAGCTTGTCCTCCCGGCCGCAGCCCTCGCCCCAGGACACCAGGCCGATCAGGAACCACGTGTCGCGGTACAGAGTGACCATCGGTCCGCCGCTGTCCCCCTCGCAGGCGTCCTTCCTCTCCCCCAGGATCCCGGCACAGAGGACATTGTTGGAGATGTTGTGGGACATCTGGCGGGTGCAGATATCACGGTCGACCAGCGGGAGTTTGATGACGTTGAGCGCCGAGCTGTAGTGGGTGCTGTTCAGGTCATCTTTGCCCCAGCCGGTCACCACGGTGGTGGTCCCGTTCAGGTGGAGCACCCGCTCTGCCATCTCGCGGCCAGGCAGACAGACGGGGACGATGTAATCCGAGAAGGGGGCAGGGGTCTCCAGACGCAGCAGGGCGATATCATTGTCCACTGTCCTGCTGTTGTAGTCGGGGTGTCTGAAGGTTTGAAGGACCTTCAGGGTCACCTCCGTGCCTTCATCTCGGTGACGCTCGTAGTCGCCTAAAGAGACACGTCACAGGGTTCCCCATCAGTCAGCAGAGATGGTGAGTTCCTCATTTTACATTTCCTGTTGCCAACCAGTTTATTTACCCTGATACTGCAATGTGATTTAGACCTCTTCTGTGTTTTCTGCTCCTCTAGTATGTATCATAAAAGTGTAATAATTACATAAGTCCCACAGGAAACACTGGATAATCACGATCTGTGCTAGTACAGCCAATAGAGACAGTGTATGAAAGGATCTGTATGTATTAAAGGGATGTTTTAGATGATTTAAAGGGTGGCTGTTTGAATACTTCTCCACAGTCAGTGTTTTACCTACAGTAGATGGCGGCCGACACGCCCCCAGTATGGAGAAGCTAAGCAATGTACTGCTGTGGACAGGGTCAAAAACAGCCTTTTCCGACGGGAAACTTAAGTTATATCACTCTCTCCAAAGTCACCAGACTCCTTTGGGAAAAAAACAAACAAACAGTAATTTTACCTCACAGAGCAGAGGAGTTGTTGGTCTACCAGTGCCTCGATCAGTTAGTTAATTTGTGTTACTGTATAACACTGGTGTCGTTACAAAAAGCAGTGATGTAGGTTACGGCGCTGATCCCCCTCCTCTACCTACACATGAAAGGAGTCTGATCCTCTTGTAGTCTTTTATAGCTTTTATAATCTAAACGACAAAATTAATTCACAAAAAATGTGAAGACATTTTTTAAAAAATTAGACTAGTTGTAATAAACCGCTCACCTTCTGAATTCAAGTTTCTCTCTTTTACCAAACTATGACAAGCTTATCTGTCAAACACACAAACTCAACACAAACAAAATTAACTCACCAAAAAGTCTTTGCTAGTGTCTCCGCTGTTCAATCAAATCTGCCATGTCCATTGTCCCTGGAGTCAGAGTTCTGACTGGGGCTGTTGTGTATCGGCTCATTACAGCGTTCCCTGTTGTCAAGCTTGTCCCTGTTCGGCCGTGTTCACTGGGCCTGCTGGGCCTAGTTCAGTTTCACCCAGTGCTCTGAGCGGCAGGTCCAGCCAGACTCCAGTCCTATTAGGGCCTTTAGCCACAAAGCTAACTGAGCTAACAGCAGCTAGGAGGCTAGCTACAGCCAAAGAGAGTTACAGCAGAAGCACAGTGAGCAGCAGGTTGTGGTTACTCTGGTGATACACTGAGTTACCTTCAACAACAGGACATATTTTACATGCTGCTTCTTAAACCTTTTTTGTAGCAACGTCATCGTACAGAAACCCACGTCACGTCACACATTAACACAAACAAAACAGATCGAGGCAGCAGCAGACCAGCTACTCTCAGGTTTTGTGAGGTAAAACGTTTTTGCAAAAGGAGTCTGGTGCCTTCAGAAAGAGCAATATTTGGCTTGTATTAGGGTGTTTTGGGGGCATGTCGACCACTGTAGGTAAAACACTGACTATGGACAAGAACCTCATACAACCTCACTTCAAATAATCAGAGCTAATCCTTAAAGGGTTTCTTGCTAAACTTGGATTCATCATTTTAAAACTGTTGAACACCACAAATCTTCTTAAATCTCTCATACGTGTCTCTTCAGAGTGAATCTCTCAGTGTCGTACATGTACGTTTACTTTGTGATTATCATGTCATGATAGCTGGACTGAAAACTCACCCAGTCGAACTCTGAATCTCAGGATGTTGTCCAAGCAGTGAGCAGCCGTTAGGACCCAGCTCTCATCGATGAGGACGCCCCCACAGTGAAAGCGCCCCCTGGCGTTCAGTAACAGCACCTGCACACAAAAAACACATTAAAATGTACATTTTAAAGCTCCTGGAAACTTGGTCTCACTTTTTCTCTAATCCATCAACAATGCAGCATTCAGGGATAAATAAAGAAAAGTCAAAGCTGTTGTCTTGATAAAGTTTGGAAACCACTGGATCACAGCTGATTGGTACATGACATCAGCTTTTTCCAACTTCAAACTGCGAGAAGAACACAAACAGAAAATAATCATCACTGTTACTTACCTACTGACCACCTTCAGATAACAAGGGGAATTTCCCTTTATTATTTATTTATTATAGATACGTCCTTTTTTTAAAATCAAATTTCCACCTTTGACCATCACAAAAAATAATCACAGCCTGTGAGAAAAGGCTGGAAATGAGTACAAAAATAAAACCAAAAAGGTTGGAAACACTGTGGATACTTTTTCAACATTCAAATTCAAAAAGTGTTACAACTGTCCCTGGTATCCCCTACTTTATGCTTATTTAATTGAGTCTAATTAATAAATTATTTGTATTTTAATGTTGGGAGTTTGGAAACCACTTGTGAAGTTTTACTGATGGAGACAATGATAGCAAAAGCAATATGCTGCTGCAAAGCAACTAAGATGCATCTCCAACTTTGCAAAAAGTAACAAGATAACAGCAGCAGTTTCTGTGGGGTCAGTTTGACCGCCTGTGGCTGAAATAAGTAAAAATGATCACATTTTCTTTGCCTTTTGTGTAATTTATATAAAAATATTTTAAATGAAAATACAGTGACTTTTAGTAAAAGACAGGTACCAGCAGTACTGTATTTTATTAATTCGACAAAGTTATTGTACATATAAACTTGAAAATGGTCAAAAGGACCACCTGGGCTGTTCTAGTATTAACAGGTGTAATGTGCAGCTGTAAATAAACAGCAGGTACTGAGTGGTGAAATAAAGTAACATTAACTTTACATTATTAACAACTTTCGGCCGGATTCCTCTTTTGCCTTATTTGTAGCAACAGTGCTGCTTTTTGTTGTAATATGTCTTTATATTCTTCATGTTCTCCATTATAACAACCTGTTTCTGTCCATTTTGTGCAGAAGAGTCAAATAATACATCAAATGCTCCCTTTTATGCAAAGGCTCATAGAGCCTGAGGAAGAAAACCTGGTTAATGAAGTTTATAACCACTGTCATGATACCAGTTATCTCTGATTTGAATTTTAGGTTTTGTTCAGCAAGTTGATGCAAAGGATGCCTCGATATGTCCGTATGTGTGGTAATACACCTCTCAGGGTTGCTCAGGGTGTTAATGATGAAGAAAAGCAACAGATTTATCACATTTGCAGCCCTGATCGTCACATCCTGCTCCTGATCCCAGACGGATTCCTCTCAGTGTGCTCCAGATGTTAAACTGCAGCAACACCTGTAGTCTGTTAGCAGTTCAGGTGAATCAAAAGTAAAAAGTCAGGTACCTGCCAGGGACTCTCTCCTTTCTTTCCCACCTCCCCTCCCACCATCCAGGGCAGCAGGCCGTCCATCGGTTTGGTGTACGACGACCTGCCGATCCGCAGCTGACCGCAGGATGTGATACCTGTCAGTAAAATGGAGAAAGAGGTCGTATTTCATTTTTTCAACCAGCGCTCGATTTTAAGGATGTCCCATTGTCCCATTGATAGTAAAACTAGCACCTGAAACCCAAAGATAAGATAAAATAAACTTTTATTAGTCCCACAACAGGGAAATATGCAGGTGTTTGATGGTGTCCCAACGTTAAACTAGACTAGACTCAGCTTCCTCTGTAAATACAGCAGCGCTGACAATAAAAATAATTTTTCATTTAAAGCCTCTGTAAACCCAAATCCACTATAGTCTTCTAACAATGTCATTTATTTTCTTATGTACATAATAATGAGCATATAAAAAGTATTAGGGATCAGATTTAATCATGCAAGTTTTCCCTGTATTGATTTTGAACTGAGTATGTTTGTGCTCAGAAATTTATTGCACAATTAATTTTTACTATTTTTACTATAAGTTCAGAGGCTTTAAACAAACGAAACGTCATGTATTTTCTCACTTTTTCGGTTCACATTTCTTCGCGTTGTCGTGCAGTTTGTATCCGTTCACACAGCTGCAGGTCCTCGTCAGGCCGTCCTCGCTCTCCGTACACTCGTGGTCACAACCGCCGTTATCCACGGAGCAGTTAGTGGCTGTTTGAACTGAATGACAACAGACGACAGATGATTATTGTTTTTACATTTATGCATTTAAATATTCACATCTTTAATAGGAGCAGGAACCAAATCAACAGGAAATTAATTGGCACTATTTCTGTGATTGTTTTTTATTTTCTTGAAATACAGACATACTGTTGATTGATTATTGTAGATGTCGAGACACAAAAGCACTAGCGCCACCATCATGGAAGTATTTATTTAGTTTCTTAAATGTCAAAGTGAAATGGAAAACACTGGGAGTTTCTTTGAAACTTAAAGCTCTTGGAATAGTTTACTGTCCCTGAACTTTCCTTTAAAGGAGCAATACGTAGCAATCGCGTTTCCAAAAAGTACAAAAAGTACAGCAGTCCAAATAGCAAGTTGGAGCCACAGCCTGTAAATTAAAAAGGTTGAATCCTGTTTAATTTACAGTTTATGGTTGAAGCGACTTGCCCTGCAGCTGACCTACCTTCTAATATAAAAACTGACTTGTTTCAAACTTTAATCAACTCGTAGTAAAAAAAAAAAAGTTGCCATAATAAGCACATACAGCTATCACACCACAGCAGTGGAATTACTTTACAGTAAAGACAGACTACCAAAACAGCAAAATAAAGTGTCTTAACGAGAAAAACGTGACAGATGTCAGAAATACATTAGCTGGAGATTCAATAAGGTAGTAGTTCATGTCAGGTTCATCCACTTGGAAGGAGGCAGACTGAAAGGAACCCTATTTTTTTCCATATGACACCAATCGTTGATTTGCAACAACATAATCTAATTGTTTGCCTGACTGGCTGTATGATTTAGGCTCCTAATAGCTGAGAAGCAAGATAATATTCTTATTTTAATATTGGAGGGGCTGTAAAAACAGGTGGAGGCATGACAGAGGTCAAAGTACCAGAATGTGCTGCTCTCATCGATGTGATCTGAATGCCGTTAAGAGGAACCTGAATTATCACATACGTCAGTGACATTCAGACTCACGTTGATCGCAGTATCTCCCCTCGTATCCGGGGTTACAGTGGCAGGCGTAGCCCTGGTACTGATCCACACAGGCTCCATGAACACACATGTTGGCATGACACTGGTTCCCATCTGAAACACAGTCAGCTCAGCATGAATACATTTCACACAATGCTTTTAAGTATTTGATATTATTGAAGGACTGCTGACTGCTGCACTGTAGCTACATGCTATTTTTTACACCAGATGAGCAGTATGGAGGCATTTTAGGTTGTTTTTTGTTGTTGTTTTTTTGTGTTTGAGAACTGGTCCATTGTTTGGGAGATTCTACTGTTTTCCTGTGAAACTCCAGCAGTGTTTTGGGGACTAAAAAACTAAAGCAGTCCTTCAGGTTACGGACCAACTGTGATCTGTTGCTCCCCTTCTTGTCTTATCTCCTTTAGGACTGTGTACACTGGATCATCCTTTGCTAAATAAAATGAGACAATGCCCTGAAGTTGTCCTTTGTATTTGCATCTTTCTTTGACCAAATGACGTTTCCAGGTCAAGGAAAAGTGTTTGGGGAAAAGACAAAGCATGCAATTTGTTTTTGACTGCAACTGTCCACAGAGGGGAAACCTGCACACCTCAGAGCAAACAGTTTGATCAATCACATATTGGAGACTGACAGAGTGACATCAGATATGACAGCGCATGAGATCGTTCGGTTTGTTTAGTCATACGTTAATGAGTTTTTCTTTTAAAGTGTAATTACGAGCAGCAGACTGAGAAAACTGTTCATGCAGATGTTTGTCCTGTTTCCCTCCATCAGTGACAAAAACGTAAATTCCAGCAGGAAACTACAAGTTGCAGTTTCACTGGGACATTTTTAAAGCGTCCCGTCCATTTTCTCCTCTGTTCCATAAATAAATAAATCTGATTCAGCTTCATTTTTGTAGTTGTGATCATTCTGTTGACATTTTTTATGGTTGCTGGCTTGACATGGTTGTTATTTCTGTGACTTCAAGTCTTTCCTGTGCCCACACATTTGTTTTTGGTCGTACAGGTGACTGTCGGAGGCAGCAAAGCTCCAATGCCAAGTCCAAACACATGATCATTTCTGTCTTAACCCTCAGGTTTTCCAAATTTCATTCATAATCTTTAAAATGTGCATAAAATCAGGTGAGTAGAAGCTGACTTTAGACTCAGTGATGTACATCAAACAGGTTCAGGGTTTCATACCTGTGTACACCGTCCAGAACTCCAGCTGTGAACACACAAAACAAATGAACATATTTCAGTGAAGATGAGGTTTTTTTTTTTTTTAGCTCAAGAAGCTTTAACACAAAAGCAGCATCCAAAATTACTTGACTAAACACTTGAAACATGTTCATATAAACAGAAAACATCTTACTGTAGCTTCCCTGGTTTGGAAAATCTCTCTGGCTTCTTCAAAGTCACATTTTTCCTCCACACATTCACGTTCCAACGAAGCAGGTTTCAGCTCCTCCAGGAAGGAGTTCGCCCGACGGGAGCGGAGCAGCATGTGAGCCTTCGCATGGTCAGAGAACACTGAATGAACACAAGAAAAAAGACAAGGAGACAAGAACAGTTAAGGCTTTTAAATCAGAGGCCTGTGAGGTGATTCTGTCCTACAACGGAAAAAAACAGTTAACTTCTCAGAGAGCAGAACTGAGAAAAATGACTTGAAAGTTTTCTTGTTGTTGCAGGCAGATAATTGTATATGTGTCAGTTTTATATCTTTATATCAGGTTATTGTTTCTACATATTAATCCTGACCTCTGATTTGACCTTTGACCTTATTTGGAAGTTCCTGTATTCTCCCTTTGCAGAGTGTACCAAAAAATATTGGGTCATACCAAAGCAAAAGGCAGAAACTTCCATTTTATCTGATGACTTTAGCTTTAAAAAGCAGAATAATGACAAATATGATCAAATCCTCAGTCTGATAATGATGTCAAATGAAATGACACCTTTTACTGTTATTATTTACATTATTGTTATTATCATTATTTATTTACAACATTTATTATTATATTACGGTACGCTTGTGATGTTCCAGGTAACTTTTAAAATCAAATCAGTTCAATTTTGGGATGTTTGAAGCTCCTAATATTTATATTCTAATAAAAGAAATAAGAATTTTAAATATAAAAGGTAAAAAAATCTTAAATCCCATCAGACCTTTTCTGATCAAATCTGACACTGATTGATTAATGTTGATGTATTTTCACAGCTGGGATCAGAGTCTGAGGTGAGTCTGAGAGTTCTGACTCTGTGCTCTTATTTTAATATTTTTCTATACTGTTGTTATATATAGTAGTATAATGCACATAGTTGACATATTTCTTCATGTTCTCTCAGATATTTGACATGTTAGAATACAGTAACTGAAGTTACTCTGGTTTGTTCTGCTTTCTGTTTTTTTTTTTTTTTTACAGTTTCTGTAATTTCGACCCTATTTTCTCCAAACTACAAAACATTTGAGAGAAGATTATTTGTCCACATGAAAAAAGATGTCTTTAATGTCACAGAAATGATTCTAAGTCATTTTTGACAAAAAATGAAGTCACTACCTCTCCCCTTTGTAGGGCAGTGTAACACCCTGTCTGTTGATGTCTTATTTATTAATTTCTTATCTATTCTAAGTGAACAGTTTGAAATTGGTCCACTATTAAGCAACAGTGTTGCACTTGTCAGCTGTGAAACAGGCTGCAACGTAACCCTTATGGGCAACTTGGAACAGTCTAAGTGCGTCCATGAAATGGATCCCTACAGAGAGACATTTTTGTTGAACAGTAAGATCCTTTTTGTTTAACCAGAAACAGATGATTTGTTACTCTGCTCAAACTCACCAGACTCCATTTACAGAAACATTGTAAGACACACAATTCATTCAAACCGACAGAAACAACACAAAAGTTACCAAAACCACCTTGGCTCGTCTTTCCCTTGTTCCAACAATCACTAACTCTGCTTTGGTTGAAATAAATTCTAAATTCACAGAGTTAGATGTGAAAATATTCTGACTCTACATGCGGTTTCTTCCCGCTGTTTCTCTGATGCCTGACCTCCCTCTCGCTTCTCTCCAGATATTTTCACATCAAACTCAGTGAATTCAGAATTTATTTCAACCAAACCAGAGTTGGTGATTGTTGACAGTGCAGAGATGAACCAAGCTGGTTTAGGTGAGTTTAGCAATGAGTTAGAGTGATAACTCATCGGTTTCTGGTAAAACAAAAAGGATTTTGCTCCTTAACAAAAAGGTATATTTCCATAATGTTGCCAGACGTTCTAGGCTGAAAAAGGAGCCCTTTAAGTTTTGGTTGAACACAAACTATAATTAATTTACTGTATATTCACTGCTGACAGCAGAAACAACAGCAGGTTTCACATCATCTCATTTTAAATTAAGCGACAAGTGAACAAAAAAGCTGCTGTTAAATAAAACTACACCTGCCATGCTTACTTTTAACTGACTTCTGTGTTAATAAAAATCACATCAAACGGAGGCTGTTGTCTGTTGAGTGATCGGTGCACACCCACCTGACAGACTGAGCACCGACGCCGACCACAGAGCGACGATGACGGACAAACAGAGGACGAGGCGGGACATGACCTCAGTCAAACCTGCGGCCAATGAGACGTAAGCACACATGAGCCAATCATCTCATCTACAGTGTTTATATTTATCTACGGTCTCCAATGAGGCAGAAACACGGATCCAAACATTAATATTCATAATGCATGTCTATATGACTGTTATGTTGTGATGAAACCCACCAGATTAAAGCAGGATGAAACAGATGAACTCTGGAGGAGCTACAGATGAGACAGGAAGACAAAATCACAAACACATCATGTTCAAACTTTAAACTGTTCTAATTAAATGTTTGAAATAATCACTTCTTCAGTGGAACTTTTCTACAATATTGATCATTTTCTGAAAACACACGGCCTCCACACAGCAGGAGACGATCCCTGTTTGAACCCCTACGACCTTTGACCCCACGACCTGAACAACAACGGGTTCAGAGCTGCGAGCGAAGCCGAGACAGCGTCCTGAAACCTTCATAACATCACGAAACAAAGACAGAAGAGAAGCAGCGAGTCTCAGAGACGGAGGAGTGTTTTCGTACTTACGCGTGAAGAATCGAAGCTGTGGACAGAGACGATGGTTTGCTCTGTTTCTGGTGTGTTAATGACTAACTGCCAGTGTTTACTGAGAGTCCACAGTCTGCAGATGGACACTGTCTGCCAACACTGTCAACACACACACACACACACACACACACCTCCCCTTTAACCTCCACCCACTCACCTCTGAAACAGATCAGAGCTCCGTCTCCCAAAAGTCCAAGATGTTCCTACTGAGGTGACCAGATGAGAACGGGTGAAATTCAGGACAGCAGAGTTGAGGGAGAACATAGAAGGATAAAGGATAAAAATATACAGAATAATTTAGAGAAACATCAGACTCAAAGTGTGATTATTTGTTATTAATATTATGAAGATCAGCTACAGATTCTGTAGATGATTTGAAGACAGTGTCCTGACATATCAACCTTTAGACAGAGACGTCAGCTGTGTTACAGACATTTTAAACTCTCTTCAGCAGACATGACCAAAATGTAATTTCAGAAATCGACAATCATCTCACAACAATTCAGGATTTTATTAACTTTCATTCAGATGTAAGATCTGTTTATAAAGATTAGTCTCAGACTCAAGTTGTTAATCTGTTCGATGATTATTGCATTTGTTTGATAATTTTGTCCTTTGTATGATGTATAATCAATAATGCCAAAAGTCCCATAATGTATGATAACTGATCATTTTGTCACACTTGGCAGAGGGAAACCTGTATGTAATCAAAAGTTGCACAACTGCTGCCTTCCAGTGTTGTTGGAAATTAAAAACAATGTCTAGAGCAACATCTAAACATCACAATATCTTCTAAAGTGCATGTTTTTTCTTTAATATGCCTCCTTTGATAAGATATTTCACATTAGTCGTGTAGACAGTTTTGCTCTGAGTCGTTGCAAGTCCTGCAGCCGGCACAAGCAACAGCAGCAGATCCTGTTATCTGAAATTACACGTTTGTTCTCTTGGTTATGACTTGTGTAAAGTAATTTTCCTGAAAATACAATTTTAAGCTTCTGGTACGATACTTTAATGTTTCCCATCTGGCAGCACTGTGGCCCAAATAGTACTGGTTATCTTTATATCCACTGGCTACACGGGGAACCCTGAAACTTTGGATGTTGCCCCCCAGAGACTAAATCGTCATCAGACAATAGCTGATGAGATTCAAAGAGTAGAGTTCAAAACCTTATGCAGCTTCTTATGTTAAGCTAGAGCTGACGCAGCTTTCGCTTTCCACAGGGGAGCAGCGATGTCCCCTGTTTTGGCAGCCTGCAGGGGCTGCTGCCGTACCTTGTTTAATTCACTGTTTTGCATGGAAGTTTATTACATTTTCAGCCATACTTTTTAGTGTAAACACTTTGAAGACAACAGGACTTAAATACAGTTTAAAGAGCTGAAAATAATTCCATCAACCTCTTCAGTAACTGTATTAGTATTATTAGTAATAAGAGGATAGTGTCTGTTGTGTGGCTCTCAAATTCCTAAAGAAAAATTCGAATCGAAAACCAATTTTGACAGCAAACATGACGGCGCACTGAACTGAATGGAAGTGATGCAGAGTTGAGGCTGACAACCAGTCAGAAGAAAGAGTGAAAAACCCTGTAAGAAAAACAGCAAGAAGTTGACACTGTTAGGAAAAAAAAAGAGACAATAAAGACAAAGAGACGTCTGAGACCTTGATGCATCTTGTTTTTCAATTTGAATTACATAACACACACACACACACACACTCTAACAGTATATAAAGACTGAGGCATCAAATAACTTTGAGATTAGAAAGATATCAAGAGACAATGGAGATGAAAAGAGGAAGAGGACACTTACACACTTGTCATTTGGGATGGTGCTGCTTTGACTTACAATTATTCTCTAGAGACTCAATATCATCATAAACACCCTGACTAAATCCAAACCCTGACTTAACCCGTAAAATTTAATTGTTGGCTTTTTGGGGACCAGTCCCTATCATGTGGCTGCGTCACCCCACATACAATCAGCCGTGTTTCAATCTAACTGTCCAACAAATTTGAAGCAAATTTTTGAAATGTTTCAAAAAAGACAAAAACAAAAGTGAATTAGTGTTTCCATTAAGTGGTTTACAGAGAATAAACTCGGCTACAAAATGCATACTTCCATCAGAAGTGGGCGGTATGGGCTGTGAAACATGGCTACAATAAACAGTTTCACAGCATTTAGCGAGTTGTTGTTCTTCTGTATGCTAACATGCAATGTTTGTATTGCACGCCACATATTTCAGCGGCATTTAAAATTCGATTTGGCTGATTGTAAACTGTGATGCAAACGGGTTCAAATGGCTGTTAATACACACCAGATTGTTCCAGACAGTGTTTAAAATGTCACTTGATCAGCTGTGTGTAACTCTGTCAGTTGTCTGTAGATGTCAAGTTAAATCCTAACCCCAAAAACAAAAGCCCACTGCTCTGAAAATACACAAACAAAATTGTTAAATGACCATCTCACTGGCTGCCAGACTCCATTTAACCGTTATTAACATCTCCTTCTCCTTCAAAAAGATTATTAATGATTTCTTACGACTCATTAACAGACACTTACTCATTCCGCAAACATTCACCATTCATTTGAACTCTAATTAATGTGAAAGAGGAAAACTAAAACAGTTATTTCTTTTTAGAAAATAAATTTCAAAGGACACCGCGGCTATAGCATTATCAGAGAAGCAAGTATGTTCAGCTCCTTGACCCCTTGTTTCCTTGATTTCTTCTTCATCAGGTCTTGAACAGAACTGTAAAGACTGAGCTTTTTTAAAACAGTTCACAGCCATGAACACACCAACATACTGCATATTTCTGTATATGCATCACAGTGGTCACATGACCCTGGAAAAACGTGATCTCTCTCCCTCAGGGTAACATAGATGACAGTTGTTTGTATATCTTGCAGTCCAGTGGAGCCTCAGCTGTCCTCAGGTTGCCCGTCACCGCCCTTCAATACACAGTCAAACTCTTCAAACAGGTATGCAGGCCTTGTTGTTTACTGCGAACAGGTACAGGTGTGAAACCCGGGCCGACCTCCGGGGTGTCGCTGAGCGCTGCCGGCTGTGGAAACCAGGGCACTTATCAAGGTTAACTATTCATCTCCTCGTCTTCTTTTGTGCTTCAGGCTCGTTCCCTTGGCTCAGTTTACCTTTGTGTCTTCAGCTGTTTTGATTTTTCAGAATAAAAGCTGGGGCATAAAGGAGTCGTCTCTGGTTCCAGGGGCGACTCTGCCATGGGGTGACTAACGGTGTTTTGGGAAGCGCCAAGCGAGGGCGCGGTCTTCTCTATCATGCCTTTCTTATGATGGTGGTCTGAGAACTGGCCCGCTGCCTCCTGCTTTGTGTTCAGACCAGCTTCCTGTTTGTTCCGTTCACTTCCCATGAACTGTGCTTTTGTCTTTTTGTCTGCCAGGTACAGTTTGACCGGTACAGTTGATGTAAAGTCTGTTTCTGGTAGAAGGCGCTGGTATTTTGTTTTTATGATAAACTTTGAAATACATATTCTGATAGGTCTGTCTTATCTGCAGGTGATTTTGAAACATTAAATGTCATTATGAGACCAATCACAAATCCAACACCAAGTTCATGGTTTTTGCTGTGCGGGCCTCAGTCCCTAAATTGTTACTCAGTCACCAAAACTTTGAGAACCTCTGGACAAAGAATTTCTGCTCTACTCTACTGAGATTATAGATAACAGTGTGTGTCTTCCTGGAACTATTTCCTGCAAACAACAGCCAGACATAGTGACTTTGCTGAACAGAAACTGTTTCGTCTTGTCTTTGTTCCACTTTTAGTTTCTAAGCAGCTGAATTGTTGTTGCCTGAAAACGGTGTCTGCAGCGAGCGTTCTGAAGGAGATCTGTTTACAGTCTGAGCTTCTTATCGCACATCGACACCAAAAGTGACAAAGAAAAGACAGAAGCTGAGAAGAAAGCAGTAAGAGGGAAAGGGAGATCGAGAGATGGAGGTGAAGAGAACAACGAAAGTCCTCAAATCCTTCACTTCAGCGGAAAAAAAGTGTCTATATTCAAAGCTTTACTGAAGTAAAAGTACACAAGAATAGATATTTAGGTGTTTATGTACCAAAACTGTAAACGTCATCTTTGACAGGAGATTAGGCTGAGGGGTGTCATTTTACACTGCTTTGTCACAGTTTATGTATACGTCTATTATGTGTTCTTATATAAATCCAGTTTTAAATTTCAGCCAACAAGTGTCGATCTTTGTCTAGATGTTTTTTTTGTGTTTGTAATTAGTTTTATTAATATCCAGATAATCCCATGAGGTGTTGTTATAGAATTAAGTCATTGTCCTCTGCTGTGTTAAAAAATGAAAGTAGGCTGTCCATTGTGAAGAGCTTTCATTGTGAGATTACTATATTGTTGAGCAGCCTCTTGTGCCAACTGAGCTGCTTGTTTAGAGGATGAAAGAACAAAAAAAATCCCTCACTTACCAAATAATTTTTGTCCATTATAAAGCCCCTAATATTTTGTCTTCTATTATTTGAACTTCCTAAGTGTCACAAACAAGACAGAACGAAGCAGGTTGCTGCACAATAATCACAAAAAAATACACATTTGTAGAACATTGAATATTGTTCCTTTATGAATCTGATTCACCTCATTCAATTCAATTTTAGTTTAAATTACTTTTAGTTCACTATTATCAAGAGTCATGTGCTTGGCATCGTCTCAGTGAAATAAGCGGGGACGTCTCTGAAAAGACGTCAGAGATGGCAGCATATGTTGCTCTAAATCCCCCCAAACCATCACAGCTGCTGTCTTTACAAGTTAGTGCTGGTAACAATCTGGATGGTCCTTTTCCTCTTTAGCCCAGAGGACACGACGTCCATGATTAGCGAAAACAATCTGAAATGTGGACTCGTCAGACCACAGCACACTTTTCCACTTTGCATCAGTCCATCTCAGATGAGCTCGGGCCCAGAGAAGTCTGCAGTGTTCTGGATGTTGTTGATATATGTCTTTCTCTTTGCATGGTCGAGTCTTAACTTGTATTTGTAGCTGCAGAGACAAACTGTGTTTACTGACAACGGTTTTCCAAAGTGTTCCTGACCCATGTAGTTCCTTTATACAATGATGTGGGTTTTTAATGCAGTTTTTAATGCAGTGCTGCCTGAGGGGTCAAAGGTCACAGACATTCAGTGTTGGTTTTCAGCCTTGCCCCTTGCGTGCAGAGATTTCTCTGGATTCTCTGAATCTTTTTCTCAAACCGTTGGACCATTTGTCATCAGTTTTTCACAAAGTGGTGAACTTCACCCCATTCATGCTGGTGAACCACTGAGCCTTTCCAGGACGCCCCTTTAATACCCAATCATGATCCTGTCACCTGTTACCAATTCATCTGTTTACCTGTGGAATGTTCCAAACAGGTGTTTTTGGAGAGTTCAGCAAATTTCACAGTCTTTTGTTGCTTCTGTCCCAATTTGTTTTTGAAAGGTGCTGCAGTCATAAAGTTCATAATGAGTGTATATTTATAAAAAAAAAAATCAAATTTATCAGTTTGAACATTAAATATATTGTTTTGTATTATATTCAATTCAGTGCAGGTCAACAAATATTTGCAAGTATTTTGCCTTTTACACAACATCCCAACTTTTTTGAAATGGGGTTTGTAGTTCAACTACTAGATTAAGTACAATTTGCAGTAGCTGCACTGTAGTTTAACTACATTTAAATCTCTGTAGCTTTTTATAGTAGTTAACTACTTTTATTGTCGTTTAAGGATAATCACCTGCTTTATCACCAAGATATCTGTGATCATATACTATTAACTTCCCAAGAAATTCAGAGTTTTCCTGATTCCACCTAAATTAACGAGGGGTCCCTATCCGCTTATTAAAATAAATCCTCTGGCTGCTTAAGTGAGGACTGGCCTGCCCTTGTCCCTAAATCAAACACACACCTGCACTTTACTCCGTGTCAGTTCAGTTGTACCTGTAATCCGCCACTGAAAACAGTCCCAAACAAATTAAATATTTCCTCCTGTTTGTTTAATAAAAAGCAGCTGAGCAGCTATTCATGAAACTTCTGAACCTTTTTCAATATGAAACTATATTTGTGAGGTGTTTTTAAAGATTTAGACAGTACTGTGAGACAGACTGTGTTGCTTTGAGTTTTCTTATGGGATTTGTTGATAATGAGAAAAACATAATCAGCCACATCCTTTTAAGTGGAGTTTGGTTTTGGTTTTATTGTTTGTTTGTTTGGGTTTTGGGTTTTTGTTTTTTTTTTCTTGTTTTTTTTTTGTTTTTATTTTGGTTCATTTGCTGCTTCAGGAGCTATTTTTGCCTGACAAGTAGAAAATTCTGCAGGGAAACAATACTGTAAATCTACTGGAGAAGGAATATTTGATTGACAGTATTGGTGAAAAATCCTGGACTTTTCAATCGAAACTGGTCAAATCTGTAACAGACAGAATACTGCAGAGACTACAGAGCAGCGTTGAATACAAAAAGTGGAAAAGTGGGGAAGTTGTTGTTGAAAAAGGAGGGTGGAGAACGATGGAGAGATAAACAGAGGCGTCTCTTCTTTCTGCTCTGAATATATTTTTGCAGTTTCATGGTGAAGGAGGTCATGTCGCAGGCAGAAGGCCCAGTTCTTCTTCAGCAGGACAAAGACGACGTGCCTCCCCTCCCTCCCCTCCATCTGCAGCCTTTGTCTGCGGGCCCGGGCAGGTGAGACGAAGCCTGAAAGAAGTTTTGTTTTGGGCGAGGTTTATAAATGCATCAAAGCGTCTTCGATCCTGCTCATCTTCACACAAATCCCTCTCCAGACGATGCTGCACAACTCGAACGGAGCGGTAAGTCCTCCCAAAACGCCTCTGAGGATTTTAATTTTTTAAGAGTGCGAGAAATTCATGATGGCTGGAATACATTTTTTTATATTCAGGTTTGAATGTTTTTTTTGAGCACATTCTGAAAAAGTTCAGTTCAAACTAAACTTAGAAAACAAATTCAACTAAGTGTTTTGGAAAAAGTCCCATACAAATGCAGACACAAGATCCTTCTTTTCTGGCCCTTAAAAATATTTAGGTATTTCAATTTTTGATTTTTTTGTCTTAGTCTTGAGTTTATCAACAACCAGATGAGGTATAATTTGGAAAATTAGTCGATATATTTAAAACATTAGTGAATGATGTGCTGGCTGTCTCTTGAGCCCCAACAGGTGCATTTGTTGATTGTTTATCTGCCTTTAAGAGCCAAATCCTTCTCCAGCGTTACCTCAGCACAAAGTTATAAAGTGAACGAAGGTGAGAGTTGGGGTTGGGCTTCTCTTTAGGCTGAAGGTTTTGGAGGGTTGAAGCCTGAAGATTAGCTGTGGCAGTGGATGAAATCTGTAAAATAATGTCAGCACAGCTTTTGGTGTACTGTCCCCTCCGTGTTTTATCTCCAAGTGGGCTAAAAGTGCAGCATTTTCATGACTACATGTGCATGAAGATGAAAGTCACAAATGCAGTTTACACCCCAATTCCA
This sequence comes from Lutjanus argentimaculatus, assembly GCA_034769285.1. Classification (NCBI taxonomy): domain Eukaryota; kingdom Metazoa; phylum Chordata; class Actinopteri; order Lutjaniformes; family Lutjanidae; genus Lutjanus; species Lutjanus argentimaculatus. Next base: position 1,129,916 of record JAWZSL010000043.1, on the reverse strand, counting down.
CCATTTACTGAGTCTCCTAATGCGTCTTAGTTATTAGATATAAAAAAAAAGCAAAGTGTAATTATATCCAAGAGGCATTCAATACAGATTGAAATGTGATTGCTGAACCACATTCTAACCAGATGTTGAAAAGGTTTCGATGCTTCCATCTCTCTATGGGTCAAAATACATGGCACACAGACGTGTTGTACCACGTCCGTGTGCCATGTATTTCAGTGTCTGCCACAAAATGCTCACAGCGGAGTAGGGCTGGGCAATATGGCTTATAAATAATGTCTCAATATTTTTAGGCTATGCCACATTTTCTCTAAGATAACATACTGTACATTCTCAGATAGTGCAAACTGATGATTGGAGCTGCATGATACTGCAATATTGTAGGGATGATTGCTGGTGCTTCACAACATATTAACACACTGAGATGTTTGATAAATAATCATCAGTAATGTGGATAAAAGCAAATAATAGAACAGTTAGAACAGTCACCCAGATCATAGCAACAGGCAAATCAAGCACTAATTGATCTGCACAAGTGAAGGAGCAGCATGAGTGAGAGGCTGTGAAGATGATAAAAGTTCTGTCTGGTTTGTAGTTCATCCATGTGTTTATGGACAGCAAGATATCAAACTTGGGATCTGCCCAACAGAGAAGCATTAAATCGTTCTTGAAAACCAGATCTCTCTTGAAAATAAGACTTTGTGTCTCAATGAGACAACCTGTCTAAATACAGATTTAATTAAAAATAAAATAAATGTATCTAAGTGTAAATTAAAATGTCTAAAAAAATCATCTGGATTTAATCTGAATATGAGACAAATGTTAAGTGTAAAGTGGGGCCCTTGCATCAGCCACTCAGGTGAGATCATTCTACCTGTTTCAGATCCAAATCAATTTATGTCAAAAACGTTTCCATCAGTGAGCTGTAATAAGAAAGTTTTGGCAGTATAGAAGAATTGATGCCTGTAGCAAAATGATTTATGTTGGCATCAGGCTAAAGGTAAAAGTCATTTTTTACTTGCCCCTGTACAAACTGGCTTATTTTGTCGTGATTATAAAATAACAAGTAAGACTTAAATTGCCATGTTTAATGAAGGGCTGCTATCAACTATCAATTATCAACACAGTTTAATATTTTAATTCTTTTTTACAACTTGCCCGGTCAGGTAAGAGAATTGCCAGATTTACTTTACCACATGGCATTTTACTTATTATACAATCCTTATTTTTGAAATCTTTAGAGTTTCTAAAAGGGGAAATTACAAACAGACTAAACACTGAGACGAAGACATGTAAAGTAATTATGGCTCCCACCACCCTCCTCTTCCTCCAGATGTTGTCCAGACTCCTGGGCCTCCTTGCCCTCTCCTCCCTCAGCTCAGCCATGCTGCTGCAGAACAAGACCAGCAAGGACCTCAGCGAAGAGCTCGGTTCCACTCCGGACCCCAACACCTACTACTGGACAGACCAAATGAAGGGGGAGTCATCTGAGATGTCCGGGTCATCGGAGGATATGCCCCCCTGGCCATCTGCCGCCCGCAGCGGCCACATGCCGATGCATCCCACTGGAGAACCGTGGCCACCCAGTGGCAACATGACTGACGACCGTCTCCGGATGCTGGCGCCCTCCCCCCCGGGGATCCCCCCACCACCATCTGATATGGATATCTGTAACATGATTATGAACGCACCGGTTCCGCCGCCTATCGACCAGATTCCTTTTTTCTGCCTCTGTTCGCACTGTAAGGGCACCATGGGGCCCAAAGGAGACCGTGGTGACCGGGGCCCTCCAGGTATGTAAAATCACTTTAAATTACCTGTTTGAGTTGAGCTGACAGCAGCTGTGATGGACTCCTCTTACATCGAGATATCAAACTGTGATGAGTGCCAGGTAACACAGGTGGAAAGAAACTGGAAGTGAAGCACCCACTCCTGAAATTAATGCAATAACTGCACTTTAACAAAGTAATATCTTTTTTTACAAAGATTAAATCTTATGTTTTCTGTTAAAGGACGACTGACCTTGATGATAACCTTGTCAAGCAGAGTTTGCCATAGATTATTAAACTTGTTTTAGAGTAACCAGACTAGATTTCTCTCAGTAAAATATTCAGTTGACTTGGACCTTCCAGACATTTTACCAGCGTAGACGGTATTATGGCGGTATGTGTGTGACACTTATGTAAAATGGCTCAACTCAACTGTGCTCTACTGTACTGTAGTACTCCTTTAACACAAGTGGAGCTGATCATCACAGTGACGCTGTTCCCACAGTTGGGAAACAACATACACACAGGAGCTGCTTTGGGCTTGAAAAGCTGCACTAAAAAACACAAACCTAAACTGCATATTTACTGCCAGACGTAGGGATGTCACGAGAACCGATACTTCGATGCCTAGTTGATGCCAAAATTTTGAAAATGTTACATATTTGTCTTGTTACAGTGGGGACATGTCAGGGGCAGCATAAATGCTTGCAAGTGCTGTAGTCTGCAGTTAAATGCCAGAGGAAGGAGAATAATGTCAACCAGGACTGAACAACAACTTCATGTGTAAGACAGCAACATGTGCAGCTGCAGCAGCAGCAACTCCACTTTGACGCTTCCAAAAGAAAAAGTAGTGATGCATTAATCAACCGAGTTAACCCACAGGGTGGGAGGGCTCGGATTGACTTTGTTGAAAATACCACAGGTTACGATGGACGGGTCAAGTGACAAAGCAGAGGCTGGAGTATTAAGGACTTCAAGAAAGACTGCAAGCAATAGTCCTCCTTCTACCTTCCTCTCCCCCTCTGTCTCTACCTCTGAGTCAAACACACACACACGTACTGGCTGTAGCGGTGCACACAGCAGCACATCCAGTATGTTCTGTCAGCTCAGCTCATCAGTGCTCACAGCACCACAAAATAGGTTAAATCTTGTCCCCTTTCTACACTGTGCAGCCAAACATCAGGCTAAAAATACAGTGTAGACTAGGGATGCACGATAACTGTTTTTTCCCACTGATACCGATAACCGATAACTTCCTGCTTCTCATAACCGATGCTGATACCGATAACCGATAACATTTTTAATAATTTATATGTACACCTGAGGTAAAGAAAGGCAAAGATGTAGTGAGTAAAGATGAATTTAACATTATAACTCTGCCTCTGACTTATCAAAATAATGTAACATACATCACTAGTGTTGTAATCACAACAAAAACAAGAAAAGTTATGACTCAAAAAAACCCATTTATTATTGCTTCACTCAGCTGCATCATTCAATAAAACTGATTTTACAGAACAAAAACTCAGTGCAAAAATAAAGTGCATCACTGTCCATACAAAAATAAAAGATTTACAGAATGAAGACTCTGTACGTTGTTATGGATGAGCGTTTGAATGTGTGTTGCGAGTACATTATATAGTTCAGCCCCTCTCACCCATCGCCTAGGCAACCACGGATGTTTATATCAGTAAAGTCGGACAGATGACAGCTCGAAAAACCAGCGTGGTTTCACAGTGTTTTAATCTAGACGATGAAATAATGTTGAATGTAGACTGTGACAGAATAAGCTGATACATATATTCACTCGACTGGAGTAACATGTGATCACATTAAGTACAGACACGGACTTAAACCTGGAGAAGCTGCTGCTGCTGCTGCTGCACTGCTAACGTTAGCCACACTGTGTGTCAGCTGACAGTCAGCTCCAGGTTGTTTACCTGCAGACACTGACTGTTTGGTCTGAAAAGGTGAAGCATTTAGTGAGTTGTTGTCATGTTTTGTATATTAATGTGTAATGTTTGTATTGCACAGCGCAAAGTAGCGCACAGTTCAGCGGCATTTAAAGTACGATTTGGCGATTGTTGACTGTGATTAACAGCTTCAGATAGCTCTTAATACGCACAGTATTTTTACGGACAGTATTTAACGCGGTGCAGCATTAGCCGCAGCAGTCCTCTCATCCTCATACTCTCTCCATATACCGTCGTTTCCATGGTGAAACTTTTAAGTGGCTAATAAGGTTGGATGTGTTGAAACTGGTAGACTTTTTAGCTCCTCTCGACACTTCGGCTGAACATTTATTGCATACTGAATCACGCTGTCTTTTTCAGAAACAGTGAAAAATGCCCACACTGGTGATGGTGGTGCCATGTTTATGTTTGAGGTGGCGCATCAATATGACGTTATGTGTGTGACAACAGCAGGTGCCAGCAGCACAGGGCAAACAAACAGACTGAAAATGAGCGGCATCAAGGCAATGTCGGCTATTTTTAATTGGATGTAGTTATCGGCAAAAAAAATTCATTATCGGACTTATCTGTGTGACGTCATTTTTTCCAATATCGGGCCGATAATTATCTGTATAGTTATCGTGCATCCCTAGTGTAGACCTACAGATGTAAACTGCTGTTCTGTTCAAATTAACTTAAAATAAGAGGGAGAGAAAATGAGAGAGAAAAGGCAACAGACTTCATGTCTGAGCAGAAATCACTTTAGCTTTACTGTCCAGACACAGCAACATGCATGTAAAAAACAAGGTACACAGACTTCTGGCAGAGATGAAATAAAGGCCAGTCAGTGAGCTAAAATGTTAAATCCAAAATCTGAAGAAGCCGCAAGAGGCTCAAACACAAGGCTCAAGAGAAAGACACACAAAAAGCTGAGACACGTGCAAAAAGAGAAATGCAGTTTATGAGTTAATTCATGATATTGGAATGAAGTTTTTGTTTTGTAACTAGTTTTGCCAGTAGTGTTAATGTTTGTTAAAATTTAAATCAGTTCATGTTGGGGGAATTAAAGGAGGTCATGACAAATAAAAGTTTGAGAACCACTGGTCTCTGCATGAAAGTGAGGACTGTGCTAGAAACAATAAAAATCAGTGAAACAAGTTTTTGTAAAAACCGTCCTGACTATAATCTTTGATTAGGTGTACCTGGGAGTCCTGGGAGAAGAGGAATGATGGGTTTCCCTGGTCAGCCAGGATTCACAGGACCTCAAGGGCTGAAGGGTGAGTTAAACATCAAGAACTCTCCGTCACTGCACTACTAATGACAACAAACATTACAAAATATCAATTCTGTTCTAGCGGTTTTGGCCTGTACACCTGCAGGTTAGCCTGGACTCGCCACTCCAGGGGTGATAGGGGTGGACAGAATAACAAGGGCACATCAATCAATGTCCATTAAAGCTGTTAAAAGATGTTTTTAAGTGGTTATGAAACAGTCTCAACTTATTACTGATTGTATATTTCTATAGTTATTCTTAATGTCTGCCACTGGGCTGGATTCTCTGTGAAATCAGATGAACAAGCCTGTTTGCGAGCCAGGTTACAGTGAGTAGTACATTAGCAAGTTTAAAAGGAAGAAGATTTGATTTAGATATTTCTGAAGTTATTTTTTGTGGTTATTACGATGGAAACACCACCACTTTTGTCCACAGGCTCGAAAATCAACAAAATATGAAAGTTCCTTGTAGTAGCTTTAACAAAATACTGCAAAACCCCTTACAATTAATAAGCAACAACCATCCCAATGACAGATGCAAATCCAAAATGATCTGTTTGTATCCATCTACAAATACGAATTAATCTGGAACCTCTCTGGAACCCTTTCCATGTCTTTTTCAATTATCAATGGGTGCAGACCAAAATGCCTCTGGAGGCAACTGGATAAACCTTCAGCCAATTGGCAATGAAACGTGTGATGTAGCACTAAGTGACACATGCAAGTTGGGCGGTGCTTAGTCTGTTTTTAATCAGGAAAAAAATGGTGGCCTGGTCACAAACTTTTATCAAATTACAGCTAAACAGTATATTTGATCAGCACTGTCTAGTCTTGATAGTTTAACCTGAGTCTCACGAGCCTGAGGTGCTCGAAATGTGTGACTTTTCACATCTTTCCAAATCTGGACCAGTGACGTTCCTTCAAACCCGCCCCATTAAATGAACTGAGTGATTAGTCAGATGACATCCAGGCCTGGTGGAAATCTATCTGAACGGGGACATAGCTAGACATATCTGTCAGAGCAAATGAAACATGAGCTTGCAGATTCGTCTGGTTTTAAGGCTATCCATTTTCTCATCTGACTCTAAATTAGACAGAAAAACTATGTTGAACTGCTTGCTAAAAGCCATTCTGTGTAGAATCATTATGCGATTATAAAATCTGCAGTCTATGTGTCTGCTTTTAGCCAAAAGTCAGGTCAGCTGTACAGGTTCAGATTTATGGGGGAATAGAAGGGGCTTCTGCCACCAGATGGCGTCAAAGAAAAGGAAAAATGTAGTGGCTGTATATGCAAATGTCAGCTCTGCTTCATATAATGTTCCTTGTTTGTTTTGTCATCTGTATATTTTTTAATATAATTTTTAATATACCTATTTTCAAAATAGTCCAATGGACTTTAATGTTCTTTTCTTTTCAGTCAATAAAACATGAATTTCGTGTGTCTTGATGCAGGTCACCTCATCTTGCTTTCCATTTTTTGTATTAATTTCTGTCTTTATGTGTTACAGGTCAGAAGGGAGACATGGGGGAGAAAGGACAGTCTGGAGATGCTGGTTTAACCGGGATGAAGGGCGAGCGAGGCTTTAAAGGTCTGCTGAGATCGTGCTCTGTAAAAACTCGCTCAATCTAAAGGGGCATTTATGTTACTGGGATGCCATCACTTCACTATGTCTAAGAGTTTTATGAGCTGAGATTGCTTTGACTAAGGTTTGGCTGCGTTGGGTTTAGGCACAAAAAATTACACCAAGGAAAGATTATGAATTAATGATACGATAGTAAGATACTTCAATTTAATTAGTCGTTGCTTCATATTTTTACAGTTGTTTAATATAGGATTTAAATTACAATAATAGTTTATATAATTTATTATATTTAACTATTTTCATTAGTTTACAAAACGTTAAATAATAATAATAATAATAATAATAATAATTCCCCAATGTGGGGATCCTTGCAAAGAATGAAAGCAAAACAACCATATTTTTTATTATTAATTTTTAAATATCTGATGGTGGGGTCATTCAAAATAAAATCAGGTTAAGATGTAAAGTAGTTCTATGCTTTACTATTTTTGATGCAAATATTCCTGATGTGTATTTTCCAGGAGAAAAAGGGGACAGAGGAATGGCAGGCCCCCAAGGTGCACAGGGCCCCCAGGGAGAAACTGGCACATGCCCGGCTTCCTGTGAGAGTGTCCAGGGTCCACCAGGTCCACAAGGCGCCCCTGGACCAGCTGGAGCCCGTGGCCTGCCTGGGGTCAATGGATCTATGGGACCCAAAGGTTCTATGGGCGACAAGGGTGACATGGGTAGACCCGGTGACCCCGGAGTGAACGGCCAGAAGGGTGATCAAGGTGAGCAGGGGGTGTGTGTGTGCACAGATGGGGCAGACGGCAAAGATGGGAGTAAAGGAGAAAAGGGGGGAAAAGGACAAAAAGGTGATAGTGGTGCAGAGGGTACAAAGGGCTCCGTGGGGCAAAAAGGCAACATGGGTAACATGGGTCTCATGGGGCCGCCCGGCCCCTGCACCCCGGCTATCCAATCGGCATTCTCTGCATGTATCAACGAGTCATATCCTAAAGCAAACTTGCCTGTTCCTTTCCCACACGTCATTACCAACAAGCAAGGGCACTTTGACCCTGCCATGGGCATGTACACAGCCCCCGTCAATGGCACCTACGTCTTCTCCTTCAACCTGGCAGTAGCCACAAAGATTCTCAAGGTCGGCATATTCCACAACTACTACCCTATAGTCAAAAACACAGAAGGAACCGTCAGGTCCACCACCTGCAAGACTATCATTCTCCACCTCACCATGGGAGACCAAGTGTGGCTACAAGTAAAGGACTCTGTGACCAATGGCATGTACACCGACAGTGAGAGCAGCAGCACATTCTCTGGGTATCTGTTGCACCCTGACTCCTGCGATATACCCCTGGGCCGACATCACTGGCAACCAACAACTACTGACATAGTATTTGGCTGGGATGGTCCTGTGGCCCACACCACAACCTCTCAACCATAGTACACCCCGGTCAGTCAGTCCGTTGCACAGCTATAGACGAAGCAGCCTCACCTCGAATCAAACACTCAGTGTATTTATAACTGCAACTTTTAAAGGTGGGGTATTCCAGAAAAGCAAAATTGTCCATTTTTGAAGGTGAGTTTTCTGTCAAAGAAGATACTGTGGCGCTTTTCAAGCTGTATAGCTGGTTCTCCTCACTGTTGGCATCTAATGAAATTGTATTTTTCAAAAACAAAAAAACAAAAACATCAGAACTGCCTTCTATTCATGGACTGGACCTGGGTTGAGAACTTTCTCCTTGTCAAATCCTGTTTTAATGGATTATGCTAGTGACCAATGATTTGAACCAAACTGACTCTGGCAGTCCTACAACCTTTCATGTAGCACCATCATTGGGTCAGCATTTAATTTTGTTTAGATTTTCATCTTACTTGTCTTGTCTTGTGTGTGTGTTTGTTTGTTTTTTTGCACTGTGTGCGTTAATAAACTTAAATAGCCTGATGTATTGGTGTTCTGGAAACCAAACAACAACTTGGACAAACTATAAGATATAAGATGGCAGACATTAAAAATTAGGAAAATGTGATACAGAAATTAAGCAGAAAAATACCCCCCCTTTAAATGTGGAGATAAATTCACTCTTGATTGTGATTCAACTCACTGAAATGTGAAAATGCATGTAGAGTCATATGTGCCAGCTTGACAAATGCATCTGATCATGCACTTGATCCACTTAATAAATGGATAGATCGGTGAACTGGAGACTTCTCAGTCATCTGTAGATTGTTGGATTTGCTTTAATGGTAAATGTTTTAATAGCACTTTGCGTCCTCAGAGTAAATTTATTTTTCTTTGCGATCAGCTTGCTGCAGCGTAGTTTTAGAGCCTTTATCATTTTGCCTTTTCACATGTTGATAATGCATTGAGTTTGATGCTTGAGAAAAAATGAATTATATTAAAATTGCAACCAAAGCGGCTGCTTCGATCATGAGTCCTCCGACGTTTTATTTTAGTCATTTTATTTCAGACAAAAGCAACAGTGTCTGAAGAAGAGCTGGACAGACTTGACAGCAGATTCAGACAACCCACAACCTTCTCACCAGATATTTTTGTATCATAACAGAAAAGACACATCTCACACAGAAATATCTACTTCCTGTTGTTTCTTGTGTGGATGGAAAGAAGAGCAGGAAATCTACAAGTATTCAGTTTACCATCTTGGACTTCAGCGACTATAGCTTTAAGTTCGCTCTGCTATACACAGCTTTACAGTCCAAAGAGACCAAGGAAATACTTGAAAACAGTCCTTAAAATCAAAAATTATTACTTGGAAGAAAAGTTTTTACCCTCATTACCCATTCACTTTGGGAGTTTATTTTGAATCTAAGTTGCAGCTTGATGCTGTTTGAAGCTTGTATGAATTCAGCCTCACTGCACTCTGTTGTAAGGTTTTTTCCAGCAGATCAGTTATCTGCATAATCTCTTCAGTGATGGTCTTGAGTACAATGTTTTTGACCACTCTGGCAGCCAAAATGGCTCACTTGGTTGCCACATCCATACCAGACTTGATAAATTATGTGTCAGAATCAGCCTGATTGCAGGCTACTTAGATGCCTGCTGCCAACACCGGACTGACATCGGCATGAGGGCGGCTAACTGCAGCTTCACCCTAAATTACAGCCAAAACTATGAATAACACAAAGTGTAACTTTGGTATTTTCAAACTGGTCTAAGTGACTAATGTGGACAAGAATTTCTGAACTTGGTCCAGTATCGAGCGAGAGCACTGCAGCCGTCAGCTGTGAAACAAAGCTACAATGTAATCCTTATGGGCAACAAAGAAGGGAGTGTTTTATTCCACTGACAGGCTCAGATTGTTATTGTGTCTGTGTGTCTATTATGGAAAAGATCCCTACAAAAACAGACCCTTTAGTTAAAGAGTATGATGCGTTTTAAAAAATAAGACATGTTTCGTTAAACCAGAAACAGCCGATTTATTGCTCCTGAACTAAACTAACCAGAATCTCTGTGCAGAAATGATCATTTTAACATGGTCATCTTCATTCAAACTCAACACAGACAAACAAAAAAAAAAAAAAAGACACACCAAGAACATCTTGGCTTGTGTTTCCAGTTCGGATATCAGAGAAGCAGTGGGGAGAACCAGCGTGCAGAGCCAGAATATTCTCATATCGACTTCAATGAATGAGTTCATTTCAACCAAACAACCAGACTGACTGATGATTGTTGGAACAGCGGAAAAACAAACCAGGCGGTTTTGGTGAATTTAATTTTGTTTGTTGAGTTTCATTGAAGTGTGTTTTATGATGATAAAATTATGGGTTTTTGTAAAGGGAGTCTGGCGAGAGCAATAAATCATCCATTTCTGGTTAAACAAAAAGGATCTTACTCTTTAACATAAAGGTCTCTATCTGTAGGGATCCCATAATATTGTTAGACACAACAATCTGAGCCTGTCAGTGGCAAAAACATGCACTTTCAGTGGGTGTCCTTTGACAGTGCAAAGTTGCCCATAAGGATTACCTTGTAGCTCAGTTTTACTTCACCTACCTCAATACTGGACCAACTTAAAAAAACGTTGTCCCCATTACTCACTCAGACACAGACACATGGGTAAATAAGGTGCAGGTTGAAAAATACCAAACTATGGGTGAGAATACCACTACAAGTACACAAATTCAACAAACAGAATGGCATCAGGGCAAACAGAGCCCTTAAAGTCTAATCTGTAATTCCAAAGCAGTTCTGTTCTCTCACTGAAGGTTGATTAAGACTATACTGTGTGCTGATTTAACAGCAGAGATTTTTTTTTAGCAATTTTTGAATAATTTTTCTTGTTGAGACAGAGGTTTGATTAATTGAAGTTTGATCGATGAAGGATCAGGTGAGCAGGTGTGGAGGGACACTGTGAAGGAACAAGATGATGGAGAAACCAAGAAGACTCGAGACGCGGCACTGAGCCATGCCCAGGTAGGGTCCTGTCGGGCTGTTTAGAAAGCCAATGGATGTTAATATGCTGAGAACAAGGTTTAACTAGGTCCAAATACCTTGTGTCAAAGTGTCTCGAAAGTCACAAACTTCAAGATTGCAAATAAATCAAACATGAAGAAATGAGGCAGGGGAGTGTGAGTGTGTCACCTGTTGTGAAAAAAATGAATGTTTTTTTAGACACAAGTGCAGATAAATGAACAACAGTACACGAGGAACAAAAGGAATTATTTTATTTATTTTTTCCTAATTTTGACAAAAGATTTGTCTTGAAGTCACATAACTTGTTATGATGCGTAAGATGGGTTTTAGCACAATAAAACATACCACATATCTAAAGTATAAAAATGCCTGGATTTGCATGGCAACCAATTAATTATAAAACAGAATTTCTGAAGAAGAGACTTAATGATACAGATGGCGATCAGGCTCTGAGGAAATGTGGCGTAAGAGGAGTGAAACATCTTCCTTGCTGAGATGTTTATGTTGTGGTGTCACACATCTGTTTGTGCCTCACTTTGTCGTGTCTGTGCATTGTGGTTTTTGTCTGAAATTAAAAATCATTTGCTGAGGTCTGTGTCTGACTGTTTCTTCAGCGGCTTTAAGTTTTTGCATAACTCCTTCTATATTATTCTGGGCCTCGACTCCTTTTAAGAAAAGAATCAAAGTCAGATGTTATTCTATATTTTTGTGAAGAGCCAAACGAGCAATTAATTGATCCAACTGGCAAGTACTGTGTGTGTGTATCTGTTTTAAAAATTAAACAGTTTTCAAAGATTTATGTCCAAAGTAGAAATCAATGTGATTTCAGCAGTTCTCAAAATGTCCTCTGAATCTTTTGAACATCAACATCGACATCCCAACCTCATGCCTTAAAGGGACAGTTTACCCCAAAGTTAAAAGTTTCTCCTTTTTTTTTTTTGAGATATCAGCTGTCAAGTTCTCTGCCGTCTCTCTAAGTGGGACACTGCTTGTGGCACTCAAGGCACCAAAAAAATACATTTGAAAAATTCAACAGCAACATCCAAAAATCAAGATAATCCACAGATCTTGTTGTGAGCAGTTTCATGTAGGATTTACTTTCTTTCTATTAGAAAAAAAGTAGTTGAATTTATTCTTTTGCTGCTTTGAGCCCCACAGGACTAGTGCCATCTTGTTCCATTATATTGGAGAGAAGTCAGAAATCTTTACAGCTGATATCTCCAGAACTGAAACTCATACCAAAGCAGTGTAGATGGATAAACAGCACTACAGGCTAGAAGAAAATTGTCCCTTTAAGGTTGGACTATAATACCAAAAGGATGCATTCACGGATAATTGTGGACACCACTGATGGAGGTTCCACACATGCATAGTGGATCAACATCTGTAGTGACCACACGGACAAGTCTTCGCAGTCAGGCTGTACTCGACTTTCCTGCCCTGCACGCTCTAGACAGCACGTCTGCTTCCATCTCAGGTAGTTTTTTGGTTTGCAGTGATTTAGAGAGTCGGTTCATTAAGTTTACAGCCTCTCATGCTGTTGTACTGCTCTGTGTACAATGATGCAGCTAAAACAAGAGCTGAAACTTGTTTACCAACCACTTGTTTCACCTTCTCTCATCAGTTAACCACCAGTGCAGTGGTCTGTCTGCAACAGTGTACAACTAATGACTTTCAAGGGGCACCCCTATTGCACAGTCACAGAAAAACTGGGTACCCCAATGTCTGCACAGAGCCTACATGTACACTCTTTGATGACTAAATTTATATGATGTGAAACCCAGAAGACTCTCGTGCAAAGTACAACACAGCTTTATAATTAGCATAACACAAAGGAAGAGCAGCTAATGCAAGAATGGATCAATCAGCTTTTATTGTCATTGAGTTCAAACTGCAGTTGCACAGAGCGAAACATCGCTCTAAATGCCACATTAAGTTTAGCCTTCTACATAAAATGTTGCTACAGTAAATCTGAACTTGTCAGCAGCAGTTTTACAGTGAGCGACACAACAGATAAACAATAACTCTGATGATTTCCCCCAGAGCACAGCTGACCCAGCTAGAAACTCAGCTGCCCGAGATAAAACAGTTAAAGCAAGCTCAACTATTCACATTTTATTCATTAGAACTTGCAATTCTGTCAGATCTTCACAATACCCCACTTGTTCTGATTAAAGAAAATGAGCATTTGAATAGTGATGTTGTTACTTCAGATCTAAAAATGCAGCAAGAGTCAACAGTTAGCTGAGTCACTGTAAAAGCACAAAAATTAATCTTACAAATTACTTTACAAGGATTCATCACTCAGTCTATTGAAGGACCATGTCAGTGGGTTTGCATGCAAGCAACCAAAAGCTGTGTGTGTGACCGTGTGCAGTCCTTGTCAAAATCATTAGATTTTGGGCTGCAGACAGACATAGACACGATCAAAAACCAGAATCATCTGAGCTTTATGGCTCTATTAAGAGCTGACAGAAATTTTTAAATGTCTCTTGCAGTTCAGAATCCACTGGGATTAAACACAAACTCTGCAGCTCGACAGAGTGTCTGGCCTCTTTCAGCTCACGGTTTTGGTTCCACAGCTGCATCCAGACTCTATGTTTGAGGTTTGAGTCCTTCCAGCTCTCACCAGCTCTGCTGCCTAAAGCTGTAGGAAGACGTTTTCAAAGACTAGGTGCTGAAGAAAGCAGACCATCTAGCAGCTCAAGAGAGAGATAGTTTTCTCAGCAGTTGGTGGAGACCATAACAGAGCTGAAAGGAGTCTTACGTTCATCAGGTTGATGGGATGGTCATGTTGCTTTGCGTCTTTGGGATGTGTAAACAGTTGTTTAAAAAATAAAAGACATGCAGCTGATATATGGGGGTTGTCATTTTGTTTTGGAGCATTTCTGCCCCTTCTTAGTGTACTTGGTGAGGTACATTTAAGTGGCGCTGAAACATGCAACATCACAGACATGATCCTTAAATTAAGTCTCAACGTTTTCTAGCACAAACTCTGACTCAAACTCCCAGCTGTCTTTGTTCCAGCCACTGTCACTCTGGCTGATTCTCTCCTCTATTTCTCTTTGGGCGCCATGTCATCACCACCCGACACGTTTCCATCTTCTTCCTCATCATCCCTCATTCCCTTCAGGTAGGAGCGCTTGAACTCCTGGAACTCCATCTCCTCCTCCACCTCGCTGCAAACAACAGAGACACACAATAGCAGTGTTGAGAAAAACTGATTCTTTCAGCTGCTGATAGAAGCACAATGGAAGGATTTATCACATGTAGGTGAATTCAGAGAGGGTCAGGTAAAGCTGGAAACAGACTTTAAGTCAACTGCATTATTTTACCACTTTTGGTCAGCTTTTATAAGTTTTTTTCTACTGTTAAGTTAACGACGACTCCTAAAGTGCAGCTATCATCCAATCAGCTGAACATTCTGCCATGTGCTGCAGAAAACATCATCTGCAGCTTAAATCAATTCACTTCAAGATTCTGGGTCAATTCTCAATCAATTAAGTATTTATGGCACCATTTGTTGTTCATAAATTCAATGATGAAGCACTGTGAATTCACTACAACCCTCATTCACACATCTGGCTGGCAACAGCAGCCGAGGATCATGGGTGGACCTGACCACCAAACTGATGGATGATTTCTCAGAATTATCAAAAGGAGTGTTTATTTGTTATGGAACATGAAGTATATTGTTAGTAGGAAATCTTAAAAATGGGAATACAGAATTGGTGAAAACTCTTCTGGAACCAGGAAGTCGTCTGACACAGAGTTGGGTGACCTCACATCATTTCGTGTACATCATCTCTGCTCAACTTTAACCTGAGCAGAGGTCTACTGATCCAGAACAAATGAAAACGTGTGTGGGTATTGACTTCTTATGTCTTTTCCTTCAAACTGTCCTGGTTCTGTGATAAAAAAAAAAAAATCTCTCTAAATGTCAACAAGACGAAAGAAATCACTGTTGACTTTAGAAAGATCAGAGGAAATCACATTCCTATTTCAATCAATGGATCATTTGTTGAAATGGTGGAGAATTGTACTGTAGATTTCTTCTCTTGTGAACTGTTTTATCACAGTGCCACTGAGAGTGTCTCGACTTGAATTAGATATTGTTTGGGTTTTATCTTATACCGATGCTAAAACAATACTTTTAAAGCAGTACTGGTGCCTAAACAGCACCTGAACAATATTTTTTAATAAAAGGAAGCACAAAATGACAGTCAATGACATGAAAAACCTGGCTTGAAATAGTAGAACTACATATATGATATCACAGTTTAGTTTCTCATTAAGCATCCACAAATATTTGAGTGATAATTAATGTTTATAAATATTAGAAACCCGGTTCAAAAACAGCTAATTTTTCTGTTTAGACGTTGTGAGCGTGTGAGATCACGTTTGATAAGACACCTGTCCCAACATGGAAGCTAAGTTATGTCCTGCTGTGGACCGCTGGAGACGCGGGCAGCAGTAAAACGTATTTTAGCATTTTAACATTGGTTTGACTGTACGCTGTATTCAGACAGGATTTTACAACAGGGAACTGAAGCCACCGTCTCTGCTGTCTACACGGGAGTTGTAGGAGTTTGTGTTTGTTAGTTAGTTTGTGTTATTGTTTGATCTTCTGTCCTTTAACAGTTTTGTGGCTCTGAAGAGCACAGACGGCGGCTTCAGTTCATCGTCGGTAAAGACTGTGCGAGGGTGGCGACGTTTGATTGTATAGTTGACTAATCACGCACGTCCCTAGTTGAAATATGTAACAAATGTCATGTGACTGAAGTGATGTAAGTCACGAATGCAACGCAACTAAAAACTCTCAGTCAACATTGCCTGTTGGTTTCACATGCGACTCAAACCCCAGTCTCCTGGGTGAAACTCCTGTTTGCTTTACTGGACCATCCACTCTAACCACCTTCTTACAGACTCTGTCCACCTCTATACCACGTCACCTCCATCACATGCCACTGAAAGTCATTGCCTAACTATAAATGTAACAAATGGGTCGTAATGTGCTGCTTGTGCTGACGACCTATATGCCTGTTTTTCAGGTGAAGATGAGCCGCGTGTTCTCACTTCTTCAGTGTACAAAATGTTACCGGAGCAACAAATCATACACCTCCCGTCTCAGTAACACTTTCTTTCCACAGGCAGTCAGTTTTCTGAACCGGTGACACACCCACACCTCACACTGTTGTGTTATTGTGTATTGTATGTCATATATAAATAATGTATAAACATTTTGAGTAGCCTACATAGTCTATGTAGGTCTGTAGTGTGTGTCCTTTGTGTGAAGGCAGAGAGAGCCAGAGCACAAGAATGTCATTTGACGATAGACTTGAACATAACCCAGTGAAACTGAAGAAAATGTAAAACACAAAAAAAGGGAGCATAAAAGCAGAAATGAAGGAGGAAAGCTGATACTGCTGATGAAGACACAGGGGTATAAACAGGAGCTAATAGAGGAATGACGGCCTGAACAAAAGCTGATCAAGTGATAAAAGATCCTGGAATACGAGCTCATCTCTGGAACAAAAGCAGCGACAGACAGAACACTCACACCAAATAAACACATCAGTGTTTTTTAATCACACACAACAAGCAGACCTGCTGTCTGATCTCACCCCACAGTGACTCAGTCCTAATCATTCATTCCAAACTCTACAGAGGGCTGCACTGCCAGGTGAGATTGGGTTAGCGAGGTATGTTCAGTCTAAAGTCGGTTTTCAGTGTCACAAAGGTGTCTCTCTTTTAACCTGGTTGGATCACCACGGTAATTCATGCTGAACTCACAACCTCTGGAGCAACTCATGTTCTGAGTTTCAGATGAAATTGGTTATGAAAGCATCACTCTTTCACTAATTATGTTGCTCATAAAAAAGAAAACATCATCAGGAGAATAGTTTCTAAACTGAGGGAAGATTTTAAAAATGCAAAGTTGCTGAGCTGTACGTTCATAAATTCACCAAATAAAATCATACTGCAGCGGCACAAACTTTATGCATCGTGTTGTCTTCCCCCCCCCCACCCCCCCCACCCCCACCCCCCCCCCCCCCCCCCCCACCCCCACCCCCCGTTTGCTTCAAATCATGCTAACACTTGAAATTTTACACAGCAGATCATCCACACAATAGAGACTTTGTTTTTAAGCTTGATCCTGATTTGCTGTCAAGTCTGTTTTTCTCTGCTGATACTGCAGCTCAGAACACAGAACAGAAAAACTGAGAAGTCAATCCTATTTATCAAGTATTTATCAGTATCATGGTTAAATCCGCTGTATCATGTTAAATTGTTTAATGTGCAGTTATCATCAGCGATTTTAGTCAACTGGTAATTTTCTGACAGCATTCCTCTCTCGTCTTATTTGTAGCAACAGTGTTGCTTCTAGCTGTAATATGACTTGTGGGCGGCTCGTGTGTGTGGAAGGTAAAGCCAAACAACACACCAAACGAACCTTTTTACGTCACAGCACACAGAGCCTAAAGAAGAAACTCTGGGTGAAGAAAGCAAGTTGATAACCACCATCATGATACCTGTTATCTCTGATTGGGTTTTTAGGTTTTGTTGAGCCAGCTCATGCAAAAAAATCCTGGCTTTGTTTAACATCCTTTGTACAACCAAACAAGGTTAGAAAACATTCAAATTGTTTCATTTATTTTTGCTTGAACACCATCTTACCTCTCTTTCACTGTTGGCAGCAATAAAGAAAAACAAGAAAAAAAACCAGAAGGTTTAAATTCAGTCTGATGGTTGGTCAACCTTCTTTCACCTGTTGTGTATGTGCATGAATAAATTCATCTATTATATACTTATTTTAGAGTAAATATGCTTTTGGAGAAGCTATATGTTTTGCTACAGATGTATACAGCTGCAATAAAACACACGCAGGAGTAAAGTGTCTGTTTCTTTACCTGCATCAGGTTTAGGATGCATCAGTTTAAAGGGAACTTCCAGGCCGACCTCACTGCAACAAAAACCAAAACAAATGTTTCTCACTGCAACTCTGTTTACATGATTGTTACATCATTTATTTTGCATTAATTCATCAACAAACTGTTCAACTTAGAATTCATGTCGATAAACATACACCATCCTGAATAGAAAAGACTAAATTAAAAGCTTTAAAGAGGCTACTGGGTCTCTACAAATAGTATATATATATATATATATATATGTGTATATATATATATATATATATATATATATATATATCTATGATGACTATATATGAGTACAGTCTAGACCTGCTCTAAATGAAAAGCACCCTGACACAACTTCTGTTTTTCATTTGGTGCTTTCTAAATAAAATTTACTTGACTAAATCATCATTTCAGACTCTGAGACAGAGAAAGACACTGAAAAACATCAATGCTTCAATGATTACAACTTACAAGACGTCTCAACATCACTTAGTCTAGTCCTGTGCAACACCTTTGTGAATGATGACTCGATTGTGTGGAGATAAAAATGTAATTTACACTAACATTTGTTTCAAAACACTGTTAAATTAGTTTAAAATATTAAAGTAGGCTTGTAGCAGCTATGTTTTTCTTTTCAGTCACTTCAGCATCTGAGAAAATGCTAAACAGCTCTCTGTCATTTTGTTATCTCATTTTTCACAAAAGTCATGACACTGATAATATACATATACATATATATACATTTTCAAACCAGAGTAACTTCTATTGATGAAAACAAGTAAACACAAACCCACCTTGATCCCATCATCCTGCATGGCAGAGGCAAAGGTGAAAAGAGATGAAATAAAAATTTATGTTAAATATTTTGATGAACATAGATCAACAGCAAATATTTGAAATATGGCAAAAGTCAGGAGGCGATGAGTCCACCCAAAATAAGAAAAGTCTACAAAATGAGATTTTTTATTTTTTGCCACTTGGGGGCAGCAGAGACACATCACATGAATCTCAGTTAAGTTTAACCTGTTAGCGAACATTTGCTCATTTCCACACCCATCAGTTAAAGAGCAACATGATAATTCATTTGGAGTCGTGTTTGTGTCACCTGATGAATCTAAGTCCAGTGTTTATTCTCTGATAGTCCAACTCCTGAGAGAAATATCTGTCCACCTAAATGCTCCAGTGTTCACTACTTGACCTCTAACTGTGTCTGTCTGCTGTTTGCTGCCGAGCAGGTACTTTTTTCTCAAAAAAAGGAAGCTATGAGAACGCTGAGAATCAACCAAAACAGTAAAGTTGTGGACCAGAAAGATAAACAATGAGCAGGAAAATGAGAA
Source organism: Lutjanus argentimaculatus (assembly GCA_034769285.1). Lineage (NCBI taxonomy): Eukaryota > Metazoa > Chordata > Actinopteri > Lutjaniformes > Lutjanidae > Lutjanus > Lutjanus argentimaculatus. The sequence goes on along the minus strand of JAWZSL010000043.1, from coordinate 1,110,654 downwards.
ATAAAAATAGAAAGAAAGCCTCAAAACTTCACAAGGCTTCATCAGCTCATCGCTGCTGTTGTACCACATCTTACAGAGAGCTGCTCCACCACAGTATCCCAGATCACACACTCAACAAGCTGACAGGATGCAAGACTCTTGCAGGATGAGGGGAGGACGACTCTGTGTTTACATCAATGATGCTTCGTGCTCAAACGCAGTCCAAGTTGAAGAACCATGTTTCCCAGATGTGGAGATTTTGATGATTAGATGTCGACCATATTGTCAGCGTTTTTCTAGTTGCAGATGTTTACATCCCCCCACATATTAATTTAAATATTGCACCACAAAATTATTTCCTGGGTGTGTACATGTAAATAAATAACTGTATATGTTGGGCCTCCTTCACTAACGTGTGTAGAAATGTTCATACTGTGCGCACAAAATAAGTTCCCGCGCAGATTCACCGCCTGCTTCATGAAACGTGCGCACCGGCCGTTTGTTCATACCACCGTGCGTATGTTAGTGAATCAGAATCAGAATTTTAAACTGACAGGCTCATATCTGCTGCCTGCAATCCGCATACAGACATGTCCCCTTTTGTTCTATATAAAGAAATATGTTTGCATAGGAAAGCATCATGGAGGAAGCGGTGAAGTCATAGTAACTTCACATTCAGACCAAACAAGGCGTTGCTGCGGTGTGTAGGAGTGTTTATTTGTGTTTAGAGTTTAACTGCTGTGAAACATTAAGGAAATAATGTTTTATTTCCCTGATTCACCTGTTTTTTACCAGCACTGAGCGCCGCCACAGCCTATACAGCTGTGTCCGAGGAGGAGGACAGAAAAGACACTTAGGCGACACATAATAATAACTCCTTGGGCTGCAAGAACCTAAGTGGTGCATGTTGTGTTGTGTCCCAGGAGAAACGGACTGTGTCTCAGATGAAAAAGAAATGGTTTGACTTTTTGTTTTATTCTATTTTGTCCTATTCTATCAATTATCTGTACACATGTTCTATGTGTGTAGCATGAAGTGAGTGTGACTTTCATGCAAATCTGTGTTATAAAATGACAAATAAATGCCCTTGATACCTTGAGGACTGTTAACACAGAGTGACACACACAGATGCAACTGACCCTCCAACAATGAGCTTCACCATGACTCTGTATGAAACCATGATCCCCATAACTTCCTTCAGCACACCTTCCTTGATACTGAAAGAGAAGAAAAAGATGATTTAAATCAGCAAATCTAATAACAACACATGAATCTCACATTTTTAACAGGCTGGCTGTGTCTCTGATTGTTTGCTCACATGCTTGACGATGCCAGGTTGGTGTCCTCATGCTTCAGTTTGCCGTCCAGAGCGATGCCCCGCCTCTCCCTGTTGTTGGCCAGCACAGGCAGCAGCTTGTAATCTTTCTGCAGCGAGGCTCCAGGAGATACAGAATCCCTGAAGACATAAACACACAGACACACGTGACATATTAGTAAAACACAGCAATCAAGAGGTCTACCAACAATTCCAGCAATGGATAATGACTTAAGATAAACTCAGTGGTTTTATTGTGGAAACGCCCTCCCAGCTCACTGTGATGCTTTGAAACTCAAATCAGTTCACAGTTGAATTTTAAAAGGAAGAAGGTTTAAGATTTAGAGAAGCAAGATTAGAAAGTGCAATAGAAACAATCTGATTTTTGTTCAGGTTACTTTCCTTTACTATAATATTTGTTATTTTTTAAAAGGCATAAGCTATAGGTTTCTCTATATACCTTTCATATAGCTGAGACTATGACTGTAAAAGTGTTAAAAAGGGTACATGAATTCAATGTTTTCATGACTTCCTTGTTTTTTGGATATACGATCAGTTTCATACATTTCACAACCAAATTTTCAAAAATAAAAAACATGGTTCATGTTGGGAAATTTCTGATTTATGATCAGAGATTTTGTAATTAACATTTGCTTTTTGCTAACATTTGCTAACAATTTGCTTTGATTTGTTTTGAAAGGAAAAACCGTCAAACAATACTTTATCATGGGAAAGTTTAACTTCAGGATCAATATATCCTTCATCCTGCCAAAAATACAAGCGTGCGGACAAGACCAAAACAAATCATGTTGTAGTGCTGTAAATAGTGACGCTGCAGGATCCCCAGTCTTTGCAAAATGTTAGCATATGATTTAAAACTCTGTGACTTCTGACAAATTGTCTTTCGATGTCAGACTGAAGTCTTTTAGAAGTCTTGTCAAAGTCTTCTAGTGTACAGTAGCATTAGTTGTGTTTGGACTGATGCTGTAAAACTGAGGAACAGTCAAGAGACACTGTTTTGACATTAAACCTCAACTGAAGCCAAGAAGATGACAGTGGTCATTTGGATGCCTTAACTTTTTTTTAATCAAGCTGATTTTTTTTTTTCTACAGTCATACGTTCAAAATCTGCACGCATGCACACACACACACACAGAGGTCTGATCCACTGACCAGTAAGTATTGAGTAACACTCACTGCCAACAGATTACACTACAAACCACCTGATACTGTAGTTCTAATGACTGTGTGTCCTGTGAATTGACAGAATAAAATCTGTGAAAATTCACATACCCAGTTTCCTCGATGTCCACACATTTCACATAGTTGTCATTGGAGTACAACACCACATTGGCGACCTGATCCACTGAGGAGGACAAGAGGAGACATGAAGAAACATGATACTGACTACAGCAGGTCTGATTTTATTCTACAGGCTTCATACTAATGAAGTACATCTCCATACTACAGTGTGAGCATGTGTGAAGTAATGAATGTGTCATGTTTACCAGAGAGAATGATGTTCTTGATGTTCTTGTTGGAGTTGTTGGTGATGTTGACGTGCACTATGATGGTCTCACCATGGTAGTAGATCTGGAAACAAAACCCAACATCAGAAAGGTAACTGTCAACGCATTATTTTTGCATACTATATAAAATGAATGGGCTAATTTTACAAACATCTGGTTAATGAGTTGATCAAAATCTGCCTTAAAATGGAGACATGGAGAGAATAAATAAGAATAAAGAATAAAAAACAAAAAACAAAACTCCTCATGCTCAGAGTTACAAGAGTGTTTATCAAAGGATCTAAAAGGCAGCACTTCTTATGATTATAATGCAGAAACGATGATCCTGAATCACATCAACAATGTCAAATTCTACCCTTTATTTATTATTCATTTGTTTATTTAAGAGGGACAATGCACTGCAATGCATTAATAATCATTACTGTAAATGCACCAGAGTTAGACAAGAGGCTATTTTTCATGTGTTACAAAGTCAACCTTAAAAAACAGAATATAATTATATTACAGAATATACTTTCATTTTGTCACTTGAGATGCAGGTGTGATGATGTGAGCATAATATGCACCAGCCATGAAGAACCTGATCAACTGAGACTTTCCACTTTGGATGCTGCAGCTTAGGGTTGCACAATTAATCACAACTGCAATAAAATCATAATACGGCTACGTGCAATATCCAAATTGCAGAGCCAGAACCAAATCACAATTTTTTGAAAAAGCAAACGTGTGAGAAAACATCATGATAATGAGGTAGTGTAGAGCTGCAGAGATGACCCGGCCTAAACATGTTTGTTTGGTACAGACCTCAGTGAATAACATCATGATTATAATGGCCTTTTTTTCAGTGTACATGAAAACTGTAATGCAAAACTGATCACTTCCACTAATCATATCACACATTGCAATTTCAATTAAAATAATCCCGCTATGACTTTTTTACCAAATCATGCAGCCCTACTGCAGCAGGTTTTAACTTATGGTCGTGTGCCTTCACCAACCAGTCAAGTTGCAGTTTATATCCATGTATTCAGGGTTAATTCTTGAGTTAGGGTCAATAATGCGTTTTGTGAGGTCACAGTGACCTTTGACCAGCCAATCTAATCAGTCATCCTCGAGTCCAAGTGGATGTTTGGGAAAAGTTTGAAGAAATTACCTCCATTCTTGAGACATGACCTTCTTGGGACGGACGGACAGATGGACGATCCAAAAACATAATGCTTTTGGCCATAGCTTTTCCTGGCTCAGCTTTTGAGCGTTTGTGAAAATAAAGACAAATGTGAGACAACCCACCTCTTTGTCCAGACTGGCCTTGACATGCAGCGGTTTATCTGACATGACAAAGTCCCTGGTGGTTTCAACAGAGGGCGCCACTCCCTCACATTCTGGAGCGTACTGGACCTTCCTGAGCATCAGCGCCACTGAGCTCCTGTTGGACAAAGTAGGGAAAAAAGGAGAATTAATAAAATAAATAATCAAAAAACAGACTGTAACTTATTTTCTTGTGCTGACTCGGTGGTATTTCCATGCTATGATAAATGGACCTGGAAGGGTGTTGCAGGCTTTCTTCTATTTTAAGATAACTGGTTGATGCAACCTCCAGTTGTGCATCTTCCACAGTCTTACAGTAAGGACAGATTAGCAGAGACTCACCGTTTGCGTACTTTAGCGTCCTGGCTCTCAGCGCTGAACGCTTTGATCTCAAACTCCACGGCACATTGCTACAGAGGAAGAAAGAGAAGACGTTACCATCCTGTGATGTTTTCACTTCATCAGCACCACTTTGATTCCTCAGTTAGGATCTTACCTTGCCGACATCGTGGGGCGCTGGCTGAAGAGCCACTGAGCAAGGCAGGTTGTCAGGAAACTGAGAAGACCAAAACACTAATCAACAAATCAGCCATAAGTTATGTAATACTTTGTGTGTCGTCTGGAGCAACGTCCTTGTATTTTAAAGTGGATCTGAGTTGTTGCAGCAGGAAGAACAGCTTGCACTTCTAATTTTTTGTCTTCATCAGCTTAGTGTGAAATTTGACTTTTGTGTGAAAACGAACAAAGTCAGTGTTTTTGCTAACACAATAGATGGAAACGTGTCAAATATATATATCTGGGAATCAACAGGACAACACAAAAACATGAAACTCAACCAAAGCTCATCAGATGGGCTGTTATAATGTCAGCTACAGATACACTACAGTACAGGTAATCTCTCGTGGAGCGCCCTGCAAAATGTCTGTATTATCATTATTTCTATGTTTTGGGAGATTTACGTTATTTGAAACGTGGCAATATGAAATAAATAGTGATTTGAAGTAAAACTTAAACATACATTAAAAGAAAAAAACTACATATGATCAAATAAAATTCTTATTAATTTAGTTTTACTAAATCTATCCAGTATTTTCTTTTGCAGAAACCCACTTTAATATTACACACTAAATACTTGCTACATACTACTAATAATCATAATGAATTGTTTTTCACATTAGAATACAAGAAATCAATGTCCATTTGATTTAGACTGGAACTGGAGTCTAGAGTTTACTTGTACGTTGATCAAACAGTCACTTGTTACATCTAATGAAGTCAAACTCCATTTTTCTGTCTGTCTGTTCATTCCTTTCTTCCTTTTCTTCTTCAACTGATCAAAATGCATCAAAATCCCCAAAACTGGAGGTAAAAGGATTTTAAACTGACAGTGAAACGTTCTCAGTTAACACAGAACATTTCCCCGCTGACAGTTGATTAGTTTCACTGAAGTTAAATTTTTAATGTAAGACAATAACCTGTATTTTAAGTATTTCACTGTTGTTTCTTCTTTCCAAAGATATTTAGGATTTATTCTGGCACTTCAGCTGTTATAAAGCACATTCATGCAGCCTGTGAGTCTCTAATCAGACTGATTTTTCAGCACATCTCACCTCAAAGAAGAACGGGTAGGCGTTGTTTCCAGCTTGCGCAGCAGTCTGGCCTGTATCTTGGTGTGAACTCCCTTCTCACGGTCCTGCAGAGGCGGATACACCTGACGGGTCGACAGGTACAGCTCTCTGCGGAAGGCGATTCCCATCACATCCATGTCATCTCTGCCGTACCGAAAGGTGCAGGACAGGGTGACGAACACTGGAGGGCAGAAGAGAGACGCTGTCACAGTGATCGGGTGTCTTTCTGTGTCCAGGAATCAGCAGAACTCAAAATAGATATAAAGTGGAATCATTTGAATTTGGAACAGTTTATCCATCTATAAATCTATCAGCTAATTAGAGATGCAACAAATAATTGATTATTAAATTAATAGGCAACTATTTTAATAATCAATCAGTTTAAGTCATTTTTTAAGAAAAAAATGTCCAAATTCTCTGACTTCAGCTGAATATCTTTGAGTTGTAGACAAAACAAGACATTTGAGGGCATCATCCTGGACTTGGGAACCACGATCGACATTTTCCACCATTTTCTGACATTTTACAGGCAAACAACTGTTAGTTGATTAATTGAGACAATAATCAACTATTTAATTGACTATAAAAATAACTGTTCATTGCAGCCAGAATGATTTCTACTTAGAGCAGAAGAACAGCATTTATTTCTTAAAGTCTAAGTAAAGCAATAATAAATATGAGTTTATTGCCCAGGGAGCTAAATCTGAATGACTAAAAAAAACAAGTAGAGCTTTGTTAGTAAAGATAAAGAATGATATAATTTGGTGGAACGGTGCAGCAATAAAAAACATTCAGAGTGAACATCATACGGAACAAGGTGGAACAGAAAATATACATCTGATCAGAAAAATACTGGACCACAAATATATTTCAAAACTTAATTTTGAGAGAGAGAGACTAAAAATGTGGGACTGGACTGACAGTTTCAGTAGAAACAGCGTCACAGACAGAAGTGATCAGAGCTGCTGTGGGAGCAGACAGGTGTGAGGATGAAACACCATCCTGCACAGACACACAGGTGAGCTGTGGAGTCACTCAAAACACAAAAGTGTATCCTGAGCCCGTATCTACATCCTGTAATACTGCCGAAGGAGTAGTGTGTTTGGGTACTGACCTTTTCTCCCCTGAAGAGCCTCGGGATCAATGATGATGACGCCATCTAGTGGTAAGAAAAGGTAAAAGCTCTTAATGCAATAAAAAAATGAAACATTTTAGTTCAACCCTCTTGGTTCTGTAATTTTTAAGCTTACTTCACACTGTGCAGCACATCATAAAGCTGTTTAACAACCTGGTTGAGAATGTCCGTTTCTGATGTGAGAAAAACATTTCAAAAACTTGTGTTCAGCCCAAAGGTCACACAATTTGTTTGGACCAAAATTTGTTCAATATGAACAAAAATATTAATAGCAATAAAAAATATGAGTTTTTGTAGTCGTGATTTCATCCGACTCCCCCACAGAACATGTTCCTGTCCACAAGCTTGGCACCCTCAAGCATCAGATCTGCACTGAATAAAATGATCAGATTGGTGAAATCATGTGTTGGTCGACACTGACAGGCCCACAGTGAATATAAATAATAAAGACATATTTGTTTGATGCATCAGGAAGCAGATAAAAGGCTCCAACTCCAGATATAACCTGGAGGCCTCACGTTACATCAGACATGTGACTGCTGGTTTACTGTCTGATTGGTGGATGTTTGCTGATGTTTCTTTTTTGATCAAACTCACCCACTGGGTCCACAGAGTCGACACGGTCGACAAAGTCTCTTTTCCCCATGTAGACTCCAACCTGCAGCAGAAGAACAAACACTTTGAAAATGTGACACTGATGATTGTTCTGCATGATCTTTGTGGGCTCTTCATAATTTTGTATTAGGGCTGCATGATTTGGTAAAAAAGTCATATTGCGATTAAGATATGCAATATGATTAATGGAAATGATCAGTTTTGCATTACAATTTACAAAAAAAAAAAAAGAATAAATAAATAAATAAACTCATGATGATGTGCTATTTATTGAGATCTGAACCAAACAAACATGTTTCCTTTCATATAAAGAACAAAGCCAGGTCGTCCCTGCAGCACCACAGTACCTCGTTATAATGATTTTTCCTTTTTCAAAAAATTGTGATTTAGTTCTGGTTCTGTGATTTGGATACTGCACCCAGCCATATTGTCATGTTACTGAGCTGTGATTAATTGTGCAGCCCTAGTTTGTATAAAAGACAACAAGTGAAATGGGTTTATGAAAATTAAAAATTTACCGAACCAACATATTACGAGATTACTTTACTCTATCATGCCTTAGAGCTGCTCTGATCTGCAGCAGAATCAGCAGCTTTCTGAGGTTTTCTCTGTATTTTTCAGTAGAAACATATTCTGACCACAGGAGCCAGTTTACTATAAACTGAGCTGAACACAAAACTTCAAAAATAGAAAAATAACTGAAGCATCTTTCATAGTCAAATCTTCACATCATCAATGAGGACTCAGAGACAAAGTTAACAAACTTAAACACATCAAAATTAAACAGCCATTCCACTTTTTGCTCATTTGTACACCACAATATTTCAAGGTTACATCCATTTCATGAAAGCTTTTTCTTTGACAGAGATGTAAATGAAGGAACTTGGTCTACTAAAGGTCTATGGTTTGATATTTGGTTATTACACACCGACACAGAAGTCACCTGTAATCTGACAGAAAGCTGTGAGTCACACACGAGGCTCAGTTCAGCTCACGTTGTCGTGACTTTGTGTCGACCTCGAGAGGATCAGTCAGACAAGCAGCTGAACTGCTTTACTGAATTAAATGCACTGAGACGGAAAATTTCCCTACAAGACCGACGTTCACTGATCCGCTGTATCTGATGTCATTATCCCCTTAAATACTCAAGAAGTATGAGTGATAACTATTTCAAAAACAATGATTGAGGGAAGAAGTGGTAGGTAACAGCATTACCTCATTAGGGGTTACAAGGCAAATTGCAAAGTGCATAAAGCATATTTCACACCAGGCATCGGAAATATTAATATTTTCTTTAATAACACCCTAAGATTTTTTTTTAAGCTGCACAAATTATATTAAGTTTGTGTTCTTTAGCTTAATTAATGGAGTTTCTTAACTAAGAATATATCCCTGAATGAATCAAGTATTTTTTAAGGCAGTAAAGAATTATTTGAAGTCTAATTTCCTTTGCAATGAAGAAAAATTCTTCCAAATATCACTCTTTCCAATACAACCACACTACTTTACCGCACAGAAACCCTGAGCTGCTCATCTTATCAACCACTGCCTCGATCTGTTAGTGCATTTGTGATTTTGTGTGACATTGGTGAATTACACATAAAACACATAAAAACACATAAAACACGTAAAAAGCTTTGTGTTATAAATTCTTGAGATTATGAGCTGTGTGTGATTATAAATGAGCAGAATCCCCTGGTGACCAGTGTGCTGTTGTGTTGTGCCTCTTTTGATTCCTTGATGCTGGTTCGCTGTGTAAAAAGTCACACTGTACAACATACTTGTACATAGAATAGTTTTTTACATATTATTTGTTTTATTTATTTATATATTTTTCACTTTATTTATTTTCATTCATTTCTTGTTTTTAAGTTAAATTATATTGAAAGTTCAAAGTCATTGTGTTAAAAAGTCCAATAAAAAATAATTGTGTTTAATAATCATAATTTTAATATCAACCAAAATAACTGTGGTTATGATTTTTGCCATAATCGAGCAGCCCTAACTGAAGGTACGGAGGATGATAATATTTCATCTGAGGTGCTTCACTCACCGACTTGTCCTTGCAAATCTTCTTGAAAACAACATTTTTTGGACTCATGTTGGAGCAGGTGGAGGGCAGCGAGTCAGCAGCACCTGAGAGACAAAAAGAGACACACATGAGCATCTTCAAACACCAAACAGAAGCTCTGATCCTACCTCATAAAATGTCTTTTTACAAACCAAATTTTACTATATGACGTGACTAAATAGTTGAACTTCATTAAGAGACACACATTTTAATTTTACATTACATCACAGGCCTTCAGGCAGACATTAACGTTAGGAAGTTGTCCATAATGTGACAAAATATATACATACAACAGCCCATTGTACAGCTTTAGAAAAGACGATGGTGCCTGAGGACATTCAGCATACTTATTTATGCATACATGTATGTATATAGTTTATAATATTACTAGCAGTGCATTAATAGGTTATATTTTACTGTGACTTTCAAGCAGAGGTATCATTGTGCTAAAAAAAAAATTCTATTTAGTTTGATTTTTTTTTTTTTTTTTTTGGACCTTTTTCTTGCAGTGACAGCTCTGCCATTATTGAGCCGTGGAGTCTTAATATGTGAAGATCAGCTTTGCCTTTAAAATACTGAAGACACAATAACATTAGTGATCGAGGCTGATGGCTAATAATAATAATAATAATATAACTTCAGGTTCCCATCATCTGTCTGACAGTGAGGCAAAGTGGTGAAAATATTCTCAATATAAATATAAGTAAAACTTTTTCTCTCTCGTTCCTCACTCATGTTGAAAATGTCTGGACTGTTCCACACTGAACATCAGCACTGGTTTGATTTGACCCTTGTTTCATCAAATTAAATATTATTCACGTTTATGTCTGTTTGTTTACTTATATTCTCCTCTGGTCGTCTGTTCATTTATGCTGACATCACTTTCTGATGAGATTACTCAGTTTATTTTCTGTCATTTGAACTGTTTGTATCTGATAAACTGAAGATAAAGTTTATGGCCCTTTACATTATCCAGAGCATGAGAAGTAAAACAACAATGTTACAAAAATGTAGATTTTATTATTTTCCTTCTTATGGTTCCCGCTGTGGTCACTAACACTGATTTAAATGATGTGTCTGAGCTCGCTCATGCTTGAAGCACAGCGTGCAGACCGACAGATAAAAAGCTGCTGGTTACTTTAGTTCTAACTCAAATTAAAGCCTCGCTCATCACGTCAGTATTTATAATGTTTCACCTGAGAGTCTGGACCTGCGACACATTCACGGCTGATCGTAAAACAAACATTTCCATCCATTAAACGGTGTAGCTGAAAACTCCAGTCAACGGCATTTACCGGAACTACTTTCTACTAAAGAAATAGTCCCCTCATAACTGTTAAAACGTCCTCTGCGGATGATCCAGGGTAACCAAAGGACTTGCTGCCATTTAATTCTTGAAAATGTAATTGTGTTTTTTTTTGTGAGGACCACACACGAAAGTCCCTGCCCTTCTGGGGCGGAGACAGACTTCAAGAACATCCCAACACCTGCGTGTTAGTGGGCATTGGCAGCACTTTGTCTCCCTCTGCTGGAGCAAACATAAAACTGCAATATTGTGAATTGTAAATTAACACGGGTGGTACATGTAGATCTAGTTAATTAAATTTAAAAAACAATAAAACGTGTATTACTATCTATAATTTCGTCCCTACGCTTTATATTATTTATATGAAAATCTAAATTCCAGACCAACCCAAGAAGTTTAATAAAAGCATAATACTGAGGAACAGACTGCTGTTTTTTTTTTTTTTTTCTTCCTTTTTTTCTGTAACTTCTTTTGGTAAAGATAAATGATTTCCCCTTGCTGGGGTAATAGAGTCAAGATGACTTAGAGATTTCAACACACTTAACTCTGCTGAGCTTCTTAATCCTTTTAAAACCGTCTCAGACATGTTTCACTTCTCCTCACTGAAAACTAAGTGAACTAATGTCATAAAATCTCTCTGGATTTCCTTTGATCATTTTGAAACCAACAACACGACCAGAGAAATGTCGATTTTACAGAAAATCTGTAAAACTTGGATCCAATTCATATGTTTGAGATTCAAAAATAAGCAATAAAGGTGCTCACAAAGTGGTTTAAGTTTCCTTAAGAAATACTTTGTTTACTGTCTACCTACAAACTCAAATGTTAATATTTTAAATAAAAAAGTTGATGAAACAAACTGAAACTATGCATTTCTGTCAAACATCCTACAACAAATATTCTGACAGCATTGTATTTATCTTGTATTTACATTTTAAAAATCAAGTCAAAATGAATCAAGTTATCTATACATAGCCCAGAATCTGATTTATGTGATTTCTTTAAAATATGAACAACATATGGCACCTTTTATCTTTTCATTTGGATAAGAAATCTCTCTGTTTGACAACTTCTGTTTGTGTGTTGAGTCCCAGAAATCCTATTTTTATTAAAACAAGTGAACACATCTGTCAGTGTGGATGAAATTAAATTACAACACACAAATCTTTTAACACAGATTAATGCACATTTTCTTGATTGAACAGCGCTGTTTGAAGACGTCAGTTCTCATTTTAGATTTCCAGGACTCAGAAATAAACAGAAGGACTAAAAACATGTGAAATAAGTGACAGTGGAGATGTGTTAGAATCAGAAAGACTCACCTGTGTTGCAGAAGTGGAGGGAGAGTCGTTGGATCAGAGGGGGAGACGGGCGTCAGTCAGAAAAGCTCTAGTATATGTAAACACCTGCTGTCCGTCACAGCCTCCCTCAGCCCTTTCAGCCAATCAGGTGACCCAGCTGTGAACTTTGACCAACCCTCAGCACTCTGCCCTAACCCCCATCCTCCTCCTCCTCCTCCTCCTCCTCCTCATCCTCCTCAAACCACAGCATCCAGACAGACATGCAGACTTCCTGTGAATGAGCCGACTGAGAGGATTGAAGCTGGTTCCCCCTCAGTCAGCACATCAGGACCAGATTAGAGACAGACAGAGACACACAGAGAGATGGACATATAGTCAGGAAAACATACAACGATACTGTATTAAAACTAATTTATAAAAAACATGAAATGTTCTGCTAAAATGGCTGTACAGAAACAGATTATATAGTAGCTTATATATAATATAATATAGTATAAGTTTCAAGTTTATTTCATTTATATCGCACTTTAAAAAGCAAATAGGTTTTATATTGACAATAAGAGCCCTGGACATATATAATAAAAACATATATAATAAGGTAATGAGGTAAAATTAAAACACAAAACAAAAGACAATAAAACACAGTAAAAAAAAAAAAGATAGAAACAAAGAGCATATCTGCACCCGGTCATGAAGGCTCAGAAATGGCTGTATTTCTTAAGGAAACTTAAGAAAACAAAATTTCTGTGGCAAGTTCTTGTCCCTCTTCTCCAGAGGAGCGATAAAAAGCATCCTGACTGTAATGTGCACGGCCCAGGACAGGCAGATTCTGCAGCGGGCAAATAAAACTACCCAGAACACCACTGGTACCAATCTACCGAGCGTCAGTGATATCAGGGAGGTGAGGTGATACTGAGAGACGACACCCACCGCAGCCACAGCCTGTTCACCCTGCTGCCATCAGGAGGGCAGGAGATACAGAAGTATCCACTGCTGCTCCACCACACTGAAGAGCAGCTTCATCCCTCAGGCTGCTTCAGTCATCCTCACCACGCCTTCATGTGAATGATTAATGATTAATTGTGTCATTATGAGTTTATTCATGAGTAACAAGAGGGAACTGCACCTAAATCTCACTCTACAACCCTGTCATATAATGATTATTAAAGTGATCTTGCATGATTTTGTGTCTTGTAAGTTGATCCTCTGTTACTAAAATCGCATTACATTTGATGACAAGTGTATTATGACATGTTTCAGACTCAACACATACTTGTTTTTGTTGGCCATCGTCCTGAGAGAAGTTTCAGATTTCCTCATTCACTTCAAGACTTTTCTAAGAGCAGCATCTCATTAAAGGGACTCAACAGAAATATGTCTCCAGAATAATATCTGCAGAATAATTTATTATGTTTGGTACGTCACTATCACTGTTGAACGCAGATCTGCAGATTTCAGCTGTTAGATGGATGCAGTTAAAGTAAAAGCAGCATGTCTACCTCTTTTTCAAAATGTAAATAACAGAGTAAAGGACCCGAGATTATTCTGAATATCATTTAAAACAAATAAATGACCATTTTCATATTTCAGTTTTGCAGAAATGAGTGTGAACAGGCAGAAAAATAAGGATGTGTTCAGACTTTTGACATCCAGAGTTCGTCCAGGGGCAGCCTGAAGGTTGAGCAGCAGGTTTGATCCGGTCTACGGTGTGTGTGTGTGTGTGTGTGTGTGTAGATTGTGTATGTGTGTGTGGAGGAGGTCTATACATAGACAGAGTGATGCTGTGGAGCTTTAATCCATTGTTCTGCCTGTCAGCAGGTAAACAGACAGAGGTGGATTACTGCCCTGCAGCGCATTAATCATCATTATTACACAGGAGATTACAGCACACACACACACACACACACACACACACACACACACACACACACACACACACACACACACACACACACACACACATGGAATAACGTACAATATGCACGTGCAGGGACAAACGTGTCGTGTTTTCAGTAAACACTTTACTTTAAGGGCAGTTATTGACACACTGAATAAATTATTACCACATCAATGTGAAGCTGTAACCAGATGTAAGTGTTTAAAATGAATTTGTCAACATATGTTGTATGAGTACATTGTGTTATATTTTATTGTTATCATGACAGGATTACTGAACAGACTTACAGGACACGGGCACCGGGGTCAGAGACCACAAGGAGATGCAGAACAACAGCAAAGAGACACAAACCAACAACAGACAGACACAAAACGATTTCAAAGTGACACAAAATGACCACAGAGACACACACAAAACAACTAAAGAAGCAAAATGACCAGAAATAGACACAAATCAACCACAAAATCACACAAAATGACCACCAAGAGACACAAAAAACCAGAGTTGAAAAATAACCGCAAACAGACAGAAAATGACCACAAAGAGGCACACATTATATTGTGTTCATTTAGTAACATTATTCAGTAATAATTCTTGTGTAGCCTATTAAACATAAAAAATACGGCACACAATGTGTATAAAATATGTGTATCCTAACATCTATCATGAATGCAGACACTTCAACTTAAAAAACAAAACAAAACCCACATTTATCACATTTTACAAACTTTATTCAGATAATAAACAGAATTACACAATTATTAACAATCATCATTTCACTCCCAAGATTTAGATTTTAGATTTACACCTCACTCAAACTCTTAAAAAAATAAGCAAACATTTCAAAAGGACAGAAAAATAACAACATGTCTGTAGTTCATTAGACATTAAAATGAAAATCCTGGCAGAGGACATGTAATACAGAACATGTAATGGTGTGAGTGTTTCTGTAATTATCACATGGTGAGGACTGTCCTCACAGCTGGTCCCTTCAAAAAAAAAAACACTTATCTGTGGGGTTAAAACTCTTTGATATTCATTTAAATCAGGACTAAGGTCAAAGGAAATGAATGTAAGCCTATACAATGTCCTTAAAGGTCTGCAGACAGTTTGACACGTGTGTTTAGACGTAAGCTCTGGCTGAATCTGGATCTGACTTGGCTGTTGCCGTGTAGACCTTCTGTGGCGGGTTTGCATAGTAACCGCTGCAAAACAAGAGAGACAAGTCAGATTGAGCTGAAAGGAACAGTTCAAAAGTTAAAAGTTCAGACATTCTTTGGAAATTTATTTTCTTTATATGAAAATGTAATTAGTTCAGCAGTAATAGTGAGTTGGAGCCGTAGACTGTAAATTAAACAGGTTGCAATCCAAATTTAATATACAATCTATGAGTGAGTCATTTCCTAACCCTAATCCTAACTCTGCAAAACTCCAGTAACATTTTGCTCAATTTAACTGTGATAAACATCTGCTCCTTCTAAAAGATTATTTATGGTTTCTTACGACTCTAAACAGACACTTAGTCATTCAGCGAAGATTCGGCATTAATTTAAAATCTGATTAACGTGAAACAGTTGCAGAACAAAACAGTTATTCCGGACAGAATGGACATTTCAAAGGAGGACGCTGTGGCTGTAGCATTGTTGTCAGAGCAGCGAGTATTTCAACTTAGCATGTTTCCTTAATTTCTGAAGATATATCGTGGTCATTTTATAATTTTATGGCAAAATCAAAACCAAACTATGTCACTCATTAAGGTGAAAGTGGACCATATTCTGTGGAGAAAATACTCTCTGTTTTTCCCTCTGGCGTCCTCTGGCTGTTCTGTCTCAACTCTCTGCTTTCTGATGGACAAATGAAGTAACTGCTAACTGCTGCTAACTGTCCAGTTAGCTGGTAATATTAGCAGTAATATTAGCCTGCACTTGCTTGATGTTTGGCTGTGTTAGCACTAGCAACAGTGGTGCAGAAACTTATGGGGGGCACCAAATCACATGAAATACCAAATCGTACGTAATGTTCCTTTAACACCCTGAAAATCTTTGCTGACCTCCAGTGATGTACAGGTGTACACCAGACACTGTGACATCACTGTTGGGCGTGGCTACAGGTGCAACAGAAAACACTTCTGGCCACAACAGACTGAAACTTTCACCAAGAGACGACAGTGAAACGCCGCTGCTTCAGTCTGTCACTGAGTTATTCTCACAACCAGGGTCTGAAATTAAGTTTTTAAGCTCACCACTTAAATATAAAATGTGTATATACAGTCGTTTTGTGTCACATATGCATAATAACTGATGCTGGGTATCGTTCACATTTGAACTGATATGGTACCTGGAATTCAGTACCGGTACCCAATGGTACTTTTTTTCATACGTAACTCTCTTGATAACAACAAAAATGTACTTTTTTTAACATAAAGAATGAGTTTAAACTTATCAATGCCAACATAGTTTTGTATTTTAATTATTTTGTTATCTGCAATTCACAAATATTGGTTTCATACTAAGGTTTTGGACATACTAATGACGAATAACAAAATTTGTCCCCAACCCAACCCGCCGAGGTGCCGGGTGGCTTCTGAAATTAACAGACCAAATGAAAAATTTACCCGCGTTTGGCGTTTGGTGGCTGTTAATTTCAGTCCCTGCTTACAACTAAGAAAATAGAGAGTTTATCCTTTTAAGAACTCAGGTGAGGTGTGTAGCACGTACCTTTTTTTGCCTCCAGGTGACGCTCTCCTACAGGCGCTGCAGAGAAGAGCTCCACCCAGCATGGCCAGACAGGCTCCACCCCATCCCATATAGAGACCAGTACCCAGCTCGAACCTGCAAACACACGGGACAGAGTGAAAAAAAAACCTGCACCACCGTTGGTCTGGGAAGATACACTTATCTGATTCGATACTATCCTCATACTTGGGTGCTGTTTTGTGATTCTACGTTCCAGTTTATTATCATTTTTGTTTGCTTTTTTGACTTATATTTCAGAAAACACTGCACATCACATGTCTGTCAGTCTTTGAGTTTTATTTCAGCAGCAACATTTCTATACTGCAAATAAAAGTAGTTTTAAAAAATGTACTTTTTTAGCTAAACTGTGACATTTAGATGTTCCTGCTCATCATACTGGTGCTGTAAGAAAGTACTAAATAAAATAAGATGTTGGGCCAAACTGAATAAAGCTGAAAACTGCACACAATGCAAAGAGTATTTTATTTAACCTTCTTCACATACGGAAGAGCTCTGAAGAGCAGAGAGAAGGTTATTCTAAGCGTCTATTCAGCTCTGAGTACTTTTGTAACTTCTAACTGAATCTCTGTGGTTTGAAGTTTGGAAAAAGTGTGTGTCTGGTACATCATTTGGTGGGAGGGGCTTGGTGGAGTGATACAAAGCAGTAAGGCGAGTTAGTGTGAGAGGCAAAAGGTTTTGTATTTTGTATGTTTGAACTGTTTCCAGCTTTAACAGGAAATTAGATCAGAAGAACCATTGCTGTTTATTATCTCATGCTGTCAGAACATGTGAACTTTAGATTGATGTGTTGGGGTGAACTCACTTCACACCACCAAAGAACGGGTTGTTGAAGTCCTCCACGACTCTGTAGGCGTACCAGGAAACTGCTATCATGCAGCACAGACCTGCAACACACAAAACAAAACGTTAACATCGTCTCTTTATGCTTAAACTTGGTACCTCGATTAACCTCCTCCTTTCCTGTTTCCTGTGTTTAAGTGCTTGTCTTGACAAAAGAACCAAATATTGAAGATGGTTAAAAGATGTTGCTGAGGGATGTGTAAAAATAATATATATTTACATCTCAAGTTAGATAATGTTAGGAAAACGCTAGATAACTAGCTAGCTAAAACACATCAGTTGTTAGATAGCTAGTTAGTATTTTTCTAAATTTGCCAACAAGTTAGCAAAAACATTACCTAATTAAAGATCTATGCACTTTTACAGGAAAAGGAGAACATTGACCAGCCTACTCAATTGTTATTGACTCTAATTTTTTTTTTTTCATGTTTTTACTAATTTTAAAATTTAAATAAATTTGTTTCTGCTTTGTTATTGATGTTTCTTATAGGAACTTGTGCCTGCCATAAAAATAAAATGCCTCCCAGAAGCTTGTTGCACATAATCTTTTCTTAACAGGCTTTTAATGTGAAACATCTGGAGGAAGTTTTCAGTTTCAGTGACAGCAGCTTAATTTCACAGAGAAGAAAAGCAAAGTAGAAGCGGTTAAAAACAGTAAATGGTTGTGAACAACATTTCAGCCTTTTCTGGTCCAGACATAAAAAAGATGCTGCTGTCTCAATACATTCACAAAAACTATAAAAAACACCTGTTTACTATGAACAGAGTTACATGTATAATACAGTGTTGTGTTGTTGTCAGTTGTCAAACACAATTACAGGATGGTTTTATTGCTTTGTTTTGAATTTTTTCTAAAAATCAGAGTTATTTATCGTTCTGCTCTATCACATGAACTCAAAGCTCAGTTTGTGCTTTTGTTGACTCACCGGCGAGGATGCTCAGGATTCCTCCGGTGACGGCGATCTTGGCCTTGGATTGCTCAGTGGCCGAGCCAATCTTGATGCACTTCAGTCCGAGCAGACCCACAATCATGGAGCCGAGGCCGAGCAGCAGGGAGATGATCATGAGAGCACGACATGCCTGCACGTGAGCTGCCCAGAGAACAAACACAGATACATCATGAACTGTTTCACCAAAACAGCAACAAACCTACTGATGGATCAGTCTGCTGCACGACAGATGATATCAAGGAAGATGGCTGATGGGAAATGTGGTCTTCCTGAGGGGAAACAGCAACACCACAGACTGATAAAGACATCAAGATTGTGATCTCAGCCTGAAGTAATATACTCAAAATCTGCAGACTTCACCTTTAATTATATTTATCAAATCTGAAAATATAAAAACAAAAATTGACCTATAAAAAACACTTCTGTGTGATTTATCCAAAGTCCATGAGTTTTAGTGCCACGTTTTTGGAAGAGAGGAGGGATTTTGAGAAAGTTTTGAGAAAAAAAAAATAAAGGTAAGACTTTAACTGCAGGAAAAACATTTTTAATGCCCACATTTCTTTTTGTGACAAGCCTTTAAAGGGACAGTTCACCCCCAAATCAAAAATACATATTTTTCCTCTTTCCTGTAGTGCTGTTTATCCATCCAGATAGTTTTGTTACGGAGTTACAGAGTTCTTGACATATCAGCTGTAGAGATGTCTGCCTCCTCTTCAATACATTAAGACTAAATGGCACATAGCTTGTGGTGCACAAAATCATGACCCGGTTACTCAAGATAATCCACAGACTTTGTTGTGAGCAGTTTTTCATGCAGGAACTATTTTCTTTCTATGCCAGAATCCGCCGGAACAACTTTCTTTCTACAAGAGCGGAAGGTCTGTGGATTATCTTAAGTAACCAGCTCATGGTTACTCTGCATTTTTAATTTCATCTTGATTTTAAAACCCTTCTTTTTTCTCATGCTGGTGTCACATGAAGAGATCTCTTGAATCTCAAATGATGCAAAATCAAAAATTATTTATATTTTTTAAAAAAAGACAGAGAAAAGAATAAGGAGGAACTGAAAGTAACTCTGTGTGTGTGTGTGTGTTGTGTGTGTGTGTGTGTGTGTGTGTGTGTGTGTGTGTGTGTGTGTGTGTGTGTGTGTGTGTGTGCATGTGTGTGTGTTTAACAGTATGCTGCTATGCCGTTGTAGTCATTTATTTACCAGATGACCTCTAATGATCATAAAAACCTGTCACACCTCTTTATGATCCTCAGACAGTTTCAGGAGAGAAAAACATCGAGTTGGTTACAAAACAGGCAGAACGGCTGAACAGTGAATCATACAGAATAATAATCACAATCACAGTCTCATGATTAGCTTAAATGACTCAGTCACGTATGTTGTATAAGACTAATTTAAAAGTCCTTCTTTAAAATCAGACACTCCTCATTCATAGTTGATGTATCCAGCCAATCACAGGCCTCCATTTCCAAACCTAAATGATCCAGTGGGTCAGTCTTTACAAACTCATACAAAACTTTCCAAAGATACCAAATCTGTCAGGCTGAGGTTTGGAGAAATGTGTCTGAAATGACGAATGACTAAGTTTTTAATTGGTAAAGAACCAGTTTCATTTTATAACTGATCCCTCTATACATCCTACAAAAGCAAACGAGACCATCAGAGAGAAAACTGGATATTTATTTGAAATTATTCTTAATGCTGGCCACTGTGTTGAAATATGAGAGTTCCTTGTAGCTTAAAGCACCTTGAATTGCCTTGTGTATGAATGGTGCTATACAAATAAATGTGTCCTAAAGGACAGACACAGCAGGCAAAAACATATTTTTGCATGTACTGTGTGAAATTTTGAAATTTTACACCATTTTACTTCAATAATACATCTGGAACACACATTTAGGTGTTTATTTTAGAAAGCTAAGGACTCAATTAGATAATTTGTCTGGTTTCCAATAAAATGTGCAGAATTTTACAATACATATATTTAAAGGCTGTTTTTGCTAAATGGGTTTTTATTCACACGTTGAGCCAGAAATCTCAGTATCAGTAGTTCTTACATACACAAAACTTTCCAGTTATATTCCTGTCTAAATCCTGAAGGTTTGCACAGAAGGGTTTGTTCATGTACCATTCATAGCCTGATTTATAGGTTTCTGCAGGCATGAGGTACTTTTGTAGGACAACCAGGAAGTTAGCATCAGTCTGGTTCCCTCCACTGAAGATTGATTTTGGATTAGTTCAGAAAATAAAAAGTTTATGATAATGATACATTCTGTTCAGCAAGAAAATCTTCACAAACACAACTTTTATAATATATTGTAGCATAAATGAGATCACCAGAAGTAAAAAGCTAACGTTAGGATATAAATAAACTAAACCACAGTCACATGACTTCATGTTGCCACCCTGAAGTGACTAATGTTCGGTGTGATGACGTTTAACATCTCTCACAACCTCCGTTGGCTCATTTAGCCACTTGATAGCAACCACCTTTAAAAAAAACATGTAAAAGCATCAGAATTCAGGAGTGAGGTATTTACTGACATATTTTATGTTGTAGAACAAAATGTGAAAATCTCTAACCAAAAACCAATTCTAAAACACATTCGCTTAAGACGAGGAAACCACAGGTACTCAGGGGCGGTTCTAGGGGCGGAGGGCAAACAGGGGCCAATGCTCCTGTAACACTGAGTGTGGCCCCCCTTACAGGAGTCAACAATAATAATGAAATGATCACTTTCTTACAATAATATGGTGCTGACGCTGTGTTACTGAAACAAATCCTGTTCCTTAAACACTTTAGGTTACTGTAACAAATACCAGTCATGGGATTTTATGGTTTTTTTTTTGTGTGATATTACTTTATTACAAAACTGGTCTAGAGCCGCCACTGCAGGCACTAATATGCTAACTAATTTCCAGGTTTGATAGGAGCCCTCCATGTAACATTTTATTCCTTAAAACACAGCAAAATAGATTGTTTTTAATGTCTGTTGACAGTGTTTTGTGATTTATGGAGTGATAAGAAGAGAGATCCAAAAAAACATGTCAACAGTATGAAGAAGTTTTAAACCTGGCTTTATAGTGAATTTATTTGCATAATTTGACATAAAATTTCAGAAAACTTGTGACTTGTGACTGTTCAGTGTCTTGCCTTTAGGGAAAATGACCGACTCTCCCCAAACACAGCTGTGAAAATATTTCTGTAACTAAACAAGATGCTAAACATTACTTCTCCATGACATCTAAATGCATATCTTTGCATTTAAGCCCACTTAATGCAAATTAAAGTAAACTTCACCAAACTGAAGTGAAGAGAAAGCAACACTACTGGCTGCCTCCACAGGCTTTCCCTCCATTTTATTGACTTGTCAAAGGAGGACGAGCCTCAAAATGGCGCTTAAAAGATAATCTTATACAGACTGACACATCAAGTGGGAAGAAAAATATTAAATTCATTAATTAACATCACTATTATGAACACAAGACATCTTGTACACAGTGACTCTGGTTTTTAACAAACTTTCACAGTAACTGATCGTCATTTTTGTTTTTTAGGCGGGAAACTTGTGGCTGTAAAATCCACCAACCTTTGGATTCTGAAATGGTGCCACATGGCACGCTGGCCTATTTTCTGTAAAATAGATCTGACAAGCTTACAAATAAAATCCACAAAACCTAATTTTATGAGATTTACAAGCTCCATTAGTCAGCTAGTGAGGTTCAACTTTAGAGTTAGAGAGAGAATTAGATCTTTTAAACTTATTTCGCTTTCACAACCTGAAACCTGGTAGATTACTGATCTACAGACACTTTATGACCTCATGCATATGAGGAACTTGAACATGATCTCGGTTCTTCTCAGCTTGGCAAATCACTTCATCAGTTTCACAAAAAAGTGAAGGAAACCTTCTAAAAGTTGTAGATAATTTACTCACTTTCAATAAAACCTTTTCAAACAAGTGACAGAAGATTCAACCTTGCAAGAAGTCATTCAGTTTAGCAGTTTGTCCAGGATTAACTCAGTCTTTATATCCTTTATATCTTTCACCAATTAAAGTTTCCACTGCCTGTTTTATTAAAGACTTGAGAACCAAGAAGTATCTTTGTTCAATGGTGATTCTTTTCCTTTAGGAAGTGTCTAAAGGTCTTAAACTTGTACTCTAACAGAGTACCCATACATACTCTGTTTTAGAAAAGGTTTTAAAACTCAGTGGGTTGTTGTTCTCGTCTTACCGGGGAGGGCAAGCAGCGATTCAAAGTCTCTACACTCGGCGATGCCAGCGCTGTTTTCGGCGCAGGCGTGCCACAAGTTTTCAAACTGCCTCTGGGAGATGATGACGCTGCCGGACACGGTGGAAATCTTCCAGTAGTCGTTAGCCAGCGCCGCTCCGGTGACCAGCCAGCTGATTATGCACATGATGAACCCAGTCGCTTCCACAGCCGTCGACATGATGGCAGTGTCTCCAGAAAACTCTTAAAAAGAAACTCAACGACCACAGTCAGTCTAAAACAAATGAAGCCTTCGAGGAAAGACTTCAAAACGTGTAACGGGTACGGGGTCAAAAGGCCTGGTCCTGTGAGGTGAAGCCTCAGTGGGTGAAGTCAGAAACAGGTTGGCGTGTTGGAGGCTCTGGTCTCTCTCCTTCAGTTATTTCTTGTTAATCTGACGCCCGCGGCTCCAACAAGAGGACTTTACACTCTGCCAGGGGCCATAAACTGCTGGGAGCCGCTCCCTGTAGTTCCCCACCGCCTCCTGCTCAGTATTGATGATGATGATGATGAGGACAGTGAGTCTTCAGCCACACCTCAAGTAACCATGACTACACTGTGACAGGAGTCCTGCATGTTCCTGATGTCATACAGCTGCTTTTTACGCTTTTTATCTAATGAAATATTCCTTCACTTTATTTTTGTTGCTATTTAACCTTAAAAAACAACAATTTCACTGCAGTCAAAGGCAGCAATCTAACTGCACCATAAATTACATTCATGTTAACGAAACTGACAAGTTCATTAAAATAAGACAGCTTATTTTTTAAAACAAAGAAGAAAAGACTAACCAGATAAACCACTTTATTTAAAGGAGGATTTTCTTCTGGTCTGGGGTGGTGTGGTAGCAAATGAAAACCAATGCAGAGATGAGACAGAAACAGGAACTTAGTGCATAAGAGGAGCAGTTTATTGGACAAACAGAAAGATGCTCATGCTCATCAACATGTGAAACTTGGCGCACATGTCAGTCATGGAGAAAAATTGCATTATTTTTTGGGTTTCCCACATGGGCGTGGCAAAATGGCTCAATAGCACTACACACATACAAAAAAGTCTGTTGGAGCACTAGTCTAAACCCAAGAGGAAGTTGGCCATTTTGAATTTGCTGTCTTCTCCTACAGAATTAATTAAATCAACACACAAAATTGCGGTGTCCAATCTCGATACCTTTGCGATGAAAAGTGATTAAAAGATTCCATTTTTTCTTGAACGCCGTGTTCGTGTCCTGGTGCCGAATTTTGATGTTTTGCCATGAAACAGGAAATTTTGTTAAGTTTGATCAAAGTCCAGGCCTGAACGCATCTACATGATGATATTCAATCATAGTGTAGCGCCACCTACTGGCAACAGGAAACGACAGTTTAAAACTGTAACTGCTGCTCCTAACAGGTTGGCAACATTCAACTCAAATGTGGCCCAAAAAGCCTTAAGACCTCGATAATGCTTTGTTTTGAAGATTGTGTTGTTTTGTCCTGACAGCACGTCAAACTTTGATGTTTTGCTACGATACAGGAAGTTTATGTAACTTGACGCTACATGGTCAAACCTGCCCCAAACCTCACCTTTGATTTTGAAGAATCCTGGCCTGAACACATCTACATGCTGATATTCAGTCAGCGTGGGAAAAATACCTCGTACACAATTTCAAATAAGCAGCCCCCACAGCACATTTCACCCACAGGTATGAGAACTAGGCACATGTATCATGTCCAGGTGTACAAAAAAGTCTCATGGAGCCATAGCTTAAACCCAACAGGAAGTCATTTTGTATTTTAATGATATAACGATACGTATTAAACTGTTTCCTTTTTAAGTTTATACAGTTAGATGAACCCAGGACACTTAGCTGCAATACCATTACACTATTCTATGCATCTTTAAAAAAACTGAGAATATACTATACATAACACATCATTAAAAACTTTGCAAATGCCCGCTGATTGCATCTGGTAGCTTGGCAGCATTGCAGTAGGTGCTTCACCATCTGTTGCCTAGTGTAGATCTGAGCTCCACTGTCGTGACCTCCTCTCATGTCTTAGAGAGCTGATTGAAAGATTGAAATGATTTGATCAGAGGTCAAATAGAAACTGAAATAAGCAGCAGCAGCAGTTATTGCTTTGAAACTGAGATAAACATTTATTGTAGTAAAGTTTCTCCACACAGCTGCTCAACATCTGCTTCAGCATTTCATTTATTGTTTCTCCACATCAAATAATCTGTGTTGAAGGGAACAGAAACCACAGCAGTGTTACCGCCTGTCTCTTCTCCATGCATATTCACCTCTCACATATTTCCCCCAGTGAACCAGCTAACTGTTTACGACCTGAGGAAAGGTGAAGTCGGACACTACAGGAGGAAGTGAAAGGACAATAAACACTTTCATGCCCAAATAAGGAAGTCCAGGTTCTGCCCTGCTGTCACACTCATGAGTCAAATGAGACATCATCATGACATCATGAGTTTAGAGGATCAGGCAGTCTGAAACTCGGATCATTTCAAATGTAACCAGATATCTAAAGGGATATTTTCTTTTATTATTTTTTTGTAGAGCTGCACTGATTAGTCGCTCAAAAGAAAATTAGTTGCCAACTACTTTGATAATTGTTTCTGTTGTAGCTTCACGTGACCGGAGAACCTGCTGTGTGAGATGAATAGTCAGGCACTTGACTTTAACTTCATGCTTCAGCACTTTATTGAACATTCATATCCACCGCGGGACACACACTCAGACTGTTTACTGGACCAGAGCTCGTCGAATTACTCCGCCACCGTATCACTCACTTCAACACAACAGTATAAGTGCACGGCACTATATACCACATTTCTGTCATTTTCTGGTGGACTGCTGGATGGACAAAGGAAGCAATCTACAGATGTAACTTTGGTCTCTTGTGAAATTATGATGAGCATTTTTCTCCAAATAAATAAAAGACTATGGTAGAAATTCTGCAAATTTAATATTTATATTTGTACCACATATAAAATGTGTATATTATTTTATCGATAAGAAAAAAAAGACTGTCAATTTCACCTAAATGGATTGATTTTTTCTTACTGATGAAGTACACTGATGAGAGGAAAGAAAAACAAAAGATGGACTGTTAATGTTGCCTGAATGCATTTATTTGTCAGTATTTAACATGAATGCTATATGTTTTTGATAATGTGTGTCAAGATAATAAAAAGTGATGGCGCAATGGCAGTAAAAAATGGTCATGAACATTACTTTCAGCACAAATTAGCTCTTCCCAAGATTTATTGATAAGGCCTGTAGTGAATTGGGTTGCAAATGGTTTGTCCCCAGAGAAGAGAAAAAGATCATGATTGTCAAAATAATTAGCAGATTAATTGATAATAAATAAATGTTACTTGCAGCCCCAGTTTTTTTGAAGCGTGGTTGTATGAGGTATAATGACAAAATGCCCCCAGTTTGGAGAAGCAGCAGGAGCACCGGTGTAGGAAGCTAAGCAATGTGCTGCTGTGGACAGAGTCAGACATATTTTAGACACCTAACAAAAGCAGTATCAGTGTATGCTATATTTATTTATTTTCACGCCTCAATCTTGCTGTCATACAGCCTTTTCAGTTATACAAGACAAATATCTCTCTCTCCATACCAACCAAACTCCATTTGCAAAATCCATCATTTTACTGTCTAGATCATGGGAGTCGCTGGTCTACTGCTGCCTTCATCTGTTAGTTAGTTTGTGTTATTTGTGTGACTTTGGTGAATCTGAACACACTGAAGTTACAAAATAACACAAACTAACTAACTGATTGAGGCAGCAGTAGATCAGCAACTCCTGAGTTCTGTGAGGTAAAATTACTGATTTTGGTTTTGGTTGGTTTGGAGAGAAAGATATTTGGCTTATATAAAGGCAGTTTCCCATCAGAAAACCATGAAGACAAAGTAAAGTGATAAGATACTGTAAATATAGGTACTCTTAAACTGATAGTGATTCTTTTAGGTGTCTAAAATACATGTTGCTGCAGACCCTGTCCACAGCAGGACATTGCTTAGCTTCCTACACCAGGACTCCTGCTGCTTCTCCAAACTGGGGGTGTGTCGACTGTCATCTACTGATGATGGATAGTTTGAACTATCCCTCATCATTTACCAACATTTAACCTAATATTTAACCACAAATCTGTTACCATGACTTTCTGTTAAGTTGGTGTGTTCCTGTAATTTTTAAATCATTTTTTAGGCTGCAATGGAAACGTTATAAGTGCCTGAACTTCCATGAAAATATGTTAAGATATTTAGAAATATGAGATCTAACTAAAGAAAAAAGTAAAGGAATAAAACAAAGATTTGAACGCTCAATATTTGCAGACGAGTGCTGTGGTCGATGTTTTCTGTGTCTGGTGGTTTCAGGGTAAAACAGAAGAGCAGCAACAAGCGGACGGTCAGCAGGTTACAATATGTGAGTTGTCCTGCGTTTTATTGCTTTATGGTTGGTGACAGTTAATGTTTGATCATCATCAGAGTCCAAAGTCTGACTCTGACTGCCGCTCTCTCTGTGGATCAGTCTGACAGAAACACAGGAGACATGATCAGACAGGAGCACAGTATTCTCTCTCAGAAAGATAAAAAAGAAAATGTTAAATTAAATTGAATAAATCCAAATACTTATTCACTCAAACACAAGAAAAAAAAAAAAACATCACATCAACTTTTTCTAAATAATTTATAACAACACATACAAGCGTGTGCTTTTACAATTGAAGGAGAAATCCACCATGAACCTATTTCAGTCAGAAAATTCACATTAGAGTTTGGCATCTGGGCTCCGCCCGCATCACTCCTCACGGATTATGTTTACTTAGAGATATCGAGGAGTGATCAACACATGTCTTGGACCCCCTGAAGCAGCCTGCAGGTGGATGCTGGGGTGGTGGTGGGGCTGAATGACCGGGCAGTGACACTGATGCAAAGCAACAAAGGCCTTGACAGGCAGAAGGAGAGATGGGAGCTTTTAGCGGTTTAAACAGACCACCAGAAAGGAAGGGTGCGTTTGGTTTGTGCTATAGAGAGTGAGGCATGTTACGTGTGACTGTGGCGCCTGAACTAGCTCGCAGGTGTCGCTACATTTATTTCAGTGCTTTGATTATATGAATATGATTCTATTTCATTTCCTGTATTTGCAGTTAAAAGCACCTCAACTCTCACTAGCTGGAAAATATCTCAAATATTTATAACTGTTAAAGAATGTATAACATGATAATAAACTATTAAAATGTAGCCACATGAGCTTTTACTGTATTTTATGACAGGATGCAGTTAATATTTTTATATTTCCTTTATTTTTCTACCATTATTTTTTAATCACTTTGTTGTGTTTGTGAGTTTATTTGTATGTATGTTGGTTTAATTCCATGCTGTAGTTGGTTATGCAAAAAGATTCTTTGGTGTCCTCGTCCTTTTTTCTTTCTTTCCTTCCAATGAAAATGACTCATACAAAATATAAACGCTTTTAATATACAGGTTGTGGTGGGGTTAATACTTGAGGCTCTTGCAGGGCCTCATGTCCTGATATCAACTGATAGTGGATAAACTGTGTTGTGTGTGGTTTTCTGTCTGGGTGTGCACACCCAACGCTGCCAGTTTGTGATGTTCTTTGTATTTGTGTGTTTGTGTGTCTCTGTGTTCTTCTTCATGCTGTGTTTTCAGGATGTTTTCTAGATGCAATGCATGTGTTGTAAGATTTTGTCTATTTGTATGTGTTTTCTTAAGTTGCAGTGTGTTTGCTCTTGTCGGTAACTGGATATCACTATTTTATAATTCAATTTGAGGAAAAATGTCATAGCATGAAGAAGACACCGCCATACAACACAAAATTCCTCAAATCTGAGGAGTGAAGATGAGTGAAAAGTGAAGATAAGACAACAACAGTGCTATCTACAGTCTTTGGTTTTAACACAAATCAGTGCCTTCCATTCTGGTGTGATGTTGTGAATTCAGCTTCCTCACAAGGACTCCAGTGGGATAAAGTAATGTCACTCTGAGCAAATGCTGTGTAATTGTGATTTTGGTGATAAACCCCCAAGAGTTTCCCTGCAGAGGAGCCAGGAGCATGAATACATACTATATACACTATGTTTGACACAATCAAAAGGAGTAAAGAACAGTCACTCAGCAGAGCTCCAGCAGTCTGTAAAGAATCAGCCACACATACCAGCAGCTCTGCAGGCCCTGTAGTGCGTTCAGAGCTCATCAAGTGTGTTTACGAGTTCAGCCTGTAAATTACAGCTGACAGCTGATGGCCTGAGGGAGCTGACGACAACAAGTCAGACCGGCTCTGTGGCCCAGAATCCGCCTGCAGCATCCGGACATACCAGCTTTACTCTGCAGATCCAGTCCAGGCCGTAACAAGGCTTCTGCTTTTCAGACGTCAAGCAGCTTTTCATGTGTTTTGACCAAAAGTTCAGAGGGTTTAAAGAAACTCTGACAGAAGCCTCACACTCTGGATCATGTGGATCTTAAACTGAACGATTAACTGGGGAATTATTGTGAACTTCACGGTGGATCTGAGGCTTTTTTTCAGCTTTTGGATGACGTGAAGGACGGATCCAGAGACGTGCACTGCACGAAAAACAAAAGGAGCTTCCAGGTTTTCTCTTTTGGGATTTCTGTTCAGTTCTCTGGATTATATGTTGTACTCCGGATCAGTTCTCACTGGTAGGATTTAGTCATGATGGACCTGACGTGACCAGATTTCTTCGTCCTGGTCATGAGACAGAGACGCAGCATGAGTCTGCTGGTGATGATGATGATGATGATCGTCCTGCTGGATTGCACAAACTGTGAGTTCACTTTCACTGTGACACAGATACAGTGTCAGTTTCTACTCTGTTTGAACACTCAGAAAAAGTTAAAACAATGTCACACATCATAAATGAGCCTGAGAGTGTTTTACAAATGCATGTATAATATTTGTGTAGATTTTGTTTTGGCTCTGTTGGATCCAACGATCAGCTTGATGCACAGGACCTCACAATGTGTTAAGAGCACCTGTGGTTATAACACTGGTCTGAGTACATCCAATGATAATTTGAGTCTGAGTTGCTGCATAACTGCGGTTTGCCTTTTCACACCCTGGTGCAAATAGACACTCTGTAACTTTATACAGTAGCTACACAGCTTTATGTGGCCTGTCTCATCATTGTTCATCACAAGCAAAAACATAATTTAGCTACTTACCTTTCTGTATGCTTCCTTTCTGTTTTGGGCTGCACAATTAATCCAAATTTTATCAAAATCTCAACATGGTTTTCTGTGATTTGACGTGTAATATTTGTTAAAAGCAAAATGTGTCAAAAAAAAACAACTTTTAAATGAATGAATGTGGTGAGACAGAGATGTCCCGGCGTACAAATCAGATTCTACAGATTAAAAAAAACATCTTCATTTGGTACAGATTCCTGCAAAAAAAAAAAAAGAAAAGAAAAAACCCCACACCATAGTTATCTTAACACGTTTTCTTAAATAAAATCCAAATAATGATGTAAAAGTTATCATTGCCTCTAATATTGCAAATCATATCACAATTGCAATAGCAGTCAAAATAATTGCAATTAAATACTTTTTCAAAATAATTCAGCCCTACTTTCTAGTTTGTCGTGTTGCTGTTTTGTAGATAAACTTCTTGTGGTTTTAGAAGTCAGATTTTACTACAGAAAATTTAACGACATTCCTTTCATGATTATCATGCTCTCTCTTCTTGGAGTGCATTTGAAGGAGTGACAACCTCTTACCTGTTTGCATATGAAGCAGAAGTTTTACATCCACTGACAGTAATGATGGTATTTCAGTGGTATCCCTGCAGCTGCATCTTGAAATAAAATCCTCTTTGAAACTGAGACAAGACCGAGTTAAAATGTGGCCAATTCCAAGATGAAGCCGAGACCAATCTCAAGTACTGTCAACCTACACCACTACACAGCACCTCTAAAGCTCACTGATGACACTTTATTCAGTTTAATTTAAAATGTAATTTGTCACGCTCTCCTCTGACAATTATAAACTGTGTTCCTTCAGGCAGGATCTTTCCTCCCCATCAGACGATATCTGAGATAAAATTTAAAATACGTTAATGATCTCATTGTATCAGCAGATGTTTGGATGCTTCCGGCTCCCAGCAGAGTTTCCATGGAGTCTGTTAACATGAGACACGTACTGAAGTGGCGCCCCCTGCAGGCTCCCTGCAACACTACAGTGCTTTACTCTGTTCAGTTCCAGGGGTAAGTCAACAATATTTCACATCACTGCCAAACTGATTCTTTCCCTCCCAGTTCACAGCCTCCATTGTTTATTTTGACTCAATCCCACATAGACTGTCTGTAGATTAATCCGCTGTTGAAAATAGTCCCTTACAACAGACAGTGAGCAGCTATTTTAGGGAATTACTGAGTCTTTTTTTTTAATGAAGCTATAAATTTACCAGCTGCAACAATGTGGTAAATATATATTCACCTTGTGGGTCTGTGTGTGTGTCATCATGGTGAAATGTGGTCCTCGAGACACCTGCTGCAGCGTGAACCACCACAGAAGCTGGTCTGAGTACTTTACAGGTGTTTATGCATCTGCTAGTGCTGATAACATCACAGCTATGTGCAATATTATTTTTCTGTTATGTTTGTCATGTTTTTATACCATGTACAATATTATTTTTTTTCACTATCATGTGCTATATTCATTTCATTATTATCATGCACAGTTATATTTAATATAATCTGCTATTTTTACACGTTATTTGGGGCAGCATACTTTCTTTTTTTTTTATTACCTCTTTCTTTTGTGCGTAACTTATCTTACTTCTTCTCTTCTCTTAGGCACTCTTTCTTTGCATTTACTCCTTATATACTTTATATTTTATATTTCAGTTATGTTTTATGCTCTGCAGTTGTTCTTATGTTACTGTATTTTTTCCCTCAGGATTAATAAAGTTCTAACTTAACTTAACAACCGCGCATGATGCAGTCATGAAAACTTTACAGATAATCGAGATCAAAATAAAGGTTGAGTTTGAAGATGAGTCCTGATAAACAGATGGAGGTTTACAAAATGCACAGGGGGATCACTTCAAAGAGGAATTATAAATAAAAGGAATCATAAATATGATTTAAATTAGCTGTCAAACTTATTGTGCCAACATGTGCTGGTGGTTAACTGTTGAGGAAAGATGGAACGAGTGGCTGGTGAACAGGTTTCAGCTCTTGTTGCTCTTTTTTAGCTGCGTCATCGTACACAGAGAAATGCAACAGTATCGACAGGCTGTAAACTTTACAAACTGAGTCTTTAAATCACCAAAAAATACAAAACTAACTGTGATGGAGGCGGAGAAGAGTGATTAGAAAAGAAGCTCAGGTGATGCACTACAAGCATACAACTTTTACTTTCTCTGATTGTGTGTTTCTACATCAAATGACAGAAAGACATTAAAGTGAGTCTGACCTGGTGAAACACCCTCATGTAGGCTGGCAGGAGTTTAGTGTGGCACTAAACTAAAAAAAAAAAGGAACAAATCATTATTTGTGTTCAAAGAGCCAAATCTGATTCGACTGACAAACGTCTGAGTCGTGTACAGCCCTAAATACATCTATATTGTAACATATGCATTTTTGCTGCATCTAATTTTTTATTTTCATTAATATTTTCATTACAGATTAATCTTCTGACCATTTCCTCCATTAAATGATTGATGATTTGCTATTAAATTCTATGAAATTCAGGAGTATATGTCCAAGTCATGTAAAGTGTCTAATTTTATTTGACAGCCCAAAATGTAAATATATACAGTTTATCATTGTATATATTATTATAGTTTGTTGGAATTACTATTTTTGTTTGTTTGTTTGTTTGTTTGTGGGTTTTTTTTGCCCTCTTTGTCATTTTAGCCAAAAGACAACAACAACATTTTTTCTTAATTTCTAAATTATTTGTAGTTGCAGAGTTTAGTCAGGTGCAGTTTGACTGTGGTTGTGGTGAAATATGTGAAATATGCAGCTGATACCTGCAGGTCAGTGAGAGACAAAGAGGCGCTTCTGCCTGGTAACTGTCCTGAACACCGAGAAATTCAAATCATGTGACTAATACCACGAAATTAACGACACACCTGTGTGAATAATCTTAATCAGCAGGTGTGTCTGTTGTCGGCGGTGACACATTAACACTCAGAGCCACTCTGTGCTCTCACACTGCGTCACATCAGCTGTCAGTCAGTTTTAATTCACTCTCAGGAACATTCCTGCGGCTGTTTTGAAGCCTTAAAAACACTCCTCCGTTCTTCATCTTAATTTTAGCAGTGAGGCTTCGTGGTACGTCGGTCTGTCTGTCAGCCAGACTGGAATATTTCATCAGCTACTGGACAGATTGTGATGATTTGGTTCAGACATTCATGGTCCCCTCACAATTATTCCTACTGACTTTGACCAGAGTCACCATGACATTTATTTTTCTGTTTTTTTTACAGGACCTAAGCATTATTGCTTTGCCAAAAAAAACAAAACAAACAAAAAAACAGATTCAAAATTGTGTCTTTGTAGTTATGACTTACTTACCTGTACATACCTATTATGATCGAAGTATCATGTCTCATAAGTTGTTGCATGATGATTTAGTGAACCACTGGAGAATTTAAAAAGCATGAAGCCGACTTCTGTGTCAGATGTTCTGCAGATGCTTCTGCATTGTGTGGTGCATACTGTACATCAAGCACACTAGAGACTCCCGCTGGCCGAGCCGGCCAACTTCTGGTTTAGTGCTCCAGGTTGAAATTATTTACTCGTGTGGCTCTTCTAGATTTTTCCAAATGCTATCAGACCGAATGGATCAAATTTTGATATTGAAAGGAGTTATTTTTTGTGGGTTGTGATGCTCTTAAAAATGTATCCACTGTTTTACAGCCACGTCTTTCATAATGTAAGCTCTGTAAAATCTTTGGTCTTTGGGCCGTAGTGCATCACATGGCTTTTTACCAAATACCTGCAAAACTCAGGATATTCCCATCAGCCTCAGCTGTTTTTAGCTTCTAATAGGAAATGTTAGCATGCTAACATGCTAAACTAACATGGTAAACATACCTGCTGAACATCAACGCGTTAGCATTGTCACTGTGAGCATGTAGCATTTAGCTTAGCTGCAGGTATGACCGTAGGCTCCGACCCTTTCTCATCCTAAAGCATCAAATATCAGCACTGCTTTGATGGAAAAGGTAGCCTCTGTGTCTACTTGAGATTTTTCTTCCAGGATCACATAGTTATCGTTGTGAAACGGGTTACTTGGTTATGTTTAGGAAAAGATCATAATTTGAGGGTAAAAGTACATTATGTAAAAACTGGACATTCAAATAACTTCATCAGACTGTATCTGATGCAGACACTAAAGGTCACCGTGTGCATCAGTATGAGACGCAGAGGGACGTGACAAAATGTCCATATTTAATGACGTGGGAAAGAGAACAGGCTGATCAGCTCATAGTCTTGTTTAAACCTGGTTCCTCAATGTATAGTGTGTTGAAAGCATCATATATACTCTACGTTCTGATCCACTAACTCACCACTGAACCTGTATGATATCTAAAAATGGAAATATTTCTCTGCTTTTCATCCAAAATTCAGTTTGACATAATCAGAAAGTAAAACAAAGTTGAGCTGTTTGAACAATACCAGTGATATGAGTTTGGTAACATAAATCCTAAGATGGTGGATCTGTCACCTAACAGGTCAGTGGTGGACTCAGGCTGTCTGAGGGCAGGGGCGGGCACAGGGACTCCCTAAAATCTCTGTATTTCACCTGAGGGCAGGTGAGATACACTTCTCAAACCATCATAACATTTTTGCTCCTCCTAAGTGATTGAGACACTTGATTTGAAAATAGATGTCAAACAACAAAATTATACTACAATGTGGGATCTGAATTCTGATATCAGTGTAGTATCTCGCCCCAAATGGGCTTTAAAATAAAATATAAACTCATATTCTATGCGTGTATTATTAAGCCTACTTTACCTAATTTTCCAAGCTTTAGAGATTAAATTAGCCCTATATTTTTACACTTAGTAAACTTAGTTAAACACATCCATCCAGGTGAAATACCAAGTTTTTAGGGAGTCAATAAACTGCCCCAAACAGGATTCTGACTCAAAAAACTAAAAATACAGAGAGAACAGTCAGGATTCTGCATGGCAGCAGCAGTGGTGTGCAGGTATGCTGAATATGTACCTGAGTTTTGTGATTATTGTGGCCAGAGGCAAGTGTGCAAATCATTTTCAATTAGTTTCAGCTTACACAACCAGTTTCACGACCAGTTCTGCTCTCATTTGTTATAAGCTGGCTGATCTTCTGTGTTTCTCTTTGTCTCTTCAGGGAATTCGAGCTGACGGTCCTGGAACGGCAGCTGGGTGGATGCTCCTGAGTGCCAGCAGACTCCTCACGCTCACTGCGACCTGACCTACGACCTGGGCTCCGACTCCGACTACAACCTCCACGTCAGAGCGAGCTGCGGGTCCCAGCTGTCGCCCTGGACCAAACTCAGCCGGCCTTTCAACCGCAGAGACAGTAAGATGCCAACAGGAGCAGGTTTCAGTCCCACAGCAGCTGATTTCACTTTCTCTGTGAAATTAAACACAGAGAATAAGAGAAACATTATGAAACGGCCTGTAGGGACAGTTTGTACTCCAGGAGTGATCCTGGGCGGCAGCAGCAGTGGCCACCGCCCTCATTCTGATTATTATTACACCAAATAAATGCATTTATCAAGACAATAATGAGAGGTGACTGGGCACAGTGGCATGTGTCATCCTGGCATACCAACCTGTTCTTATTCCCAGGTCATCAAATACTAATGCTGCTTTGTCACACCCCTCAGCATCTTATACAGAAACTGCTGGGAGAGCCTTTCTGCCAGAAAGCCTTTCTTGGCTAGGTTTAGGGGGGAAAAATCATGGTTTTGGTTAAAATAGCAAGATTTCTGAAGAAAGTGTTTCCTGGCAGTTGTCAAATGTGCCAGACAGATGCATGAAGTACCCTATGATTTCTCTATTAGGCCTTTATGCAAGAAAGCCTTTTGAACATATGATTAACAATGTGAAACAGTTGTGGCACAGTTTGGAGAGATTTTTAGGCAACAAAACTACTTGGTTATGTAGCTTACGTCATGTATGTAGCTTTGGTGACAGTTCATATAATGTTTCCCTTCTGTTATAGGGTTAGTGAATTGTTTATCACCTGCTTGGTAAAAAATGAATTAACAACTGAGTGTGAATCTCTGCTGGCAGCGGTCCTGACGGCGCCGGATATGGTGGTGACGGTGATGGGCAAGGCTCTTCAGGTGTCGTTCGACAAGCTTCCCCTCACTGCTGTCGTCAGGGTGACAGTGTGGAAGAGAGATGACGAGCCGCAGGTCAGAGGTTACTTCACGCCTTCATCGCTTTTTTTCCTCTTTCGTTCTTTTGTTCCTTTTCTCCATGTTTCTACATTCGATCTTGTATTTACTCTTCTTCGTGGATGGACCGTATGCAGCCCTGCATGCCTACACTTCAATCAGAAATCACTTTTCTTGGCTCAAGGAAGGTTTTATAAAAAATAAACCCTCCATTGGTCAAAAAAAACAACAACAACAACAACAAAAAAAAAAACACTTTGAAGGTAATTGGATGAACCATTGCGTCTAATATGGGGTAACTTACACCAATCAGATCAAACTCTTGCCAGAAGCGTGAAAACATGTGAACACACGTTCTTTGCTCTTCTTTCAGAGAAGAAATACTCTGTTCTGATATAACTGATGCTATCACAGTATCTATGCTAAAGTCTTCGGGAGCCACCATGGTTTGTTCGAGACGAGTTGTTTCCATGGACGCCTCTCTCTGTCGTCACACATAAAACCACGCCTGTAGCTGCCTGTAGCTGCCTGTAGCTACCTGTAGCTGCCTGTAGCTGCCAGTAGTCCCTCCTAAGACACTGACTGACTGCAACCACATTCAGTGTGGACACAAACCGATAACTTGAAGCCTGATTATATGGATTCATGTGTCATTGCATGCTCCATTTTTCCCCTTTCTTTTCTCTTTCCTGCTTTCTCCCCTTCTTTCTCTCCTTGATCCTTGATGACCCTGTCTTGTCTTCTTCTTTGCCTTTTTTCACTCATTTTCTTTTTCTCTTTTTTTCGTGTTTGCTCACTTTCTTCCCCCTTTTCTTCATACTCTACTTTCTTCATATTTATATTCTTTGTCTGTTCTTTCCGTCATCCATTTAAACATGTATTTCCTATCATCTGTTCTTCTTTTATTGAAGCAAGTAGGCTACATTTCTAGCACAAAATAGAAAAAAAATCTTGTTCAATTGGAGATATTTAGCAGTAATTATTTCGTTTTCTTGTCTCATTTTAAAAACATAAATATTGGTGATATTTTCTCTCGATCTCCTTCAGGCTGTTGTGTACACAGTGCCGGCCGAACAGATGCCGCTGGACGTCACTGATCTGCAGGCGGGAGCTGAGTACTGCATCAGAGCTCAGACAGTCCTGGACTCACAGCTGCACAGCAGCAGCACCGACACACAGTGTGTGTCTATCACAGGTACAGCTGTACACACACACCTCTCTACTTCTGAACTTGTGATAACCTTTACTGACAAACTTGTCCTCAATTCCCCAAAAAACATGCTCACGTTCCATGTTCTTACTCTCCTAAAACGTCCAATATGATCGCCCTGCAGAACCGGAGAGCCCCGGCAGATCTAGACCCACTGCAGACGTACACATGTGCAGACCCACAACTTTTACAGACTGTTAGACTTTATCAAGGCTGCCAACATAAATATACTAACAGTCCATTTTCATTCAGATTTTACAGTTCGCTGCACAGCCATTTTCATCTAAAGTCACGCTTGTCTAAAATCTAAAACACTATACATGCACATGAGGGGGACGTTGTGTTTAAAACAGTCAGGGCTCTCCAGCTCTGCAGGTGATGTTTCCATAAAGTTGTCAAAATATCTTCTATCTTTTTCCATTGTTCTCAGTTCACAAATGTATTTTCACACTCAGTTTTTAACTTCCTGAAATGTCTTATTTTACAAACTCTTGTCAGAAAAAATGGTTTCGTTTGTAGAAGTATTATCATTTTGGTCCAGGAGTGTGTGAGATTAACTGCAGACAAGCTGAGGTCTGTTGGTCACACACACTCACAAGTGATCGCATGATCCCCTCCCTGCTCTCACCTGATGGAGATCATAATTAAAGGACTCAAGGAAACACTTAGTCTTGGTTCAAAAACAAAATGATGTTAAAACTTTCTTCACGATTCACCTGCAGATCCGGACCCTGCGTGGAAGAGGCCGACCACTGTGACGGTGACTGTTATCATCATGGTGGGTCTGCTGTTCGCCGTGTTCTGGTCCGTCGTTCACTGTCGTCCAGACGTCTGTCAGACGTATTTTCACAAAGAGCCACTGCCTCCATCACTGGTCAGTCCCTGCACCCGTAAATACATCAATACATTTAGAAACAACAGGATCAGAACATCATCAGGAGAAATACACTTACTGCTGTTCAGATAAATATGACCGAATCAGATCGGTTAAACTGTTCAGTTCAAAAACCTACTTAAAGCTGCACAGGTGGAACCAACTCACAAGTAAGTCTCAAGTCAAGACCGTAAGTCCCAAGTCAAGTTTCAATCCAGGTCCCATATGAAGACAGTCAAGTCCCAAGTCAAGACTGAGACTTCAGTCAAGTCCCAAATAAAGTCCCAAGTAATGACAGGCAAATTCCAAATCAAGTCCCAAGCCCAGAGTCCCAAATCAAGAAATCTCAAAAATCAAGAAAACTACTTAAAATTTTACCAGTAAACTGTCAGAATCTGAGATCCTCAATCATAAATACAGTATATAACCAAGTTAGTATATTTTTGGATGTTGTTGTATATTTTTTTCTAAAACATATATTTTATATAATTCACTCAGTGGGACGAACAGCAGAGTAACTCTTTTTGTTGTTGTAGGATGTCAATATGTGTTGTATCACATTAAATATATCTTATTAAATGTGTGATGAAAAGTTGAATTTTTTTTAATGTAAATAAAGAAAATCGTCCTCTGTTGCAGCAATCTAAGGACATTAAAATCCCGATGAACCTTGAGGAGGCGGAGCTTTGTGAGCCGATCCATGTAGTGACGAGCATCGACTCCTCGCACTGACGAGGCGAGCATCTCAAACCTTGAAGAGTCACAGAACATCTGGAAAACCAAAGTGCTGAACTCCCACTCGTTCTGTGGACTTTGTGGAGCAAACTGGAACAAGGAGAAGAAACACAAGGAAACAGCATCAAAACACACAAAAGAGAAAAGTGAGCTGCTTTGAAAATCAGGTCATCAAACCTGGTGATCCCTGGTTTAATGATCATGATCAGCTGACCTTTGAAAGACACTGTGGAGACTTTTGTCCCTGGAGAAACTACAGCATCATTCATTTCAGCAAGTGTCCAAAAAATGACTTTTGTTTACATCAAGTGAGCCTCATCAGTAGAGGTCATAAGAATAATGAATCTCGTCCACCCGGGCGCCGAAGAGGAAGTCAGGTGATGTTATTATTGAGCTGCTGAGTCCACAGAGGGAGGAAGTCAACAAAATGTCAGACTTTTTGTTTCCTGTTTTTTATTGAGAGTAACAGCTGGTAACAGGAATCATGTGTGTCTGTCTGAGCTGCTGAGCGGTGTGACAAAACGTGAGCATGATTGTTACCTAAGACATTTGCATCCATATGCATCATGGCTGCCTCGCGTATTCGGCACCCGTTTCCCGTGACGCTTGTGTACGTCATCAGAAATTAACGCTGCGCAAATGTGTGGTTAAACAGGAAGTATATCTCCAGCCTAAACTCCTCTTCCATGAGAGGCTGCCATGTTGAGCCGCCATGTTTCTACAGTAGCCCAGAACAGACAAACCAAAGAGCCTTTTGCGTTTTTTGTGGGTTTTAAAGGCACCGTGCACTTGGAGGGGTTGACTGCAAC
This sequence comes from Lutjanus argentimaculatus, assembly GCA_034769285.1. Taxonomy (NCBI): domain Eukaryota; kingdom Metazoa; phylum Chordata; class Actinopteri; order Lutjaniformes; family Lutjanidae; genus Lutjanus; species Lutjanus argentimaculatus. The sequence goes on along the minus strand of JAWZSL010000043.1, from coordinate 1,070,724 downwards.
TACATGTATGTATTCTGCAAGCTTGCCACTCCATGAGATACATGCTGGTCCTTTAATTTATTAATGAATCATATATTTTTTATAACTGATGGATTAATTAATTCAAACTCTAACTGTTCAGGTGGCACAGGTTTACAAACTCTCCCATGTTCTGTCACCACATTAAATCCTCAACCTGAACTGCTTCTTAATTAATTGTGAAACGCATGTTGTGATTCTGTCTGGAACAATATGAGCTTTAAATTAACATGAAGTCTCCTCTGGTGGAAGGAAGTTATGTCCTCTGATATTTCATAAAAAGTATTATATCATCACTGGGAAGAGTGATATTTTTTCCCATAAAATGAGCAGGACTACAAACAAACAAACACAAAAAAATGGAAGAATATATACAATGTCATGGTACTTATATTATAATATATTTGAAGTGTTTTATAAATGTTTTTATTTCTTGGTTACAGAAAACAACCATCATGCATCAGTGTATTTATTTTCTGGACATCTGTGTTGTGTCCTCGATGTTAACGCTCTAACATTGTATTTATGGTGCTGTCATGTTCTTCTTCTACATGTTTTCATTGTTTTGGTGGTGTTTTATTACCTTAATATTATTTTATATGTATATATATATATTGACATAAATCCGGATGTGAATGTGTGTGTGTGTGTGCAAGGGAGAGATATGAAGGTGATATTTTGTACTAACATTGCTGTAAATTGCTGTAATATATCTTTTGTTGTCATGGTGACTTCAGTCTGTGCTGACTCATTAATTAAAATGTGGACAATGAAACAATGACAAACGTGTGTAATGTCATTAAAAAGATTTCACTGGTTAAACACTCTTCTGACAGTGAAATTTCCAGAAGAAACAACACAACTTGCCTTTAAGGCTGCAGCTGATGATTAATCCTCAGATTGTACAGATTGGTCTACATATATTTTAATGATAAATTGATCATTTTACCTAAAATCTGAAGTGATGTAATTTAGCAAATGTTAACTACAGACTAATCCTACATAAACAAACTACCGTCACTGTGTGGTATCTTGTGAAATCTACAAAAGAAATCTCCATTGTGTGTATATAGTATTTCACCTTTTGATTACTTTTGTACAGCTTTTTCCAAGAAAGATATCCAGGAGGTCTGACCTTTACCTGAAACTCTGTATGTAATTTAGATTGAATTGATGTCATTTTGAGCTTTGCTGTTATTGAATCTGTGCTTTCACTGTCTGTGAAGATGTGTTGAGATTGCTGCTGCAACAATAAAAGTGTACATACAGTGCATCACACAAAGCAGCAGTTTAAGCTAGTGTTCATTCTCAGGTGAAGTTAAAGGGCTAATTTAAAATTTTAAAGTTTTACATACATTCAGTGTAGAATTTGATTACAATCTTATATTCTTTCCATCACCAAGGATAAGGATTGTAGTAAAGTTAGGACGAGGGAGGCAAACTGGACAGATTGAGATTCTTCATTAACATCTAGAAGGTAATGATGTGACAAAATTGTCTTAGTGACATATCAGGGCTGCCAGTTCTCAGAACTAAATGAATGATAATATGAAATGTTGAATATTTTGATATTGCATATTATACATTTACACCTCCTCAGTGGTGACAGCTGTGGCCAGAGGCATCATGTTTTCATCTCTCGGTCCGGTTCTCTCTCCTCAGGTCAGCAAATATGATCATATTTATGCAAAAGAATTCCTTCAGTTTGATGCTGGAAAACACCCAGAATACCAAATTAAAATGTATTTTGCAGTTATCAGTGCTCTGTTATTTAGAGCTAAATTAGTGTAGTTCAGTCAGGATTTATTTATTATGTGAATTTGTTATGTAAATTTGTGTTCTGTGTGTTTTGCCTTTACAATTATATATTTAATATTTAAACTTTAAACTAATATATTGTTCAATTTCAAGTTCAAATTTTCCTTAGCAATGAAAAAGGCTTTTCTCATGTCATTTTGTGCTTCTTTCTTTTAAAGGATTTGTTCAGGCACTGTGTGGGCACCAGAACCATTTCAAAAGTATCATTGTAGCACCGAAAAAGCATCAGAAAAAAACAAACAATATCCAACCACACTGAGATGACATGTTCATTATATGGCGGCACGGTGGAGCAGTGAGGCTTTTGCCTCACAGCGTGAAGGTTATGTGTTTGAATCCTGGTCTTTTCTGTGTGGAGTTTGCATGCTCTCCTGACAAAGGTCCTGGATCAGAGTCAATGTTGTGCTGCCACCTTGTGGACAAAGTTTGAACTGTGGAGAATCTTCTGAAGTATTCAGTGCACAGTGATGACAACCTTCACAATCAGTGATGTTCATTAAGAAATCCAGTCATCATCATTTGGTCTTCTGACACAATACAACCATTTGAATCAATGTGCATATGACTTTGATTTTTAATCAGGTAAGATGGGATAAATGCAGAGACTGGATCTGACTGTTTGATTTTGACCTTCTGACCTTTATGTTGAATGACTTGAAGCTGGTGCCAGCAGTGTAAAGGCTGATGAACAATATCCTGAAGGAGAAGAGAGCTACAGAGGGCCAAAGTGCACAATGACACATCAGAGGACAACAGACAATACTTGAGGCAGTATTCAAACATATCAAAACTGATTTATTGTTCATCATTACATAATCTATCCATCATTCAGCAGGAACTATCTCGTTACTATAGAACAATAAAATGTCATTCAAAACACATCAATAAGTCATTAACATTATTCATGTAAACAATGTTTTTCATATGTCAAAGAATGAAAGAGCAGGAAAAAACTTTACAATTTCACAGGAAGCTGATCCCTGTTTTAAAACCTGCACTGAACAATACAAACTGGCTGCAGTGTGACGGGTGACAAATTAGGGAAAAACCTGAATCTTGACCCCTAAAGCGAGGGGATCTGGTTGCTCTGTCCTGTGGGGGCATTTTTCTGGTATAGTTTGCGTCCAGATGTCCCATTGGACGGAAGAGTCACTGCAAGTAAATGCAATTGAAGACCTATGAGAGATTTTAGACAGCAATCTCCACCACCATCATCAAAACACCACATGAGGAAATATGTTTTAGAAGAATGGTGTGAATCCCTCCAGCAGAGTCCAGAGACTTGTAGGAATCAATGCCAAGGAGCACTGAAGCTGTTCAGGTGGCACGTGGTGTCTAAAACTTTTCACTTTATGTTGGTTTTTCCTTTAATTTGTCACCAATCTGTATATCTGAATTTTTTATGAAAAGATAATATTTATAAGATCATAATAGAAAATAAAATCACACTGTAAGGTTTGATGAGTTAAACACACAATATCGTAAATTCTGACACCAGGCATCCCTCATTAAAAACACATAAAAGCATTAAAACAGTAACAAAAGACATCGTTTGATAACGTTGTGAAGTAACATCGGTTCATGGGAGTTTTCATCTTCACTCTTAAACAACCACCAAAGCTGATGAAAATCTATCTGACATGACTCAGGCAGATATTATGTTCATGGAGAAGGTAATATTAAAGTTTTATTCATGTTACATTTAGTCATGTGCTCTGACTTCCTGAATCTCGTATTTTCCTGGAAGTCATAACTACAAGCATCAAGATATCAATGGCTACCAAGAAACGCAACGTTACCTTGAAAGAATGACAGATTTCTGTGTGTTTGGACATCGTTGTAGACATTTGGAATGATGCAAGTACACAACTCAACAAAATATGTAACATGTCAAGCATTTTTATACATTTTAAAGCAGAAATCTTACATATTATAACTTTAATAGAATTACAGACTTAAAGCTTTGATTGGTGTTAATGACGTCAGGAAGTTAATGGTTACAGTACAAACTGTGGTCAGACTTACAAACTTATCACCACACATGGTAAATCTGTGTTTTTATTCCTGGTAAACAGCACATGCAGATAGGTCCTAATTTTCTAAGTCATGGTAATTTAAGTGTCGGTCTCTCAGTAATGATACACAAACTCTTTTTGTCATGACAGGGACTGAACGTGTTGCTTCATGTCCAGCTTGGCCTCAGATTTCTCTCTTTTGATCAATAGGGAGGCAGAACTTTGTTTTATTCCTTTAAGTCTGTTTAACAGCTTGTTCACACTAGATGCTTGAGCAGTGTGTGTGTGTTACCTGCTGGTTTTTATATCAGCGCTCATATTGACATGTTAGAGTGTCCATGCAGGCCATGCAGTGTTGCTCACATGTGTGTCAGGCGTGGCTGCAGCTATGATTCATCTAGAGATTCAGAGGTAGGCCTATTTTTTCCTATTTGTTTCCTGCACAGGCTCTCTGCAAAAATACACATTAAAAATGATGTGTTGACAGTCATATCAACATTATTGGGCTTTTAGCAGCCTGTGTCGACACCACAGTGTGTGCGAGCCGCAGCAGTTCAGCAACGGTGCCATCACGCGCTACTCAAGTTTGTAGTGTGAACAAGCTGTAAGACTTGCCTGCAGTGGTGTGAGAAAAGTTTTGGGTTATGCGTGGTTCAGGAGTGTCCCCAGGCAAGACACTGAACCCCAAATTGCCCCTGGATGGCTGTGTGGGTGTGTGATTATACACGCAAATGGATGAATGTGACATGAAGCTGTAAAAGCGCTTTCAGTGGTTTGTAGACTAGAAAAGTGTTATGTAAATGAAGTCTGTTTACCATATGTAATACAGAATTTGGTTATTGCATTATTTTTCATCGTAAAAATGTCATAAAATCTATAAACAGAAATGAGTCGCCAAAAGGAAAAGAACTATATAAGCAAAACAAGTGGTGTAAAAAATGCCAACAAAATGTTAAAATCACTACAATGTACAGCTGATTGTGACTTTTTCTTCTATCATCATGTGACACTGCGTCTACTTTTACCTTGGGCTGTAAAGAAACAGGTGGATTTGGCTCAGTAGGCCTGACATCAACAGACTAACTGATGAGAACAGTCTGTTGTGTGTTTTATTGAGATATATCTGCTTGTAGCTCTGTTGGAAAATCCCTCATGATTTACCTACAGCACCAAATGGTAAAACAATACTGACAATACTTTTATCATGTGGCTGAATTTTCTTCTTTAAAAGTGGCTTTTTAAAAATAAGATTATGTCAAAATCTGTATCAAGTTCCAAGGTAGCTGTTGTATCTACGTTCAGATTGTAATTATGGGTTTTATTTTTCATACTTCTTTTAAAATTTAAGGTCTTGTTTTGGCTTATACTCAAAGGTTTAGGTCCAGATCTCTTGGACCATGATCAGTATCACTCACAATCCTGTTTTGTTGATTTCTATGGTTGATTTTATACATGTCAGGATGGGTCTCATCTTGGTCTTGATGAAACCTGTTTACATTTTATCATGATCATGGATTTTTGCCCTAGATTTGAGATTCTTGACGACAGAGAATTTTTTCTCCTTTGCCTACTTTTTTCATATACTCTGCTTTTTCTCTCATGGCTGTCAGGGACTGAACTCGTTGTTGCCAGCCTGGTTTGTGCTCAGATTTCTCTCCCTCAATAAGCATGTCAATGTACTCAGGAGTGGAGAGAGGATCTGGCTTCAGTGCGATATCTTTCAGTCTGTTTAAACACTTGGCTGAGCTGTCCATCAATTCCACCACCTCAGCCTGCACACGATCATATTCAGCCTTCAGTTTTGCAATCAATTCCTCAATGGGTGCCTTCGCTGCTGTGGCATCTAGGTACTTTTCTTGCAGCTCTTTTATTGTTCGTTTTTCTTTAACTTCCTGATAGTCCCATTTGTACCGCTGATTATGATGTACACTCCAAAAACATTTGCCTGGACACACTGTACAGTGTCCATCTGGTCCTATTGCACCACATCCACTTTTATCTGCATCATCGGGTATTATACAGGGAAAGTGACAGGTAACGAAACACTGCTGACAGTTGGTGATGTAATTTCCAGTACCAGAAATGTCTACTTGAACAGGCTTTTTGACAGTGACTTCAAACTCAAAGTTCTCATTTCTGCTGATCTCTGCCTCGTGCTCGTTCAGTTTTGCACTTGTCTCTTTTACCTCCTCAAGTTTGGCTAACCCAACTTTAACCCGCTTGTGCAAACCTTCAACTGAAATCTCGAGGTGTTGTCTTTCTCTGAGGACCTCCTTTGTCAATTTCAAACTTTTTGTTTCTATTTCATTCAAAGCAGAAAAGAACCTCTTCATGCTTTTTGTCCCCATTTTCCAAAACATCAGATCAAAACTTTCCTCATCTGATTCATCACCACTTGTTCCGTCTGTTGACTGACTCTTTGCAAATAACGCAGAGTTGTTGAATTTGAAGTGAAGTGGCACCCCGTCTTTTGTTTTAGGACATGGGACACCTGAAGCATTGATTGCTTCGAGAACTGGTGGGAGTTTGCCGTCTGCAAATGTCACCAGAACTCTGATGTTTTCTGCCACATCTTTGCCAAAGATTGAGAGAACAGAATCAAACACATATTTCTGTGTTGGTGTGAGCCGAGCTAAAGAAGCCTGAGCTACAAAACACACAGCATCAATTTCAGTGACACCAAGGTCAGCAGAGAAGAGATTACGCAGCTGATCTGTGATCTCTCTGTCTCTTTCTATGCCTCCTGTATCTCCAAAGCCTGGAGTGTCAACAATGGTCAGTGAGTGGTTGATTTTAAATCCCTCCTGGTGGTTGATTTTGTACACAGTGACTTCAGAGGTCTGACTGTGAGCTTGTGATTTTGATGGATCCTCATCAACTAACTTAAACCGAAATGAATCCTTCCATTCAACACCTAGAATGTAATTGATCATCCCATTGATGAGAGTCGACTTTCCAGCTCCAGTTGCTCCAAGAACCATGATGGTGCGGTTGCGTTTAGTTAAGTCCTCATTCCCAAAAATGAAACGCCTGCATCCATCGACTTTGATTTTTTCCTCTTTCAGGGAAACTATATAAACACGGGGAGAACCTGTCGAATTTAGTTCTTTGCTTTTTTTTTTAATAGCATCTGCGAGCCTTTTGGGGCCGCTGGAAAATAAACTAGACATAGCCTACTTTGTTTATAAAGTAGTCAGTTCAGCCCACTGAAGAGGTAGACTTGTTTGGATTATAAAACAACACAAGTGACTTGCAGTCTGCTCAGTAAAAGTGTGTCTTCTGCTCTTGAAGTAAATGAAGTGAACTCAGGTCCAAATCTGCAAAAGATGAAATGTACAGAAATAAAAATGTACAATATTCAACCCTCACTTGCAGTTACCATGACAGTGAGTGCACCAGTCTGTGTTCCCTACTGCTGCTAGTTCAGCATGAAAACTAACACAGACACACGTTAACTAATGTTAAGATTAACTAGGGCACAACTACATTATATGTAAGCTCCAGTAGACTCTACTGCAAAAAGAAAGTAGTTCCTACATGAAACTGCTCATATCAGTGTAGAGGGATTACTTTCAAAATCATTATTTAGTGTTTTAGAATAATGATTAAGTGTCTTAAAATAATTATTTAGTCTCTCAAAGTAATTAGTTAGTATTTCAAAATAATTATTTAATGTAATGAATTACTTCTTGTAAGATGTTATGATGTGAAATTTTCTTGAAATAGTAACTCACTACCTCAAAATAATTCTTTAGTATTTCAAAATATTAGTATCTCAAAATAGTCATTTATATTAATATGTCATTATTTTGAGAAAAAGTTCACATTATTTTGAAATGCTAACTCAATATTTTGAAATACTAAATCATAATTTTGAGATGATAAATCGTTATTTTGAGAAAGACTCAAAATGCAATGACTCATAGGATCTTTCTTTTTTCTCATATTGGCAGAAATGTTTCCTCCGTGTATACAGACATATGGAGATGAAATTATAGCGCAGATCTGTCTGTTTCTATCAGAGGTCATAGAAAGTTTTAACTTCTGTACATATTCACATGTTCTCTCTCTTTCACTCGCCCTGATCTCTCTCTCTCTCTGTGCCTCCTCCAGCACTTGGTGCCAGACGTGCAGGTGTGATGTATGTAGCTCCAGACAGTTGCCTACCAATGCTGTATGGTAAAACTGCCTATGCTCTCAGTTACATCAGTGGCAGCTGTGTTTCTTTTCTCCAGACTGCTGTTAAGTGTGTTTATTGAATTCATGCCATCCTAGCTCACCTTCTTCAGTATATCCAGCCGGCTAACTTTGCTTCAGGTTTCAAAGGCAGTGGGAAGTAACGTGCCAATTCAGACCTCTGGTAGCAAGTGCTTGAAGGTATTGGAAACCATACCTTTCCAAATTTCTTAATACTCTGGTATACTTTAAAGGGACAGCTCAGCCCCAATTCAAAAATACACATTTCCCACACAGCCTGTAGTGCTATTTATTCATCCAGATAGTTTTGGTGTGAGTTGCAGAGTTTTGGAGATATCAGCTGTAAAGATTAGGTAGGACACAAATACTTTTATATGTATCAAAAATACATTAAATATACATTTTTTTCCCCTGGACTTAAACTGACCGTAAAGATGTCTGCATTATCCCCAGTATAATGGGACTCAGCTTGTAGTGCTCACCAAAAAAAAAAAAAAATAAAATAAAATAAATAAATAAATACATGTGAAAAATTGAAAACCAGTGTCTCTTTAAAAAAACATGACCCATTAACTCATAACAGACCTTGGGAGCAGTTTCATGTTGGAGCTACTTTCTCTCTGCAGTAGAATCTACCAGAACTACTTTTTATTAAACTTGGTCTGTGGATTGTCTTCAGCAAACAAACAAAACAAAACAAAATATAGCCTATAACATATGTTTGGCACTTCTAGTTAATGGGGAAATGTGAGTTAGACTGAAACTTTAACTGGCCTCCTGTCATTTTGTAAAAGTTGTTAAGCTAGTTGAGAATGAAAAAGGTCCCCAAAGTCAATATAATGGCTGTGACTTCTTACCTGCTGGGTTAAGCCAAGTGAGCTCAGTGAGACAGTCAGAAGACCCGAAGGAGGAAAACCTGCAGAAGTTAAGACAAGACTTAATTTGAGGAATGCTAAAAAAAAGTTGTAATGCGTTGTAAAACAAAAAGAAAAACAGAATGCAGTGGTTTTCAAAACCTTTTTGGTCTATATTCATTTGAATACAGTACAAAGACAAAATACAGCACATTGAAACATGTGCACAATGTGTCTTGGCAGCAAAACAATAACTCTAAATTAAAAACGTCAGTCTGGTCTGCTTGTTCTCTCTTTTACTCTTTTTCTCTTTATCTTACACATACACACACAATGATCAGTTACATCTCAACAGTAAATTTTGATAGAATAGTAGCATATATCTGTAGCTCTATAGTGTTTTTTTAGCCAAGTGTTTTTAGAAAACTAAAAGAATGGAGTCCACAGGTCCAGGATTTAGCCTGTTTAGATGGACAGTGAGCACAGAGGAGCTGAGCTGAAAGTGCAGACTGGATGTGCTGTGTGAACCGCTCCAGCCAGGCTCATTTGTTCTGAGCTTGGTTGTGTTGGCTATAACAATGGAATATCTTAATTTAGGCTTTTGGCAGTAGTACTGGACTTCATTCACCTATATCTTTGTAAGTTTTTTCTTAAATTTGTTCTCAAGAAAAGTCCTAAGAAAAGTCTTAGTCAGATTCATGAAGCTGTTCTTAATCTGCAGAATTGTTCATATCTGTCTTCTTAGAAAGGTGGATACCACTGTCCTGCCAGGTGTTCCTAAACTCTCCATCAATGCCCATATAAGGGCATGAGACTGCACACATGGAAATCACACACAGACAAATGTAGACGGAAATCAAGAATTCTCAAACTAAAGCTAAAGACGGAGTGTTGTCAGTTGTTTCATCTCCTTTACTGTCTCCTTAGAATCTGAAAGTAAACTGTTTTTTCAGAGTTACAGTTTGACTGTACATTTTATCTAAAAGCTATAAAACCATGCAACACACTGACAACTTTATTAAACAATAATGTGTAAAACTTGAAGTCATTTGATTATTTTAGTGAATAAATGTTTTCTTCTTCAGCATGTTCATATGTTTAAAAAATGTCACTTTAAGTGCTTAATTTCTATTGAAAATGTAAACATTTGTTTTTGCAGTACAGACCAAACACGGCATAATGTGAACCCCAAAGAGGATCACTATAATGGTTCTGTTTTTATCATTTATATACAGATCAACAGAGGCAAACACCTTCTGATGAATGCACCTAGGTCCCATTTAACGGCCCCATGTCTGATGTCAGAAAATGTCCAGGACAACCCAGATATTAATACACATGAAAAAAAAAAACATATGCACTGAAACCTGTTTATTTTCTGAGCAATGTGTTTCTTTTTAGAGATTATTAAAGTATGAATAATCACACTGTCATTATTTATTTTAAAAGACCATAATGCTTTGTAAAATACTGAAATAATTGTTTAAAATATTATAAATTATTTTAAAAAATTGAAATCCTATATTATACAATATTATACTACAGGGGAAGTGAAGAAAAGGCAGAAACCAATTACTTTAACATGTCAGCACTAAATCATGTGTAAGTTTGCTCTTATGTGTTCATAGATTCTGTTTTTATCTAAGAACAAATCCCTCATAAGAAAACATTGGTGAATCTGTGAAAACTGTGTATGTGGGTTTTAAGAAGAAATTTAAGAATTTTTAGTAAATGAGGCCCATACTACTGTAACTGCTCATCTTCTCACTCTCATTTTGATTTAGTTTATGTAAATGGACATATGTCTTATTTGTGGGATGTCTTCTCTTTTGTAGGTTCAGATTATCTTCATGTCTTTTCTCAGTTTTAGTTTCCAACACCTCAAACTGTGTACTAAAAATTACCTAGTAATTACATAGTACATATTTTACGTTTAAGTAGTGCAGAACACTCGGAGCTAACATGCTGATTTGTTATTGCCTGTAAAGAAACTTTTCTCTGAAGGTATTTCTACAGGGAAAGTTATGAAATTGTAAAATCAAAAGGCTGAATCCTCTGTTGAGCAGGACTGTGACGAGTTACCTAAATATAAAGAAAAACTGTGTGTTAGATGTGTTTTCTACATTTTTGTGATGAAAGTGGAGGGTATGGGACTGGGACCCCCGGGACCCCCTCGAAAACGAGATGATTCATCTCAAGGGGCTATCCCATTAATAAACAATTTACAATTTAATGAAAACTTTAGCATATATAGTTTGTGATTGCCCCGAATACACTTCATTTAATTGGGTTTATAAATTCATCACGCACGCTGTCATTAGTTATTAGTATATTATTGTATTGTAAACATTTTTATCCTTTGTTTTTAGCAGCTGCTGCGTACTACAACCTGGAGAAGAAGCTGACCAACAAGATGACTGTTACAAAACTGAGGATTGTGGAGGATTTCCACAGTGTCATCCTTTGTTTTACACCAGAGAATGTTGTTTCTATATACATGTATATATATATACATATACCAGATTTTGAAGTGGTGCGTACAAGTGATTTAAGAGAACTTGTGGCAAATTTTCTCGTATTTTGAGTTTTCTTTCAGATACGAACACGATTTCCGAGTGGTCCAGACCTGTCTCAGAGTCACGTGCAGTCAGTCTGCTGGTATACAAATCCAGGTTTTTCACTAATGACTGTATGTTTCATTAGATTGGAGACATTTTGAGTTTGAAAAATAATTTACACTTCATAATTACATTTCAAATTCTAATGTAATTATAGATTTATATATAAAGCCTATCAGCCTTCATTCAGTGATCTGTTATTACCTGCTGTCAGGTGTGTTGGCCGTGTATCTGCACATACAGGTTTATATATAAGTCTCTGTCCAGATGAACATCCTCATTTATTCTAAAACTTAACCCTCTCCTCCTGCTGCGGTCACGATCGCCCTTTGCTGTGGCTGTGGCGAGTCATTTTCATATCAATGTTTCCTCTTTATTTCAGTGACAGTCCGACCCTCCGGTCACACGGCAGTAACAACACTTGCTTTTCCCGTTTCTTTGCTTTAGCAGGTCTTTTATTCCACTGCTGACGCTGTTAAAATGACAGATTTTCCTTTATTCATCTCTGAAAGCAGGACGTCAAACTTCAAACTCGTGAAGTTCTTCTTTTTTCTCTCTGATGTCATTTTCATGAATGAACACTTCCTGACATGTGGAGCAGGAAGCGCAGCCTTATATGGTATTATTGGGGCGTTAACTGTGCTAATTAACAAGTTTCATGCACGTGCACTCAAACGCGCACAGGAGGATCATTTACACGGTTTTCTGAAGTTACGAGCGTTTGTTGAATCTGACGTGGCGTGGTCGCGCGAACCCTTCGTCCGAAAAAAGCGAGAGAAATTTAAGACAAGAATACGAAAATGTTCCTGCATGAGGCCCATTGTTCTGTTTCTGTGCATTTACTCCTTATACACTTTATATTCTATATTTGTATTTCAATTATTTGTTGCTCCTATTGTTATTATGTTACAGTAATTTTGGAGCAAGCTTGAATTTGGGATTAAAAAAGTTCTGTTTTATCTTATCTTATGTTATGTTAATAATGTCCATACAAATGTTGGGAATCATCAGTAAACAAATGCATTTTCTTACATTGGGTCAAATATATGGAACAGAATGTAAAAAAATGATTTTGAAAAAGCTATAACTGGAAGCCAAATTAACCAGTTTGTTTTTGTTGTACTTGTAATAGTTGGCTACAGAAACAATTAACACAAACAAATAAATCTAAAACAAAAATGAAATCTTGCTGTTGTGTTTTTACAAGTAATACTGTAGATGCTAATAAAGTTGTTCAGTGTACTACAAGTGTTCTGCCTTTTTTTTTTGCTTTTCTTTACAAGTGATGCTGACACAATCACATAAACACTGAAAGATATAAATAGAATGGACAAAGAGATTTTCAATAACTTACCACTCAGTTTGTCACTGATCAGGAAGGGAGGGTGAGATCTGCTGCAGTTTAGTCTCTAGCTCCTTTATATGCTCAGCTACACACACACACACACGTGGGCGTGGCTCCAATTTGTGCATTGACCTCTCAGAGCGAATGATAATGACTTGATGACTCAGCCAAACCATTTCTCAGAAATCCCACTGATCAAAACAGAAAGTGAAAAAATGCTGCACATTTTTCCACATCCATATTGATGACATAAAGTTCATCAAAGTTCAAAGCTGCAATGTTTTAAGTATTTACTGCGATGAAATTACAGTGAAAATTGCAAAAAAAAGTTGTGGGGGGGTTTTTTGTGTGTGTGTTTTTTTGTTTTTCTTTGTTTTGTATATTCATTTAAAATCAAAGGTAACTTGTTTCAGTGCAAATAAAACTGTGCTCTGGTCTAAGTGTTCCCAAAAAGGCCCAGGATTACAAAATTCTAACAAAATGTGCTTTATTTTTGGAATGCTAAAAAAATATATATAAATAAATAAATAAATAAATAAATACTTATTTTACAAAAGAAAAGTCTTTTTCGAGCTCAAACTCAGTAAAAACTGAGCACAGAAGATTGCTAAATGTCAATAATGACAAACCTTGTGTGACGAAATAAAAACTACAATAAAATAATCATAACACATCAAGTTGGTACAAAGAGCATCACAGTAATGTAATCATGACCATTTCCCGTTTCCCGGGAAATACAATGACAGAAAACGGGAAAAATGTTTTATCTATTTATCTTTTTTTAAAGACAGAACATATTAAAATATATTCAGAAAAGTGTAGGGAGACAGTTTACTGTCATAAAACATGCAGCAGATACAGTATGTGTGTGTGCGTGCTGTGCATCGGTAAAACACAACACAGCCTATTGATTAACACAAAGCGCTAAAAGACGTGTGCACACTGCTGTTAAACATATATGAAGGTGTTTTGCGATTGTGATGTGCACCTCAGCTATGTGCGAGACACACACACGTGCACACTGCTCCTCAATCCCGATTGCTGTCTCCATATATTGCGCGCTCTCACGTTTTCACTTCTCAAACCAGGAGGTCAGTCTCCTGTCTTGAAAATCTTTTCTCTTCGTTTTCTCCTGGTAAATCCGCCATCATGCTGGCACGCCTGTTTCTCAAAGGTGATGACAGCTGACTTTCTGATTGCTTTATTGCATGTTCGGCCCAAATGTATCTTTTAGGGCTGCAAAAAATAACAGAAAATGGTGAAAAATTACTATCAGTGTTTCCTAAAGCTAAAGATGACGTCCTCAAATGTCTTGTTTTGTCCACAACCCAAAAATATTAAGTTAACTGTCATAGTGGAGCAATGAAAAATTTATGATTTGATTAAATATTTGCAGTATGTGTGTATCTGACATTTATTTCCATCTCTATGAACTCCATTTGGTAGAACGTCTGTGAGAAACTCGGCATGAATGCATTCAGCTGATCAAAAGGTTTGCGGAAGGCACCACCAGTGAAGTTCATCATGTGTGACATGTATTTTACATGCAGTGAGTTGGGGAATTAAGACTGCAGTGCAGCTTTATATGCTTTCTTCATGTATGCTGCATTGCCTGTGTCCGACACGATGACATCCTCACTGGCTATGCAGTATTCTTGCAGACACTGTTACATTCTTGCAGATTCATCTTGAGTGCACCAGCTGGCCGTACGCCTAGGTGTGACGATATGTCCGACTTGGAACATTAAGATACAACCAGTTTAAGGTTAAGATGGGTGCACCAGTTAGACTTAAGCCCTGTGTGTGTTCCGCCTGGGTGTAACTTTTACGCCTAGCATGGAGCAGGCGTAAGTTTAACTTTAACGGAATCACACGGCGGGAAAAGAGAAACGAGGATGGATGTCTTGTTTATCGGATGATTAACGAGAGGGAATTTAGACAAGAAAGAGTCGCCCATGACAGGACGGGCCGGTCTCATGTGGTCAGATATATCATCTTGTTCATTTTGTATGTTATGAATCATAATTGTTTAAAGCGATAGTCCACCCCTACGTGATCACCCACTCAATATGTACTCAGTCACCTCTATGCCGATGTGAGGATGGGTGAAGATCTTCAGTTCACAAAACAATCCTGGAGTTTCAGCAGAAAACAGGGTTGCAGCTAATGACAGTGAATGGAGACCAAATTTAAATGTTAAAAATAAAACACAAAACAAACACAAAATGTCTCCATCCTGCTCGAGTGGTGTAATCCAAGTGTCCGTGAGCCGCGACATTTAAATTTAACCGCAAAAGACGCCATTTACGCCATGTTTTTAGCCGTAAATGTCAGCCTTAGCCCTGAGCCGCATTCGCGTATGTGCTTTTCCTGGATGCTTCAACCAAAGAAACCTGTGAGAACGGTAACTTTCCACAGGCTACCGCTACGTGACCCATATAGGCTACGGGTGGCTAATGGCTGTTCGTAGGGATTTCAACTCCTCCGTTGAATCGCTCAGATCAGTCCGGGTGGGTAGTGAACATTTTTCACCGGAGGATCACCATCCAAATGTCGCGGACAGAAAACTAAGCAGAGCTACGTTGAAGTCTACAGCTGTGCCGACCGCATCTCTATAAAGGGCGGGTATGTACTTCATTTATGTACATATTTATTGACAGTTTCACAAAAACGTAGTTCAGCTAAAACATTGTTATCAGACAGGGTCTGCACTTTGATGTCACTACGTATTACGCCATACATGTGATTATGAATCACATATTTACACAGATTATGATATCATAATCAGTGTATGATTATATCTTTCTATCACAATGCATGTTTCTAGGACACACAGAGTAGTCCTTCACCCCATCCTGCTGCAGCAGACCAGGCCATGGCAGCTGAGACCCTAGGTGACCCTGAGGCTCTTTTTGCTGGTGTTCCACATTCCACACCAGTGAAGCAGAGGGTATCGAGAGACAGCACCAATCAACCCGGACAGCCACATGCTATAATGCAGCTGTTGCTAACTAGTCCAGAAGCAACAGGACAAAGGACATGGCCATCCACGTCAGGAAGTCACCAGGCCCCCCCCCCCCCCCCCCCCACATGGTCATGTCAAACTGTAAGTACTGATATTGTCACATAAACTATAACCACTTATTGACAACGTGATTCAATTAGTAAATCGTTTATCACCACATTTTATGTGTTGGTTTTCAAAATAATATCTTTTGAATGTGGTGGCATCATTTACACTCTTCGCTGGTGCAACATATACAGATATTGCTGATTGGACTGACCTGCTCAACCTCCAATTGCCAAAACATTCAACGTTTTATTCCATCCAGTCATCATATCTGCTCTCTGTCACTGACACTGAATATAAACGGCAACACGAGGCCATCATGAACCAGCTGCTGCAGACACAACATGCACTCAAGAAGGGACTGCATGTGTCTGGAGATGGGAGTTCAGACAGGTAAATATATTTTTACTTATTAGTTTACGAGGAGTTGGCTTTCTAGATTGTAGCATGTCAGAGAGATATTTGCAGTAAATGTAGGTTTGATAAATACTTGATCCTTGACTCTTCACAGCCCAGGCCACACTCTGATCAGATTGTCCTCTTCCAGTTAGTACAGGTAAGTATAGCAGTAGATCATTATATCATGTAATCACACCATGATGACAGTTATTGGGTATGAATGTTAAATGTGTCCTACATTATTTTTGTGTAAATTTTCTACCTAACTGTGACATGTATTGCACATTAAATATGTATGTTACTTATGGAATGTGTACTGACAGTATTTTGTGATATAGGTGACAGAAGCAACCAGCTCTGCTGCTATGGGGCCAATAGGATTTCGGAGAGGACTGGATTATCTCCTGGAGCAAGGTGTTGAGGTAGAGGTGGTGACTACTGACAGGTCACCATTACAGTCTTTTTATTAGCTCATATTTGCGATCACATAGATTTATTAGGAATTTTTATAGCCTATGTTCCCACATTTCTAAGATTGTTTTTTCTTTTCAAACGTTGGGTTAGGGTTAGACACAGACACACACACACACACACAGACATACTTTTCTTTTCACCATTATATAGTTAGATTACTTAGATGACTTAGAAATGTGGGAACATAGACACGCTCCCATCCCAGAAGGTAAATAAATCAATTCATTTCTTGTTGCCTAGTACCAGCAAATAAATCAATAAATATTTTTCTGCAGTTGTTCTGGCAAATAAATCAATAAATCTAATACATTAATAAATATAATAAAACATATAACCTATGTACATATAAAACATATAGCCTACATATAAACATCAAAACAGTAAAAGCAATCTCATTCATTAATAATTTACCGTTCATTACAGTTAGATTTTGAGTTATATTATTATACTGTAGGTTATGGCTAATTGGTCATTAATTGATCAGATTTAGAGTTGAATTTGGCATAGAAATGTCACATAAGTCATTACATCATGACAAAGATTTGGTGGTGGTGATGGTGCACGGCTGGTGCTTTCCTCTCTGAGGCAGCAGAAAGTGTCTGTAATCCATTATAATCCTAATGGTATAACTGCATAACTCCAGTGCCTGAATCACTGCAGTGGGTCATTTCAGCATCTCTGTTTGCTTGTCAAACCTGCTGGATCCATAATTTAAATAGAAATGTGCCAGAGGCAGGCACACCTCGCTCTGTGATGAGACTCAGCCTGCTCCTCTCCTCTCATTGAAAGAAGTGATATTTTAGCATCCTCTACGAGCCTGTCCGTTCTCCAAACTGTATTTTGTTATGAAAACAAACACTAGAAATTACAGGTTATTCATACTGCAGCATCAGTGTGCTGCATGTGTTGTGTCATACATTCTCCACACACCCAGAGCTGCATCAGCGCTGCTGGCACCACTTTATAACTTTACAGCCATTACTGCAACTTTATATCGGTTCGCCTCTCCTCGACTGCATCATCTCTGCCCCCACTCCACTCCTCTCCCCAGCTGCACAATAATGATGATGATAATAATGAATTATAAAATTCAACACAATTTCAAGGTGCTTCAATGTAAAACAGAATCAGTCACATATCTACATGACATGTTTTTGCACGCGTTCTTGTAAAATAAAATAATTCGACAGGAAGCTGCTTTGGAGACATCCTGCTGTCTTCATATATTGCACGCTCTCACACTGTCACCACTCAAACCTAGAGATCTGTCTCCTTGCTTCAAAATCTTTTATCTTTGTTTCCTCCTGGTAAATCAGGATAGGGCTCAGTATATTAGTGTAGGCCTCTCAGTGATTTCAGGGCCTTAGTATACCTAAAATTGGAAAATTCTCTAACGCCCGTTAGTTTTGATCAGCAAGCCATGTGCAAGTGCTCATTGTGCAAATGTGGAAGATGAACAATTTTTGATGAATAATCAATGTATTGATTTTGGGATTCTCTGTATCTAAGTTGTGAGGAAGGAAGGTGACTGTAAGTTTGAGTGTAAAATCAATGGGACATTGTACTCAGGTGGGCTAGTGTGCTGCACATTAACATCTGTAGAAGGAATGATTGAATCAGCATTGTTATGGAATCAACAACTGTTGTTCTTTGTATGTAAGGCCAGACACTGTGAGAACCTTCAGAGAACACTGTGCTTGAGTCTTCTCTCCATGCTGCATGAAGTAAAGAGATTTGATTCATCACACCGTCTTGGTAATTCTTCAGAGAACCAGCAACTCTCACTATTTAGACGAAGAATTTTTTCCACAAAATGTTTTTGACAGTTGTATTTACTCTTTTGAACACATGATAAACATGAGCAAATTCTTTGAACGAATGAAAAATTCCGATCTGTTGTGAACAACTTACTAGTTGTTCGACCACGCGACCACGCATGCAGCCTGTTGTGAATGCTCCTGCTTGTTCTTTTCTATTTTCTTAACTTGCAACTAACAGTTCCATCTTCTCTGTTCAGAGAGACAAGACAAAAACATCTGTGACCTTAGCCGCCATAGCAACACCATCAGGTTGTTCCCTTGTTTATTTGAAAGGAGAAGACAGCTGCAACAACTGTCTATAAGAACAACAGTGGGCCCTATCTTACACCCAGCGCAAAGCCATTGTGCTGGTGGCGTAGGTGGATTACTATATTACACAGGCGAAAGTGCCATTTTTGCCACGTCTGCAGGATAGCAAATAGCACTGCGCCTAGTCTGTGCAGCCATGGGTGGGAGGTCTAAACATGAAGGCAAAACAAAGGCATGGCCTAGTGCATTTGCTAGCTTGTGCTCGGCGCATTGGAGTAAAAACCACTTGCGCCTTAGACTGGCTAAAACCTGATCGAAGCGCAAAGTTTGTGGCGCAGTCGGTCTGAATGCACAAGATAGCACCCGGTGTGTTTGGCCAAGGCACATATACACATCTCCATGATCACAGAACACCTTCATTTACGCTCAGTCTTTTCCCCACACAGGAGTGTCGATTAGTAAAGTGTCCTTTGAACATATTTTCTATCAGCAATGAAGTGTAAATATTGACGTGTTACGCGTGCAGTGCGCGTGTCTGGGGTGCGTTCACATATCACCACAATCACAAAACACCTGTCATTTATGTTTAACAGTTGTGCGTGTGTGTGTCTTTAAAGTTAATCTCATTAATAAGGAGAAAGGAACTATTATTATAATTATAAAGCCTAATAATTCTCAACAGACCTGCAAAGAGCGCATGAGACGGGATGACAGCTGTCAGATTGTCTTTATCGGGTGAGCCAGCATGACAGCTGGAGCAGCTGGAGTGTTTGTGTCTGTGTGTTTATTGTGATCCAGAAAAACAAGGATTAAACAATTATGGTCTATAACATAAATAATAAACAACATGTTATATCTGACTGCGCAAGACCGGCCAGACCCTAATAGAAAAAGGTACATGTGCTTCTGTCAGAGCTGGTTGGATATACAGTACCTGTGCGTAATTTTGCACACGGCAAACTTCAGAAACCCTTTCTGATTCTGCTTCCTACACCCACAGTAGTGTTAACGGGACAGAGGAGCGAGGATGGGAGCTGGAGATGAGGACGTGGAGGAAGAGGAGAAGAAGGAGAAGCATGGACAGCCACATATCTGCTCCTTAATCAGTTGAGATGGCAGCTGCACAGCCAGACTGGATCGGTTCCCCTCTCCTCGACCGCATCATCTCTGCCCCCACTCCACTCCTCTCCCCAGCTCCTCAGCCAGCAGAGCTGCACAATAATGATGATGATAATAATGAATTATAAAATACAACACAATTTCAAGGTGCTTCAGTGTAAAAACAGAACCAGTCACATATCTACATGACATTTACGGTTCATGTATTGTAATGGTTTTTGCAGGCGTTCATGTAAAATAACAAAAAATCTATATGAAGCTGCTTTGGAGACATCTGGCCGTATCCATACATTGCATGCTCTCACGCTGTCACTTCTCAAACTTCAAAATCTTTTCTTTGTTTCCTCCTGGTAAATCGTCGTCATGCTGAGAACAGCCTGCGCTCCTGGCGCATCTGCCTCTTTAACATGATGAGCGCTGATTTTCTGATTGGTTTATTGCATGTTTGGCCTAAACTCACCGGCGAATAAATGAGGGCACTTGGGCGCAACTGATAGGTGTATCCCGGACAGGATACCCTGCGCCCCCACAGTGGATGTGGATACACCTTTAATATATTAAATCCACTGGGCCTCGTGCTTTCCACTTGTGCTTTAGATCAGCGTAAGACAGGGCTCAGTATGTCTGTTATGAATTAGTGTAGGCCTCTCAGTGATTTCAGGGCCTTAGTATACCTAAAATTGGAAAATTCCTAACGCCCGTTAGTTTTGATCAGCAAGCCATGTGCAAGTGCTCATTGTGCAAATGTGGAAGATAAACAATTTTTGATGAATAATCAATGTATTGATTTTGGGATTCTCTGTATCTAAGTTGTGAGGAAGGAAGGTGACTGTAAGTTTGAGTGTAAAATCAATGGGACATTGTACTCAGGTGGGCTAGTGTGCTGCACATTAACATCTGAAGAAGGAGTGATTGAATCAGCATTGTTATGGAATCAACAACTGTTGTTCTTTGTATGTAAGGCCAGACACTGTGAGAACCTTCAGAGAACACTGTGCTTGAGTCTTCTCTCCATGCTGCATGAAGTAAAGAGATTTGATTCATCACACCGTCTTGGTAATTCTTCAGAGAACCAGCAACTCTCACTATTTAGACGAAGAATTTTTTCCACAAAATGTTTTTGACAGTTGTATTTACTCTTTTGAACACGTGATAAACATGAGCAAATTCTTTGAAAGAATGAAAAATTCCGATCTGTTGTGAAAAAGTTGTTTCAGAGATTTGAACTTATTGTCTTGAAAACCTAATTCTCATTGGAGAATTGAGCCAAAGCAATTGAGCAAAACTGTAATCTAGACTGACTTGATAAGAAGTCTGGCCATTTCTCAGATATCCCACCACGTAAAGGTGAAAGAAAGATCACTGAGTTCAGCAAAACTATTCAACATTAATATAAATCTATTTCTCCATCATAGCCACAAAAATGAAAATCGCAAACTTTCTCTCTTGATCAGAGGTCATTACAACTCAAATGGGTTTTGATTCCAGGACGCAATGTCTGTTTTTGATACATAACAGTGGGGCAGCAACAACAGAAAATACTGTACTGAAATTTTAATTTAACATTCTCTCTATACGGTGAAATATTCTTTTGTCATTAATCTAATATTTTATTAATCTAATATTTCATTGTATCTTTTGACACTTCTAACATCGTTATTACAAAGGTATAGGGACATTGTGTAGCACAGCTTTGTAAGTCAGTTTGCAGGTCATGTGATTTCTGGGAAATCACCCTCCTGCTCCTCTGTGCCACCTCCTATTATTGACAAAAGGTCTGGGGGCGTTTCTCTCTCGACAGACAATATAATGTGTGAAACTACATCACTGCCTCAAAGGACCACACACATTTCTGCTGTAAGTACTCTAATCCTCTTAACTGACCGATGTGTCATTTAAACATTTCACATAACTGATGATCCTCCATTAACTGCAGCTATACTTTGTTACTTTGCGTATTTGTGATTGCAAATGTTAGCATGTGAACATCACATCACTTCTGAAAAATAGCTGCTAAACATTTGCATGTTCACATGGTCATTGTGAGGATACTGACAGTAATTATCTCACAGCACAACCTCAGAGTCAGTAGTGTTGCTTCAGACTCCCAGTGTTGTTTCCCTTTCTGTTTTCCATTTACATTAATGATCTTTACCTTCAAGTCCCTAAAACAACGTTGAGCTTATGGATGAGGAGTTAAGATATTTAAGCATCCATAGAAATCTAAAACATCTTGGGCTGATCTTTACACATTTCTTGGATTTTAATTGTTAAACACGTTTCTGAAGAGTTTAGATCTTTGCTTTAGGAAAAACTACATAAACTGTTTACTTCAAACTGCACTTATCAAGAAAATTTGAAGCTTGGAATGTATACATTGCTGGTTTTAAATAATCCATTAATTTAAATTAATTCTTAATCTTTTTAGGAGAAAGCCTCTGTGGACCCAGATCAGAAGTTAGTAAAGCAACAGCTGACAGCTGGTATGTATGTAATTTCTGTTCCTTTGCCAGTTATTTTTTATTTTAACAAAAGACAACAGTCAAGACAATTCAGTTTGTTACTGTCTGTTTATGACAATGCAAATTAATAATGCACATTTCCTTTTCTGACGTACATCTGCAGTTGTTTTTGGCCACATTTCTAGTAACAAACTTGTGAGAGTTACTTAATCTGTGTTTGTAGGAAAATTAGTTCACCAGATGAATGATGATGATATGATGATGGTTTTATGTATATGTTGGGTTGTTCTAGGAAGTTAACAGTAAATGGGGGGTGGGTCGGTCATCTGAACACACACGTGGGGAAGACACATGCACAAACGTGCATGTGGGTGTCCTGGCTAAACAGAAAGAGACTAAATAACAACAAGCACACAGGAAGTGTGATGTCATTCTCTGCTCAGCAAGACATTACTCCACTACATCTGTATATTGCAAATAGTTTATGGACATCTTATGAGGCTGAATGTTGTATTTAGCACCTTTAAAAGTCACATTTCATAAAATAAAAAAATGTTTTCAGTTTGCCGTTGTGTTTCAGCATTTCACCGATGATCCATGATCCACACATAATCCACAGGAGATCCAACAATTTTTGAACAGAAAAATATGCAAAGATCTAAATTGGCATCATGAGGTTTTAATTTACTGTTGACTTCAGTGGAGCTTTTCTTTGTTACAGCAACCACACAAGACAATGGTTGACTAACCATTTGGAAAGCAGGAGAGTCACAGGAGTAAACTAACATACTTTCTGTTTTCTCTAGTCTAGACTCCGACATGGACCCTGAAGGCAGCAGAACGATAGAGCTGGCAGCGCTTGGCCGGCCATTCAGCCTCGGGATGCTGTACGACTGCCGCCAAGATACACTTGTTCCCGGTAAAGATTCTAGGGATGAGACGATTGTTGTGTTGGTGTGTGTAAACAGGATCTTTATTTCTTCTGCAGCAGCAAACAAAATACATGGTCTTAAGACTATAGAGGCAATCACACAAAGTCACATTGCTGCAAATGCTGCTTAAAAAACACCTTGGAGGAGGGCTGCATGAGACACTGGATGATTAAAAATGATTAACAGGGAAGAAAATGGATTCAAGCAGACATCAGATTCTCTCTCTCTCTCTCTCTCTCTCCCTCCCTCTCTCTCTCTCCCTCCTCCCTCTCTCTCTCTCTCTCTCTCGCTCTCTCTCTCTCTCTCTCTCTCTCCCTGTCTGTGTATGTGCTTGGAACGATATTGCCAAAGCCAACATATATTGACAATAATAATATAAAAAAGTAACGACATTAGCTATAAACATGCTGTTATAAATGATGACAACAGATGCAATAACGACAGTCAATGTATACCATATTTCCACAGTCATAAACCCTAATACACAGAGCATTGCACCTCAAATTAAACATTCATTCACTCTCTCACAAAGACAAGTAACCTGCATGAAACTATCACAACAATTATCTTTAGTTCTCTAACAGTCCAACAGCTAATTAGCTAACAGTTAGCTATAGATCCCCTCTACCAGCATCAAAACAGGGGGGATGTGGTAAAGTAATAAAGCCCGCCTCTTGCTTGATTTGATTGGCTGCCTGGACCAAGTGCGACATTTACAATTGAGACTTTCATATGCCTCAAAAGCAGAAAAATACAGTATACAGTGCAAGATACAAGTGAACACCAGCAAAACCATAGAAAATAATGTGTAACTGCTCCTTTAGGCTCTGATCTGAGCTAATCTTGATGCTTACCCTGAGTATTATAATTCACTTTATGATGGTTATGATCACATGCATTCTTCACTCACACATGAGAGAGATCTACCTCCCATAACACCCAGAGGACTACATTACACCCACACCAAAACCATTTTTTAATACGGGACAATAGTCACAGAAACTTTACATTTTTTTAAAATATAATTTAACAACTATTCAAAATTTCAGAAATCATGACCCATTACAAAAAGATTCACATGTAAAGTAACTGAATGTAACTGAACCACAATTAAACTTAAAGTGTTTGAAATAAAACCCCAACTGGGACAAGGTAAAATAACCCCCTTACCCTTTTTTGAAGGACAGGGATATCTTGCTTAAGACGAAGCAGAGGATACCGATGTTGCTGCTGGGTGGCTAACTTGGTAGCGCTGCCTTTTTCATGGCAGACTTTCACAGCGTAGTGGAGGATCTGCAAAGGACTGTGTTATTTTGGAGACTAGAATTATGCCTGTCCCTGAGTTTGTTAGAAAGCAATTTTCAGACACTTGAATCTTCTTTTTTTAAAAGCTACTTCCAACAGTGCAGCTCAGCAGACAGAGCTGTGTTGGTAGACAGAAATAATATAACTGGAGATCTCTGCTACATGTAACTGTGTGTGGTACTGAGAGATAAGAAACTCAAAGATAAACTTCATTATAACTTTTCCAAACAATAGTAACAGAGTAAATGTCAATTATCTACTGTTTAAAGGGATAGTTCACCCAAAAATGAAAATTCAGTCTCATGCCAATTAAAGGTCTGGTTTAGTTTAGTTTAGTTCACAAAACACTGCTGGAGTTTCACAGGAAAACAGTGCTGCAGAATCTCTTAAACAGTGGAAGTGAATGGTGACCAGTTTTCAAATGTGAAAAAACAACAGAATAAAAACATAAAATCCCTTCATACTGCTCATCTGGTGTAATCCAAGTCTCCTAAAGTCCCAACATACCAGTTCAGTTTTTTTTACATTTGAAAACTGGTCACCATTCACTTCCATTGTTTGGGAGATTCTGCAGCACTGTTTTCCTGTGAAACTCCAGCAGTGTTTTGTGGACTAAAAAAATAAACCTTTAATCAGCTTGAGGGTGAGAAGATAATGACTGACTTTTGGGTGAACGATCCCTTCAGTACAGGAAACAACACTACTTATTCTGCTATCATTGTGTGGTGTTTGCTGCCTTCCACTGGGTTTTTTTGTATATAGCGACTACACACTACAAAATCATGTCACAAGCTACCTGGCTGCTTGCTGCTTGTGGTATTTTTTTTCCACTTTACTGCATTTTTGGTGTTTCTGGCTAAGGTCTGGCCAAACTGGAGTCCCTGTGCTAAAAGTTACATTTTGCCACTGAATTTGCAAATCGTTGCAATCTGTTTTTTTATTTTTATTATTTTTTTTTTTATTGTAACTATCATTTTAGTGACAAGTGTCAAATTTTGATCTGTCATTGTAGTCCTTATCACTTACAGGAGTTGAGAAGCAAGCTCACATAGCCTGAAATGGCTTGCAACACTGTAAGGCTGGATGTGTTAGACCAGGGGTGTCAAACTCAATTTCATCTTGGGCCACATCAGCGTTGGGTTTGCCCTCAAAGGGCCAGTTGTAAATGTAAGACAATACAATGTATCTATATCACATAATTGCCTCTGCATTTGATCAATATTGATTTTTTTTAACAATTATAATAAGCTCTAATAGCAAAAATCTAGGAAAAAATAATATAATGTGTTAAAAGGATATTCCACTTTACATGATAATCCACTCACTAAACACTAAAACAACACTAAAATATGAGTATTTTGCAGTAAGATGATCTGCTCCTGTTCAATAAGTTCGTGGTTCTGATCAGTGTGTTTGAACAGTGATGCTCCGTGTTACCTGCTCTCACAGTCACATGACGTCTCTGTGGGTCAGACTCGTGTCTCTGTTCTCTGCTGTCAGACACGTTTTACATAAATGATTTGCAGCAGTGTTTCTCATCTTTCTTATAAAACACAAACTTATTCTACACTTGCGCGTTATGAAAGTTTGGTGGTGCGACGCGGTACAAGGTCACTTCTGTCACTGTTTTCATCGCGGTCTTTCTGATGAAATGAGGAGGAGACACAGGAGAGGGAGGAAGGAGCGCTTGTTTTGTGTGATCACGGCAGCAGGCATCCAGTAAGAGCGGTGCAGGCAGAGGCAGGAGGAGAGAGAAAATGGCGGAAACTTCCAGTGGCAGCTCCCTGATGCCAAAAATGAAACATATGCGTGTCATAATGAGATGTATCGATACGCTAGTGCTACATCAATTTGTTTCCAATTCATGTTCAGCTTTTTACAGCTATAGGCCGTCTGAACTGATGCACTTGTATCTTACACATTTAAGTCCGATGCATCAATCGGAGCTACTAAATGACTTCAGTGTGTGTAAAAGGGATGCATTCTCGGGGGACACGTAGCTATTGGACACCGTACTTCTGTAATGCAGTTTAGGCTTGTATGACACAAATTATATTATAATTGTATATTATATGAGATAGTGGGCTGGATTTGGCCCGCGGGCCTTGAGTTTGACACGTGAGTTAGACCATAAACTGTAAAATCTGTGTAATAGCCCAGGTTTGTCTGTTGTCCTCCTGGTTGTTCAGTATTTTCAGGTTAGACAGAAGTAAGGAGTAACAAGCCCATTTAAATGTCAGTTATTGTGACTGTGTTATTTAATTTGGAAATGTAATTAATTGCATATCTAATTACCACTAAAAGTTGTTCACTACATTAACCTCCAAATACTGCAAACATGCAATAAAAAGCTGTTTAACTTCTTTTTATTTTTGGCAGGCATGACACTTTGGGACAACAGTGACCTGGAAAAAGATACAAGAGAAAGACCAAAACCTAATAGTGACTTTGAGATAGTTGCTTCTGAATCAATTGAGGACAAATCTTCTGCACTAAAGGTTGAAGCCTCTCTGAAAGCAAGTTTCTTGGGTGGACTGGTAGAAGTTGCAGGATCGGCCAGTTACCTGAATGATCATAAGACTTCCAAAAATCAGGCCAGAGTAACACTGAATTACAAAACTACCACAAAATTCCAGGAACTGTCGATGAATCATCTTGGAAAAGAGAAATGTGAAGCATCCATATGTCTTTGATACAGGAATAGCAACACATGTGGTGACAGGTATCCTTTATGGGGCACAAGCCTTCTTTGTCTTTGACCGTGAGATGTCTGAAAAGGAAGATCATCAAGACATTCAAGGTAACTTGAAAGTGATGATCAAGAAGATTCCCTGTCTTGCAATAGAGGGTGAAGGTTCACTGAAAATGGACGACACGGACAGAGCAAATGTTGATAAATTCTCCTGCCAATTCCATGGAGACTTTTGTCTTGAAAAAACTCCTGTGTCCTTTCAGGATGCTGTAGAAGTCTACCAAAGCCTGCCAAAATTACTGGGAGCCAGTGGAGAAAACGCTGTACCAGTGAAGGTCTGGTTGTTGCCTCTAACAAGTTTAGATTCTTCTGCTGCTAAACTCGTCCGTCAGATCAGTATAAGATTAGTTCAAGAATCACAGAGTGTCCTGGAGGAGTTCAGTGAGCTGGAAATGAGGTGTAATGATGCACTGAAAACCACCACTGCACAGCAGTTCCCACAGATTAGCAAAAAACTGAAAACCTTTAAAGAGATGTGCTCTGAGTTCAAGCTGGGATTCCAACAAAACCTGGCAAAGAAACTTCCATCAATCCGAGGAGGAGGAGAAGAGGAGGCTGTGCTCGCAGAGATCCTAAAGAAGATTCATTCTTCTCCTTTCAACAGCAAAAATCTGAACGAGTGGATGAACTGTAAAGAGAGAGAAATCTGCATTTTAAAGTCTTTCGCCAACATGATGAAGAACACCAAGATCATCCCATCTCAAGCTGGTCTTCATGAGGAAATTCTCAGTGCAGATCATGCAGTGTGTTTTGTTTTCACCTCACTGGGAAGTGCTGAACCGTACCTCTCAGCTTTATCAAACTACTTGAGACAAACACCCAAACCAGACGACCCAGAAGATCTACATACTTATGATGTAGAGAAGGACCAATGGTACCTTTCAAACAAAGTACCAGATACAATGAGGCACAAAGCAAAGCTCTTCAGTGATTTTGCAGAGGCCAACAAGGAGAAGAAAAACTTAAAGTTCTTAACAGTGGGATTAACAAATGAGACACAGAAAGGTTCAAGCATCTACCTTTATGAAGACGGCTTTTCTGTCACTGAGGACTTTGAGCCTCCTTCAAAGCCTGAAACAGTAACAGTAAGAGACATAAACCACAACAGTGTGACACTGAAGATTTCTCCACCAAAGTTTGGAGCAGAGAACATCACCTCCTACTCTGTTGAGTACTGTGTCAGTGGAGAGGAAGAGTGGCAACAAAAGACGACATCAAAAGCTGAAGAGGTCACAGTGAGCGGTCTGAGTCTGAACACAGAGTACATGTTCAGATGCAGAGCAGTGACCTCAGTAGGTGTTGGTCCAGCCAGTGAAGTCAGTGGCTCCATTAAGACCTTAGCTTGCAGCCCTCCTGGAAAACCACAAGTTGAACCAAACTCAAGTGAGATGTCAGTTAGCTGGGACAAACCTGCTGAGCTTGGACAAGATGTCCAGATTGTAAGTTACATTGTGGAGTACGCCAAAACAGACAAGGGGGTGAGAGAGGAAGATCTCCAGTGGAAGCAAATGATGTCAAGAGCTGAAAAGGGGATTATTTCAGGGCTTCAGTCAGAGACAGAATATGTTGTCAGGGTCAGTGTGATTGTGGTGCAGATGGCAGAAGCAAAGAAAGCATCTCTGTTAATGTCTGCACAACGAAACGTGAATTTGCGCGTCTTGCTGAATTCCTCAAACATACTAGCAAGAGGATCCATTCTGAAACCCCCTCAGTTTACAAAGTGCCTCTGGAAGAGGAAGATATGGACATAGATGGATGCCGGAGTTATAACTTAGGCAAAGAAAGCATGAGGCAAAATCGCACAGTAATGGTTCTTGGAGCAACTGGTTCAGGAAAGTCCACCCTCATCAATGGGATGATCAACTACATTGTTGGTGTGGAGTGGAACGACAGTTTCAGATTTAAGTTAATTGATGAGGATCAGTCGAGATCACAAGCTGAAAGCCAGACCTCTGAAGTCACTGTGTACAAAATCAACTACCAGGATGGATTTAAAATCCCCTTCTCTCTGACTGTTGTGGACACACCAGGTTTGGGGATACCAGAGGAATAGGAAGAGACAGGGAGATTACAGAGCAAATTCGGAGGCTTTTCACCTCCGTTAATGGAGTCAGTGAGATTGATGCAGTGTGTTTTGTTACACAGGCCTCTCTGGCACGACTAACAGCAACACAACGTTATGTGTTTGACTCGGTGCTGTCAATTTTTGGCAAAGATGTAGCAGAGAACATTAAGATGCTGGTGACCTTTGCAGATGGCAAGCAGCCACCGGTCCTTGAGGCAATAAATGTCTCTGGGGTTCCATGTCCAAAAAATGAAATAGGGCTTCCTGTTCATTTCAAATTCAACAACTCGGCATTGTTTGCAGACAACAGAAGCATCAGTGACAGGGCCTGTGACGGGGATCCTGATGAGGATGATGACAACTTTGATCAAATGTTTTGGAACATGGGTGCCAAAAGCATGGACAAGTTCTTCACTGCTTTGGGTAAAATGACAACCAAAAGCTTGCTAATGACCAAGGAGGTTCTCAAGGAACGAAAGCAGCTCGAAACAGCTGTCGAAGGTTTGCAACCACAAGTTAAAGCTGGATTAGCAAAACTTGAAGAAATTAAGACAACCAAAGAAAAGATTAAAGAACATGAAACAGTTATGACTTCAAATGAAAACTTTGAGATTGAGGTGGATGTTATTAAACCAGTCAAAAAGCAGCTCACAAAGAAAGGAGAGTACATTACCAACTGCCAGAAATGTTCAATAACATGCCACTACCCATGCTGGATAGCAAATGATAATGAAAAACATGGCTGTGCATCAATGGATAGCACAGGGATGTGCACTGTCTGCCCTGGAAAATGCACTTGGACTGTGCATTTCAACCAGACATACAGCTGGGAGTATGTTACAGTAAAGGAGAAGCAGACACTGCGAGACCTTCAAGAAAAGTATGAAAAAGCTACGAAAGAAAAGATGACCGTTCAGGAATTGATTGAGAGGCAAGAGGAAGAAATTGTTCACCTTCAGGACATGATAGTGTCCCTCATGGATCAGTCAGCTCAGTCAATAACTCGTCTGCAAGAGATCGCCCTGAGACCAAACCCTCTGACCACTCCAGAATACATTGACATGCTGATTGATGGAGAAAGTCTGAGGCCAAAGAGGGTTACCAAGCCCGAGTTCAGTCTTTGGAGGCCATGAAGGACAGGGCAAAAATCATCTCCAAAGTAGCCAAACGAGACAAACTTGCAAAAACCGAGGAGGAATTGTCTGAAGAAAAACAGCAGAGGCAAGAAAAGAAGGGTTTCCTCAAAAAAATTACAAATTTCTTTGGATATTAGGGAAAATTTTCACATAGCCTGCAGATCTGCAGCCATGATAGCAGCACTGTGAGGTCATTACAGTAAACATGAGAGGTGCACAGAGACATTATTATTTTTTATATCTGTATCTTTCTGTCTCTGTATTTGGATAGAAGTGGGTACTTATACTGGAAGTCAGGCAGATATTTTATTATTAGGGCATACTGAAAAAAATCCAGAAATGAAAATGTTTGTAAATTGAAAAATTCAGTTTTGCATTGGAAGTACAAAATCTGCATTAAAGATTAACAAGTGTATAGAACCATCCTTCAGTTGAGGAGAATAATGTTGGTGCATTATATCAGTGATTAATTAAGATCGATGCAACAGTTTTTTTAAAGTCTGCTGAGGCAGTCATGGAGCTGAGTTTTTAATGTTTTAATGTTTATAATCAATCTAATTATATGCTGAGAGTTTTATGATTAAGTACATGATGATTTCAGATACTGTAACTTCTTTTTTTACTTATAAGATTTGGGTAACAGAGATGGAAACAATTACATTTTATTTTACTGAATTAAGTGTAGGTTTGATGTAGCTTTTGCAGGTTAAAACTGTTATCTGTGTCATTCAGCGTGACAGTGTCTTATGTTTGCAGTTTGTGGAGTTTAAACTTGTTCTTAAATGGAATTGTTAATGTTAATCATATCTACCAATGCTAATAATAAATCAACTTTGTTGGAACAGTGTTGTTCTCCTTCTGTCTATGTTTTTCTCACTTTAGCTCCTCTTTTACCTAAATGATCCTTTTTGTTGTTGGCTCACAGTTTTTTGCAGGTAATGTTGATATTTCCACATCAGGTTTTCAAACTTTTAAATTTTACTTGGCAAAAGTGCTACTCTCTACATTAGCGAGTAAATAATCTGACCTTATATTGAATATTATTATTGCCATGTGTTCTTGAAACAGGCACACTTCTAAGTCTGAATATTTAGGTTGTTGTCCGTATACTTTATTTTAAAACAGTTACATGCTTACATTCATTTTACAGGCTGTGTGTCTCTGAATACTCAGACTTTTGATGTGTCCACTAGTCTTTGTAAAGAAAATAGAGGGTCTGTAGAGAGACAGCAAGACACTGAAATACAACTGATGCAGTTTGTTAAATAATTCTGTCAGTTACATGCGACAGGGAGGCAGCCTGCACAAAGCCAACTGTTGTGCTGTGTTCATGTCATATCAGAGATAAAGTAATTAATAACACATACTTTTACTTTTAATACTTCAAGTACATTTAGCTCTCATTAAACCTCTTAAACCTGCTGGTTCAGTAACTACCTGATGTTGGTAATACTGAGAGAACTTATTTTGGAAATGTCCTAAAATGTGGGATTTTTACATTTTTGTCTGATATTTTTTTTAATGAAGTAAAAGATCAGAGTACTTGATCCACCGCCCACCAAACGTATGACAAAGTATATTTCCAGCTGTTCAACAGCACCACAGTTTTACATGTATTCACCAAATACTTTTCTGTTTATCTGGATCAATAATTAAAACATTTGCAGCTAAATAAGATATTTGAACTAAATGTTTCATGGGACAGTTCAATAAAATTTTGCCTGCAGTGTTAGTTCTCCACCTATGCTGACCTGTTTATGACCTCTTTGGTTTTCATGTAAGAGAACTAGTTTTCCCAGTAGATCTACTCGGAACAAACTTATTCCTTTCATGAAACTGCTCACAACAAGTACTGTGGATTATTTTGAGTAACCAGGTCATGACTTTTGGAAAGAGACGCTGGTTTTGAATTTTTCAAAAGTACTTTTTTGGTGCTATGAGCACCACAAGCCGAGTGTCATTTAGTTTGATTATTTGGAGAGAGGACACACAAAAATATGTATTTTTGATTTTGGGGTGAACTGTCCCTTTAAACAGTTTTCAGATAAATCTGATCACAAATAGTGACAATCTTGTACATACATATGAACATTTTAAAGTGGGCTAATTACAAGTAAATCTAAGATAAATGATATGAAGTTGGTTTTGATTGTTTCAGGATGAGTTGGAAATATAAAATCATCAAATCATACAGAGGGTGAGACAGTGTTGTGGGAAGGTGATCAAGTTTATTTGTGTTTCAGGAATGTCAAAGAGCAAAGTGAGTCAACATCACAGCTGCCTGGACGTCACTGCAGGCAGTGATTCAATACAGAGGTGGTGGACAAAATAACAGAAACACTGTTTCAACAGTTGTGCAGCAAATGATCAGATCAGTGAATCTCTCTTTATTGGAGATGGTTACAGGTGTCGACTGGACTCGATGGTCATTTCTGAGGCCACAGAAAGTTGTACTGGTCACAAACTGCTGCGTCACAGTTACTGTGGTTCTAAACAGCGAGTCAGCGTTGGTGAAGGAGGACTGATGCCCTACTTTGTATTATGATTTTGAAATATACACACATTTTGCATTTAGAAAAACATACACATTTCTACAGTCAGACAATAAATGTGCCAAAATAAATAACAAAATTAACAAAATGATGATTTGAGCTGCTTTCAAATGTAACTCATGCGGCTGTATTTTCAAAAAACAGAAGATGAATATAAAATATTAGCCCACATGATGTTCAAGTGAATCAATTCATGAAAACACTGTTGTTAGGCTGTGACAACAAAAAGACACTTTGTCCTCTTTTCCAACATGGAGAATTATTTTTCCTGCATTTTAACATCATGTTTGTACAGAAGCCCTGAGAGGCGAGTAAGAAACAACAAGGGAAATAAAAGTTTTATAAAAATAACCTAAGGTCTTCATTTTTTCCATCTATGAAACAAGAGGAGAAAAGATTGATTTTTGATTTTTCTTTGTCAGGATAAGAAGTGCAGTTTTTCTCCAGGTGTGTTTTAAAAGTGGTGCACATCAGCCTCTTGTGGCTGAAATAAGTATTACAACAACAAACACTTGATTATGAATGAGAGCGACTCCTGCAGGTACTGCTGCTCCTGTGTCTCATCTGACTGGTGGTTTATACAAATTCCAACATCCTTGTCATTTTAAACACATAAAATAATAAAACCATGTCTGTTCTGAGCCTCCAGCAAAGTGGATGAACCTGACATACAGCTTCCTTACTGAGTCTTCAGGTCATTTATTTCAGACATCTGTCACTTTTTACATCATTTAAAACTTTATTTTGTCCACGAGGCTGAAGTGCACCACTACAAACTCACCTGGAAGAAAACATTTCAGACATGAGGTTTTGACGCTTTCTTAGATCAGAAACACAGATTACTAGTTTTATTCAAGTATTCTACTTGTTATTCAGTTTTTTTTAACGTTCAGCTGTGGGTGTTTTTATTCCCGTGTATATTTGTAAAGGCTCCTAATCTGTATGATGATAATAAAGGCTTTCTATTCCACTTTAGATCTGACCTAAAAAATGGATCACTGAAATCTTTCTTTTTTCACTCATTTGCCTCTCAGAGCTTCTTCTATGATTCAGAAAGAGAACACAACACGACACAAAGGTCACATCTCATGTGAGAAAACATCAAAATCATGAAAATAAGACGGGGATGTTTAGATGGTCTCCTGTTAAATACGACCTCACTGTGGGGTGAAATGAAGTCAGGAGAAATATGATGAAATAAGAAAAGTAAAACTACTATTACTAGTACTTAATATTTTGTTAATTTTTTCATTAAAAGTCACCAGAATGCAGGAAACAAAGACTGTAAAACTCTGAGGGAAAACCCCCGGACCCTCGCTTTGGTTTTAAAATCCAACTTATTTTTAAGGTCCTCACCGTTGGAGAGCGTGTACAGATGTGATCTCCAACATATCATGCTGTATTCATCCTTCACATTTTGGCCTCTAATCTCTTTGTTGTAACTATGTTTTCACCTATTAAGAAAAAAAGGAGTAAAAAAACACTGTAATGACGACATAAAACATTTGGGAATAAATCAGAATAAATAAAGCAAAGTTTGTGGCCTTTGTTTTTTTGTGTGTTTGTAGAAACTTGCTGCTTGTGGACCATAATCCCACTTTGACGCAGACCTGATGTTTTAAACTTTTTCTTCTCTCATTTAACACGTTTTTCTTCGTGCCTGATGATCCATTTTGACGGGATTTTAGTTTCACAAAACCTCAAAAATGACCAATGAGTCAAATCAACAAATCAATAAAAAATATTCATTTTCAAACACTTTTAGACAAAAACATGAATAAACATTTTTCTCCCGTTTAGATTCCAGCACAGTAACTTTCTCTGAATGAGATTCTTTTGGTTTGTGTCGAACATGATGTAACTGAGACTCACATTCTTCACAACAAACAGCACAAATGAAACTAATGACACATACTTGTTCAGTATTGTACATAACATACATTTTTTGAGCAGTTAAACTTTTTTTAAAGGTCAGAAAATAACTTTTTCACGACCTGTGAGGAAATCTCATTATTTGACCTAAACATCAGAGCAGCCTCTTCTCAAAAACATACAGTGACAGAAAGAAATACAGAAAACCCTTCAAACGGAGCTCGTGATGGACTTCTGCTGTGATAAATCAAACTGAACAGGAGTCATGTCGTAACAAAGACTTTCCTCTGAACACGATCAGTGTTGAGCTGCCACATTAACTCTTCAACTGTAACAATAAAATAAAAAAATAAATTAAAAACAAATAAAAAAAACATGATGTAGCAGTCTATCTGCTGAGTTTCCCCTTTTTGTTGCCATAATTTGCTTTCAGTTAATCAGCTCTTCTTCTCCACACGTTGCCTTTGGCTTTTCTCAGACACACTTGGACACATTTCACCAAGAAGTCAAAGGTCAAACAGTCGGCGTCAGCTCCTGAAGTTTGGGCCACATTTGGTCAAAAAGAACTAACTCATATGAAGGCCGAGTTAAACTCGATATTGTTTAAATATAAAGATTTTTTTAACTGTCTCTCCTGGAAAGCATTTATAGTGTTGCGCTCATTCGCAGATGTTAAAAATGATGGAAATAGTTGTGTAACAAATTCAAACCCTTCCTACGTTCACACCTGGTAAATGACTGTGTAGTGTGGGTGTCTGAGGCTTTGTTCAGACTGCAGGCAGATCAGATTCTTTTCTCAAATCAGGACTTTAAGACTGTTCACACTGATATCTGCATGTGATCACAACAGATTTGTGTCCAGACATCACCACCTATCTGCGTGGGTTACTGTGGTAACGGTAAACATCAGTCGATACTGAAGTATCGGTTCTCGTGACATCCTGCAAGCGACAGAAGACACTCTGAAGTGTGATTCAAGCAGCCAGACTGAGACACGACTGCAGAAATCTGATTAGAATCACACTGCAAACCAACCAAATGTGGCTTGAATCAATTTGGAAAAAAAACAGCTTTTCATGTGTTTTTTTTACTGTCCAGACTTTCTCAAATCAATGTGGATATTACAGAAAACAGATTTGGGCTGGCAGTCTGAACAAAGCTTAAGTGTTAGCGGAGAGACAAGAGACCTTTCCACATGATTCAGGTTGTGTCTGAATGGTCTGAATGAAATGCTGATGTTTTCAGGTAGTAGGAGAAAATAAAAGAGAGAAAAACAAACTATATGATTAAAATAGCAGCAAAATAGCTCACAAACTTCCTCCACCGCCAATTCAACATTCTCGATCAAACGGCTGCCAACAGGCGCCGACTACAGCTGATGTGTCCAAACACGCCACAAACATTTCTTGTGATGGTCGACCGTCATCGGCGGTTCAACGATGGGCTGAACGACACCCTCAACAACACATCCAGATGCCTGCAGGTTTTTATGAGCCACAGGAGACTCAAATATATACAGTTACTCAACCTTAACCTAAAGGAAAGTCTTACAAGTAAAGGAAGTGAAACTATACTGAAACTGCCTTTCAAAATGTTCACAAACATGTCAAAATAAGTGCATCTGCAACATTACTTCAAAAGTAGCAAAACAATTTAGAAAATAGGAATGAAGATCCTGTTCAGCTCCTCAGATCAGAGCTGTCAGGGTTTGGGGTTTAGATCCACAGAGACCTTTTTCCTTCATCAGGCCGCTGATTTAATGGATGGATTTCCTGCCGACCGAACTGAACACCGCACGGTTGTATTTCTCATTACTCTACCCGAGGTTTGATGCTTCTAACGTGGTTCATCCAGCAAGACTTCACCAGACTGTCTGATGGCTGAACAAAAAGGCCACAGGTCTCATCTCTCCTGCAGGGTGGGGGACTCGCACCGACTTCCAAAACCACCAGCTGAACCACAGCACCTTCTGAGACAGACTTGATGGGACTGTCGGTGGAGAACTCCCTGCAGGTTTATATGGCACCAGTAACACGTTTTCTGATATTAGTTAAGGGCAGCGAACGATAGCAGCGTGGTACAACACACGTCAGAGTGCTTTGTGTTGTGGGGTCTTCAAAGATCCACGTCAAGATGTGTTCCATTTTTAACGCTCCAGAGAAGCAACAATTTGATCAAATCTGCTCCCAAATCAGCACGTTCCAGAGTGCTGACATTGTATATTTCATCTGTGCAGTGCGTCTGTTCCTGATGTTATGTGACGAGGTTGCTGTGTGTTGCCCTTTATGGAGAACTTCAGGGATGGTTCAGATGATATAATGTGTGGTTGTATGAGGCACTTAACCTACAGTAGACAGAGGTCGACACACCCCCAGTTTGGAGCAGCAGGAGTACCAATGTAGGAAGCTAAACAATGTGCTGCTGTGGACATGGTCAGCAGCTACAGACCTAACTAAATCAATATCAGTTTCAGTGTACGCTATATTTTGAATATTTTCACTGCTTTACTTTGCTGTCAGACAGACTTTTCTGACAAGAAACCACCGTTATATAAGCCAAACATTGTTCTGTCCAAACCAACCAAACTCCATTGGCAAAACTGGTCATTTTACCTCACAGAACACAGGAGTTGTTGGTCTGCTGCTGCCTCGATCGGTTGGTTTGTTTGTGTTACGGTGTAACTTCAGAGTTTCAAAGGTTAGTTCAGATTCACCAGAATCACACAAAAACACAAACAAACTAAAAGATCAACGCAGTGGTCGACCAGCAACTCCTGTGTTCCTGTGAGGTAAAATTCGTGATTTTGCCGATGGAGTTTGGTTGCTTTGGAGAGAACAATATTTGGCTTATATAACGGGAGTTTCTTGTCAGAAAAGTCTGTCTGACAGCAAAGTAAAGCTGTGGAAATATTCTAAATATAGCGTACACTTAAACTGATATTGTTTGTTTTGTTTTTTTTTTTTGTTTTTTTTTGGTGTTTAAAATGATCCTCTGACTCACACAACCACACTTCAAAACACCTGAACTATCCCTTTAACAGTACTGGGTTAAGTCCCACATATAAACATTTTCATGAAATATTTAAGCAAACTTGCCTTCAGGAGAGTCATTTTTCAGAACTGAAACAAATGTAGTTTTATATTCCTGTTATTGTTGGCATAAACCACAACAAACACAAGGGGGAGCCCCTCCAAAAACTGTTCACCAGATTGACTCTCAGAACTGATCAAAATGAGAAAAATGAATATTAATTGTTCAGCGTTGTTACAGAATCATTTTCTGTTGATAGATGAACAGTTTAGGCTCCAAACAAAAATCCCAATGATTCTAAAAATGTGAATATTTGGTGGTTTTCTTTCTGAGTATCTTTGGGTTCTGGTCAACTGTCAAAGATGGTGGTATGAAACTTCTGCCTTAAAGTTCTTATAGGAGGGACTTTTAAATGTAAATGATCACCCAGTACTGTGTTGTACCCATAGTGGGGCTCTTATGGCACTTTGGGCATCTACTGGAATACTGATCTGGTTTGACTCAGCAGCAGTAACAGCAACATAAAAAATTCTGACAAAATCAGACAAGCAGTGTTAAAAAAAATGGAATCAAATATGATGGCAGGGCGGAGGTGGGGGTAACAGCACAGTTTCCTCATGCTGCTTTCATGTCAGATAGAGGCCCAACATGGCAACTAGCTTACGTTTGATTTCTGTGAAAACACTAAAACTAAACCAAGGTGACTAGTCTGGTCTGTCTAGAACAAATTAAAACACACTACACTGAAATGCACATGGAGCTCAGGACGAGACACCTCTCCTTCAGTATCCCAGGTCCAGCTGGATTTTGTGCTCGAAAATGGCGATTAGCAGCATTATGCAGAAGCCCAGCAGGATGCCGGCGTTCTGGAGCAGGAAGAAGCCACAGTGGCTGAAGCCGTGGTCCCCGGCGTCGTTATGTAACATCTCAGGCACCTGGAGAGAAAAATAACACATAAAGTCACACTGATGTATGACTAGTTTCTTAAAGGGACAGTCTGGATTATTTCAAGGGTGGTTGTATCAGGTACTTATTGATAGTCTGTGTATCACCGACACTAGATGGCGGTCAGCGCGACCTCAGTTTGAAGAAGCTGAGAGGACCATCAGCATCAGGACCATCGACGTTAAGAAATGATCTGCTGGGGACAGAGCAGAATCCTGCAACCTCCATCCTACCCGACCATCAAAACCTCATATTTTTTCACACTGTTTACAAGCTGCAAACCCACTGACGTTATTCTCAGTCTCTGATCACAACAAATTTATCCCAAATGTCCACGGACTTTGCCTTCAACTATGTTTTGTCCTTAATTTGGCATCCTCCGCTGACTATTTTTGCCTTCATGTTATCAGTTTTTGCTAGCAGCTAGCCTACATTGCTGTCAGATATGACAGTGATGTCCCGTTGTTTGGAAGGATGTGAGGTCACGGGTTTTGACATAGGCTTTCACAATAAAATCCTTCACCTGCAGTTCATTTTTATTCATGTCAAAATCTAAATCTGTGTACAATATATTAGGAATATTTTCACCATTCTACCTTGCTGGACGAATACGAATACGAATACGAAATACTTTATTGATCCCAAGGGGAAATTCATTAAATGGATTAAAAGCCAAACATGTGTCTTCTCACCAACCAGACTCTGTGGGCAAAAATCAGTATTTCTACCTCACAGAACACAGGAGTGTCTGGTCTACAGCTCCCTCCATCGGTTAGTTTATTTGCATTATTCTGTGACTTTTCTGTGGGCAAATCTCAATTGTCCTTTTAAAAAAACAATTAAAAAAAATAAGGTTTTCCCCTAAAGTAGGGCTTGAATGATATGCAAAAGACCAAAGAAAAAAAATCTAAGGATTCATTCATCATTTTAGCATTATATTTTCACCAAAGAAGAAATAAAAATGATGAGGATGTTGGAGCCATTTGTTGACCAACAACATCTGAGTGAACGCAGCTTCTCTGAAGTCCTGAACTCATCGTGAGGTTTGTTCCAGCTCTGCTGTGAACTAAACCAGCTGACTACAGGATGTATTATTGCTGGTTAGCTACAAGACGTCATTATTTTAAATGGATGTGTGTCTGTGATTTAATTTATTCATATTTTAGTGTTTGTATTACAGAGTGCAGTGCAGACCAGCGGCCACAAGAGTTCAGCCTCGGACACAGAAGATTTGCTGTGTTTTCCAGACAGACAGCAGCGGGTTGTGACAGCTCACGTCTCTGTGTTTGTTTTTATAAACTTATCATGTGTGTAGGTTTAAGTGTGTGTGTGTGTGTGTGTGTGTGTGTGAAGAGGCCATCTGGTCCTGAAGGCTGCTGCTCTCTGACAGACCGAGCTGAAGCACCAGTGACTCGGTTGAGACCTGTTGAGTCGACAGAACAGATGCTGCTGACTGGATGAGAGCAGATCTCCGATCTCTGAACTCAGTGAATAATGAATCATTTCTGTTTTAAACGGCTTCCTCAATATTTAATTTATTCTGTCAGACCACACAAATAGATTTAACATCATCCTAAATCCGCAAATGCATCTTGGATTTGTTTTCTGAATGTTTTAACACAGTAATTATAGTTTTTCCTCACTGCTGGAACCCTGCACCTTCAGTCATGCCTCACACCCGCCAATGTCTGTGCAGAAATCCATGTAGAAAGGATCATCTGACACTAATTTGAAAACGTTTCATTCATGTACAGTCTTTCAGTCTGGAACAAAGGTTTTTCAAACTAACTGTCAACTATTTTGATAATCAATTCATCTGTTTGAGTATTTTTTTTAAGAGAAAAGTCCAAATCCTCTCATTTGAGCTTCATAAATGTGGATATTATGTGGGTTTTTTACTGTTCTATATCAGTAAACTGAAGATGTTTGGGTTGTGGACACAGCCAGACATTTGAGGACGTCATCTTGGGCTTTGGGAAACACAGATCAAACTTTTTCACCTTTTTCTGACATTTTATAGACCAAGCAACCAATTAATTAATCAAGAAAATAATCTGCAGATTAATCAATCATGAAAACAATCATTATTCTTTCTTTTTGTGTGAACACATGCTTGGAACAGGAGACTATATAGTCTGAACAGGAGACTTTAATCTCTGACAACTGATGATGTGTCAGAAAGCACCGAGCTGACGTCCACCACGTGTTGCTGAATGTCTGCAGCACTGTTGTCTCTCAGTATAAATAATGTTCTAAGGATGAGGAAACCAGACTTCTGTCTTGTTATTTTCTGTCGTGCAGCTGCAGAGAACACATGCTTCTGGACAGCTTGTAACTGTCACATGCTGATGTGTTGTTTGCGATGCTTTTCGAGGTTACGGGTTGTGTAAAGCAACAATAAATGTGTGTCCTGAGTTTGTCACACCACAGAAACATGTTATTAACCACCCAGACAAATCTGAAAGCTTAAAAATGCTACGTATGTAAAATTAGGTCTCATGATCATGAAAAAATTAGCAGTTTTCTCTGCTCTGAAATGCTGAGGGTGTGTCCACTCCACTGTCTCAGTGTCAAACACATGAAAACCACCTGAAACATGGACGCTCTGTCCAGCAGCTTTAATGGACATGTCTCAGTCTTTTCACATGTTTTCAGCAACTATATTCCAACATGTATAATGTGTTTAGAAGAAACCGTTACACAGACTTTAACGCTGACTCACCATGTCCACCAGAGCCACATACAAGAAGAGTCCGGCTGTGAGGGCGAATATCCACGTGGAGATGTTCTCTGCGTAGTGTCCGATCAAGATACCCGTCACCATGCCCAGGTAGGCCATCATGGCCGACAACACGTTATAGAGAATGGCCTGACGCACCGTCATACCGGCCTTCAGCAGCACCGCAAAGTCACCTGGAAAACAGAAAAATACTGTCAATCACATCATGTACGAACAACATCTTAATGCAAGTATAAACAATGCTGCACATAAATATCAAGATAAAACTGTGATAATTAATTATTTTATTATTAGACTTCACCCAGTCAGACTTATGTGATGTTGCAGAGCTGAAAGACTGAGATGAGAGTGAAGTTCTTACCCAACTCATGAGGCAGCTCGTGACAGAAAACAGCCACAGACGTACTGAGACCACTGGACAGACTCTCAGTGAAGGCAGCTCCTGCAGAACGACAGCAGGGAATATTCAAAGCAACTCTACATTATAATATTACACACGATACTAAAGGTTTGAAGGTATGACAAAGTAGAAACTGTCCCAGCCTGACGGCCATCATGAAATTCCTCCCTAACAGTGAGACTGACCGATAGCCAGGCCGTCGCTGAAGTTGTGCAGACCGTCTCCCATGATGACCATCCAGGCGAGCGTGGCCACGCCGGCCTGCTGGAAGTGCTGCTCCGAGTAGGAGTGTGAGTGGCTGTGAGGGTGGTGGTTCTGGGAGTGGTGGTGGTGCAGGATGTGGTGGTAGTCGTGGTGGTGGTGGTGCATGCTGTCGGCCTGGCCCACCGTGTCATGGAAGTGGGAGTGGCACTTGTTCTCGCAGTCCTCGGCGGTGTAGACCGCAGCCCCCGACGCGCCGCCGTAACCCTGCGGGGACACGACAGATACCTGCGGCGCCAGCATCACCTGCTCCTCCTCCGCCACGCCGCCGTGCAGGCTGCTCCCGTGGTCACCAAACAGACCAGCACCATTAGTCTCCACATCTGGAGGAAGAGAGACAAACACTGACGTCAGTTTTTATAAACATTATTGTCCAAAATGATACAGAACAATTAGAAATTATTATAATATGTATCTGAGTGTTTTTCTTAATTCACTGAAAAAATCTCTTTTTAAACGGACAAATGTATATTTTCACAAAGCTAAAAAGTGTGTTTGTTTGTTGCGTCTCACCCTCAGCTGGCTTCAGGTCGTTCTCTTCCAGAGCAGGCTGCTTCTCTGGATCCGCTTTGTCGTTCTGATCCCACTTCTTCTGGATCTGTTTGGACACAAAGGGAACACCTTGTTTTCATTTCATACAACAGCACGAACAACCACAGCAACAACACCACCAGCATTAAACCTCATGTTTCCACGGTGATTACAGTCTTCAACCTGCAGCCTTTAACACCAGGAAAAGACGACACCTTTGACATGTCCAAGAATCTAAGACCACATGTAGGTTTACCTGCATTTTTATAGCATTTTTCCGTTAACTGTCTCTCTGTACTTTATACAGCTTATTTTTTTACTTTTGCACTCGAGCTGCAACAGTTAATCAATCAATCGATTATTAAATTAATCGCCAACTATTTGGAGCCATTATTGTAATTTTTAAGAAAAAAAAAATTCTCTGATTTCAGCTTCTTAAATGTGAATATTTCTGGTTTCTGATCCTCTTGACAGTAACTAAGATCTTGAGCT
Source organism: Lutjanus argentimaculatus (assembly GCA_034769285.1). Taxonomy (NCBI): domain Eukaryota; kingdom Metazoa; phylum Chordata; class Actinopteri; order Lutjaniformes; family Lutjanidae; genus Lutjanus; species Lutjanus argentimaculatus. The sequence goes on along the minus strand of JAWZSL010000043.1, from coordinate 1,027,253 downwards.
GTGAGTAAAAGACGTTTGAGGACGTCATCTTAGATTTTGGGAAACACTGATCGACATTTTTCACCATTTTCTGATATTTTAAAACAAATTAAAACCATTAATCGGAAAAATAAACGGCCGATTAATCAACTATGAAAGCAATCACTAGTTGCAACCCTCTTACATACTTTATATTTCTTACTTTTGTAACTTCATATCTTCTATTGCTTTATTTTGTACCGTCAATTTAATTGCTACGGTCCGTTATTATATTTTTGCTGTATCTTTAATCTCTATTGTTCATTTTTGTACTTTCTGCAGCTTCTGTCACTACGACCTTTTATTCCTGTCTATTTATTCCTTGTAAATATGCGTGGCACCATTTGAGGATGATGCAACTGCAATTTTGTTGTGTCTGCACAATGACAAAGTTCTTGAATCTTTAAGCTCCAAGCTGATCAAACTCTGACCTTCTGTTTCTTGTCCTTGTACATCTTCCCCAGCATCAGGAAGTGTTCGATCAGAAACATGAAGTAGACTCCACTCAGAGCCGTCAGGCCCTTCCACACGGCGTCCAGGTTCTCCCCGCCCTCATCGTGGAGGTGATGGTCCTCCAAGGAATGTGTCCCAGAATCCTCGTGGTGGTGGTGGTGGCCTCCCTGAGACTGAAGCATCCACAAAAAGAAACACGTAAAGATACGGATGAGACGAGGCAGACGACAGAGAAAATTCCACCGACATGATCATGATTCAAGCGTTCTTCTGAATCTGGATGTGATGAAGTGAATCAAACTCTGAGGGAACAAAAGTCAGTAAATGTTGGGTCAGATTTGTTTGTTTTTTTTTGTTGACATAATCTTTGACCAGATTGTTCCTGATTAAAATAGTAAAATTTTAGATATTGCAGCTTCTTCTGTTGAACCACATTACAAAAAATGCTTAAATTCAATAAATATAATAATATACTTTAAATTAAATAGTGAAAAATGAAGTGTTCTAATGGCAATAAAACAATAACATTAATACTCATTAAGTTCCTGTGGTGGAAAAGGCCAAACAGCCCTAAAATTGAGACAAAATTTAAATTTAATCTGACAGGACTGACAATGTGAGGTTTCTACAAGGTGTCAAATGAAATTCACGTGGTAGAGAACTTGATTTGTAAACGACTGGATGTGCGGCGCCACGTTGACTCACGTGGGGGATGAGATGAAGGAAGGCGTCGCCGCTCAGGGTGCCGACAGCCAGCGCCACCAGGAAGCTGAGGAGGAACTTGAAGAAAACTCTGTTCATGAGCGGGATGAGGACAACGCCGAGCAGCGACAGCAGGCTGATGATGGTGATGGAGATGATCCCGCCAACCCACGCTGAAACGCACAAATCAAACGCTTCAATAACTGACAAACACAACTTCAAAATGTTTTAATGAAAACCTACAAATACAAAGATTTATGCTCCAAATGTTACAGTCTTATTCTTTCACCAACTTACCTATTGTGATGCTTTTGCCACTTTCTCCATCTGAGCGCTCGCTGTGGTTGTGGTGCGAGTTGTTGTGGTTGCCATGGTGACCGTGACCATGTTTATGGTCTGGAAATGAAAAAAAGATCAAATCAATCTAGTTTTATATCTACAATCTACAAAGCTACAGCAACAACTTAATGAAAATGAAACAGAATCACCAGTCACGCCCCTCTTCATACTTTATACTTTGTGTTGACAGTCTGCCAGGGTGTCATCACTGTAAACTGGTAAATCTGGATGGTCAGTGTGCACCTGAACACTCCCAGTGTGTCAGTCTGTGAGTCAGCAGACACACACGTTTCAAATGATGACATTACATGTCAGCCTGGATATCGGAGTCAAAGTCAACATTTGAGTCAGTTTAAAAATACTTTCTAAACCATTTTCCATTTTGATTTTTAAAATTTAGTTTGTTTTATTCAACAATCTATCACAGGAGGAGTGAGAGGGAGGTCGGACGTCAGAGCAGCAGGGACAAACAGTCGATGATTGGTGGGGCCGTGGACAGACAACCAGAACCAAGACGGTTTTGGTGTAATTTTGCTTTTTGCCAAGTTTGAATGAAGTGTTTTTGCAATGATAAAATGACTCTTCTATAAAGCAACTAAGTAAGTGAAGAAGTCTGGTGGGTTTGTCATGAGCGATAAATCAGCTGCAAAAAGGATCTTACTCTTTAACAAAAAGGTCTGTCTCTGTCGGGATCCTTTCTTAATGTTGTCAGACACACTTAGAAAAACAATCTGGGCCTGTCAGAGGGAAAAACAAGAACTTTTAAATGGATGGCCTTTGACTGTGTGCAGCTGCCAGGAGGGATTTATGTTGCAGCTCAGTTTTGTTTCTGCTGGCTGCAGTGTTCTGCCTCAATACTGGACTGAATTAAAAAACTGTTGTCTCCATTAGTCACTCAGTTTATTTACTGGGTCTTACCGAGTCTCCTGCTGATCCAACACAGCAGTCTGTTGTCTTTCTGGAACATTTTCATCCTTGTCCCTTACCTCTCTCCCCGTGTCCTGCGGCGCCTTCGTGCAGGATGCACGCTCCGCCATCAATCTGGTTGAGGAGGGCGGGGCAGAGGAAGCTGAAGTCCCTGACGGTCACACCCGCCTCCTGAGTCATCCCATGTGAGGAGAGGATGCTGGAGGCGTTCAGACACTGGAGACAAAAAACAAAAACTCAACTCAGTTTTAAAAACACAACGATACGTTGATGAAAAGTCATTGGAGACCTTTTATTTGACTTTCTTAGAGGTTAATTGTGGAAACATCACAACAGAACTGCACTGTAAACTAAAGTGTATTATTTCTTACAGAAAAACAGAAATCACTGCATCATGTTACAGGACTACAACATAATTCTGGCCTTAGATCCAGTTTGCACATTATTTTTGAATGGGAAGTAGCAGATACGTGATTTCAATTTAGTTTACAGTCTACTAAAGAGTCTAAAACTGTTAAATAAGGAACATTATTTCTGTTTTTGTGTAATTTAAAACAAAGTACAGCTCGTTACATCTTACTGCTGTACTGTAAAATAAAGTGCAGCCGTTATGTTGTACCTCTACACTGTCCGTGCTTCGGTTGCGAGGAAGATCCTGGTTTATGTGGTCATTATGATCGTGGTCGTGATCATCGTGATGGTCGTGATCGTAGGTCGTGATCGTGGTCTGATCGTGGTCGTGATGATCCCCCCTCGATGACTGCAGCTGCCTGTGTCTGAGTCTCTGTGACCTGTCTGGCGGCAGACCCCTGGTGGCTTCTGTGCTGCCGTCTTGTCTCTTATCATCTCCGTCTGGTTTCACCATCAGCTGGGCGCTGTACACCGCCGTGGTGCCGACCTCCTGAGCCGCCACAGTCTTCTTGTCATGCAGGTTGTGATGGTTGTCCTGACCTTTGGAGATTTCATAGGTCTTTGGAAACTTCCTGGGCTGTGAGGGATCGGCGTGGACGTGTTTCTGGTGATGCGAGTTGTTGTCATCATGGTGATGGTGGTGATGGTGGCCCTCGTGGTGGTGATGATGGTGGTGGTGGTTGTGGTCATGCTGGCCTGGTTGCTCGTGATGTTGCACCATGACGGTCCTGATGTGATTCAACCCCACGTTCTGTAGGAGACGCTTCAAACCGGCCAGAGAGATGGTGCCGTTTTCTCCGTATCTGAAACATCGACACAGTAAGTGTCAAAATCAATTCAATTATTAAAATACTGTGCAGCATAACTGGATTTAAAGCTGCAAATTAACATTATTAGGGTCCGGGCAGCCTAAGCCTCTAAAGTTCAAAATTTTGAAAATTCATAACAAATCAACCATATGTGCTACAGATTTACAACTTCCACCAAAATGTAGCCCCAAATGAAGAAACTTTTGTACATTTAAACCTATTGCAAATTATGAAGTCCATCACTCTGTTTTTTTCAAAAACTGTAAAACTTATTAAACCTATCTCCTCCCACAATTTTTGCTCAATTGACACCAAACTTGCTACAGAGCATCTTCAGACTGTCCTACAACAAACGATCCACACAGATTTTTGATTTATTGAAAACTGAGCCTACAGTGCATCAAAATGTTTGACTGTAAACGGTATTATAAACGATATACTTGCAAATTCTTGCTAAATACATTTTCAATGTTCATGAAAAAAAAGGACAAAATTTTGGAGTCATGGTAGATGATGTTTGGAAAATATCAGAATTTTATCTCAAAAACTGAATTTTTTACAGCATTTTGAATTTCACTCTCATGCGAACAATTGGAGTCAATGCAAAAATGCATTTTTAAACATCAGTTTTTCACTTTTGGAGCCAATAAATCATTGTTAAAAACTAATGACCAACATCTCCATGCTGTCTAGATGCAATTTGTGTATTTTGGGATTTTTGTCTCAATAACTGAATTTTTGACAGCCATTTGAAATCTGCCTTTACAGCTAACAGCTGCTGTCTTGCACACAGGTGACTGGCTTAGTCAATTTGTGAAGCTACAAGTGGTGTTTCCATTTGTCCAATTAGCTCAGTGAGATAGAGGATGGTTCTTGGTGTTGAAGGTTGTGAGTTCAAGCCTCAGCTTGTACAACATTTCCATATGAGAAATCTACCCAAACTTTTCACAAAGGTCCAGTCCCATGCCAGATGTCCTCAACTGGAAACACAAGACAATAGTCCTGATGGTGGCGCTACAGCAAGCCTCTAAATTTCAAAACTTTGAAAATTCACAACAAATCAACCATATGTGCTACAGCTTTGGAACTTTCACTTTGAAATGTTCTTTTCCATGGCATGGATGGCTGCTGCCTGGCACCCTGATCCTTGGCTTAGTCAATTTGTGAAGCCACACATGAACTGTCACTTGCCAATTAGCTCAGTGAGATAAAAGACGGACTTCAGTGTCAGAAGGTTTAGTGAGCTTCGGAAGCCTCAACATCTGATGTAAAATATGCAACAAAATTCTAATAAGCCACCTTTTCTTTTCCATTCTTGCTACAGCTATGCAAGTTGTGCCTTGTTGCTCCAGTAAATGCACCCAATTCTTTGCGCTAAAAATTTGCCAAACCGGCCCCGACCATTGCTGCGCAGCAGCTATAATTTTCCATTATATTTTTACCAATTGACTGTTAAATTGTCAGCAAAAAGCAAAGCTTCGAGTGATCCTTTAAATCGCTGATTTATTGTGATTTTATTTTTTAACTGTACAATCTTTGTGTTACTTCAGGAAACAAAGTTTACTCAGTAAGTTTCACGTTGTCTGGGTTCCTGTCAGGGGCTCACCTGTTGAACAACGCCTCCAGGTGTTGCCTCTGGCTCTGCTCGGCTCTCTGCGAGTCGACCACAGCGGATATTAAACGCGCTGCGCTGTTCGTCTCTGTGGTGGACGCGCTGCAGTCCGGCCCGGCCGACCCGCCGCCAGCGACAAACTTGTGGCGAGGAGAAACATCACGGCCAAGACGGCTCGACTCCTCCTCTCTTCCATCATCTCTGCCAGGAGGAAAAGGATGTTCAGAAACCGGAACAAGTAGCTCATCCTGCCATACATTCTTATCTAAAAAATATCAATACTGCAGTTTCTTACTTTCAAAGATCTGAATCGGCCCCAAAATCTCAGTATTAGTCAGGCTGTAGAATATTTTAAAAGGTTTATCATCACATTAAATTATTATAAAGTCAGTGTGAAAATATCTAAACTATCTGTCGATTTTGATTTGATGCTTCAGCAGATTCAAACTTTTAATCTCTACTCCTGTCCTCCAAAAAGTTCTTCATCAAGCAGCAACAAAACACATCTTTAAAAAGACTGAATTTAACTTCAGCTCAGATTACTTAGATCCACACATTTACATATTTTCAGACACACTAAGACTTCTCCTGGACTTTGCATAAATCCTGTAAACCAGACAATATAAAGACTTCCACAAAATAATTATAAGCAATTCAAATCATTCTGATGAGAAGAAAAATGACCAAACACAAACAGACACTATTTCCATGATGGTACTTCTTCTATGAGAGTAAACTGAATATCTTTGGGTTCTGGACTGTTGGTCAGACAAAACATGACAGTGGAAAAGTGGCAGTCAGTTTGGACTGCGGACATTTTACAGACCTACTGATGAACTGAGAAACTAGTTAAAAACAAGTTAAAGTCCCAAAAAAAAAAAAAATAATAATATTGAATCATGGATTTGGAGAATCGTGACACCCTGATGACATAATGAATCAAAAAGAGATTATTATAGCAGTGGAGCTTATTACAAATTCCCTTCTCAGTCACGACACTAAATTTAGAACTTTTGGCTCTGGAGTTTGGTTGCTGCTGCCTTCTGCTGAAGTTCACAGGACGACTGTGAGTGGACAGATTTCTGCTCCATGTAAAGCTGAATCATATCCCGAGAAATACTTACTTCACGCTAAAACAACCACAAACCCACCACAGTACCGTCTGATGATGAATCAAAAACCTGTGATACCTCATGCTGAGTGATTCTCAAAACTTTCCTGAAGAAGCCGTCTCAAAGTTGCTTGTTTTGTCTGATAAAGTCCTCAGATTGGAGGAGTTACAACTGGATAATGTTTTTGCAATTCTGTTGGAAAAACAGCTTTTCTTTTTTTTCTTTTTTTTTCAATTTAACAACTGTCAGTCTCACTTCCTTCCTCTGAGGGGAAAACAAACAGCCTCACAGTCTGTGTCCACTGTTTTACTTTTGCACTGACCTCTGTCTTGCAAATCACGGTCAGAAATAATCCATCATTTACAGTTTATAACTGCAACACACATGTACAAGATGGTACAACACAGAAAGATTACCACCTTATTACAACTGGAACACACTCGTCCCACTAAAGTTCTTCTTTTTAAAGTTTAAATGGTTTAATGCTTGGCCGGTTGAACAGTGGCAGAAGTATTCAATTACTTAATTAGAAAATTTAATTTAGAAATTAAAATACATCATTAATAGGGCTGCACACATTGGTAAAGTTGTATTGCAATTATTTTGACTGAAACTGCAATTGCAATACAAAAACTATTAAAATCATAACAATGTGACATTTGCTGGGGTCTGCATCAAACAAACATGTTTTCTTATATCTGGAGAACAGGATTGGTTTGCACAGAGCATCTCTGCAGGATTACAGCTCTTCATTATAACGCCTTTGCTCACACATTTTTCCTTTTTCAAAGAATTGTGATTAGGTTCTGGTTCTGCAATTTGGATATTGAACTTGCCAAGAGTCCAGCATTCAAAGTTCGTCCATAAGCATAATTGGCAAATGTACTTAAAGCGATAGTTCAGATTATTTGACAGTAGATAACAGTCGACACGCACCCAGTTTGGAGAAGCAGCGGCAGTACTGGTGTAGGAAGCTAAACAATGTTCTGCTGTGGACAGGGTCACCTCATATTAGCCGAATTATCCCTTTGAGGTATAAAGGAAAGCAAGTACTCACTAGGCAGGCAAAAAGGCCTCTGAAAGTAGATTAAAATATCATTATTACGTGGCTTCTGTAAATACTCTATGCTGATTGGTCATGACAGCATTCTCAGGTCTAAGGTTATTTCTGTATAACAGACTGTTGCCACAGACACCGTTCTGGGACTCTGGAGGAACAATGAAATCATTGTTAAATCATTAAAATCATTTTAAAATTAATATGTTTGGTCACATAAATGTGTGCCCAATTTTTTTAATCTAAGTTACCATGTAATAAGGGGGATAATGTACAGTGAGATGGCCGTTACTGTAATGTAATACACTGTATATTATCCCTTACTTATATAACTGGATTATTGTTAATTATTGTTTGCAGCATCTCTAATGCAGTTGGCTGTGATGGAGCTAATCCTGCACATTTTATGCAATGATGAAGTTTCATTTACTTTATAACAACACATCATATTTTACAAGTACCTCCAAGTTGCACTTTGGTACAGTAGTTGAGTAAATGAGCTTTATGCACCAACATCACACACTGTGGTTTAAGATGAACACACGTCTGACGTTTCTTTGAGGGAATTAACGCTCTTACACAATGGAACCATGATTACAGAACATGTGTCTGCAGGGCTGAATGACGGAAGACCTTTTCACGGATTATGATTCATTCCGGATATAATCAGAGACTAACTCTATTATAAAATAACACTTATTCAAAACAACAAAAGAATCCAATTAAATCTCAAATGATAGCGTTAACCCACGGCGGTGTTTTGAGGAGACATATGGAAACAGATGGAGGAGAAAAATAAAAAGATGCTGCCTGGTTTGTTGGAAGTTAAGCCGAACTGAAGTGCAGATTCTGAATGATTGGATTTTTAAAAAGCTCTCTCGCGTTGAGATTGTATTCGTCCTTTGGTCGGAAAGAATATTAAAATTTGCAGGTTTTCTGAATGAGGTCTGGCGTACGACTCCAACAACTGAAGCGAGGTTAACACCGGATATAGATCTACTGTAACACATCACTCATTAAAAAAAGAATCATATTAGATCACACACAGCTGATCACACTGTCTGCCAGCCAGCTTCAAACAAATGATAACGTTTGCCCACAGGTGTGTTTTCAGAAGACACGTAAAACAGGTGGACGGATGAGAAAAGTAGTGACAAGAAAAACTAGAGAAAACTAAAGGATGCTGCCTGGTTTACGGGATGTCGAGCCGAATTGAAGAGCACCTTCTGAATGATTGGATTACCAAAAATTAAATTGTGTTGACATGGTACACGTCCTTCAGCAGGACGGATAATAAAGTTGAGGTTTTCTGGACGGGGTCTGGCGCACGGCTCATACAAGTGAAGCCAGGTGAGGGCGGCTGTTTAAACGTCAGCTTAACAAAACATACAGCTCGTCACTGGCAGTGAAAACGGCAGATATTCAGGATTAACTGGTGATGGTACTAACATGGGGAAGCTTCCTCACCTCCTCCGTGTCTAACAGTGAATTAGCGGTGTTAGCCTCCCTGCTAGCAGCAGTTATTTGGTGTCATTTCTCGGAGGATGCTGCTGAAAGATGGCATCCTCCCGGTGGCTGCGGCCCAGGCTCGGGCCTCGTGCTGCCGCCGAGGTTCGGCCTCACTTTACGATCAATCAAATCATAGAAACATGAAATCCTTCTCACGCGTGTCCGTCTTTGGACTGAAACACTCGCACACACTGGAGGTAAACAGTAACACGTTGGGTTTGTGCGCTCTGCACCAGCCCGGTGCCGTGTGCACAAAGACGGCAAACCCGGAACAGAAGGCAGCCGCTGCCGCCGCCGTGCGGAGCGGACAGCTGCGGCTCCACACGGCCACAAATCACACCAAATCACTTTAAAATGTGTTCAAATGACTCACAGTGGACGTGAATACTGGTTTTATCCGCTCCGGTTGATGGTGAAGGCTTCACGGTGTGGCTCGGTCCTCTCCGCTCTGGTAATAAAGGATGTGGTGTGTGCCGCCTTCAGGGCCTGCCGGAAATCTCAGGGACTCTCCACACAGAGTGCAGAAGGAGGGAAAATTCAGAGTAAACCAAAACCCCCAGGGGAGGCCTAAACAAAATTTGCATAAAGCCTGGGGTCTGCAGTCTTTCTTATCGAAAGTTTTGGCCGAAAATTTTTCATTTTTTGGATTTGGCATCCATAGCTAGAGGTGCAATAATTAATGGAAAATTGATTCTAAATTAAGTAAACTATTTTGATAATAAATTGATCAGTTTAAGTATTTTCATAAGGATAAAAACACTCAAAATTCTCTGATTCCATCTTCTTCAATGTGAATATTTTCTGTTTTTTCGCTCTTCTCTGACAGTAAACTGAATATCTTTGGACGTGGACAAATCAAGACATTTGAGGACGTCATGTTGGGCTTTGGGAAACACTATCAACATTTTTCACCATTTTTTGACATTTTAGAGATCAAACAACGAGCCAGGTAATTGGGAAAATAAACAGATTAATCAACAATGATAGCCATCAGCAAAATTTAGAGGAAAAGACACTGAACCAGCTATGACACACATTTTAGTTGACAAAATAATCAAACTTAAAATAATAATAAAACTGGTGTATGGGCTGCACATTTTTTCTATTGGAGAACGTAACAATAACTTTACATGTGCAATAATGATAAATTAAAATGTAAAAAGTAACCATATATTAATTTTCATGTAATTTTTTTTGCCTCAGGGAGCCACTGGGAGGGGCAAAAGAGCCACATGTGGCTCCGGAGCCTCAGGTTTCTGGCCCCTGGCCCAACCAAGGGTGGAAGATGTCTTCCTTAATTTAAGTCAGAGGTTCTTGATTTCTTCTCAGCCAAGATAGAAAATATACCAGAGACTCCCCATGTATGTCCTTTGAAATAATTTGATGTGTAAATTTTTTTTATATGTGAAAGAAGAACACAAGACAAATGCAGTGAAAAGATATCAGACATATTAAAACATATTTGCACCATGTCAACACAGAATGCCCATAACATACATACACAAATATATATAAAATATAAGTTACAGAAAATAAAATATAGACCTGTTTAAAAAATGAATAAAACAGAGACACGAGCTTGACTGGTTTTGATAAAGATTCATATCATAGAATGTAATCAATGTACTGGCTTAGACTGATTCATTAATTTAAATGAATGAATGAGGAAACTTTTCACGAATCTCCTGGTGGCGTGCCATGGACGCCTGGGGCTCCTCTGACCTCTGTTTGAGAACCACTGACTGAAGTAAAAAGTTTATTTCTCAACCGATTTCAGTGAGTGGTGTTACATTAAGGGGTTATAATCTATGTTGAGTACGTTAAAAAAATAAATTATACTTTTTTTCTCACTCCATGTTGATCATAAGCGCTAGAATATAACTGCGCTCATTGAAATTGTATTGAGAAATTGTATTGAGAAATATTGTAGTGTTTTTTTATTCTGAAAAATGTGACAGTACTCCAATAAAAGTCCTGCATTGAAAACCTTACCTAAAGTATTTGAGTATTATCAGCAAAATGTACTTAGAGTATGAAATGTAAAAGTACAAACTGTGCAGTAAAATGTCAGTTTTTTACTATTATATGTGATGTATTAATTATTGATATCATTTATTATTATGGCTGCATTTGATGTATTTTACTGCTGCAGATGTTTAACTTTTAACTACTTTATATTAGAGTTTAATCAACAGCAATTCATCTTTTTTATGACCAACTTTTTATAAATGTAGAACTGCAGACCTGTAAACTATATTATATTACTCTTATGAAGCACATTAATGCTGATTTGACTAGCACATTTCTCAGTAAATTTATAAAAATCTGCATTTTGTGGGTCAAGAATGGCTCAAAACACCACCAGTTGTTCTGAAATCATCTTGAAACTGGCAGGGCCGATGCTGAGATAGAGTCGACTGTTTTGGACTGTCTACATCAGAGATTTAAGTTTAAAAAGGGCACAGGCTTGATGTAACGCAGAGCAAAAACCAGAGAAACTCAGAGGAAGTATTTTAGAAGCAGCACTTGAAGGCACCACAGGGACTTAAAGCAGACGCTGTGAAGGAGGATGTTCCGAGCAGAACATGTGACTGAGCTTTGGGGGCATGTGACAGGGCTGCCAGTGTCCAGGTCTGTGGGAAAGAAGAAGGGAAGCGGATTAGTTCAGAAAGATCTGGAAACTCTGAAAATTAGTGTTGATGCATATTTGCTTGATTTTATTAATTGTGCCTTTTCTTTTTCTTCATAATATCATCATTAAAAGACACTTTGGCTCCCTCAGATCAGTAGTTTGTGCCTTGAGATCATAAATGTACTAATTCATGCCCCTGAACTTATTAATTATATTCATTAATAATGTTTACCTTTTGGTTACCAACAAAGAATCATCTCATGAGGACTGACAAAACAAGAGCACCTCTCATCAGAGGTGGAATTTAACTAAATACTCAAGTACTGTACTTAAGTACAAATTTGAGGTTCTACATCTCAGAGGGAACAGTACTTTTACTTGACTACATTTATCTGACAGCTCTAGTTACAAGTTACTTTATCAAATACGTTTTAACATATGAATGTATTTCATATGTATTTCATATTTTAGAATTTCTCGTACGTACCGGGGTAGGTTGGGGACATGGAATCTGAGTGGGCGATGCTCAAAGCTTCGCTTGTAGAGGCTGGCAGGAGTTGTGGTCAGAAGGTCGTCGGTGAGGAAGCTGTCCAGCTGAACAAGGAGGCCTTCAGTCTGATTGGCCCAGGGGTCTCCTGAGCAGCAGAAAGGTACCGGGGACTTTTCCATTGTTACTAAACCATGCCGCGCTGATTTACATTTACATTACTTTACTGCACCAATCTGTGCTGAGTCACACCCAAGATGGATCGACTCTAACCTGACACGCCAGAACCATCTGGGAAGCCGTCCACAGAAACTGTTTGGAAAAGGGTGAGCACTTAAAAAAAAACAAACAAACAAACTCGGTACGTGGTTGGATGAACCATCTGTCACGTCTAACACAGGCTAACTTCAACCAATCAGATCAACTCACAGAACCAAAGCCAAAGCCACCAGAAGAACAGCAAAAACATATTTTCCATTGATGAAAGCCTTCAGTGTCGTTCTTTACTCACAGTATCTACGCTAACCTTTCATTGTTTGTTCGAGATGAGTCGTTTCCATGGACGCTTCTCGCTGTCAGCACACGTGCTTTACTCCCTACATTTTAACAAAAATATCAGTACTTTTTTAAAACTATTTTTTTATTCAAGACAGAAATGATGAGAGGGAGACTTGAGCGAGGAGAGAAAGTGAGGTTCAGTTAGCTTTGTGCCAAAACAGTCGGTAGAAATGTCCTTCAGAGGACGACTTTTTCTCTTATACCTTGAGTACATTTCAGAGCCTGAACTATTTCTCTTTTACTCGAGTAAAAAGTTGTACCGTACCTAAATGTCCACCTGAATAAAGAATGTGTGTATTTTTGGGACCTGATTACTCAATTTTTAGTTTATATACAGCATCTGGTGTGCATACATGTGCATACACTCATAACTGTTTTTATTGTTTCTGTAAGATAATGTAAATTTTTTTTATTTTATGCATTTTTGCATATTTTGTGTGTTTTATTATATGTGCATCCCTTTGAGGCATGATTTGTGATATCAGGCTGTAATAAACTTTGACTTGACTCAATAGTGCTTGAGTATTTTTAATACTTCCACTGCCTTTCACTGAGTTTTTCATCTGACCTCCAAACTGGAAAAGAATGGAAAGAAAGGTGCTATCATCAACATTATATTTATTTACTTCACTCTTTACTCCCATTCTTCTGTTCAAGTTGTATTTCTGTGTAAAATGAGGGTTCAGTACATCACGTACTGCACTGAGATAACACTAAATGTACTGTAACTACTGCATCAGCTGCTGAAAGCCTCAGATGAGATAACACCCCACAGAGCTAAAAACTGAGTCCACATGGATCCAGACATTCACCTGCCCCCCAGAACTGTAATCAAACCCGCCTACAAAACAAACAGTGGTTAACTTAATCTGCCAACATGTGATGTTTGTTTTCTTTTGCATTTGGGAACCAGCAAGAAGTAACTTCATCCACCTCCCAAGACAAGTTAAATATTTATTTTTATTACATAAATCCATGTTAAATAATACATACAATATCAAACTGATGTGAGTTATTTGAGGATCAGATTGTTTCTGGGACATAAATCATAAGTATTTAGGTCTGGGTTGGTGTTTTGTGGGTGGTTCTCACTGCCTGGTGTTTAACACCACATCACCACTGGACTCACCTAATATTTACCAGGATTTTTGTTAATGTCCAACCTGGGCTTGGTGACTAACAAGGGCTCAAGGCCAAACACAAACAAAATTAAACCAAGTTGACTTCTGCGGGGAAATCAGGCTGGAGGGGCAGAGAGGTGACTCTATAGACGCCACAGTGATCGCTCTGACTTATTGCTCCATTATTTCAACCTGGACGCCGTATTGAGCTGCGATATTTCTGGATAAAAGGCACAATATTGTTTCTCAGCTGATTCTAATGAGTTGTGTAGTATCCAAGGTTACAAGGAGAAAGCAAGAAAGAAACAACGACTCATTGAAATCAGTTGAGAAATAAATGTTTAGCTCTTCTATCTGCAGCTCCCCAGTTTACATGTATTTGTTCTCAGGTCAGTCTTGTCCTGTCTAATATGGCCGTGCAGTTGATGTACAATCCAAAACCTAATGCAGCATCTAGAATAATAAATCTTTGAATACTTGAGGCGGGGTTAAAGTATCAGTCTGGCGTTATTCTATCATTCTTGAGAACTGGGACAAACCCGTATTTTGAAAGGGTTTGATTTTTACTGTTCAATCATGCTGGAAAATAAAACTCTTTTCTGCTAAACCTTGTAACAGGCCAACCTCCAAATGATCAAACTTTTTATTAAATGTAGACATTAACTCCGTCAGATTTTCCATCTGACTGATCAACCTACAGTGAAGGACTTGTCCTCACTTGTTATTGTCAGTTTACGATGTTGCATGCGTCTTGCACTCCTGCAGGGTTCCTGCAGCCTGCCTGAGCTTCCCCGAGTCTGGGCAGGAGAGGATCAGGGGAAACAACCAGCTTCAATCTTATATTAAAAAGGATTTTAATCAATGTAAACTTGCTATTCAGACTCATTTTTGCTGATGCAGTTGCTACATATAGCACCTTTAAAACAGATGATGTGAACTTTCGGGAGTCTGCACAACTTCACTCAAACAGTCCCATTGTTTCTGGCCCTGAAGAAGTTTTCTTTCAGAGAAACTTCAGCAGAACTAGAACTCTGGGACATACAGGGGTGAATGCGCAGGTCAAAGCCTCCCTGGAAAGTTCTCAGTCTGCCCCTCAGACGTTCAAAAGAAGCTGAGAGCTCCTCTCACCAAACCCACAAGAACAATATTGGTTTAGGACCGACTGCTGGGTGGGTGTGTTTCTGTTTTTGGACAGCAAGAAATGCAGCTTCACTGAGGATTGAATTATACCCCCCCCCCCCCCCCCCCCCCCAGCCCGCCCACACACACACGCGCACACACAACACACACAACACAGACACACACACACACACACACACACACACACACACACACACACACACACACACACACAGTGCATCAGGGACAAAGTTGTATTTGAAGTTTGAGCTGCTCCTGGTACATCAAGCTGCTCAATTTGAGGTACTTGTACTGTACTTGTGCTGAGTATTCCCTTTTTATGCTACTTAATACTTTTACTTCTCTGTATTTTAAAGGGAAATTCACACCAATATATTAATTTGACCACTATAATTACCAGTTAGTTTGCAGATTTACATATTTCAGACACAACACATGATCATGAATGTGATGCACAACAATTAAAACTGCTTACATGCATATATCATAGGTAAAAATAATGTATAACACTTGGAAGGAATCCTTTAATTTTGATACTTTAGTATATTTTGCTGATAATTCTTTAGTACTTAGGACTTTACTTGTAATGTATATTTTAAATTGTTGTATCACCACCCTGAACACTGCAGCTATTATTTAATTATCTTTAGGAACTTTTCAGTGGAGGTTTATCAGATTTACCATAGTTGACATTAATGTGGATGAGGCCCTTTTCTCTAAGTGTAGCTTCTGAGGGTCTTCGACTGGAGAAATTCAATATATTTATATTATTTAAGATATTTTTATGCCTTCACACTGACAACAGTCATGGCTGGAGGAGGCATTATGTTTTTGGGTTGTCCATCTGTCCCTTTCTCGTGGATGTGATATCTCACCTTGAGGGAATTTTTTCAAAAATGGCACAAACGTCCACCTGGCAGATCAGGGACAACATACAATCAATCAATCAATCAAATTTTATTTATATAGCCCTTTACAATAACCAAAAAGGTACCCAAAGTGCTTTACAACAGAGCCGTAAAACAGTACATTAAAACGATACATAAAACAATACATAACAACACAGGTATTTGACTGAGGAAAGTGCCACAGTGCTGCAGGTAGTAGAAAGCCCTCCAGAAGTACATGAAAACGAACAGACAAAATAAGTACACCTAAAAAAGAAGACAAGACTGCCTTAGTCAGCATTGAACGCCAATCTAAAAAAGTGTGTCTTCAGCTTCAATTTAAAAAGGCCGAGATCAGTAGTGGTGCGAATGTCGGGGGGCAGTTTGTTCCACAGTCTGGGAGCAGCGACAGCAAAAGAATGGTCACCCCACTGTTTGTATCTCGACCTTGGGACTTCTAACAGAAGCTGACCCGAAGAACGCAGGGCCCTGCCATGATCACGGATAGTTAAAACCTCAGACAAGTAGGAGGGAGCCAGGCCAGTGATGGCATTAAAAACAAACAACAGAAGTTTAAAATCAATTCTAAAACGAACTGGAAGCCAGTGGAGTGACGACAGGAGTTGGAGACGTGAGATTAAAGACTGGCTGAGGCCAACATAAAGGGCATTACAGTAGTCCAGTCTTGAACTAATGAATGCATGGATTGCCTTCTTGAGATCCTGCCGACTGAGGAACGGCTTCACTTTGGCCAAGAGACGGAGCTGAAAAAAGCTCGTTCTAACAACAGAAGTAATCTGTTTATCAAATTTAAGCCCACTGTCAAATGTTACCCCAAGATTTTTTACAAGTGGTTTGAAAAAGGGGGCCAGAGTACCAGAGTTTGTTGTGAAAGCATTTGACATAGGTGACGTTCCAAATAAAATACATTCCGTTTTGCTGTCATTCAAGTGCAAAAAATTCAGTGCAAGCCACTGCTTTACATCAGTAATACAGTCCAGTAACTTAGTAAGTGCAGTCTCTTCGTTGGGTCTCATGGGCAAATATATTTGCAAATCATCAGCATAAAAGTGAAAAGACAGATTGTGTTTTCTTATAATTGATCCCAGAGGTAGCACATACAATGAAAACAGAATAGGGCCGAGAATAGAACCCTGTGGCACCCCACAAGGAAGGGGTGCATGTGAAGAGCAGAGGTCACCAATCATAACAGAGAAGCTCCTATTTGCCAGGTATGACCTAAACCATTTGAGAGCGGTGCCACAGATGCCGACGTACTGCTCTAGGCGAGATACAAGGACTGCATGGTCGACTGTATCAAAGGCCGCTGTGAGGTCCAGCAACACCAGCACAGCAGGATTCCCAGCGTCCACAGACAAAGTAATACCATTGTGCACCTTTAGCAGTGCTGACTCAGTGCTATGTCGGGATCTGAAACCAGACTGGAATTTATCAAGAACAGAGTTTATCTCTAAAAATGTCTGTAATTAATAAAAACCACTTTTTCTAAGACCTTAGAAAGAAAAGGCAAATGGGAGACAGGCCTAAAATTGGACAGCACAGAGGGGTCAAGATGCGGTTTTTTAAGGAGGGGCTAACCACAGCGTGTTTGAAGGCAGCTGGGACAGACCCTGAACTAAGACAAGTGTTTATAAAAACAAGCAGACTTGACCCAACAGAATTAAAAACCTCCTTCAAAAGCTTGGCTGGAATGATGTCTAAGGGACAGTTAGTGGGTTTCATGCCACTAACCAACTTAGTGAAAGCCGACAGAGAAACAATCTCAAACTGCTCGAAAACAGCAGACTGTGTAGGAGGAGCATCCACATCATCAGGGGACGTATCAATGTTACTGATATTCTGCCTGACTGATGCCACTTTGTCAGTAAAAAAAGAAACAAACTCTTCACAGGTTGCAGTGGAGGCATCAGACAGGACAGTGGGGCGTGGATTAATAACAGAGTCAATAGTACTGAATAACAGCCTAGGATGATGAGAGCTGTTGGTGATAATGGAGGACAGATATTTGGACTTGGCCTCCTTCAGAGATCTCTGGTAAGCAGCCAAACTGTCCCTTAACCAGCCCAGGGATACATGCAGTTTGTCCTTCTTCCACCGTCGTTCAGCCTGTCTGCATTGTTGCCTGAGCAGACAGGTGTGGTCATTCAACCAGGGATCGGTCTTGGTTTTGGTGCTTTTTTGCCGAAAAGGGGCAACAGAATCCAGAATCGCAGAACATGTAGAGTGGAAAGTGGAGAGTAGGCTATCTGGACAAAGGGGAGGAACCAGCCCACTGTCAGCATGCAGCTGAGACTCCCGGAAGGCAACAGCAAACTCTCCAGCCGTCGATGAAGTAAAGATACGGCGTCTGCGAGCAGGGGAAACAGGCTTATCGGCAGGTGTGGGGGGCAGCAAAGTCGAAAACAATGGGGAGGTGATCCGAGATAGCAGTGTCCACTATTTATCTGAGGGAAACTGAAAGCCCATGAGAAATAACAAGATCAAGAGTGTGCCCATGCTCATGTGTTGGTGCATTAACAGACTGAGTGAGATCAAAAGAGTCCAAAAGGCCTTTAAACTCATTAGCCAGCTGATTTGCTGCACAACAAACATGAATATTAAAATCTCCACAAATCAATAGTTTATCAAACTTTTAAATAAAATCAGACAAAAACTCAGAGAACTCTTGAATAAAGTCCTTATTAAATTTGGGAGGGCGATAGATCGTGGCACACAGCACGGGGGAGGCGAGGTCGATCACAAACAGCTACAGTTCAAAGCTGGAGTAATTATGAGCGGGTATCATTCGGCATCTGAAGCTCTCCTTAAATATAGCAGCCAGACCGCCACCACGACCGGCAGCTTGCGGGGTGCTGAAGCAGGAACAACCGGGAGGGAGGAGCTCCGAGAAGGTGCTGTTCTCACCTGGCTTCAGCAAGAGGAAATCCAGATCATGTGTTGTGAAGAAGTCATTCAAAATAAATGTCTTATTTGTGAGAGATCTGGAATTAATCAGCACCATGTGAGCTGAGCAACGGCCAGACTGGTGGGAGAAGTGGGTGAGCGAACGAAGGTTCCCCGGCACACAGCCCCGCTGGGAGGTCCGCACTAGCCGACAACACGGGAGAAGCACCCCGGAGTCCTGGAGAACCGGTCGAAGCCACCGATATCTGTGCTCCGTTGAGCTCCGCAGATGTAGCCTGTATCCGGGATCCGGCTGGTAAACGACAGGGATCATGGCTCGAAGAAGCCAGGTAAGATTTCAGTTTAATGCGGACTCCTCCTAGCTTTCCGCGTCTTCTGCGGCGACTGTTGCGAGGTAGCCAGCAGGAAAGACGCCATAGATGTGGCGGTATGAACACCAGGAAAGGCGGAGGTGTCTTTGAATGTCCGTCGTAGCCGCAAATTGGCTGTTTTTTCCAAGAGTCACGGATATTAAGAAGTGTCAGGCGATCATACACCTGCAGCGGTGACACACTCCGTATGACAGACAGCAGATTCAGGAAAAACAACAACAACAATGCTCTCAACCGTGGGAGACGGCCAGCCGAACACAGAGGCGCCATCTTGCCAAATGACATGGGCCGGTAGTACAAGGTCGGCAGTGTCCTGAGGCCCCAAGCTACCAAGAATCTCTTTTAAACTCGCTCTTATTTTTATTATATTTATTTATTTATTTTGTAATTGAACTACATTTTGTTTTGTTTCTGTTTTTTATCCCTGTTTTTTGGAAAGTGCTATATAACCAAAGTTATTATTATTATTTGTAGCAGTAGTATCATTATTATTATTCTTTTTCTGTAGTTGTAATGGAAAATAGTTACCTTTTTGTCTCCATCCAGATTACATAATGATGTTACATGTAATCCATTACTGTCCAAGCCTAACTAAAGACTATTACATGTATTGTTTCATTGTGTTCTTGCAACGTTTTAAAAGAGAACTGAGAACTTCTTCTTTCATTGCTGTCATGTGTTTTGACTGCCTGCGGTTCAAATTACACTGTTAGATTGAAGTTCCTGTGCTGAAAGCGAATAGATTGAGACAACTGTCCTCTGTGTCCCTGTGTGGGAAATGGAGCATCACTTTAAACCTCCACAAGGGGGCGATGCTTCACAATAAACCCCCTCTGTGGAAGACATTTATGAGAGAGGTGGATATTTGGGAGGAGACTTGCTGTTCTCATCAGGTTGTGACTGATGTTACTTATATTTTACATTATTGTTCATACTGATGCATCAATGCACTTTCTCTCATCTTTGATTTCGTTGTGAAATATTGTACAATTTGAACTCTTTGGGCCGACACACTGCTTGTATGAAAGAGGTCACAGGTTTTAATAAGCACAAAGTTAATCTGAAAAGTAACCAACAACTGCAGCTGTCGGATAAACTGGAATGTTTCCCTGTGAGATGGACTAGATTAGAAGTTTTAAGTAGCATTAAATGGAAATACTCATCTAAAGTACAAGTACCTCACAAGTGAACTTACACTGAGTGGCCTCTTACGTCCCTCCAGACTCAGACTGTCTGCACCAAAAGCTGTGATGCACTTAATCACGTTTTTCCACCTGAAGGGCGTCACAGAGTCTACATTCACACTCATCATCCTCTAGAAGGGACTCAGTGGTTTTAAACTTTTTTCTTTGGACACACTTTTTAAAAATGACACAATCACAATAGACCTCATTAACAAATCTTGGGAAGACTTAATTTGTGCATAAATGTATTATTTTATCTAGGGCTGCAACGTTTAGTCAACTATTTAACAAACTATTTTGATAATCAATTAATCAGTTTGAGTAATTTTGTACAGGACTCCTACAGAGCCCCACGGATTTTTGGAGTTTTTACATATCTTAAAAAAGCGGTTGCTAAAGTTGCTAAATCAGACTACAGAGGTTTTCGGGGACAGTAAACGTCATCAGGCTGAACACTGGTCACTTAGTGGTGGTGACATGAAGTCATCTGACCGTGACATGGTTCATTTATAGCCTAATATTTAGATCTGCAAGTTATTTTCATGATTGATTAGTCTGTTGATCATTTTCTTGATTAACTGATTAGTTATTTGGTGAAAAATGTTGATCGGTGTCTCTCAAAGCCCAAAGTCAAATTCTTGTTTTGTCCACAAGCTAAATATATTCAGTTTACTGTCATAGAGGAGCAAAGAAACCAGAAAATATTCACATTTAAGAAGATGAATTTGGAGAATTTGAACACTTTCTTAGAAAATGACTTAGAATGATTAATTGATTGACAAATAATTGATTAATCAACCAATTCTTGCAGCTAACATGAGGTTTTTACTTCTGGTGATTGCATTTACACCTCAGAAATCATAAAAGTGGCCTTCATTTGTGAGGATTATCTTGTCGAACAAAGCTTTTGTTTGCCACAGAGCTTATTTTCTGCACTAATCCAAAATCCAGATTTTCTGTTGAGGGAACCGGAGGCCGACTTCCAGGTTGACCTACAATAACATGTCATCCCTGCAGCACTCTATTACTGTCAGGTTTACTCCTACAAGATATTTGACTTTAGTTTTTTAAAATCTAAATGAAAAATAAAATACAGAAGCAAAATGTCAGCAGACTTGATTTCAGGAGTTCAGATGTTTTGAGTGTTTTGAGGCCTTTTGCAGGACAGCTGAAGTGTTGTGCTGCTCAGAATAAACTGATGTGGTGAAAATGTCATCACCTGTCTTCAATCTATCATTTTACAGATCTCGTTTCATGAAGCCATTCTCATCTCAACTTTGATGATTTCATTTTGATGGAGAATCTCTCACTTACCAGATGATTGCATTATTTCACAGAGAAAGCTTTTACTGTGTGTCTGAGAGTTTCATCAACTTTCTTTTTAAGGCCTTTAACATCATGTATGTGATGAAATTTGTATGACAGGATGTGATGAAACTTGACGCTCCTGATGTGTATTTTGAACATCTTCCTGTCTGCAGGAGAAACGTCAAACACGCGTCTCCGTCCTGGTGTGGAAGACGACAGCCGAGTGGAGGCTCCTTTGTTTTTCATCACTGCTAAATGTGAATAATAAATCTGATGACAGAACTTCAAAAGCTGCGATCAAAGAGAGGAGAAATCTGATTTTTACTGACCCTCAGCAGATACGATGACCATGATATATTAATGAACACTCAGTGGTTCGGTCAAAGTCAGTGAGTCAGTGGTTTCTGTCTCAGCTGCTGAGTGAAAGTCACTGTCTGACTCACCTTTAAGAGCTAAGAAGCCTCACTATCGAGACAAAAACAGGGCTGGACAATGAAATTAATTTTGTTGAAATTGCAAAATGACCTCGAGCAATTTTCAAATTCAAATAGTTGTTAAAAGCAAAATGTATATATGTTTAATGTATAATTAAATGAGATGTCCCTGCGTCATATTTTACAGACTTAAGAGAACATCTTTGTTTGGTACAGATCCCTGCAGAGAATCATGATCTAAAGTGATCATTACTTCTAGTATTGCAAATCATACTGCAGTCGCAATATTAGTCAAAATAACTCCACTTTAAATACACTGACAAAATATTTGTACTTTGTTACTAATTTGGACTTTAATTTATGTTCCATCTACCTGGTGGTGATTCACAATTTCTAGTAAACCTCGAAAACCTCTTTCAGTGACTGCTCCCTTTTATACCGACTGCGATTGTTAGTGGGAGGTGAAAGTCATTAAAGGAATAGTTCACCCCTACTCACCCTCATGCCGATTGAAGGTCGAGTTTAGTTTTTAGTCCACACAAACACTGCTGGAGTTTCACAGAACAGTGCTGCAGAATCTCCCAAACAATGGAAGTGAATGGTGACCAGTTATTAAACATAAAAAACAACAGAATAAAAACATAAAATGCCTCCATGCTGCTCATCTGGTGTAATCCAAGTCTCCTAAAGCCCCAACATGCCAAGTTGACTAAAAAAATGTTATTTACACTGTTTTTAGCCTGAATCTTTACTGTAGATCTTTAGCTTGGAGCCACGTTCATGTGCACATACACACTGTCTGAACTGGGTGTGTGTTGTGACCGTGTGCAAACGGCATGTTGGGATTTTGGGAGACTTGGATTACACCAGATGAGCAGTATGGAGACATTTCATGTTTTTATTCTGTTGGTTTTTTACATTTGAAAACTGGTCACCATTCACTTCCATTGTTTGTGAGATTCTGCAACACTGTTTTCCTGTGAAACTCCAGCAGTGTTTTGTGGACTAACAAAGTAAACTCAAACCTTTGATCGGTATGAGGGTGAGTAGATAATGACTGAATTTTCATTTTTGGGTGCACTATCCCTTTAACAACTGCCAGACTAAAAACAAGGCTTACCTCACCTGTTTCAGGACACATTTTGCTCTTTGTCGTGGCTCAGAAAATGACATCAATAGAAATGTTCGGACCAGAGCATTTGCAGATTAATTCCATACTTGATATGTTTTGATCCATGAAGGTTAGTCACCATGCAAAATGAATAAATCCCTGTTTCGTTTAGCTCCGCCACCATCTTGACTGTACATCATTGGCCACTGCTGTCACCACTATATGACTGCGTGGTCGCCATATTGGAAAGTTCAAGGACTCAGATCAACTGTACCTCATTTAATTCTGAAACAATTTTCATAAAATCTGGTTTGTTTATAAACATGATAGTGTTACATTATCTGTCTTTAAAAGAATCTAGATTCTGTCAAAGAATAAACTATTTTATGTAGAAATCAAGTTTCATTCTTGACCTTGGTAACAGCACTTTGTTAGCATTTATTAGCTGTTCTGGACCTTGTGGTGAGATTTTTTGATAAGACTTTAAAAAGGGATTAGGAGATTTACATACTTATTACTTATTATTACTTATTTATATATGTTATTTATTCATGTGTACTTGAACATATTCAAATAAAAGATTAAATAATATTCTTCAGTTTTTTTAATCCACCAGATGGACGTGTTCTGAGGCAGTGAAAATTTGACTTTTGCGTATCAGATAGAAAAGCTTGTGTCTCTGAACGGCACGTCCCAATTAATTCAGTGAAGTCATTTTCTCTTTGGCTCTGAATGAAGGGATTATTATTAATCACAGCTCATGGAAGCTTCGTATTTTTCATAAGTTCACTGCATGCACAAACAAAACGAAACAAAGCAAGAACTCAAATAATGAAAGGAGGAAAAGGAGTTTTTGTGTGTGTCTGATTGGGATCTACTGTTTGGAGGAGGAGGAGGTGGGGTGAGTGAAAATAAATAGCTTATAGTGCAGAGATTTTCCTAAGTAGATTCAGAAGAGATCCACCTTCTGTTATTTATTTCAGCTATCAGTGGGGTTCAGCCCTCTAGATCAGCTTCAATCTAACCTCCCGCTCATCTCTCCTCAGTGTGGTTTTACTGTTTCCCAGGTCTAAACTGTCTCTTCTGTTGTATTTCTTGTCTTCACGAGTTCATGAAAGCAGAGAAACCAGAGACTCCAACATCAGAGCATCAGTCTCCACAGACCTTCCCTGTCCCTGACTGTAGTTTCTGCCAAAAAGTGACTCCATCGGACAGCTGCCGGAGAGTTTATGTGTCGGTTACCATGGTTACCGTGGCTTTTGACCATGCGTTTGTGCAGCTACATTCCTGATCTGATTCAGATTTTTTTGACTCGGTCCAGATGAAGGTCACCGCAGGCTTTTTACCAGCTTCAGAGAGGATTTTAAAGGGTCAGTTCACCTAAAATAATTTAAAAAACACTCAAACATTGCTGTACTACAGTCTGTTTTTACAGGAATATGTAGTTAAGTAACAGTATATATTGATTTATTTATTTTACTTATTTCTTATTCAGATTTGATTATGTACATGTATGTTTTATGAGTGTGTAGCAACTGACATTTCATTGCACAACCCTGTGTTGTAAAATGAGAATACCATGAATGAACCACGGTTTGTTACAGAGGCTGGAGATATATTTGCTTTTTAATCACACAGTCTGCACTGCACATATTACAGGAGGACTCCACCAGAGGGTGCACAAGAGAACTTATAGACCCTGTTATAGCTTGTAAACAATGAGCAAGCTGCGCGTACAGTTTGGCAACAGAAGTACGGTGGAGCACAACATCTTGTCACTGAGCGCTGCAGTTTTAATGGTGTCCTCAGTCCATGTTTAGCTTGCAGCCGTAGATGCTGTTGATTGCTCTGAAACCGTCGTGATCCTGTCGGAATTCTGTACAACTTGAGTCGACCAGTGAAATAATGTTTCTGACGTATCGTGTAGGCAACAACCAGACATTTTGGTGATTTTGGTGTACATGTGGCTTTTTGATGACGTCGGCTGTAAAAAAAAAGGTCTTTGCTAGATGTGAAACACTTCACCATAATATTTTGTGGGAATTTGATCTCAGTGGAACAGCTCAGACATGTGATGACTGACAAACACGGTCCCCGCTGCCATTTCTTCCAACATTTCCTGCTGTGCACAGATGTACCAGTCTCAGACTCCTGACGAGACTCTGCCACATCCTCATACTGCCCCTACGCTGCCCCCACCGCTCGTGTGTATCGTGTATTTCTTTCTGAGGATGTGCACAACCAACACTTCCAACAGATGCGGGATACTCGAGGCAGCCATCATGCAGACACAAACATGTTGGCACTTTTCATGTGGATGTCCAGTCAGTGTTGATGCTAAATGTAGGCCCAACATGGAACTGCTCACTGCGAGGTCTGTGAATTATTTTGAGTAACCAGGTCATGATTCTTGGAAAGAAACACTGGGTTTGAATTTATTAAATGTATATATTTTTTTGGGGGCACTTTGAGATTTGATCTAACTGACACCAAAACAGTGTAGCTCAGGGGTGGGCGATTATTTTTCATAGGGGCCACATGAGAAACTGATCAGGCTGCCGTCAAGTTCTAATAATGGCCAAATCTCGAATGATGGAATGGTCAGAAGTTCTATTGTCGATCACTCTTTCTAAACTGCCACGTGATGAATTGTGGGCTAATATTTTGCCCAGGTTACAATGATAGCAGCAGCAAAAGTAGAAAAAGAAGAATATAAACAACATGGATGTGCAGCACTGAGTGAATAAAGTTACAGTTTTATATGAAAGATACAGTTCAGTGTCATTACCAATGAACACAGCACTGACCCCTTTTAAAATAAGGGTCTGATAACAGTTTAATGGTAAACAAAATGCTATTGCCTGTCCTATAGATTTTTAATTTTTGGTATCTCTGGCGGATGTTTAGCTCAGTTGGTAGAGCGTCCGACCTATGTATGGAGCCTGTTAGTCCTCTGCAGTGGCCACTGGTTCGACCCTTCGGCCCTTTGCTGCGTGTCATCCCCTCTCTCTCTGCCCTGTTTCCTGTCTACTCTCTGGCTGTCCTGTCCAATAAAGCCAAAAAACTTTTTTTTGGTATTTCCATGATGGCCTTACAGGACACATGGACACATGAAACCTTTCAGTGGGACCATCAGGACCCTGGGCTGCAAATAGCACTACAGGCCTGGACACAGAGACCGACTCTCACTGTATGTTGTACTCTGTACAATTGTTTTTGTGACAATATGGTTAGCATGCTCGCAGTACCACTAGCATGGCTGCAGACTCTTAATCTTGTCTAAATGTCACTCTTCAACCCCTTGAGGAGCACAGACACAATTCAGCTCACCTCCACTGTGATGGAGTGGAAGCCAAAATCTCAGTGACAGACAGAAGTGAAGCTGCAGGGATAGTGGAACTGTTCAAAGTTTAAATGTTTAGATGTCAGTCAGTCAGTCAGTGGGGCAGATTTGGTCAGACGATCCTCTCTTCAGCTCTGTGTGCTGCTAAACAAACCAATCAACACTGACAGGAACAACTTCTGTTCAACAAGACATTTTTCCGACTGGCTGATCTGCAGCTGACCAAACTCTGCTCTGAAAACAGCTCATTTTAACACACAGAGTCAGACCTGCAACACACGCTCCTGTTATCGCAGTTATCCGTCTGCTCCGCCTCTTATTTCACCGACTGGACTGATGCTCAGGTGAGTCGCTGCTCTCAGAGCTGCTGCTGCCGCTGTATCACTCCCTCATTGTTATTCAGATATTCAGCTTGTGTTTTCCTGTGCCGGCTGTATACAGCAGCAGCGTTTGTTCAGACTCTGAGAGGAACAGCAGTCATTATGCATGTGAGAGACAGCGAGGTGGCTTTTAGCTGAAATTGTCCGCCCACGCATGTTGTTTTTTTACATTTTTTCCCGTCATGTTCTCAAGAAATGCACTCAATATGTAAACGAGTCTGACACTCAGACAATTATTCAACTCAGTGGTTCAGAAGCACGTGGTGAAATGTGGTGGCATTAAATGTCATTTTCAGGCCTGTTCATGTTCTGGTTCTGTCTTTTTTCATTTAAACCTACACCACTGCCGACATCAGGGAATTTAAAGTGATATTCCACCACTGAATAATAGTCCACTCAATATGTACTCACCCCTATGCTGATGTGAGGATGGGTGAAGATCTTCAGGTCACAAAACAATCCTGGAGTTTCAGCAGAAAACAGGGTTGCAGCTAATGGCAGTGAATGGAGACCAAATGTAAATGTAAAAAAAAAAAAAACACAAAACAAACACAAAATGTCTCCATCCTGCTCGTGTGGTGTAATCACCATGTTTTTAGCTGAAATGTCAACTGTAGCATGTAGCAGGTAGCATGCAAACATGGCGTCGATCTCGTGAGACTTCGTATATCTCTTAATGGACGCACGTGTGAAAATCCATCCATCCATCTTCTTCCGCTTATCCGGGACCAGGTTGCGGGGCAGCAGTCTAAGCAGGGATACCCAGACTTCCCTCTCCCCAGACACTTCCTCCAGCTCTTCCGGGGGAATCCCTAGGCGTTCCCAGGCCAGCCGAGCGACACAGTCCCTCCAGCGTGTCCTGGGTCTTCCCGGGGCCTCCTCCTGGTGGGACATGCCTGGACCACTCTCCCAGGAAGGCGTCCAGGAGGCATCCGATATAGATGCCCGAGCCACCTCAGCTGGCTCCTCTCGAAATGATGTGAAATGTAACAATATCGCGAGACATTTACATTTGGTCTCCAATCACTGCCATTAGCTGCAAACCCTGTTTTCTGCTGAAACTCCAGGATTGTTTTGTGAACTGAAGATCTTCACCCATCCTCACATCAGCATAGGGGTGAGGACATACTGAGTGGACTATTATTCAGGAATATCGCTTTAAGCTATATTCTGATCCTTTTCCATATAAAATAAAACAAGTCCAGTTACTTAGAGATTCTGTTACCTTACTTGAATATTTCCACTGAAGGAAGCTTTTACTGAAAACAGTGAACAGATCCTTGAATATGTCATTCACATGGATTTAAAATCAGTGAGACAAAGCATATAGTTTTTCCACATAGTGTTAGTGTGACCACACAGATGCTCTAGTGGAGACTGTCACAGTAACCTTTAATAACACTGCAGTAAACATTTTTACAGCCCTCTGTCACTCTTACACTACATTTGTTCATTTGTACCCAAGCACACAAAACTATCGATTACATTTCATCACTACTTTTATGAGATACCGGGCTGCATATATGCTACTCTGACTTGGAAATCTGTCTCAGGATCCCTCAGGAGAAGCTGGAAAATGTTACTGGGAAGAGAGATGTCTGGACTATCCTGCTCAGACTGCTGCCGCTGCGATCCAGCCCCAGATGAGAGGCAGAAAAAGTACTAATGGATGTGCTAAACACTGGCACTTTTTTTCTCATTTTAACTAACATAATGTTGAAACGATGATAGTGTTTTCAATTCAATAATTCCATTTTGTTATCTCATGCTTTGTCCTCATTGAATCAATGAACAACTGCTGAATAAGGTCCTCATGTCTGCGACCTGCCTCTACTTTACCCTCCAGACTCTGTTTTCTCAGGGTTTTCTGCTCCAACATGCAAACAGAGGCAGCGGTCACACGGCAAAGTCCTCGAGCAGCTGACGAGCGGCGACTCAGCAGCTGTCGATATCATTTAGTCTGATGATGTAGACGGCTGAGAAGAACAGATTCCCATCAACCCCTCTGATCACCATCACAGACTGAGACAGACCAACAGAAAGCATGATGAGAGCGTCGATTGTCGCTGCCCTTTGTGCTCAGAGTGTTTTCATTTCAACATTTATCTAATCAGGACACGTCTGTGCCCTAATGAGACACTTCCATGTGTCCTCTTTGTCCTGTACTAATGCAGAGCTCGCTCAAAATGTGCCCGTGTGGAACAGGCCTACTGCTCAGCCTCTGGTGTTGCTGCCTGCAGCTTTTTTGAGAACTGCGCCTCCAAACTGATTCACACTTGACACTGTACTTCCTTCAGTCCTGAGCAATACACCTGCCATGGCATAGCTTTGTTCCCTAGCAATGTTAGAGTATAGGGTGCTGAAGTCACACCCAATCAGGTGTGCCCTAGAGGGCCTATATTCGGAAAAAACTATGAACGGTAGTCTATGGCGAGAGACTCAGTTTGAACTGTGCCACAAATTACACGTGTTGTTTGTCAATTTAAACGATGCCAAGACACATTGTGCACATGTTCCAGCAGCGTGACTTTGTAGTAAAAGAGTTCAGGATTTCCTGTAGATGGAGTAGGGGGGTGCAGACTGGTCATGCAGATCTGGGACCAGCTTGTGTGCAGAAAAATCTGGGCAGCTTGTACGGCTCAGTTTTGGACATGCAGGGCAGTTTGGTTGTGTCTGGGCACCAAAACTACTTGGTGAGAATGAGGAAAATGGTTTGGATTAAAAGTTGCAAAACATCAAAATATAATGTTTAGGGGTGTCACCAGAAATGGTCAATGCCATAGTTTGAAGCGTAGGTCCACTGATCACCGACCGTATTTGAAGCGTTGGGAGTGATAACAGTCATTTATATCTGGCAATGGTGGACAAATCATGCTGAGGTCTAATTTTGCCTTTTTCTTTGGATCAGAAGGAGCCTGGTGTTCATGAATTCAGTTACGATGTGGGGAAAACTCATTCCAGTGTTTTTAATTCAATTAACTAAACTTGATTTATCCCAGAGGGCCGTTTAGAGACAGTTTTGTTTAATATTTTCAGGAGTCCTTATCGCCGAGCTGCAGCACTCAGTGTTTTCTGATCCTCTGATGCAGCTCTCCAACCATGTTATTACCAGGCAATATCTATTTCTCTGATCCATGATTACTGCGTGGGTGACTTGTTTCTGATAGGTCAACACTGAATTGACTTCAGAACATGTTGGGGGGGCTCAAATCAATACGAGTTGCTCTGGTAAGCCAGCGCTCTGACCCGTGGCTCGGCTAAATCGATTGTCACCAGGAGGAGGATTCAGAGGGAGCTGCTGGTGGGGGTTGGTGGTTTGGATGGTGCTGGTGTAAGGTGGGGTGGGTGGGTGGAGGTTTGGGTGGTGCTGGTGTTATGAAGGATTAAATCTGCAGGTCTCAAATCGGTCCACTTCATTAGCACATCGACAGACTGATTGAGTCGGCGGCGCTGAATGACGATCGATGACGTGAAGTGGAGAGTACTGTACGGCCACAGTCGGGGAGAGCAGAGGATGATGGGAAACAGCCTGCACAGGGTTGGTGTGTTTGAAGAGAAACAGTGTCATTTGTCAGCATCACAGACTGAAGAGATTAAACAAAAACAAACGTCCTTCTTTCAGAAAATGAAATGAAAGATATTATTTTTACATGTTTAAGTTTTAAGGGGGCTTATAAATG
The DNA here is from genome assembly GCA_034769285.1 of Lutjanus argentimaculatus. NCBI lineage: Eukaryota > Metazoa > Chordata > Actinopteri > Lutjaniformes > Lutjanidae > Lutjanus > Lutjanus argentimaculatus. Next base: position 996,743 of record JAWZSL010000043.1, on the reverse strand, counting down.
TTCAAATATAGAATGAAATATCAACACTTATGAATCCAGTCTGTGAGGAGGTCTGCAACCTTTTTTTCCCTGGAGCATCAGTTATACTCATTTGCATTCTTTCTATTTGCAACTTTTAATTTTGGTAAATGTCTCTTCTCTGGTATAAGTTTAACATTTTTTCTTTTAACAACCCAACAGATTCAGCTTATACATGCTCATCTTTACCAAAAAATAATAATGAGTCATTATCATAGAGCTTGAGAGGTCACAGAGGTGTGGATGGCTAATTAACCTACTATTTTTACAGCTGTGTATCTGCAAGAATCAGGCAATATGATACGTATCATGACACAGAGGTTGTGATTCATTATACTACAATATTTGTGATACTGTAAGCAAGGTGATATATTGCTATTTTTTAAATCTAATTTTAGGAAAACTGTCGTAGTGTAAAGGACACACCACCATATGCAAAAAATCTAAGTTAAAAAGTTGATTTTATTCAATCAGAACAGTGAAGATAGATAACAACACTGCTATCTAGTGGTCAGTGGTTTGAACACAATAAATTGAACCAATGACAAGAATCTTTGCATGTATCACAATATAACACAGTGTTTCTCAGATTCAATACAGTATCACAAAACATAATATCACAATACTCAAGGTTATCAATATTTTCCAGTCCCCCTGCAGGAAATTACAATGTGGTGATTGCAACAATTGAACTGAACAAGTGGAGCAGCTTTGGCTAATATGGCAGATTTGAATTTAAAGCAGCAGTTGACAGATTCCACATCAATAAAAACATGATGCAAAAGATTAAAAATGATATCACAGCTTTATTGAATGTTTCAAAATAAGACACCTGATGTGTGACGTCACCAGCTGTGATGTCGGCAGCACAGTCTGTCTTTGAAAACTGCCGCAGGTGGTCGTGTTTCAGTCGCATCTATTCAACGTCTGAATGTTCGTCTTCAGTTTCCTGTGATCCATCAAGAGCTGACAGCAATCTGTATCATTAGAGCCTGAATGTTACAGAGACGTTTCATTTGTACATCATCACATCCTGTAATTAGATCGCAGGATGAAATCAAAGGTAAAGTTATAAATGATCCTCCTGTGCTGAGCGTCCTCCGTGACTCATCTCAATTTAATTTTTTTAATGAGATTCATCGACTATTGTGATCGGACAGGTTGTCTGGAGATGGAAACGTTGCTTCTTTTCAACGGGTTCATGCTTTCAGCTTTCAATTAGCTCGGCGGTGCGGTGACAGATTTAGGAAAAAGTCATTTCCTCTTCAAACTCTGATGTCAGTAAAAGGAGAACGAGGCCAGAAGGTGAATGAATCTGACCTGAAGTTGAATCATCTTTATTTAAATCTTGAAACAGTTCGGTCTGATGTTCTCAACACGGTAAGGACGAGAGATGTCAGTTTTTATTCATAGCAATTCAAAAAAGTGATTTATGCAACATTAAAGCTATAAATGTAACATTTCTGTGTTAAAATATCATAAAATAACTAGACCTAATATGTTACATATTTTGTTAAGTTGTGTAACTAATTAACTAACTTTATTCAAGCTGCTGTTTCATTTGGTCGCCTGTTGCTATAACAACAGATGATACGTCAGACAATGAGGAAGGAAGTCGGCAAAGGCGACAAAAAGTCAGGGAAAGCTATAATACGTAACATTTCTGAATTAAAATATCTAAAAACACTAGACATATGTTCTTTTTGTGGAGTTGTGTACTTACATTATCCCAAATGTTTCAATGTTTAAATGCAGAGAAATCTGTAATTTATTCAAGTTAACGGTATGTTTCCTGCTAGCTGTTGCTAGTCACACTTGTAGGAAGGACGGGAAACAAAAAAGGGTTTTATAGTTTCCATGGAAAACACTGGATGTTTCGGAGAGTGAGGAAAGAAGTCTGCGAAAGTGATGAAACACAATGTGTATAAAATTCTGCTGTTACATCCTCAATGAAATGATGCCAGGTAGATTTTTATAAGTAATGGTGGTTTTTTAACAGTTAAGAAAACAACTCCAATCTCACATTTCTTCACAATGTCATTAAATTATGTATTTTGTTTTTAACGTGAGAGACCCCAAGTGGCAGAATTGACATATTGAACTGAGAGATTTTCCTCTAAACAGAATGTAGTACTGAATTGTGGAGTTAGACTGTTAAACTGCTGTTCATGTTTTCTGCATTCAGGACTTTTTGGGTGGACCTGAAATGTCTCAATGATGTGCTAGAGCCATGATCAACGCTACCTAAGCCCCACAAACCGAAACAACACCACCTACCCCTCCCCTCACCCTCCCTGACGGTCGGTTGCGGACGTACTTTCAGCCCAGTAGTTCACATCAGCTCACATCAGTTCCAACAACCCGACACAGAAGAAATTAAGAAAACAAACACCATCCTGTCACCATCGTCCGGCTCTGGTGGCTCAAACATGTCTGGACACTCTTGCAATGGCAGGGATGTGAACGTTTTTACTCGGACCCCATCCTTCTGAGTGAAAGTCCTGTGTTTGTCTGCGCCATCCATCCACCCCACCTCCTCCAAATATGGACTTTCTCACTCTTTTTACTTCTCCTGTCATATGTACTACCTTCACTAGGGGGCGCTGCCTAACAATGAACAGACATTTCAATCAGAATAAGCTGCTTGCACTTGCGAACTACGCCCATGTTTTTCTGATGAGGACGGCCTGGTTGATAAGGAAGAAGATGTAATGAAGAGAGACGGGGTCTTAAAAATGGAAATGAGCTCAAATAAAGAGCTGCTGTAGAGCCTCTAAACTGGACTGAACTACAGAACTGGACTCATCTGTTTCCACTGAACCTCATCGCTCCAAAAGCCTCATAACTCACAATCATTTTGTGTAATGTTTCAGTTAAAACGACTTTCAGCTGCCACGTAAAAAAACTGATTAATAATGGGTCATTCATGCATTTTTATCACTGGCTAATGTCATGAACTTACATGTCATTTTCACAGTTTATGGTCTTTATAAAAGGTCTTTCTTTTATCTTATTAAAAATGTTATTGGAGTCATTAATTATGTAAAACCACACTGCAAAGGAAGATGACTCTAATGTTCCCTCATTGCAGCTCAATAGAAAGAGGAACACAGTGCAGAGTGAGGTGTCTCATTTCACTGCAGTCAGAAAAGGGTTTGGTTCACAGGTAGCGAGTCCGAGGATCAGACAAACAAATCCAACAGAGAGAAGACAAAAGGGGAGGATAAACAATCAGGCAGAGATCCAATAAACCAGGAAACATGACACTCAAAGAAAAAGGGCTGGACCGCTACACACTACGACAAACTGGCACTGACATGAGGAGGGAGTAACGAGGAACAGGTGAATCCGATCAGGGCAGGGCAGACAATAAAACACACAAAGGCAGGAAGTGAAGGATCTGCAACAAAAGCAGAGGTGAGTATCAAAAGAAAACAGGAGACTAAATGAATGGATGAAGGAAATAATCAGAGAAGTGGAGCAGGATGCATCAGAAATACACTTAAAACAGAAGATATCCCTGAAAAAGCTGTTCAGAAGGAACGGAGTCTTGCATTTGGATCAACTAAAGTAGGCCTACTTTCTGTAGTAATTAAATATCTGACCAATTAAACATTCAGCTCAGTCATTTAATCATCCCAGATGGGAAACTTGACCGCAGTCAGGAGCACAAAAACAACACATTGAATTTGCAGATTAGGCACAATGGAGTTCCTTTCTAGTTTGTACAGCTCAAAAAGTTTCATTCCCAAACATTCCCTGTTTAGTAGCGTTGTTCCCCAGGGTTCTGTCTCGGTCCTCAGTTATTTATTATCTATCTTTTACTCCTTGTAAGGCCGGAGATATATTTGCTGTTTGACGATGCATTTGTTACACAACCGGCTGCATAGTGAAGTGAACTGTTCACGATGTGGCCGCTTGTCTACACGTGTAACTGCAAAACACCACTAGAGGGCACAACAGAGAAAAGACAGACGAAAAGGAGTTCCGTTTTTTCATCATCTTCCGCCGTGCACGTACATAGTGGTCTCGGACCTCTTTCCATTTATTTCAAAAGGTTTGGCATCAACTTCCAAAACTGAACTTATCTACCCTACACTGCCCCCTATCAGTCATATGTGTTCATTTCTGAGGACATGCACAACTGACTCAGGATATGCGAGGTGGACATAATTTGTATGCGAATGTGTAGTTAAAAGGAAGTCTATCTCCGCCCTAAGATCTTCAGAGAATTTGGCATCCAATTCCATCACTACGCTGATGACACCCAGCTCTATCTTTCTACCAAGCCTACTTCCACTCTCCCTTTCTGACTGCTTAGTCGAAATTAAATCCTGGTTCTCACACATCTATCTCAAAAAACTTAGCAGTGATAAAACTGAGGCACTCCTTGTTGGCACTAAGTCCATTTTGGCCTAACAAATGCCTCCATAATCTTCAATTGATCCAGAATTCGGCTGCCTTCTTATTACTTGAATTGCTCCATTCAGCACATCACTTCTGCTCTTCAGCAGCTTCACTGGCTCCCCATCAAACACTGTATCGACTCTGCTTCTCACCTTTAAGGCCCTTCATAACCGAGCCCCGTTGTATCTCTGTGAACTCCTTCGTATTCACACCCCTTCCCAAACTCTCAGATCCTCTTCTGCTACCCAACTCACCACACCACCTCCTCGCTTATCTACCGTGGGGAGCCAGAGCCTTCAGCTGCCCTCCGCCTCTGGAACTCTCTCCCACAAGATGGAAAAATAGATAGAAAATGATGTAGGTGTTATTGCAGTTAAATTTGTGATGTGAAATTTGTTTGCCTCTGAAGCTGTAACCTTACAGAAGGGGGATTTTTAGAGGACAAATGAGGGACATTAAAGTGGTTAAATACCATTCTGTCTCCTCCTAAATGAATTACATCATTCTGTGGCAGAGACACAGACAGAAACAATGAGGACGTGACCTTTGTGTCCTCTGTTGGACAGCATCACTTGTCTCCAGGAGAACTTCAGACTGATCACCGAGCACTCTCAGATTAAATGCTTCGTTAAGACTCTTTGTTCCGGCAGTTAAAGGGTTGCACGGTGATTAGCGAAGGGTTAAACTCGCCCCCACCCCTCCTCCTATCTCTCTCTCACTCTCCGGCCCTGCAGGACGGTTTGGATTATCCTTCCTCCCCCCTCCGTTATCAGCGGCAGAGGGGGTCGACCCTCCCCTGTAGAAGGGCTCGTGCTACAGATGGTGGAGGAAATTAGAGTCTGCACGCTACGATCAGGATCAGAGCTAAAACCCCCGAAACAGCCGTGTCCCCCTCAGGTGGACGTCTCTAATCATCAGGGCAGATTCTGATCTCTATAAATGTTTCATTTATTCTGTTTCACTGGCATGACTAGTTGTAGCCAGCGATGCTTTTACTCAAATACCTTACTGAAGTATAATTTTGAGGTATTTATATTTGTATTCACAAATTTGAAAATTATGAACCAATCTAAATACGCTGATGACATGGTGTTAGTTGGTCTTGTGCAGACAGGAGGTTGGGGTTAATTGGGCAGAGGAGTTAAACTATTTAGAAACCTTTTTTATTACACTTTTAAAGAGATAATGTGGTTGTATGAGGTATTAATCAGTGTATTTTTATACTTTTGTTTTGTGTGGTTTGTGGCGTGACTGCCTATTTTCTGCAACTATTATTATATTAATTTTGGTTGTTTTGAGCAAGTTGCAAATATTAGTTTTTTGATAAGTTGCAATTTGATTCCTCTGAATCAATATTTCTTTTTTTTGTTCATTTGTTTTGATTATTTTATTGCAACTTGATAGCTTAATATTTTTCAGCATCTCATCGTTTTTGTGTTAATTTGGTTATCTGGTTAATTTGTAATTATGTGGCTGCCAACCACCTTTAATCAGTCTGATGTTGTTTTGAAGATTATTTTGTTTTCAGTTAGCAGATTAACTAATTGTTTCTGTAGACTGAAATGAAGAAAGATTAATTTTCTTTTTAAATGGCAGCACGTCTCTCGCTTCGTTTGGATAACGAACCTGAATGCTTTCTTTAGTGCTGTTGAGTTTAATATAATTCCTTGGGTGAAATTCTCAAGGTGGCGTTGTGTGGGTTTTGATGATTTAATAAGGTAATACCTCCACCTAATTCTACCACCACCCGCTCACCACACATTATTATATAGTAGATTAAGCAACACAGCCGCATGTAAAGTAGTTGGAATGAACTCCATCTTTAAGAGCTGCCACATTAACGTGTGAATCCATTAATGCATCAATAATTATAATTCAGTACTGTAATATATATTATTCTGAATTGAGCCATTTTGCATAATGAATACTTTTAATTATGAAGCTTAAAGAATATTTAGATTATAATAATCTTTATTTTACATGTTGAGTGCAGTACTTTTACTTGTATTTTGAATATTTTTACGCTGTGCTCTTGCTACTTTAGTAAAAGATCTCCTTCCACCACTGATTTTCCTCCTCTAACATTATGTTAGAGCGAGACGTCCTTCCAGTGACGCCACTGTGAGACGACAGACTCTCAGTGTCTGCCAATCCACAACAAACGCAGTAAGCCAATTAGAGATAACTATCATGGAACTTAATCAAATTAGTATCGCTGATTCGCCATCCCTCTCTTTCCATTTAGACCCTGCAATCCGCACAACATCCCCTCTCTCCTCCCCTCCATTTACACTCCATTACAGCAGGCAGGCAGGCAGGCAGCCCACCAACACAGGCTTTGTGTCTTAATGTAAGAGGGAAAAAAAAACAGACTGTAGAAAAACCTGTCTGTCGTGTTTGTGCCAGCCCTTGAGCACTTACTGGAGCCAGAAAATTAAAATCTGAGACGAGGCGACAGCCCTGATGGAGCCGAGGGGGAAGACAATGAGCACAGCATCATATATATCATGTATATATTGTTTTATTTTACTCATTTGTTTAATATTTCATCCTATTTTATATGTTTGTGTGCATATGGAGCATGAAGAAACTCTAAATTCATTGTGCAACCTGTGTTGTGTAATGATAATAAATGACCTTAACACTGATAAAATCCAGATAAACAGAAAACACATCTTTTATACAGCTCAGGCTACGAATGCTGTGGTGTGTGGCATTGATTTATCTCAGGGGTTCTCAACCATTTTGCAACTTAAAGCCTAAAAACAACAACAACAACAACAACAAAAGGAGAAGGAACAAGCTTCTCCGTGGTCGTGAGGGTTTTTGAGCTACATGAGCAGCAATCATTTACCCATGTTTTTAAAAAATGCCACAAAAGTGCGCTCTTGGATAGGGTAGAGAAAACATGCTACTGAGGCTCCTGACTGTTTGTTCAATGAGTAAAGCATAAAATTACCAATATGTCTTGTTTGTTCCTTGCTACTGAGAGAGAATTCAATCAGCTGATCCCCCCAAACAGCTCAAAACAACAGAGTCAATACCAACAGGAGAATACTCTGTTTGACGCTGGCACGTAAATTTGGCACATTTCACTTGGGTCCCACCCACATAATCAAGTGTGCTGCTCATCTCACAAATGCAGCATCCTTACATCCTTATCATTGTAAAGGGAAGTGAACAGGCTCTCCAGTATGATACAGTGCTAATAATACAGTGACAACAGAGATATGATCGACGAAACACAAGTTTACAAACTTTTTTCTTTATTTCTTAATTCAGGTTTAATATATATGTGCATATATTAATTATTAAAGTTTACTGTGTCAGTGCCCTGATATCATTTTGGAAAATAAACTTCATGGTTAAATTTTCCTGCTTCTATCACAGATCTTTGTCACAAGCGTTTGATAATGAAAAAAATATGTGTTTGTGAATATGCTGTATTGGACTGTACTGGTCCTCGGGGCCCTCTGCCCTGCATGTTTAAGATGTTTCCCTGCTCCAGCACACCTGATTCAAATGAACAGGTGGTTATCAGGCTTCTGCAGAGGTTTGATGTCGAGCTGAAACTGGCAGATCACCTCATGTTTCCCCTGAAGTCCTGCAAAGAGTTGATTCATTTTTCCTGAAACCTCCTTCTCTCCTCAACCATACAGTATTTTTTTCAGTGGTGGTGTTTCCATCTTGCTTCCACATTAAATTGCTGTTATCCACCTAAATGAAGCCTTTGTGACAGAGCATAATTCCTGTGACACTCATGAGGCGCCACTAGTTACCAAGCAACCAGCAGCTTTCTGCAAGTTGTCATTTCTAACCTGACAGATGCTTGTTATGGAGGCACAGGAGCAGAGAAGAGGATTAAATGAAGGCGAGTGAAAGTGAAAGTATTGAAATGGACTGATTTAAATATAACACATGCATGTCATGTCAAATGTTTCTGATGGCTGCCGCTGGCCTGCGAGCCACACTTTGAGAAGTCTGTATCTAGATAGTTTTGGTGCAAAGTTTTGGAGATATCAGCCTTAGAGTTGTCTGACTTCTCTCCAATACAGTGGAACCAGATGGTTCTCAGATTGTGGTGCTCAAAGTGACAAAAAATGAATTTGACAAACTCACCAACAATGACCTGGTTACTCAAGATAATCCACAGACTTTGTTATGAGCAGTTACATGTAGGAACTACTTTCTTTACACTCACCAACAGAGGTGGCAAAAACACACACATTCTTTACTCAAGTAGAAGTACATGTACTTGTGTAAAAAGTAAAGAAAAACACCCTCCAAAAAAAACTTTCAACAGGGGAAAAAAATGGAAAAAACCTCAGGGAGGGGAACAGAAGAGGGATCCCCCTCACAGGATGGACAGACGTACGATAAATGTGGTGTGCACAGAACAGAACAGCAGAATCACAAAAAATATAATAAGTATTGGAAGACAGAGTTTGTATGTGAAGAATGTGAGTCCAGGAGGATGTCAAGCAATGTCCAGAGTCACCAGATGGACCTGAGCCATGTGACCTCCTCACCAACATGGAGACCTGCAGGAGGACAGGCCACAAAATAACAGTACAGGTTCTAAAATGTAGTCAAAGTGTAAAATAAAAAGTTGTCATCTGAAGGACATTTCTGCCTCGAACTGAACCTCACCTTTTTCCCACACTCGAGTCTCCTCTCTCTCTTGTTTTGTCTTGTCCTGCATGATACACACCAAGGACTTTTCTTTGTGTTATCTATGTTCATCTATCTATCTATTATCCAATCTGACTCTCTGTCAATCTGCCTTTGCAAGGCAACACTGTTTTACATTTGCTTTGCTTTTCTTTTAATGATAACACTACACACCATGTGTGTACTACAACGTGTGTGCACAGATATGCATACATACCCATATATCTGTCCATATATCCAAACATTTCAATATATGCATATATCTAAAAGGTTAGTACTTTAGTTTATATTTTCAAATTCTTTGATATATGTTCTATTTTATCTTTATTCTATAAGAACTGTATTGTCAGTCACTCCCTTTTCTATCTGTACTAATGAGCGGCTGTAACATGTGAATCTCCCTGGTGTGGGATCAATAAAGTTTATCTTATCTTATCTTTTTGTTCCATCCATTCAAGTTAAAATCAGTCTGAATGATGGTGCTGTACAATGATGCAAAGTAAACAAACAAACAAAAAAAACAATAATTCCCCCAGATGCATTAAAACTAAAGTAATGAGTCTGTTTTGAAAATGAGAGGAGTAGAAAGTACAAATGTAGGGAGTAAAAGTGAAAAATAAGTACTCAAGTAAAGTACAGATACCTGAAAATCTACTTAAGATTTGTACTTTGTATCAGTGCAGAAGGAAGCGTGCATCTGCTCATGGATGAGAGGTTACAGCTCAGCTGAGGTGGACGCCATTACTGTTTACTGTCACGAGCACGAGCCTCTCGTCCAGGAGTAGATGCACGCTTTGGTTCATTAGAGAGAAAATAGTTCCTACATGACACTGCTCACTACAAAGCCGTGGATTATCGTGAGTAACTGTGCCATGATTTATATGAATTAGAGTGAAGAGAAGGCAGACGTGTCTCTAAAACTCTTGAACTCACACCAAAACTATCGAGATGGATAAATACCACCACAGGGCAGAGACAAAATGTGCATTTTTAATTTGGGGGTGAACTGTCCCTTTGAGATCCAGGAGCATTTTCCCTCTTTTCCCTCTATTTTCCTCACAACTGGAGCCAAACTACAAGATTCTTTTCAAGAGGCTTTCTAGGAAATTATTTAGAAACTACAGAGCCGTAAAGTAAACGGTTAACGGACGTGTTCCAGGCCTCGTCAGTGCCAAGTAAGCTGTAATTCTCCTCTTGAGACATATGGTGGAGGAATAATCTGACAGCGACCGCTTCAGTTAAAACCCCCGAACACTGAGACCAAAGTGGATGAAGCTTAGTGAGAAATTAAGACAAAACCTTTTCAGCACCACAAAACTCTTCTTCTATTAGTTTTTCACCCAGAGTCTCTTAAATATAGAAGACAGGAGAAGAACTGCGTGCCGTTCTTGTTTCAACTAACTGCAGTTAATCTGGATAAAAATAAAGATATTCAGAAATAATAAAGAAAGAAAATGAAACCAAGCCACAAAACAAGACACAAGCCTCGAGTGAGTGTAACAGTCTCTTGAACATTTTACATTTCCTTTATGGATCTCTGCAGTGGCTGTTCTGTCATGAAAAGCTTTATGAACACAATATATAAGTTCAAGTTCAACTGTCAAGTCTCTGAAACGATCACACAGTGTTTAAATCACATTTTTATTGTATAGTTTATTCTTTTATTCATCCTCTATTTTATCCAGTTTTTTCAACCCCAGTGTTTGAAGCTTGTCTTGTTTTATTCTGTGATTTATTACATGATTTCCCTGCGTCTCACAGTGTTCTGGGTCTGATGTGCATCCTTGTCAGCTCGCTTCAGGTCGTCTCGTCACTTTTTGAAAAAGTTAGCAAAACCATAATTTTATTAACCGTAATCTTCACCTAAACCCGAAGATTAAACCCACAGGAGACCTCATACCAGATTGCAACTTCAAGCAGAGATGATTTTTTAGTTTTTTGATCATCAGTTTATAAAGATACACTTTGTGATCAATTCACAAATCCATCATACATTACTCAGGAAAATAAAACTAAATCAGAGGTGTAGGGTTAGATACAGAGGACGGTAAACTGTAGCTGATTTGATGTATGATAATCTTTTATTTGTCCCACAGGGGGAAACTTACAGTGTTACAGCAGCAGAGTGGAGAGCAAACTGGAATAAGCATCGATAAAGAAAACAAATAACAAACAATGGAATAAGAGGAGATACAGAAATATGAGCAATATAAACAAATATGAACAATATAACAATAAACAATAAACAGACTTGACAAATTTACACTATTGCAATAAAAAAGATACTGCACAGCATAAAATGAAGTGAAATTAAACCTGAGTTAGAGTTGAATGTTTTTACTGCACAGTCACTTTACATTACAGGTATAAAATAAAGGTGATAAAGACTCACAGTTACAGAACGAGCTGCCGCAGGAAATCAGATTCTTTTAAATCTCTTCTTTAAACATACTTTTATTGGAGAGCCGTTTCTACTTTTACTTGATTTTTATTGGATGTCTTTGACTGGTTTTATAAGTTTTATTTGCTTTTGCTGGTTATATTTGATGTAATTGGTCTGATTTTACTGACAATCCCCTTTTTGCTGTTTTCGTCTGTTTTATTGGATTCTATTGATTTGTCCCTTTTCAGTTTTATTTATTTGCTGGGAAATTGTTTTTTTATGATCTGCTTGTTGTGAAGTTGCTGCCTTTTGTAAAGCCGTTTGTTGTGCTCTATAAATAAAGATTATTATTCTAGTGTAGTCTTTGTCAGTTTAATTTGAAAATAAGTGAGTCAATTCAATATTTTAAGTAGTGGATAAACTGAGTTTACCTGAAATAAATACTGATAAAATATACTGACAAGATAGGACTACATTATATCTAACAGTACAAGTATACTAAGATGTGGGGGGTCTGTTTTCTGATACCTGTGCTGTATTACAAGACCTACTAACATCAAATAAAACTATCTCATATTGTGTGCATGTATTATTCAGTCTAGTTTGTCTAATTTTCCAAACTTTAGAAATAAAACCAGCCTAAACTTTGCCAATTATTCCAATATTTTCTCATGTGCTCAGTATGGATGGAGGCGGTCACAGAGCTCGCCCATGAACTTGCCAATATGTGCACCGCTATGTCCTTTGGAACCACGCCCAGCCCAGCCCAGCCCACCCCTTTTGTCTGCCAAAACTTTTAGTCTGGTGAGGGAAAATGTCATGGTTTGGGTTGAAAATATTATTTTGTTAAGGGCAGGTGACTTTGTTGTCGTGGTTACTGTAATTAATGCTTGGTTAGGGAGGGTGAATGATACAGAATGATGATGGTCATAATTAAAAGAAAGCAACAAACTGATCTCCTGTATTTAAGTCAGTCGGTTTGTTGTTCCATCTCTCCTCACCAGTCTCACTGTTCATCTGCACAGGTCAACAATGTCTAATTTAGGCTGGCCCTCAGCTGTTTTGGTTCACTCTCAGCGCTCTCTTAGCATCAGTAAAATCCCACTGCACACTACTTTCTCAGCAGCAAACAGCAGACAGACCAGTTAGAGACGAGCTGGTGAACATCATTTAGCAGTTAAAGAGACAGATATCAGTAAAAAGAGAGTGAATACTGGACTGATATTCATGAGTTGAGTACGGAGTTGAGTCGAGTTTGGTGACTGCCTGCCAAACTCCACAAACATTTTGCTCAATCTAACCATTATAAACATCTACTCCTAAAATATTATTGATGATTTTTTACAACTCATAAACAGACACTCACTCATTCGGCGAACATTCAGCATTAATTTGATCTCTAATTAACATGATACTGGCCAATTAAAACAGTTTTTCCAGCCTGGAATGGAAATTTCAAAGGAGGACAGAGCTGCTGTAGCGTTGTTGCCATCTCTGATGGTATATCATGGTCACTTTATGAGTTTATTACAATAAATATATCACAGATTTCTCCTTTGAGTTCATAATACCAATCTTAGAAAGTAATGTTAATGTTCTCGTCCTATCTTGTTTCTGTTGCCCCCTAGTGGCCAAAACAATCTGTTATCTCAGGTTTAAGAATGATGTCTGGTCACTTACTATAAAGACATGTATGCACATTCATCCAGTTAGAAATATGCTGCAGAGGCACATGTGCAAATAACCTAATAAATTCATTTTCTTGTCATTTTTGATTTTCTCTTCAGGGTGCTGCCCCACACAATGAATACAACAACCACCTCTCTACACCACACCAGCGAGCAGCTGAGGTTGACAGTAACTTGGTCATTAATATGAGGTTCAGTCATTTATCTTTCCAGTCTTTGTGGGCTTTTTAACTGTCCAGAAGTCTGCTTCTCTGATCTTTGGCTCAGTGTCAGTCGGAGGTGAAATAAATCAGGAGGATTCTTTATTTCTGCTGTGGTCTCTCCTTCCACACCTTCTGGAAGGTCTTTAACCTCGTCCAAGAAGCTAATCAGCAGTGTTGTGAGTGATTTAGAACAGGCCCGCTCCACTCTGCCGTCTGGCAGGCAGGTGATAGCGCCCGGGAGAGCTGTTAGAGCCGCCGGCGTGGAACCAACCATATCCAACAGCTCCACAGAGGACTCATATCCACTGCTGATGCTGCTGCTGCTGCTGCTGCTCCCACCATGTGAGGAAAGAAAAAAATCTGAGCGTGATGGAGGGACGACAAACTCACAGCAGCTGGATGAAAGGTGGCGTGCCAAATTAGTCCACTAGTCCGTCTTGGTGGAGTGCCAGCGGTGCCCAAAATGGAGCTGTGAGCCAATCTGAGCTGTGTAAATATTAATCCAGTCAACGCGGAGAGTTTAATGAGTCGTGTTGGGTCCTGTTTAAACAGTCAGATCAGGAATCCCTCCACATGATGATACAGTGGTGATGAAATCCTCAACTGAAACAGAAACTCTCAAACTGTCACATCTTTACTGTAACGCACTGAATTTTAAGGATTTCACACATGAAGACTTTATTCTTTCTGTAAGCCGACCAAAAATATTCCCCCAAAAGTCTGTGTCTTAACAGAGGTGGACAAAGTCCGCACATTCTTTACTCAAGTAGACATACAGATACTTGTGTCAAAAAAGACTCTGGTAATAATAAAGGTGCTGATTAAACGTGTTTACTGCAGTGAAAAAGTTCAGGCTCTGAAATTAAGTCAAAGTATAAAAGTAAAAAGTTGTCCTCTGAAGGACATTTCTACCAGCTGTTTCTGTGCAGAGCTAAATGAACTTCACCTTTTCTCCACCAGAGAGTCTCCGTCTGTCTGCTTCAGCTTGTTCCGTCTTTTATGACATTTTTGTCATTACGTCCTTTATGTCGTTTTCACCTTGTTACATCTTTTACATTGTTTTTTATCTCGGTATGTCTTTTACTCATTTTTGTCTTGTTATGTCTTTTATTTCATTTTCAATTTTTGTTTACATCTTGTTATCATTCTCTGTTTACATGTTTTACATCGTTTCTGTCTTGTTACGTCTTTTGTTTCATTTTCATCTTGTTGCATCTTTCATCTCTTGTTACGTCATTTACATAATTTCTGTCTTGTTGCGTCTTTTATGTTGTCTTCGTCTAAGTACATATTTTGTCTTGTTGCGTCTTGTTGCATCATTTTGACTTGGTACATCTTTTACTTGTTTTTGTCCTGTTACGTCCTTCATGTTATTTTCATCTAGCTCCATCTTTTTACAGTTTTATGTTGTTTTCATCTTGTTGCATCTTTTACATTTTGTCTTGTTAGGTTGTACTTGTCTTGTTACATCTTTTATATTGTTTTTGTCTTCTTGCATCTTTTATGTCATTTTCATCTTGTTACGCCTGTTACGGAGTCTGTGTTGAAAAGAAGGAGTATGGACTGAGGATCAGAGAGGAGTAAGGAGAAGAAAGCACAGATTTGTGTTAAAATGCAGGAAGGAAAAGTAAAAAGTTTTCCTAAAATTTCCCCAAAAAACAGTGCATAGACTCATGTAAACATAATCCCCTCTAATCATCACTTACGATCCACCAGAAGTGGGCGGTTGTGTCTGTATCGACTCTGTCATCTGCTTGTGTTTCCTTATGTTTCTCATTAATTTGATGTCCTGAGACATTCTGGTGCGTTCAGGAGCAGCTCGGACAAATCCTACTGATTCTATCTTTAAGTACAGTGACAAAGAATTTTACTTCCTGGTCTTTAATAATATTGATCATACAGGAAACATTCTACGTTCAAAACTTAACATCTACTATTAAAACGAAATGAAACATTTTGGCTCATGTATGCGTCAGAGTTTCTCTTGTATCACTAAAGCTCCATCACACACTTTTAAATTCACATGCCTGATGGAAGGGGCGTGATATCACCACGGCAACAGTAGATGGATGCACTGTACGTGATCAGGCTGTGGGCTGTAAAGCCATGGCGGGATATGTACATTCCTATTTCTTGTTTCTCCTCGTCTCATCACTGAACACACGACTCCTGCTGTGCAATCACTCCGTCATTCAGTGTGACGGGGAGCGCCGGTGATTGTGGTGAGCAGCAGGTTGGCAGCGGAGGTTCTGTGGTACATGTGGATCAGACTCAGTCATCTGCAGCTTTTAACCCTCTCTCGCACTGCTTAAATGTACCTTGTGGTGTTTCTGACCTCTGAGAAACCACAGTTCTTTGATGAACGAGCGCCTGCATTCTTTACTCGAATGCAGTGGTTCCCAACCTGGGGTCTGGGCCCCCCTGAGGGGGGCAGCAAAGATCACATGGGGTCCCCAAGTCTTTGTCTGCTCTGAGGTTGTCAAAATTAGAATTGTTACTAAAATCACAATTTAAAAAAAAAAAGTCTGGGTACAACAGATGTTTAACAGGATCCACTGGATATCAGATGTCAAGATGGTGCCTACTGGCTTGTGTTAAACTGTGATATGTTTATTATGTGATACGCTGTGATGATGATGATATGATTTCCCACTAAGCGGTTTGCATAAGAATTAATTTTCCAATCAAAAAATGTAGTCAGTAACCTAATCCAAGTATCACAATATAAAAGTAATGCAACCTGATTACTTTCTGTTACGTTTGGATTACCCAAATATAAAATATGGTGAAATTGTTTAGCATAATTGTTTAGCATAATCTAATGTTTTATGTAGTTTTACTAGTTTGTCCAGCTATTCTTTCCTATTATTGATTGATTGAATTGATTCAAAGACCAAAAAATGCCAAAATTTTCACCCATTCAAAGCATTTTTTCACCAGATGCCATGAAAATGAACTGGCAGCTGTAAAATTAGCTGGTTCATGTGAGACCAGAGTGCTGTTGAGACTCATTAAGCAGTCCCTCCAGGATTTCATGGGCTGTTTTTGGGGATTGTTGCAGCCTAAAATACCTGATTTCACAGCAGCTTCCATAAAATCATGATGCATATTTTGATGTTAGTAAAAAAGAAAGTTCACATTTTTTTGTACAATTCATTAAAATCAAAGGCAACTTGTTCGAGGGAGAACAAAAGTGCACTCTCTAAGTAACCTTAACCAAAAAGGCTCAAATTACATAAACAAAATATGTTTTATTTGCAAGTGAAGAAGTGCAGCTGGGGATATTACACAAAGCAGTCAAAACAGCACATAATCATAAAACATAAAAGTGCACAGAACATTGATGATACGTTCTTTTCAGTACGCGTGACAAAATAAAATCAAATCAAATGCAAAAAATTGTGAATAATAAAACAAAACATGAGTCTGTTCTTTGAAACACACACTGTGATGCTATGATTGGTAGAACTCGCAGGAAACAACAATGATTGGTCAAATTTGTGGAAAAGCTGCACAGTTCGGACAAATTTGCAAGGCCATGCAAATTCATGGAGAGCTGTTGAATTAGTGTTAATTGTTGCAATCGCAACATCGCAACTTCCTGAGGGGACTGATTTAAGTGTTATGTGTGCACACTGTGCGTGGTAGTATATCGTTCTTTATTCTAAAATTGTAATCCTGCTAATAATCTCCATTTTTACTACTTTTTCTTTCTACAGTAGAATCTATTTGCCAAGTGCCATTTAGTCCCATTATACTGGAGAGAGGGCAGAAATCTCTACAGCTGATATTCTCTACACAAAAAAATATTTAAAAAATCAAGAGCAGAACAGGCCAGAGGAAAATATGTATTTTTGATTTGGGGTTGAACTGCCCTTGTAAGTTCTGTATGAACAAAAATATTATGATGCTTTATATTAATTAATGAAATTTCTTTAAATAATGCACATTTTCTTATTCAGCTTTCTGTTCTTCCATAATGTTTTTTTTTTCTTTTAATTGGTGGTGTTGAGCTTGGCATGTGTCCCAGATTACAAAGTGATCTGGCCACAAGAACACTAATAGGTGTGTCACGTCTCCTCCACATTCTTTCTCCTGGTCCAGTCAGAAAACATCTCAAGGATTTCAGAAAGGGGGGGTCTCATGTGTAAGACTGATATCAGTATGAGTCGCAGAGGTCAAAATTGAAAAAAATGTCCGAATTCCCTCTGTGTCTCCTGTTTGGTGGAACACAGTGATGTGATTTTGAATCTAAAAACACTTGATGGTCTGTCTGCGATCTGTGGGGCTTGATTCGTATTTAAGGTGTGCGTGCGTGCATGTGCGCGCGCGTTAGGGGCGTGGAGGTGGAGGGGAGTGTTGCATCCTCTCACGTGACCAGCCTGTCTGTCCTCTCCTCCTCAGTCTCAGTCCGGATCTCTTTGTTGTGGCTGCAGCTGCTGCTCTCTTTACGCACCGCGTCTCCGCTCCGCTTCATTACCGCGCGGAAAAACACAGCCGGAGCGGCGTGATCATCAGTGTGACCGGGAGTCGGGAGGTGGTGGGGAGGGAGAGCTGCGTGTGCGATACGAGCTGTGTTAGATAAATCTGACGCGGAGCTTCGGTGCGGGGAGGGAGGACGGATCGGGAGAATGCTGCTCTCTCTGTGGACAGACCGGACCGCCTCCGAGGCTTCCTGAACGCGGAATCAGGCGAGGATCTCTCCGCGCATTCCTCCATCTTCACCGCAGACTCCTGCGCTCCTTCTGCTCTCTGCTCTCCGGCCGGTGGAGCTCTGCTTCCAGCGGGACACAGCGTGAGGCAGCCGGGCTGTTTATTCCTCCGCGTCTTCACCGGGATTAACTGCGCTAAATTTGTTTTTTGTTTTTTTTTCACCTGAACCGAGAGGCGAGTGATTTTGTCTGCCGGCTGTCTGGAGGTTGGATCATCCTCATCATCAGCATCATGGTGTCAGGCCCTGGGAGGTGTCCCGGCGGGGTTGTCCCGTACCTGGTGTCCGCCTGCCTGCTGTCTCTGCTGCTCTACCTGCCGGAGGCTCGGGCGTCTTATTACCCACAGAGCGGAGAGTGCAAAGGCAAAGGGAAGGACTGCACAGGTAAGAGAACCGCTGCTGCTGCTGCTGCTGCTGCTGCTGCGTGGCTCTGCGTGGCTCTGCTGTGGTGATGCGTCTGCTGAGGGTGTGCGCTCCATGCACCCTTTACAACAACCACTTTCATAGTGGAGAAAAGCACCATAACCTTTATATAATGTCGACACAGCAGCCTGCAGCCCCGGTAAATAATGCTGCATGAGAAATCAGTGCTGTAGGGGAGACTGGGGATGGTTGCAACACTTTTTGCATTTCTCTGTTACTCAGAGACCTTTTGGACTAAACCACATATATTAAACTTAGAATTACTGCTAATTACCCATACCACTTAAAGAGTTTTACACACAGGCAGAACAGACTGAGGATTGCTTCTAGTGTATTCACACAAAATCCATCTTTGTGTGGAGATGTGTGTGTGTTTATATGTGTGGTGCAATCAGAAAATACCCTTTTATTTCTCTGACTGAAGCTTTGGCGACCCTTTCACTGTAGAGAAAAGCATCATAACATAATGTCGACACATCAGCCTGCAGCTTCTGTAAATAATGCTGCATGAGAAATCAGTGCTGTAGGGGAGATTGGGGACGGTTGCATCACCTTGTGCATTTCTCTCAGTTATTCAGGAGACCATATGGACCAAACCTTTATATATTAAACTTAGATCTGTCAGCTAATTACCCATACCACTTGAGAGTTTTACACACAGGCAGAGCAGACTGAGGATTACTTTGAGTGTATTCACACAAAATCCATCCTTGTGCGAAGATGTGGGTGTGTTTATTTCTGTTTCAGAACATAACTGCTGTGATGCAATCAGAAAATAATGTTTTATTTCTCGAAATCTCTGACTGAAGCTTCGGTGACCCTTTCATAGTGGAGAAAAACATCATAACCTTTATAGAATGTCGACACATCAGCCTGCAGCTTCTGTAAATAATGCTGGATGAGAAATCAGTGCTGTAGGGGAGACTGGGGACAGTTGCAACAGTTTTTGCTGTTTCTCTTTCAGAGACTATTTGGATCAGACCAAACAAACCTTTATATTTTAAACTTAGATGTGTCTGCTCATTACCCGTACCACTTGAAGAGTTTTACACACGGGCAGTGCAAACTAAGGATTGTTTCAGTTGCTTTGTGCAGAGAGTGTGTGTGTGTGTGTGTGTGTGTGTGTGTGTGTGTGTGTGTTAATTCATATTTTAGAACATAACTGCTGTGATAAAATCCAACATAACATTTTATCTCTCTGATTTACTGCTTTGTTTTTGCTGATGGCACTCCCTCTCCTGATTCTCTCTCTGTTTTCGCCCTCTCTGTTTGTTTGTTGAGTCGGGGAGGACGGGCCAACTTTGAAGAGTGCATTTACAAACAATGCTGCAGATTTTAGCTTTAAAATCAAGAAGGTTTCATAACCCCCATGTGAAGCTGTGGTGATCCTTTCATAGTGGGAAAAAAGCATCACAACCCTTATATAATGTCAACAAATCAGCCTGCAGCGCCAGTAAACTATGAAATCAGTGCTGTAGGGGAGACTGGGGACAGGTTGCAACACTTTTTGCATTACTCGCAGTTACTTACAGACTATTTGGAGCAAACCAACCAAACCATTATCTGTCTCCTAATTACCCATAACACCTAAAGATGATTACATATGACTCGAGCCTGGCCAGTATATCAGTTGTCTGATATTATCGGCCTGATATCAGCCTGTTACAGCTTTAACGGTCTGTATCAGTATCAACATATATCCAATGTATGCCTATGTGAAAACATTATTTTGTTAAACAGAACATAATGTGAATTATTTTAATTAATTAGCTTTATAGGCAGCATTCTTATTTTTTTTCCTACTTCAGGTTGAATATATCACATATTTTGCTCTATTTGTGCTCTTTTTACTTAAAGTTATTTATAATTATTAAAAATAGCAGTCAAAATTTACTGTTTCATTATCCTCATATCATTTTGGATAATAACATCTATTGTTAAACTGTAAAATATCCTGCCTCCAGTACATTCCTCTGCCGCTGCCAGTGTTTTTGAGGGATCATTGAAAAAAAATATGCATTTTTATATATATCTATATATTTTATCTTCTGTGTATTTTATCCTGTTTGAAGAATATTGGCCAATATATCTATCTATCTAATTTTATTTTTACTTTTATTTTTATCCAAAGTCCAGTATCGGTCAGGTCCTACGTATGACATTTCATTGACAATATTTATTTGAGAGGAAGGAGTCAGATGTTGCAACTGACCCCGTCCCTTGTGACAGTTGAAACACAATCAGGGGACAGTTGCAACATGTAAAAAATACATTAAATTCAATTTCAGTAATTAACTTTTGCATTTTGTCTCAATAAGAATAGTATCCTGAAAATTAATATATATATATATTAATATTATTTTACAATAATATTGTAGTATAATTTATTATTTTATTATATTTAGCAAGAAACAATTACTGAATTTTGGGTATTTATGCGTAGCGCACAGGCTTACCTCCAGTCAATGATGCTTTTTAATCTCTCTGTATTTCAGTGTGGGACAGGAAAAACTGAACAATATGCAAAGCTACAAACTTCAATAAAACATGTACATTTGTATTTGGGTGAACTAAGACTAGTTGCAACCATCCCCTGTTGTAACAGTCCCCAGTCTACCCCGCTATTCCTGTGTGTTGTTGTCTTTATCTCCCGTGCTCTCCTATAATAATAATATTCCCACCGTGACTCCAGTGGCTCCGTGCTGCTCAGAGTTTGTAGTGACCTTTGCATCTCATCAGGTATCAGACGAGTCTAATTATAGCGGCTTTAATATGTGATCAAATGTCTCGTGGACTGTTTGTGCCCCTTCATTAGTTTTCAGCTGAGTGAAAGATGACAGAAATCACATTCATATTCCTGCATGATGCTGAAAAATCAATATAACATGAGTGTTGGGACCTATAGGAGGTATTTTAATCTCCCGTCGTATCAATATATATGTCTGTAGGGAGTTTATTATGATATTGCAGCTGCGCTTGAATGTATATTTATTGCATATATCATCACTGTGTTCAGCTGTGGGCCCGTATGTTCCTCGACAGGGACTCTGTATGGATCTGAGTTTACTGGATGAGAATCGATAACCTTTTCTGACCGTTTTGGTGACAATTAATCATTTTCTGAAATTGTTTATCACATAAAAACACTAAAAATGAAGCTGGTTCCAGCTTCTTCTTCTGAGAAAAATATATTTTCTTGTATTCTGTGATATTTTAAAATTCAGCGTCTTTGGGGTTTTGGCTGCTTGTTATGAAAGGCACTTTGAATTATACATCACATTTCATTACAAATACACTCAACATGCTTTACATTATACAGCAACTAGAGCTGTCACAATACCTGCATCTTAAACTTTGATACGAGTATAAAAAATGATACTCGGTACGTCTTTTGCTTGGCACACAAAACAGAACAACTGAGCAATATGTCGATATCTACAGTCAGACAGATATATATCAGTCAGCTGATATTATCAGTCAGTTTGGCCACAGCTTGCACAGCTTCAGATGTCAGCCTGTATTGGCACGATGTCTGACATTTTACATTTTTATACAGAGCATAATTTACATTGTTTTTATTTGTATAATTTCTGAGTTTTATAAGCTGCATTGTACATATGGTTAGTAGTTATTTTTTCATATATATGTATAGTTATTATGTATAGTATACCAGTGCAGGTTCACTGTTTCAGTGTCCTGATGTCTTATGTGTATAAGGAATATTGTCCAGTGTATCATAATTCTCTTTACTCTGTAATATTGTTATCAGCATCACGCCCAAAAATCCAGTAGTTTTTACTCCCTAAGCAGATCCAACCTATAAATCTATATTAGGGCTTGATGATATGGTTAAAAAAATCATATTGCAGTTATTTTGACAGATATTATGATATGATTTATGAGCAGTGGGAACAATAATTTTTGCATCACAATATTTATTTTCTCTGAAAAAAAGATGATTGAATGATGATTTTACTGATCACAGTTTGCATGATTAGGATATTGCACTTGATTGCATTGCGATTTTGGAAATATTTTGGTTTATTGTGCAGCTGTAATCTATATTGTGATATGATAGATATCAATTTAGATTGTGTTATATTGTGATATGGCATAAGTTTAGTCTTTTGCTGGTTTTAAAGACTGGATTACAGTAAAATGATGTCATTCTTTGAACTTACCAGCTTGTTTAGCTGTAATGTTATCTGCCTTTATTTATCAAAAATCTCATTGTGCTAATATTTTGTGAAAGCACCAATAGTCACCTCTGTAAATATTGGTAACGAGGTCAAAATACTGACACAGATAAAGTCAACAAACACATCTGGTTGTACTGCAAGTCAAATTTCAGGGAGGACAATAAAGACTGAACTAAACTGAGGTCTTGAATGAGAACTTACATCATTTCTTACTAAATTAGGTAGTTTTGATACTTTAATAAACAGATATTGTATCATTTTAAACATGTGGCATCAGAAAAGCATGGAAGTATCTTTAGTTTTGACAACTTTAACAGCAACAAGTAATTTGTACATGTCACTTAGTGAAAAGAACTGCTCAGTGTTTAAAATGAAGATAAAGGAATGTCAAGTCAAGTCAAATTTTATTTGTTTCACCCAAAATCACAATTTGCCTCGTGGAGCTTTACAATCTGTACAATGTGCAACACCCCCTGTCCTGTAAACCTTTAAAAGAGTCAGGAGAAACTCCCAAAATGCTTTTAACAGGGGGGGAAACGTACAAAATATTGAATGAGGAATGTGGAAATGCTCGAACAAACACGTGCTGCTGATGATAAATGTTTTATTTATTCAACTATGCATGTCTTAATCATTCCTGGACAAAAATCTGGGCAATGGACAGATTTAAGGGCAACAAGTAGGACAAAACTAATATGTTTACATTTAAAATATAAAATGTTAACTGCACATCAGGTCCTGATATTCCCAAAAAATACCAATGAGCTGTGTGTCATGATGAGTGAGTACACTGTGAGCTTTTACAGGCCTGACAGGGATTATAGTTAACTCCATTTGCATAATGTTTGCATCCTGCATGAATATCTAATATTCATAAATTCATTAGTGTGTTATACTGTTCCTCCTCTTTAGCTTGTATTAAATATTTAAAGGATAAAAACAGCAGTCATGTAAATGAGTGTTAGCTGTCACTCTGGAGTGTCTGGAATAACCCGCCTCAGTCATGTTTTATTAATGAACCACTGAATCACCTTCTCCTGCGCTGCACACATTGTTTGCGTTGAGAAATGGAGCATTTTTCTCGCAGATGAGCGCGCCGCCACGCTGATCTCTGCTCTCCGACACGCTGGAGCACAATGCAAATATTCTGCAGAGGCAAATGAAAATGTTCCAAGTCACTAACCAAACCAAACACCTTGATTTTGAGCTCAGAAAGTCGAATTCACACACTCCACCTTGTTGCACTGCACTGAGTCTTGATACCAGATAATTGACTGTGCTGCTTTCAGGACTGTTGTTGCTCAGAAAACAGAAGAAAGGAAGGCTTTTACTGTTGCAGGAGAAACGGAACAAAATGGCTTGTGGCACTTTGTTGGAAGCAGCAGGCTGCTGTGTTCAGGGTTTGAAGGGAAAACACAGCCCTGGAGAAGCATCAAGCATTTATAGCACTCCATTATTCACTGGTATTATGACTGTACTGTAAAACATAGTGTGTGGAGGGGATGGTTGCAGCCTTTCTGACGTCAGCTATGAATTCCTGAGAGGACGGTAGTTTGTCTTCACTCCCTGCCATCTTTCTGTCTTTTTCTGAAGACGCGGTGCTGTGAGTGAAGGTTACATGCAGCAGCAACCAACAGCTAACTTAAAGGAACAAATCTAATATGAAGACCAAACCACCGATGTGTTTGTCCATATTAATTCCTGTCTGTGGCTTATTAGTTTCTACTGAAAACTTAAAAACTGCTCACAAACATAGTCTCATGTTTAAAAAAGGTTGAATAATTTCCTCAAACAGCTGCAAACAGGAGGGAATTGTGCATTTGTTGGGGACTATTTTCAGTGGCGGATTAATAGTCATTTGGTGCTTGAGTGAGTATTTGGGGCAGTGGTACTGTAGGGCTGCACGATTTGATAAAAAAAAAGTCATATGGCGATTATTTTGACTGAGATTGCGATGTACAATATGATTAGTGGAAATGATCAGTTTTGCATCACAATTTTCATGTTCACTGAATAAAATGTGATTAAAATCGTGATGATGTGACATTTATTGAGGTCTGAACTAAAGAAACAACTTCTTTCATCTAGAGAAAAATATTTTTAGGCCAGGTCATCTCTGCAGCTCTACAGCACCTCATTATAATGATGTTTCTCACACATTTTTCAAGAATTGCAAGCTCATTATCGTTATCACACCAAATTTTATTTTGAAGAGTTAATCTCATGTTGAAATCAGGGTGTTGATGTATTAAAACATCTATGGATCAGCGGTGTCACACACAAGTCAGAAAGACAGCCCCTGATTGGTCGACAGACTCAACCCTAGGATTGCCACTGGGCGGCTAACAACATGCTAACAACGACAACAACAACAACAATAACTACAACTGTTTTCAACACAGAAATATGGATAAATAACTACAGATGACATTGGGTGTTGGATCTATCATCATGGATTTATTTATTAAGTCTCCAAAAAAAAGGCTGCAGTTCAAAGATGGATTACAAAACTTGTGTAGCCAACATGCAGGTAAAGGTACAGCGCTAGCGTTAGCATTAGCTTAACATGAACTTTTTTCCGCTCAGCTTGGAAAATAACAGACGAGACTTTTCTTGGTCTTGAGAAGCTGCAGCATTTATTAACCAGCACATCGTGACATGAACTGTACATTTACTGCCAGACTGACAATTTACTGCTCCGCTAAGAGCAGCGCTAGCAGTCTCCCACTCGCTCTCTGTCAACATCGGTATTTCAAGACCTGGGATGAGAACAGGTTGAACCCCCTCAAGCACAAAAAATATTTTTTTTAAATTTTGATGTTTCTGTCAACCTTTCCTAATGCGATACTTGAAAAAGCACATAAAAATATGTTGACGGAGACACAGCTAGTGATGTGTTTTTAATAGTTTTTGGACAAGTGCAGCTCTAGTGGCCATCAGAGGAACTGCAGCTCTAATGCCCAGCCACATACACTGCCTGGCCAAAAAAAAAGTCGCCACCTGGATTTAACTAAGCAAATAGGTACGAGCCTCCTATTGGATAATTGCTGCATGGGCGATTATCTTTCAGCTGGCAACAAGTTATTTAACCCCAACTGGTGCAATGAGTTGCTTCTCATTTCCTAAACAACCATGTCGAAAGACACATCCCGTGGATCGTGGAAAAGATGTTAGTCTGTTTGAGAAGAGTCAAATCATTGGCATGCATCAAGCAGAGAAAACATCTAAGGAGATGCAGAAACTACTAAAATTGGGTTAAGAACTGTCCAACGCATTATTAAAAACTGGAAGGATAGTGGGGACCCATCGTCTTTGAGGAAGAAATGTGGCCGGAAAAAAATCCTGAATGATCGTGATCGGTGATCACTTAAACGTTTGGTGAGATCAAATCGAAGAAAAACAACAGTAGAACTCAGGGCTATGTTTAATAGTGAAAGTAAGAGCATTTCCACACGCACAATGCGAAAGGAACTCAAGGGATTGGGAATGAACAGCTGTGTAGCCTTAAGAAAACCACTAATCAGTGAGGCTAACCAGAAAAAAAGGCTTCAATTTGCTAGGGAGCATAAAGATTGGAAAGAAGGTCATGTGGTCTGATGAGTCCAGATTTACCCTGTTCCAGAGTGATGGGCGCATCAGGGTAAGAAGAGAGGCAGATGAAGTGATGCATCCCATCATGCCTAGTGCCTACTGTACAAGCCTATGGGGGCAGTGCTATGATCTGGGGTTGCTGCAGTTGGTCAGGTCTAGGTTCAGCAACAGTATGTGCTCAAAGAATGAGGTCAGCTGACTACCTGAATATACTGAATGACCAGGTTATTCCATCAATGGATTTTTTCTTCCCTGATGGCACGGGCATATTCCAAGATGACAATGCCAGGATTCATCAGGCTCAAATTGTGAAAGACTGGTTCAGGGAGCATGAGACATCATTTTCACACATGGATTGGCCACCACAGAGTCCAGACCTTAACCCCATTGAGAATCTTTGGGATGTGCTGGAGAAGGCTTTGTGCAGCGGTCAGACTCTGCCATCATCAATGCAAGATCTTGGTGAAAAATTAATGCAACACTGGATGGAAATAAATCTTGTGACATTGCAGAAGCTTATCGAAACAATGCCACAGCGAATACGTGCCGTAATCAAAGCTAAAGGCGGTCCAACGAAATATTAGAGTGTATGACCTTTTTTTTTTGGTGGCGACTTTTTTTTTGGCCAGGCAGTGTATCTGCTTATTTTAAAAGAGTCCCAGCAATCAGTGGATTCAATTTTAAGAGGAAGAACACAAAATATTTTGTTTCTGGCTTGTCAGAGTTGTCAAAGTTTGTTTTACCAAAATAGAACGGAAGAGGTGTTTTATAATGTCACGTTAAACATAAATACTGTCCGATGAGTTTAGAATAGAACGAGCTGGACCATAAACCCCTGAGTCAAATTTCAGTGAGGTGTCCTCAGCTCAAAGCAGTTCTGTCTGTCAGAGACTGAAACACACACCAGCAGCACAACATGGACAAACAATCATCGATGAACTGTCCCACTCTGACGACAGACGTCATCTTTAGTCGGAAACAGTCGGCTATCGATGTTCTGTCCGGCTCTCATTTCGATTGTCTGCAAAACGCTCTGAGAACAAATGAGATCAATGAGTCTGAACCTCTGACTTACAGTCACTTGTACAGTTTCTTCACATGGTTGTGTCAGTTGGTTGCAGCTCTGTCCTCCACATGTTCCAGATGTGTAATTTTGTGGTACTGAGCTTTTTTCATTTGGGACATAGTTTTGTGGAGGAACATACAGTATGTTCTCTCTCAGTATCCGAGGCTGTGGTTTACATTTGTTATTTAAGCTCAACCAGGTCCTCTTTTCTCTCCCACGAGCCGGTTAGTAACATCCAACAGATGTTCCAGCTGCACATTAGCCCCTGATATAATGGATGAACCAGCAGAGCTCTGGACCCTGAGCACCAGGAAGACTTTGATGACGTATGTGATTTCTTTAGTTGAGTCTGGTTCAGCTTGTGTGAAGCCATCTGAGATTTACCAGGACTCCAGTCTGAGAGCTTTCACTCGTTTAGATGCATCTTAACCATCAGTCAGTTGTTGCCTTCAGAGCTCTTGTCAATCAGACATGATTGCTTCTTTGTGAATATTTATTTTACTATTTTACTATTTTACTATTGGGGGTCTCCTCAAGTCATGTGAGAGCATGATCACTGTGATCACTTTTGAGGACTTCTTGATTTCTACACACAGGAAAAACAACACCATTAAACACAATAGCTGCAGTAGCACATGAGAGGAGCTGATGTTTAATTAAAATTTGGTCCAACGACTTTCTAAAGACTAATAATTAATAAAGAATAACAGGATTATTAATGCAGAGATGCTCATTCATTTTTCTCCATTCATTCAAAAACTGTGATGGATGGCTTCCCACTGAAGTGACAGTTTGCTGATGTTGGCGTGTTTGCTAACTGACATGCTGGAAATCTGGAGCCAATCTGGTGATCTAGACAAGTCACATGACCCACAAGGAGCTTGTTTATTGGACAGAAGAGCGAGCACAAACTAGGTGATGCTTAAAACAAGCACAGACTCCAATAACATTGATGTTTTACTCCAGTAGATACATCAGCAGCTCCACTGCTTTACTCTCAGTAATAAAAAGGCAGCAGTTGGCGGAGTGCCTGGATGAAGGCCGGCAGGTACAGTGTGTGGAGTTATGAAGTGAAAGAAGTCGTAAACAAAACTCTTCATCAGTCTCATTTTTGCCGTAACGTCACCTAAAATGACAGCAGAGATGGTTTCTAATTAATAACAGTCGGCTGTTTCTCGACAGAACAGGAAGCCGTTACTCATGAGCAGTTTTTATTTTGTTCACACTGACGTGCTCTCAAACAGTCCAGCGGTTTTAGGCGGGACAGTCAGGACGGAACTCGCTCGCCAAGATAAATGAAATCATTCTGTATAATTTGCTCCTCTGTGAGGCTTTTAAACGCCGGCCTCCCGGGACAGCCTTTCAGAACGCTTTCTGCCTCGGCTGATGGAGCACGCTCACTGGCTCGGACGTGTTCGTCACCCCCCGCATCGCGACGTCTAGTGGAAGGAAACTCGCATGCACGACAAATATCCTGTAACAGGCATGATTAAGATTTCAAGAGAAGCGCTGACATTAACAGAGCTGCAGATGAATATTGATGTTCTGTCGACACTGTTTACAGTTTACACTCTGCTGAAGCTCTCATCCAGGGCAGCTGATGATGAGAACAACATCAGCTCCTCAGTAATCCTCCTGCGAGGAGGCTGGAACATGGAGGAGAATAGTGACGAGCTGTTGGAGCGCGTTTCCACAAGTTTTGGGTCGTGGTTGTGCAGGATGTAAAAGTCTTTGTTATTCAGCAAATGATAAGCGGTGGAAGGTAGGGCCAGTCGTAATAAAATCACAAAATGGCTTAGTGCAAAATCCAAATCACAGAATCAGAACTACATTTCAATTTTGTGAAAAAAGAAAAATGTGTGAGAAAACAGCATTACATTAAAATACCATAGAGCTGCAGAAAATGATCTGGCCTCAAAATCTTGTTCTCCAGATGAGAGAAAACAAGTTTGTTTGTTACAACCCAATAAATATCACATTATCATGATATTAATAGTTTTTTTCCCAGTAAGAATGAAAATTGCAATGCAGAAATGATCATTCCCAGTTACTGCATTGCATGACAATCACAATTTCAGTCAAAATAGTTGCAGTATGACTTTTTTTTTTAGCATAACGTGCAGCCCTAGTGGAAAGTAACTCGGTATGTTTACTCGAGTACTGTACTTGTACTTGATGGAGTAATTCCATTTCATGATTCATTATACTTCTACTCCACCACATTTAGTTGATAACTGAAGTTATTTTGCAGATTAATAATGCAAAATGTAATTAAAAAATAAATTATGATGTATTATTATACAATAAGAGAAGAATTTATTGATTCCGAGAGGAAACTCACAAGCTACCCAGCAGTATCAGCCTGCCGCCACCAGACTAATGGACCAAAATGCTTCTTAATGCAAGTGGACCAAACCACAAACCAATCAGAGCAAAAGGAAAAAAAATAAGCGAATAAAAAGTGTGATGTGGGGCCATTTTTAAGCAAAATGGCAGCTGCCTGGTTGCAGTCTTTCTCATATTACAGCTAAGCGGTCACTAATCTGTTTCTGAAAACATTTTGAGTGTGAAATTGGAAATGTAGTAACAGAATCATGATCCATATTTAGTTTGGAGCCGGTGGTGTTGTGCTGGACGGACCTGCTGGCGATTGGAGAGACCTGCAACCAATCAGAGCAGCGAAACGCGTGACATGTGACTTTTTAAATTGGGACCAGTGATACTCCTCTGTCAGTCATATAGAACCCACCCTGTATTTAATAAAAGTGAAGTGAAGAACATATCAATGCATCAAAAATTACAATTCAGTAATAGGAATCGACAATAAATGTTATATGAAATTAGATATGGTTTTAGATTTTGGATATTATTGTGTCTTTTCCTGGTTTTAAAGGCTGCATTACAGTGAAGTGATGTAACTTTCTGAACTCACTGTTACTGGAGCCTTTCTGTTTCTTGCCTTTACCTTGATATTGACATATTTGGCCAAAAATATTGTGATATTTCCTCTGGTGGTATCTCTCCAGTCAGATCATTTTGGTTTCATTTGTCCAGATTTTGACATATCTGTCTCTATATTAAACTTCTGATGTCACTGAACAATAATATTTTAAGTAAAAATGTTTTGAAATCCAATCAATACCTGAAAGAACTGGGAAGAGCCGATAAATAGATAGAACGTAACTTCTTTATCAGCAATATTGAAGGTATTTTGTATGTACTGTAATACTTATTCATGATTCTGGCCTGAAAGTTTATTTTAGACCTTGGAAATATTAGTCTGACAAAAAACTTAGAAAAGCTTTCATTTTGTCGAATTATTAAGTCAAATTTTGACTGTTTATGTCCAAAAAATACTGTTATTAGTGTTTGATTGATTTTCAAAACAGTGAATCCTGTCTTTAACCTGTGGAAACACTTCATCAGACTAAAAAGAAACTTGTGGAATAAACACAGGACTAAAACTTTGCTTTTTATTTTCTTTCAAACCAGTACAAATTTAGGTGATGTACCAGCATGAGGCTGTTGAATTCTGGGTGAAGCTGTGTGTGTTCTGACGCTGTTTAACAAGCGTTTTATTTCTCGTAATGAAGCAGAAAGAAACAGATGATAAACGACAGAATGTTCTTCATGCTTTGTGCAAAAAAAAAAAATTACCAAAATATCAATTTATTCAAAACACAGCAGACAGCGGCAGGAACAACATTAATCATGTTTTTGGCACAGAAACGTTGCCACCTCCAGGTTTTTACATATCAGGCAGTTTTAATTATTTCCATGCAGATGGTGCTGATTGATGACACTTATGTTCCTTTAATAAACATGAGGACGTGCGGCGGTGGGCATTTCTGAGATTATTACATACAGGATTTGGTTTTTGATGCTTTTGCACTTCATGAAAACTGTTTCCTGTGAGAAGTTGAAGTTGTTTGAATCATTTGTTCATGTCAGATCCTCCCTGTACACTCACTTCATGGCAAAAGTCCAGATATCCTTGTTAAAGTTTGCATGTATAAAGTGCATTTTATTATCTACACAGAAGATGTCATTATAAGTTAAAGTTAGTATTATTGTACCTCAGCATACTTAAAAAAAGGTCACAACGACCTGAATCATTCAGTGATTTAATGCATCCCACAGTGATCACACTAAATGACACAAATCAAACACATTAAAGGTATTTCGTGACCAATCTTGGATGTGGCTCATGCGTGTGTGAGGTCTTTCTGCTGTTTCTGACAGTCTCTGTTACAGCTCAGACTTTTAGGAGTGCAGTGGGACAGGCGGGCTGAGAGGACTGGTTATAATATGCACCGAGAATCATCAAGCAAAGTTGATGCTTGCAGAGCAGAGCTGCTGGCATGGCTGTAGCCTCTGACTCTCTGAAAATATACAGTGCAAATTTTGCCTTTTGTCCTTTTTTTTCCTGCCAGTTTGATTGATCATACCAAAATGTTATGGACCAGTGTGATTTAGTGGCATCTAGTGGTGACTTTGCAGGTTGCAAATACCTCTTCTCACGTTCCCTTTCCAAGCGGCAGCAGCAGCTAGAGCCAGTGTTTGGTTTGTCTGTTCTGGGCTACCTGAGAAACATGGCGGTTCAACATGGCGGCCTCCATGGATGAGGAGCCGATTCGAGCCATTCTAAGGTAAACAGAAACACAATGATTCTTATTTTTAGATGATTACACACTAATTAAAACATACTTTTAAATATCATATTACATTTCTGCTGTATTCTTCCAGTGAGTCCCAGTAAATCTTACACACTGGACCTTTAATGTCTTCAGTTCTACATCAAAACCAACTCCAATAGTGTTCATTTCAAAGTCATTGTTCATGAATCAGTAAGATAAATCAAGTGTCCAAGCTAAAAGAGTTTTCCAGAAACCTATAATGAGATGTCAAGTTTTTTGAAAAAGAGATTAATTTGAAATGTTTGCCTCGTTGGTTGGTTCTTGGAGTTTTCAGTGAGCCTCAGGCATGAAACACTTTGTGAAGTCAAGGTGCTCTTTCAGGTTATGAAAAACACGCTGACCACCTGCTCGCTCGTTTTGAGGACGAGCGTCCCAAAAACGAAAATGCCAGGACAGAGTGTGTTTGGCAGATTATACTTTTCAAGGCCAGATTGGATCAACCTGCGGAGTGTTTCCCACTGATGTCCGTTCGCTTTCTTCCCGGCGTCGCTCCTCTCCAGCTGAGAGGGAGTTATCCACCGATCAGTTTTGGCAAACCAATTATCTGCAGCGCCACAGGGTGACAGACGCTTTTAATTGTCTTTCATGAGGCCATAAAAGGTGTTTGTCAACTGGCTGGATGTGGACTTTCTAAATCCGCTGTGCTTCTTGGAGTTTAATTAAGCCTCGAGGATAAAACACGGCGTAAAGTCAAGGTGCTCTTTGGGTGAAACCACGGCTGTCTGTCAGCCGCGAGTCTGTAGATGTCAAACTGTCAGTGGAGGCGTTTTGTTGTTGTTGTTGTTGTTGTTGTTGTCATTCCGCTGAAGATTTGTAGGTTTAGTCTCTGCGATTAGATTTTGAATGAATATTTGAAGGAGAAATCTGTAATAAATCATAAAATGTCCGTGATATGTTATCAAAGATCAAGTAAACTTGAAATACTTGCTTCACTGACATCAACGCCGCCTCGGTGTCCTCCTTTGAAATTTCTATTCTGGGCAAGAAAAACTGGCTTTGTTTGCCCTTTTCATGTTAATTAGAGTTAAAATTAATGCTGGATGTTTGATTAATTAGTAAGTGTCTGTTTGTGAGTCTTAATAAATCATTGATAGTCTTTTAGAAGGAGTAGATGTTTAAAATGGTTAAATGGAGCAATATGTGAATGCAGTCTGGCAGGCAGTAAGAGAGCCACTTGTGAAGGCATTTAAATGTCTAAATCACTGCAAAAGAAAACGAAACAGGTGGTAATTTGCCATTTTTCTGCATGTACCTCGCTAGCTTGGAGGTTGTTGTTGGGGTCTTTGAAAATACAGATGGCAAATGCTGCCTCACCTCCCTGAAATAGGCAACCAAGGGCAGGCATAAACCCACAGTCTATATCCGTGAGTCAGAATAGTTTGGAATAAACAAAAGAAGAAGAGAACTGGGCAGTCAGCATTAGCTGTGATTGCTACCATGGATGATAAGGATGCCACAGTGAGGAAGTTTTCCTGTCATGACAAGCGCTGGTGTCACAGATTATGCCGGACATCATAAAGGTTTTGATGCTCCATGTCTGAAGCGGTAGAGCATTTACTTTGTTCTGTAACGTTACAAATGCTTAGAAGGTTGGTTCGTTATTAAGCCTGGAGTTGAAGGTCTATCAAATATCCCCAACCTGACCCCAACAACTACTGATGACTACAGATGAGCTGTAAAGTAACTGATGTAATATTAGCTCCTTGTCACGGTTAGCTTGGTTTAGCCAAGTTAGCCTTACTTTAGACAAGTTTAGCGCCATCGTAGTAATGTATCGAACAACAGAATACTTCACTTTTATGTTGGCGTGTACTCATGAGGGTGAATTTCAGTCTGTGTAACCATATCCAGCTGTCAAGCAGCCTCATGTCACTCTGTGATTAGCCTACAGCGCTACATTTGAAATCTGACTCCTGCAACTGCTGCTGCTGTACCGAGCATACAATTTCAGTTTATAATCGTAGCATCCATTGTCCGACTCTGTATTGATAATACACTTAGATTGTGGTAGAGTAATGTAATTAGTATTTGCCCCGAATATCATCCAAAGTGCTGCGTCCAGCAAAACGTTCTTCACTGCAGCCACAGTATTTTTTGATTTGTTTCTAACGGGAGCAACGTGCACTCTGCCTTCAGTGTGTGGCGGTGCTGAGCGTCTATCCTGCAGTAACTGCTAAGTATTGGCTTTTTTTTTTTTAGACTTAGATTTAGGTTAAGGGGGTTTGGAACACTTGTGGTACATGGAAAGTCCCCAAAATACAAGGATGTGCTTTGAGCCAATAAATCAACTTTATGGCCTGTGGCCACTTAAAGGATGACAATTTTAGACATAATCAGTCTGCTTTATTAAACATAGTGCAGGAAAAACAGAATTAGCCAGTTTGAATGCGCTTTTTTTATGGTATGACAACAAAATGTACAGATGACAGGACCAATCAGGTATTAAGTAGTAATTAAATTATTATTGAGTTAATTAGGAGAAATACAGAAATGCTGAAAATGTGTGCATCTGTGATGGTAACCTTAAAGATCATTTAGCAGCTGTGCCAGAGCTTTTTACCACATCACAAGAGCTTCATGGCAAATGGAGTTTACCCAGACTTTCATGGAATTGAAGATGTTCAAACTTCCCTTTTCTTTCTGAGCACTTAAAGTACTCCTCGTGTGTTCTATCTGAAAAGTTTCCATGACAACTGAGCAAACTCCATCTGCTGATGAAATTCATGCGATATTGAAATCTCTGAAAAAGGCTCCTAAATGGATGCTGATGAGGTGAGATTCTTTTGTTTGTCACACAGTCTGTGGAATACAAGTCCACATATGAACATCCATTTCACATAATAGATAATAGATTCTGGTATACATGATAATATATACTCCAACATAATCAAACATGTCATGTGTCACTGTTAAAGTTGCATCAGTCTGTGTTTTTCTTCTCAGGACCAGGTAACTCTTCCATTTGACTGTGAATATTAAACAGCCACAAATCAGAATCAGACTTGCTTTTTAAGACTTTGAAGCAATGGAGGTTTTTCTATTCTGGTCGTTTATAATGTTGTGGGTACTTGTATTGTACATTTTGTAATAGCTGTTGGCTGATCAGGATAGAAGCAGTGTTTATCGATGAATAAATTGAATATTGATAGATTTCCTTCTTTTCACTTGTTAGGATAACTGTTGCCTGCAGCCAGGAAATCACCATTCAGCTGCAAAATTTGCGAAGTTTTTTTTAAATCCATCATTTTGGCAGCTTGTGTAGGAGTTAAGAAAGCTCTTGTTTCTTGGAGCTGCCAGTGTGGTGAGGAAAGAAGACGTCTCTTGGAACTGTCATGTCGTGTAAAATAAAAAGGAGACACGGGAAACCTGAAAACCCACAAAAACTGCTTCTCACTGACTCTCACAGTAAGGTGAGCTCACAGCTCTACAGGTGTGTTGTAGCCTCCAGGCCCTCAGGTGCACGCGCTGCTGACACCCCGTTGTCCTTGAATTTGCCGCTGTCGCCCTGCAGCGCCACGAGACACTGATGTTTGCACTTCAAACAGAGCTAATCTTACTCAGGCGAAGCCTCAGATCAAGTTCACCCTCGAAATGTAAATCTTAACGCCGTCCGACCGCAGGTGTGAACGTCTGATTGATCCACTGCTTTGATCTCTCTTTCCCGTAGTTCAGATTGTTCTCAGGGTGATTCTGCTGTAGGAACGTGACACCTCACTTCCTCTTTCTTTCCCGTTGCCACCTCCTCCACTGTGAAGTCAGGGGTCAAAGGTCAGGGTCGGCTGCAGGATGCCATCAGTTGCACCTTCCTTCAGCAGGCAAATGCTTTAATGTCTGTTGAGACCTTTTAAAACTCAGACTGTGATCATTTTCACTTTCCTGTGAGTTATTATGATACAATGCAAAAAAATATGAACAGTTACTGTTGTTTCAGTTTTAGATTTAATGTACAAAACAATCCTATTAAGTATTGGCAGGGAAATCGTATTTTGGTGTTAAAGAAGGCGACTTTGCAAAGTCTAGAAAAGAAGTTAGTCCACAAACTAACAGCACAAATGGCTTGAGTTTAACCTTGCATGTGTTTGCAGTCTCTAAATTGAAGATATAAATAAAATGTCAGGAAATAGAGATACATGTCCATCACATTTTCCCTGAGACTACGAGTACGTCTTTGTTTTGTACAACCAAAACCCAAAGATGTTCAGTTAATAAAGATATAAAACAGAGAAAAGCTGCAAATTCTCACTTTGGATGAACCAAAACCAAGAATGTTGTCTTATAAAGATATAAAACAGAGAAAGATGAAATTTCATTTGGAGAAGCGAAAACTAGAGATTTTTGTCTTTTTTTTTGCATTACGTCCACCAAGAGGTCATGTTTTTGATTTGTCTGTTTGTAGGTTTGTCGGCAGGATTATGGTAAAACTACTGACCTGACTTTCATGAAACTTGGTGAAACGGTGTAGCATGGGTGAGGGTGAGACCATTAAATTTTGGAACAGCCCTCCAGCTCAAGTGAGGAGCAGTTTAGCAGGCACTCTGGTGATACGCTGCCCCCGTTGAGGGTGTTATCGTACAGAAACCTGAGTCACATCGCGTTTTT
Source organism: Lutjanus argentimaculatus (assembly GCA_034769285.1). NCBI lineage: Eukaryota > Metazoa > Chordata > Actinopteri > Lutjaniformes > Lutjanidae > Lutjanus > Lutjanus argentimaculatus. The sequence goes on along the minus strand of JAWZSL010000043.1, from coordinate 960,087 downwards.
AGAAGGGTCAGGAAAATATAAGTACATGCTAACATTGTGAAATGATCATAGTTTGGCCAGGTTTAGACAAGTTAAACTACTTGTTTAGGTTTAGGAAAAGATCGTAGTTTGGGTTAAAATATGTATGAATGCCACGGAAGTCAAATAAGTAACAAAACTTTGGTAACTTCAAACTTAAGTAAGTCAACGTTGACCTTTGGTTGTATACAGACTCTAACCTCGGTCTCCTGTGTGAAACTCCTCTGTTTGTTTGAACCATCCATCCACCCCACCTCCTCCATATGTGGACTTTCTTGCTCCTTATGGTACGTCACCAGACTTCCATCTTGGCTCCTGTCATAATTACCACGGCCACTAGAGGTCGCTGCTGAACAATAAACATAACTATGGGTCTTAATAAGTGGGGGATTCCACAATTATGATTCCAAAAGGAACAATTACGAAATGTTCATTCTGACCCTGCTTATCGATTCCTACACTAGTTTTAGATCAGACCATGTACTGCCAACACGTGCCGTATATTGATCTGGCTGCACCTAAAGACTTGAGGTGAATGCATGCATGTGTTCCTGTGTTTCTAAATCATGATTATAGCATCATTTTTGATTAATCTACTACCTTACCTAATTGCTAAGTTCCCTGACTAGCAGGTAAATTGCACAAATTGTGTCAATCTTCAACCACATCAATTTAGTAAATGCTGTGTTGCAAAACACTAAACAAGAAGGGGATACTCCTCCATTGTTACAGTAAAGTAACCTCAGGAAACCGCCACACACTCAAGAAACCAGAAAATAGACCACTGCCGTTACGGTTATTGAGCTACCGTTAGCTTAGCTCTGTGTTTCTGCTGGTATTTATCCATGGTAATTAGCATTTCACACAACTCTGCTGTGACGAACGCAGGAGGACACACAAAGAATTGGAATCAAGACTCAAAATCAATAAGCAGAATCAGAATCAGAATTGTTAAAATCAAGACATCCAACCCTGGTGATGAGCTGCTTGCACAGACGACCCAGGCGCCCGTTTTTCTGGCGAGGACAAGCTGGTATAAATGGTACGACGAAATCTCTGAAGACTGACAAACTTAAGTCTCACAGTAGATTTTGTCGTCTTGATGAACCTTGATGTTTATTTCCCTTCAGTTTTATACTCCTTTGCACAAAACAATTTTCATCAGATGTGTTTTTTTGTCCAGTCTGTGCTTCTGTGCCAAAAACAGCAAATATACAAAGCTGAACATTTACCGCAAAGACAAATCTTCTGTGTGTGTGTGTGTGTGTGGATGTTTCTGGCAGCTCAGACAGGAACTCCATTAGTTTTTTGTTTTCCCTTGTCTGTACTCTCTGTCTGTATACATCGTGATGTTATGCAACTTATGAATCCTGAAGTTTAGAGCTTTCCAACTCAAGTAGAAACGTCTTTGCCTCAGTTCACAGCGTCTAGAACAAACCTGAATCCTTGTGCTCTCTCTTTATGTCTTCCCACCAACTCCGTTAGCATTAATGCCATCTTTAAATTCACTTTGTGTTGTATAAAGTGAGTGAAGGTCAGCCGTCACCTCATTTGTAATGATGTGGGAGCAGATAATAAAAAGCCTGTAGCGTCTGACACTGGAGTGATGACAGAAACATCTGAGCAGAAATGCTGCAGCTCTGCTAATGTGACAGTATTACTTCAATATTAAGTGAAGCAGCATCAGAAACAGAGCCAGGGCCTCCATCGTGGCTCCCAGAGGGTGTGTTTCATCATCCGCAGGCCGCTGCAGACATCGGAGTAAACATAAAGATTTTCAGGCAGGTTGGCACACCGAGGCAGCAGCGTGTGCAGCCCACATACGGACGAGGTGAGACACAAACATGGCTTTCGTGTCCTGACGGCGCCCAGTAACACGTCTTAATCTTCCTGGACGTTTGGGCGTCAAACCAAAGGAACAATTAAGATTTGGCGACAACCTCCAACCTCCTCTCTGAGAAAATTAAAATGATTTCTATGACATTGGCTTAATGTGTGGGCTGTCAATTATGCAAGGTAATACTGCACGCATCGATGGCTCTGTAGATTAGGCGTGAATGGCAGGTTTATGGAGGCAGTGAAGTCGCGGAGGCCTCATTTGTCAGATTTAGAGCGACTTGGCCTCCGCACGGCTGCTGCTCTATTTCAGCCAATGTTTCTGCCTGTGGAACGCAGGCCTGATTAAAGATACGGGGCTCATCAAAATGCTAAATACAAGGGTGGTGATTTAGCATCCGTTTGCACGTCAGGACGGATTGAACTGCGGTGTGTGTTTCCAAGCTGTGAGGAGCCAGAATCACTTCATATCTGGAGTGCAGCAACAGTACAGTCATTTGTCTCGGTGGCTCTGAGGCAGACGCCAAAACAGTCAACACACGGCCGAGCAATCCAGAGTGTACTGACGGTAAACACAGGAGGAACTACAGGACTAAATCAAACAACTGAAATGTGACTAAATCAACAAAGTATAAAACTAATCAAAATCAGCTGCCCGAGTGAACACTTTGTGTTTACATCCACATTCAGTGCAAATTTTAGCCACATTTTCATAAAATCTGTGAAAGAAAAAACAAATAACGCTTGTTTCCGAGTTGATGGACATTTGGTGGAGCTAATTCCTCCAGACGGTCCCTTCTGCTGCATTTTACAAGATAAATGATGGATTATTAATTGTGTATCAAAATTGTTATAAATTTAAATTTCTAAAATGTGACACACTTTTGGAAAACCGTTGTCAGTAAACACAGTTTGTCTCTGCAGCTACAAATACAAGTTAAGACTCGACCATGCAAAGAGAAAGACATATATCAACAACATCCAGAAACACTGCAGACTTCTCTGGGCCCGAGCTCATCTGAGATGGACTGACGCAAAGTGAAAAAGTGTGCTGTGGTCTGACGAGTCCACGTTTCAGATAGTTTTCACAAATCATGGACGTCGTGTCCTCCGGGCTAAAGAGGAAATAGGTACCATCCAGATTGGTTACCAGCAAAGACACATAGTAGACGTGTTCCAACAGCGTGTCTTGTAGTAAAAGAGTTCAGGTACTAGACTGACCTGCCTACAGTCCAGACCTGTCTCCCATTGAAAATGTGTGGTGCATTATGAAGCACAAAATACGACAACAGAGACCAAACAGGACTGTTGAGCAGCTGAAGTCGTATATCAAGTAAGAATGAGAAAGAATTTCACTTTAAAACTTCAACAATCAGTGTCTCAGTTCACAAACACTGACTGTGAAAAGCTGATGTATCACCGTGGTAAACATGCTGCTGACCCAACACAATGAGTTTATAGTTACAAAAAACAATAAAGTTAATCAATTTGAACATTAAATATCTTGTCTTTGTGCTGTATTAAATTTAATACAAGTCAAATAGTTTTTGCAAATTGTTACATTATGTTTTTTTTTTTATGTTTTACACAATATCCCAAAGGGATGCATTGATCGACCGGCCAGGACCAGTTAGCATCACATATTTGATTCTGTGCCATGCTCTGTACAGTGGTCATGTCATGCTTGCAGCAGACACACTAACCGTAACGTCACAGCCACAACAACGCTGATCACAGCAGCACACGGTCAGACACATGCTTGCATGAAGTCTGTGTTAGCGATAGAGTCCAAGAACAGGATGAAGAGAAGACAGACAGTCTGCAACAAGACAGAGCAGCTGACGGTGCCGCCAAACTGCTCTTCAGGCTAATATTCACAGAAAGACTTGCTTCCGCATGAGATCACATGAAATGGTGTCCTGCGAATCTGCGAAATCTTGCAAATCTTGCGAAATCTTGCGAAATCTTGCGAAATCTTGCGAAATCTTGCGAAATCGTGCTCCCTCTAGTACATAACCTTAATATGATAATATAATGATATAATAAGGCCTGGAACACTTTTGGAGAAAATATGTAAGTAATTTAATAGTCGGTGTTTTATTATGAATATCCAATTTAATTTTACAAGAAAAGCTGCAAAAATGTTTGTGAATGCTGTCAATTAAAGTTCTTAGAGAGAAAAAACGTCCAAAATCGGAATCAGCAGGTCAGAAATCAGAATCAGCCAAGAAAATTGGAATCGGTGCATCTCTAATGTCCCAACTTTTTTGGAGCTGGGCCCATCGGACTGTGTTGTTGTTTCACACTTAAGATTGTGTTGATGTTCGCGGTTTGTACAGTATGTTCCGTACAAACATCTACACGATAAACCTTTTCAGCTGCTTCTTTCTGCCTGCATCTCTCAGCTGCTTGTGGTGTTTGTGATCCTGAAGTCTCTTCTCCTCCTGCTGAGTTCATCGTACGTCTCTGAGGAAATGTAAATAAACTGTACGCTATGTCCTGCTGTTGTTTACACGGATCGAGTGAAGGAGGCTTGCAGAGGGTCGAGGCTTGTTGTGCTGGAACAGCTGCTGGAAACAGTGGTGACAAGCTCATCTGGTATGTGAGATGGAGATGAAACATGTTCCTGTTCTTGTGAAAAGAGCTCTCATTGTCAGTTCTGTCAGGACGTCCTTCTCAGCATCCTCCCAGCTGTGATTTACACTTTCCCTTTCTATTAGATTTCTGCATCAACGGGGTCAAAGGTCAGAACACAATTACAGTTCTCTGGTAGAGCTACGTGGGAAAAGAGGAAGTGTTTGGTTTTTCTCTGAGATGGGATCATGTGTAGGAGGAGATCTGTTTACTCTCTGACCTCAGACTCCCCACAGGAAGTTTTCAGCACTGACTGCAGCAGAAGGCAGCTGTGTCTGTCCACATTAGGAGGTCTTGTCCTCGCCGGCAGATATTTATTCTGATAGCAGCTCGTCCAACTTCCTACTTTTGAAGGCACGACCAGTGATTCCTGCCAAATGAACCGTGTTGAATCAGCTTCTACTGTATTTATCTGTCCGGATAGCTCAGCTGGTGTCAGTAGAGACGATCGACTTGTCTCTGAGGTTCGTCCAGAGATCAGGACAGAGGCATTGTCAAGATAAACACATGTTTTAAAATATTAAGACTGTAGCCTTCAAACAATAAAGAACAAAGCCTTTAAAATGAAATACTACTGACTTAATCGTCTGTGAGAAGCATAAAATCAGCAGATATCAACAGCTGTGTTTCCATCAACATATCTTTATGTGCATTTTGAAGTGTCACATTAGAAAAGGTTGATGGAAACATCAATTCAGCAAAAACGTTTTTTCTGGCTTTAGTGGGGTTTTTTTTCTAAAATGAGTTAATGCTCTTAATGAGAGATGGAAAAACACTTTTTCTGAATGAGTTCTGGCGTAGCGAACACTTAACTCACATGACCGATCAGCTGTTTCCGCTCCAACAGCCTCCTCGTGGCTCTATAACACATCCATGATGACTCCACACGGATCTGATGGAACTTTCCTCACATCAGTACATGAAACTAACACAAATCTCATATATTCCAACTGTTTGAACATTAAATATCTTGTCTTTGTTCAGTTAAATTCAAGTCAAGAAGGCTTTGCAAATCATTGCATTCTGGTTTTATTTCAATTTTGGACAACTTTTTTAGATTTTGTAGAGGTGCATAATTCTTGTCCATAGAATTTGTGGCTTTTTCTTGAACTGCCATTAGACTGTTGGATCTCTACATTGTTTTTCACAGTTTGGGGTTTGGCCAGCGCTTAATTATGTCATTTTGTTGAGGTCCTCTTCTTCTGTGGTGCTATAATGGTTTTCTGACTGCAGAATTGGCGCCACCTACTGTTTATCTCAATGAAACAACTTCCTAACAATCACATAGCGGTAGTGAATGGAAACAAGGATTAATTCATGTTTTCTTTTGCCACTTTACTCGAAATTTGGTTAAACCTTTGATGCAGGCACGGCTAATCATGAGTGAAAAAGTGATGCTCTATCTTACATAATCAGTATTAGTCGGGTTGAGCGTCACAGGTTGGAAGAGGTGCAACCTGCCAGGTCCCTTTTTTTCATAGGGCAGATTCAGACCTAAAGGTCCGAGTCCTGAATCAATACTCACAATACTCACAATAAAGGTCCCCATTTTTTTTTATTTTTTTTTGTTAATTAAAAGCTTTTATTTTACAGCAGGCAAAACAGGAAACATTGGGTGTTCATCAGCTGTAACTTAAGATGACTCCTATACAGCTGAAATCAAACATCAAACAGTAAAATAAAGCAGATACCTGAAAGTACAAACAGCGAAATGGGAGAGAAACTAAACTTCAAGCCACAGAGATTCAGCTAGAAGCTACAAACATTCTGAGAGCTGAACACACTGACACTTTCAAAAACATCTTTCTTTCATACACAGGAGGAGCAAGGTTGTTACGGGTTGGCCATGGTTGGCAAGACTTTACCGCAACCTGCTTGAAGTCAGGTCGGGCACACTTTGGCCTGAAATGCAAAAGTGACAGTTGAAAAACACCATTAGTGTGCTCACACTGTATGGGTGGCAACAGCCTGTAAAGCCTCCTTTTTGGCCACTGCGGGGCAGCGTAACAAGATTTTGACATATTCATAACTTGAAACAGCTGCCTACCTCCACATCCAGCAGACACAGAGCAACATGATCATTCACAGTCTGTTTGTGTCCATCTGATGAAATAAAGTCCCTTTTATCGCTCTGTTTTTGGTCTCCACCGACTCCAGAAAGAAATGGCTGCCGCTATAGCTGCTAAATGTTCCACTATGTCTCTAACTGTTGCTTGTTTGTTGCTTAGCAAAGTTTGTTGGATAAAAACAGAGACTGAACCAGACAGGAAATGTGCCACAAAACCAAAACTAGGAGCTAAAAGAGGCTAAACATCTCAGTAAAGCTGCAGATTTGGTGACGATTCTCTGTGGGTTCATCAGGGACTTCTTTAACACTCGTGACATTTGATCAATTGTTAATATAAAGATATTGATTGGTGCAGCTTTAAATGTAAATACTGCAGTCTCTGGGGATTCATTTACTCAGACGCTCTGTTTCTGTGGACAGCACATCCCTTATTTCAGGCACAGCATTGTGGGAAACTCCATGGAAACACCAGCCCCCATTTTCACCGTGTTGTGTGTGCATTCAAGGAACTCGTCTCCTTTGTTTTTCAGCCTTCGAGTCTCACAGAACCATGACCACACATCCAGATAACCACATTCTGCTCCTGTTAGCCACGCTGCTTCCACCGCGGTTGGACAAATTTCCTCTTTTTTTGTGTGGAGCTTCTCCTCCCAAATCAGGCTGTGAAAAGAGCTTTCTGTTTCCTCAAAGACAATGAATCGAGGCTTAAAACTGTGTGTGAGAGACGACTGGACGAGCAGAGAGCGAACCACTGTTTTTGTTTTGTTTTTTTGTTTTGTCAGTTTACTGCAGCTCATTAAACCTCCTGTTCGTGTCAGCTGACTCTGAATATCAATAAGCTGTTTCCAAACGGAGACATCAACCATACGAGGAAACTGACCTTATCTTGACAAATAACTGACAACACAAAATGAAAAACCAGTTATCTCCCCAGAGGAAAGAAAATCCTGTAAAAATCTGCCAAATAACATTAAAGCCACCTCGTAATTTGTTTTAAAAGGGCTTTGATTTTTTAATTAAGGTTCACATTCAGGGGTTGCTTTAATGTGTTAGGGAGGTTAATGGCTTTTTTCTTCTTCTCTTCTAAAAAGAAGTCAGTCCATTAAAAAAAAACATTAAAAATCTTAAAAATGTTCTAATCTATTGATATTTTATTTAATAAGTTTTCCCATAACAAGTTATTAGAAAGCAGTATGTTCAAAGATTCAAACTCAGGGGTAGCATTCGTCCTAATTGGTAAATTGAACATGGAAACCCAATTAAAAATACCTTATCTTATTTTATACTCTATGAATTAATTGATTAATGTCCCATAGAAGCTGATGAATAAAACATTAAGGTTCAGTTGAGGGGGGATTTTAATCTAATTTGATCAGTTTCCATGTGTGTTTTTTTTTTTTTTTTGGTCATTCTTAAAACTCCCCAAAACCAAAAACACTACTATCAGATTCAGGGTTTTCTCACTTAAAGCACCTTAAATAAATTATAGAAACTCAGTTATATATAAATACCTTAATATGATATAATTTATTATTTTGTTATTATGAGTCATTTCCCTCTTAGAAATGGCCATTCCTGGACAAACATTTAGAACCTGGAAGAGACTTAATAACAGTTTTATCAACTTTAATCCCTTAAAGCCCCATAAGAAAATAATCCGTTCAGTCACACCTATGGCCCACTAGAAGTTGTATGTCCTTTTTCTTCATTATTTTGTGCTCTGAACACTTGGGACCAACCCAAGACGTCAGTATTTGGCCTTACTGGCATCTTTCTGGAGCATTTACAAACAGCTCGGGCAAATCCTACTGATTCTACCTTTAATGTGTTATGATTCCCCCCCAACAAAGATGAAATGACAGCATAATTAAGCAAATAACTTAGTTTGGTGTAAACTTCTACAGCTTTTTCTGACAGAAAACCACTGTAATGTCGCTGCCTCCAAACCCACCAGACTCTTTTAACAAAATTTTACCTCACAGAACACAGGAGTTGTTGGTCTGCCTCGACCTGTTAGTTTGTTTATATTATATGTGACTTTGGTAATTCAGAAGTAAACTTTTAGAACACAAACAAACTAACTAAATGTAGCAGCACTTAAAAAAAAACCAAACTATCCCTTTAAAAACATTACTAAAGCTACTAATTCTCCATATAAAGAATCGTTCAAAGGTGAAGTTTGGTGGCTTTAATGCTAGATGGCCATTTTTGTTGAGGTTTTCTTCTACAACTTTAATCGGGCCTGGAAAGTTTAGCTTGAAAAGGCCCAAGCCCGACAAAATTCTGTCCGTCCCCAACCCGAACCTGTCCCTCATTAGCATATCTCGGCCGAACTCGATTACAGCTCTTCAGACATTTTTCTGAACAAGCTTCCCTCCATGTACCAGACAGTAGGAGCTGGCAGCGACAGGTGTGGTGGAAATTTCCCCGGTGAGAAACAAAGTCATCAGAGTCGGCCGACTTTTAAGTACTTTATTACAAGATAAATCACTTACAATTACAACGTGCTTTAGCACACAAACAGAGTCACAACCAACACTGTTCAGCTGAGCAGGGACACAGTTCTGTCACCCAAACAGTGCAGAGAAGTCGGAAGACTTTGTAGGAAGAAAGAAATGTAGAGATTTTATACACCAGTTGTCACAAACACCACAGACATGATGTTTGCTGAGAGACGACCATGTCCTCAGCTGCACGGGGAGGTTCCAGGGTCCATGTTTGACTGAACAGTTCAGAGTGGACATCTTGTTAATGCTTTTCTTATAAGTAAACATATTCTTCAGGTTTAGTGCAGGACTATTGATTTCAGTCAAAGGGTTCAAAATTCAAAACAAACATAAGCAACATAAGATCTCAAGCTCTATTTAATTCCACCTTAAACAGCTCTGAAAAACAGTGAAATTATCTATAATCCATAAATTGATCCTTTCAAACCAATGGAATGTAGAACACTATTGAGCTGGTGGTGGAGCAGCAGCGCTGCAACACCAGCAAGCTGAGAAGGAGAGAACACAGAGATCAGATTCTGATTTCTTTTGTCTCACACTGAATAGACCTCTAATCAGCTTGAGACGTCTCTATAGAACAATAAACGCATCTATTTCCTGATGAATATGTTCTGTAACTGTAAAATAAGCCGAGAGCGTCTGTCTCGCAGACTGAACGCTGTCTTTATGTCCCGTCACTCTTGTTATTAGCCTCAGGATGAAGAGCAGCTTCTTGCTGATGGTGATGAATTCTGCAGGACAAAACAACCCGCGGAGGCTGATTCATACATTTATTTATTCTGCGGGAATTGATTGAACCAATATTTTCACGCCAGAGATGATTCATAATTCATTGGCGCTGTGTTTTAATTCTGCAGCCGTCATACATCATCCTTACTGTGGTTTGTTGGTATGCATGTGTGCAGCTATCTGGGCCTTCTTTTATTCCCCTCAGCCTTTGTCACTGGGATCCTCAGGAGCTCATATTCTCTGCAGGGTTTGTTGTGAAGCCATTAGCCGCCGCAGCGCTCAGGGTTAGCTTCCCCTCCCATTGATCGCGGATGGACAAAGAGCCTCGAGTGGGCCGGCATAGACTCCTGTGCATCTCTGAACCCACAGCGGCGTCTGAAGGCTCCTGTTACCTCGCTGCTGCAGGAGCTGCAGACACACAGCGCCTGATCTCTTTGTGCACCAATTAAAATGCATCAAGTGCAAATCACCTGCTGGGGGGACCGGGGTCTGGTGTCCTCTGCTGTGCCCAGAATTGGAATGGGACCTGATTAGTCTCGCATCACAGACTCTGCGGGCGAATCCATTCAATGCAGCAACAAGGCAGGAGGAAGAAGGAGGGGGGAGGAGCTGCTGTGAGGCTTAAAAAAGTTCCTCACATATAAATCTGTCAGTGTGTTGGCTCAGAGTCGGGTCCAGATGATCTGACCGAGGTTGAAAGCTGAACATGTAAAATATCCGAGGCACACTGCAGCGTTCGACATTCTTGAATGTGTTTCTTTGCCGAACAGGTTGCTGCTGGTTTCCATTTAAGACGCTGAGCTGTGAATGAAGGAGTGTTTAAAATCTTCTTTATTTACTTATTCGCTTTTCCTTGTAAAGCTGCAAATCACTCGACTATTTTCATCATTTGTTCTGCAAAAATCTGACTTTTCCTCTTGTACCACTATAAGCTTGCTAGTTTGCTAGTTTTCTATAAATCTAGAAATTAGTGTAAAATTTGTCATAATTAGTCTATTGATTCTTGAGTTATGGCCAAAAACATGCTTCATGAAGTCACGGTGACCTTTGACCTATCCAGTAATTTAATATTTCCAATATTTTGGTTTATGAGCAAATATCTGCATCATGTTTGGTGCCAATTAGCAAATGTTAGCATGCTAACATGCTAAACTAAGCTGGTAAACATGGTGAACATTTTACCTGCTTAACATGAGGACAATTTAGCCTCTGGGGCAAACAGCCAATGTTTCAGCCAGCATATTCAGACCAAGAGTTCCTCTTCCGATCTGTGTTTATCGTCTGGTTAGCAACAGCGCTCCACACTGACTGTTTACTTGCATACAACCAAAGCCTGCTCAAACGTGATTGGTCAATACTACTTAGACTGCAAAGGGAAACCAGAACAGTTCTGATAGCAAAATCTTGCATACAGATTTTTTTTATTCACATCTCTTTATAGAGATTAGCTAACTGTCTGTTTGTTAGCATTGTCCCTGTGAGCATGATGATGTTAGCATAGTTCAAAGGACCAGTGTAGGTAATTACAGCCTCACTGAGCTGCTGTCGTCTTGAAAAATTAATTAAATGAGTGTCAGTTATCAGAATAGTTGCATTTTCATTTTTCTGTTTGTCAACAAATTGATCAGTCCACTAAGTGTTTCAGCTCTACAGTAGTTTATATGGAGCCGTGGGCTAAATTGTGATCTGTGACTCTTAGGAATCATCATTTTGCATCATGTGAGATCTTTAGCAGATAGTGGTCATAGACACCACTTTTTTTTGTTCCATTGTTCGGCTCTTTCAGGATCTATACAGAAATGAGAGATTTGCACTAAGATAAAGAGGCAGTGTAGCCCAGGGTTGGACCTAGAGGAAAATTATTTACGTGAGATATTAATTCATGAAGCACAAACAATATAAATGAAGACAATAATAAAAATAAAATAGATAGTAGATAGATAATAGACAGTAAATATTAAAAATAAGGCTCTCAACTTGAAACGGCTGCTCTTGTCCACCAGTCCTTATTCAGAAAGTGGCACATTAAATGGTTCACAATTGATCATAAGTCCCGCCCCTATTTGCCCTTTACTCCAATAAACAGTTGAGCAAGCTTGGTGCACAGCGAAACCTCAATCAGCTCTCTCCTTTTCTGTTTCCTGTCCTTATATGTTCATCTACGTTGAGCAGAAAAACAAAGTTTGATAGTTAAAAGATGTTGCTGGAGGACTGCTGTAAAAGCAACATTATCTTATGTTAGCAAAACACTAGCTAACTAGCTAGATAACCAATGAAGGAGATTAGCTAGCTAAATAGGTAATGCTTTGTCAACATTAGCTATCAGATGTAACTAGCTAGCTAACAATTGATTTAGCTTAGCCAGACAGTTAGCATTTTGTCAAAATTAGCTATCAGATGTAAGTAGCTAGCTAACGATGGATGCAGATTAGCTAGTTAGCTAGTGTTTTGCTAACATTAGCTAACTTAAGATGCAGCTAGATGCTGCTTTGGTTTTATTTTCATCAGAGATGAGCCGAGCGTACAACATATCTAAGTACAGGAAAGAGGAAGTTGACGGAGGCTCCAAAAACAGTGGGACTTTGGGAGGCTCAGTTTCTGTCATTTTTAGACTAAAAAAGCAGACCAAAAGGTACCGTGAGAAAATCTGTGAGTAGAGGTGTTAGTAGGTGGATTTTTTACATTTTGTGCAGATCCATAGCTGTTCCCTTCTTTTTCCAGTCGTTATGCTAAGCTAGGCTAACCGCATCCTGTGTCCAGCTCTGTAACATACAGACACAATGAAGGACTGACATCAATCTGAGCAATCTGAATCTTCTGTTGAGGCAGGGACCTTCACACTGTACTGCTATCTGTTATATTAAAAGGTTAAAAGGTGTCTGACTCTGACTGATGACTCCGTAAATGTCGGTGGTGCTCGTGAGTCTCGTCTCCTCACAAACCTTCTGTGGTCTCTATCTTCGTCTGTTTGTGGTTTGCGTCTCACTGCTTGTTTATTACAGTAACTCAGCTTCTTCACTGAGCTTTTATTCCTGCAGCGGCAGACTGACCGCAGCGGGAGAGCTTCAGTCTCAAGCATCTGAGAGCTAAATCTCTCTTTTGTCTTCCAGAGGAGAGAGCAACGTCTCGCATCAAACCAAAGCTGTAAAATCTAATCGAACATCGCTCACATCGGGTCGTGTGACGCTGCTTTAGGATCAATACCAGGGTGAGAAATTTTCCATCTCCACCGCACCGTTAACACGCCGGTGGTGAGATTTATGTGATTGCTGATGTTAGGAGAGGATGAGGTTAAAGACTGAAGGCAGAGGGCGATCCTGCCAGAGAGCTGAAGAGGAAAAACTGGAGAATTAAACCAGCCTGAGAGCTATAGAAACAGAAAATGGAAGACGATCCTGCGTTGGGCTGTCAGGTCTATTTGACTTCATGACAGCTGCATTAAACAACATGCATCAGTTTCATAATTAAAGTTTCTAAATGTATTGTTCCTGCCGCGAAGCTCAATGACTCTCTTTGTTCACTCTTTTATTTCAGGCACCTCGGGAACAGTGGGAGGTTGTGACAGATTTCGGGTTCGTTGCGCGCTCATGGCATCCTGACAGCGGCGTCCACGAGGCTCATAAACAGTCCCAACATGCAGAGAGGCCGTAAACAGTCTGTGAGAAACGTCTGGAGCAGGACAAAAGCCCCTCTCAGTCTCTGTTTGGCTCTGTGTGCAGACTCTCTGAAGAGCCTTCCACAGTAAAAGCAGCACTTCACCACAAATATAAAACAGATTTATTGCAGGCAAATCACACAGACAGAGCAGATCTGAACGCGTCCTGCAGAGGAGGAACTCAAACCCTTTAGTGATGTAAAAGTCAGAATTAACAAGGGAAAAATAAAGTCATAATCCCTGGGATTTTTATTCCATCAAACCACATTTTTATACCATTTATAGTTGACATTTTAACTGTGGCAGCCATGCAATGAATTTACATTAAGTAACTAGACGGGAACTCAGAGCCACCAGACCTCCGCCAAAGCCAATAGTCCAATGATATATATGCAACCACTACAGAAACCTCAGGGGCAAAAAATGTTTCCAAGACAACAATATCTTGAAAATTCCTGTGCCCGCCATTGTTGCACCATCTAACATCACCCGGCTCTAAAACAACAACCAGATTTCATTCTTCACGATAAAAGACATCTGATATTTTGTTATTTGAAAGCTTTTATTATGAAGCAGCAAAATCAGGAAATGTTGGGTTTTGATCAGCAGTAACTCAACACGACTCCTATCAGCAGATACCTGTAAATACAAACAGAAATTCAAACCACAGAGACTCAGTTAGAAGCTACAAAAGTACTGAGAGCTGAACACACTCTTAAAAATCTCTTTCCCTCCTCCAAGTTCCTTGGTTACCACGGTGACGAGTCTCCATCTGATGTATGATTGTTTGCCTTTAAAAAAAGTGACCGTGATGACGACGACACCAGCACCTTTCTGAAAAGAGATTTTCAACTAGCAGCACCGCTCATTCTTATGTTAAAAACTAAATAAATATTCATTGCATTTGGAAAATTTAGAACATTTCAGTTGGTTTGGACTCATAGGCCGACGGCAGCATGCAGTGCACCGTTAATCCACCAGAGGGCAGAATACATGTCTCAGATTGCATATAACATGATCATATTGTTGTTGTTGAGGTCTCAGAAAATGTTCATATTTACGAATTCTGGATTAATCTGGAAAAATCACATCCCTGATAGTTTATTTCTTGTTGCCTCGCTGCATTTGTTTCTTCAGTGATGTTTGACGTGGCAGCGGTGGTTTTGTTGTGTGTTTAGTTGTTCACTTTCAATGCCATAGACAGCTGTGTTACAACAGAGCTTTCTCACAATGTTAACAAAAGTGAAAAATAATTTGCGTATCTGCCCCGTGATTCAGATCCGTCTCCAAATTTAATGGTTTCTTCCTTGGCCCGGGATACACTCCAGGTTTCATGAAAATCGGGCCGCTAGTTTTTCCATAGTCCTGCTGACAGACAGACAAACAGCACCAAAAACATAATTGTCTCTCTATATAAAGTCATTTGCATTGTTTCAGGTGGAATCTGCCTCGCCTGCACAGGACTCAAATAGTAAAAGATGCACACATTTATGAAGATGATGCTGCTGACTAGAGCCGGTGCATGAGTGTGTTTCATGTAAACTGGAGGATCATCACTGCTTCATGAGTATAGTATTATTTTTAATCTTTTTCAGTCTTGTTTGCGTTTATTAAACAAGTCAAATCAATGTTGTAAGACGTGTTGACCAATCAGAAGTTTAATTAAGACGAGGGGATGTGATATTGTTTAAATATGGGGATAACAGTGCAGTCTCTTCCGGAAGACGTTAGCCGTGTTTCTATCAACACATATTTATGCACATTTTGAAGTCGTGAATTTGAAAAGTTTGATGAAAACAACAAAATAAAAGTTAAAAAATCCTCAATTTTGCAAAAAAGTTTCAAGGTGGTTTTTGCCTTTCCCTGAAAAGAGTTAATGTGCTTAATGAAAGATAGAAACGCTTCTTCTAAATAATCTGTGACGTAGTGAACATTTAACTCACGACTGATCAGCTGTTTCCTTGTGGCTCTCATGTCTCTATTATACAGTTGCAGTTGCAACAGTCATTCATTTGTAACATTGAGGATCAATTAATGGATTAATCATTATTAAAAAAGCATTTTGCTCATACCAAACGATACCAAATGCATTTTTTCCCCCTTAATCAAAACTTTATTTCCACAGGAACATATAACATATACTCTGACAACATTACATGGCCTGTGAAACATATCAAAATAATCTTTAGTCTTCATTTGATAGAAGATCGAGAAAATTTAACTTGATTGATCAAATTCTTAATTAGGGATGATAACGATTTATCTGTGATCAGTTAATCATTATCAGGCTTAATTGTTTTTCACCCTTTGAGGTTCCACTCGAGCTCTTCTAATCTTGTTGTCTTTAATCTTGTTGCACCGTCTTCTTCTTCTTCTATGGTACAACGGGTTTCTGACTGGAGACTTGGTGCCACCTTCTGCTTATCTTGATTAACCAACTTTATAACATCATTACTCAAAACTCTGTCAAAAATTGCAACACTTTTGGATGAAAACACAACTATTCATGGTTGATTTTGTTAAAGAACAACAGAAACAGTTGTGTAAACAATTTAAACAGGCAGAGAGAGGTATTCAAACCCTCACTGCTTCTCCACTCCACTCAGGTGACCAATCACAGCTTGAAGTGGGCGTGAATGTCAGTTTGTTGGTTTCAGAAAGTTACAGAAATGTTCAGACAAAGAGCCCGTCTAAACTGACAGCAGAAAGGTGCAGCGGTTTCAGAAGCTATTCGACCTCCTAACAAGCAGCTCTGACAGAGCGTACTGGCCCTTTAAAGCTGCCTGTGCGCTCCATCAGAAGTGTTTGTCAGATGGTGGAACAGCCTGTACAGTATATACGCCTTCACAACAAAAGGAAGCTACAAAGCGACTCCTCCCTGCCAGAAAAAGCCACAATTCAACAAAAAAACCACACTAACTGTAATCCGCTCTCACTGTAGTGTTAATTCACCGCCCGTCATCCTATTGAGACAAATTATACCGTATGAAGTTATGGGCCTGTAATTATGCAGATTACACGGTGGTTTGCGGGGGTGGAGGGAGTTGAAGAGGCTGACACAGGAGCCAATTCTCAGCCAGCAGCAAGGTGACAAAGACAACGACGACGATGATGATGATGAAGCAGGTTTGTGGTTTTACAGCCTCTGAATACAGCTGCACCTACAGGCTGAAGGGTGGAGAGACCATCGGTTTAAACGGGGGGAAATGTTTTCTCTGTTTAAAAATGCAGGATTGAAGGATAAATCTGGTGAACGAACATTGAATGTATCAACTAACAAGTATGTGTGTGTCTTCTTCCACCACTGAAAATAGTCCCTGACAAAGCACTCCTGTTTGCTTGATAATAAACTACAGGGAGCAGCTGTTTGAGCAAATTTTGGAAATGAAACAATATATTGTGAGGTGTTTTTAAAGATTTATGTCTTCAGGAGGAACTAATGAGCATGGAGCTGAGCCACAGACAGGAAGTCAGTTTTGATAAGCAGACCAGAATGTTGATTTGGCTCTGCTCATGACATTTTTTACATCAGTGGTCATTCCCAGAGTCAGATGACAAGTTTCATCTCTATGTGTCCAGAGCTTGGATAGATCCAGGATGTGTTTAGCTTCGCTTAGCTCAAAGACAGGAAGCAAAAATATTCTTTTTGTAGGCCAACCCGGACGTTAGCATCCCTCTGTTTCCCTCTACAAATAGCCAAAGGATTTTTTTACATTTCCATTCCATTTTCCATGAATTTTGTATTAGTGCAGAAAATAAACTCTGTGGAAACCAAAAGTTTATGATACTTACAGGTTTTGCTCAGATAATCTACACAAAAGACACCACTTGTTAATTTTTTAAGCATAAACGCAGTTGCCAAAAGTAAAAAGCTAATGTTAGGCTACAAATGAATTACAACACGGTCACAACTGCATCATGTAATAGCAAGGCAACGCAAGGCAATTTTATTTATATAGCACCATTTGGACGCAAGGCATTCAAAGTGCTTTAGAGGAGTATAGAAATACATTAAAAGAGAACAATAAAATTGCATTTTATTAACGGTATTAACGGTAACAAAAAGTAATTTATCTCTTTCACTGGTCATGAGATGACTAATGCTGGACTGAGCTCATTATCATCATCACCACAAATTTTATTGTGAAGGGTCAGTCTTACTTTATTCCATTGTGCAGTGCAATGCATGATCTGCGCTGTCACACACAAGTCAGGAACACGGCCTCAACTCAAAGAAACATGCAAAATAAATAAACTGTCACAGATGAGATTCAGTATCAGATTCATCATAATGGATTTATTTTAACACGTCTCTGAAAAGACGCAAAAGTTCAAGGATTTCAAAGCTTCTGACAGGGTCACAGTCACACCAGAGCAGATGTTTAAATTTACAACGCCAGCTGTAGCATTAGTTTATCATGATCCTTTTCTCCTCAGCTTACTTAGGGGCCAGTCTTTCACTTTTCCAGCAGGTGGGAAACAACAGACGACACTTTACTTGGTATGAAGACAACAGAGTGGAAGCGCTGCTGGGTCCTTCTGTTGGTCACAATACAGGTGCTCTTTGGATACTTCAGGTATTTTGCACTTATTCCTCAGGTGAAGGGCTCATTGCATGGGTCAAACAGTCTCAGTAAAACACTTTACTTGGTCTTGAGAAGCTGCAGCGTTTATTAAATGTCACACTGTAACTTGAACTGTATGTTTACTGCCAGACTGACAACTTACAAGTTTCTGCTCCTCTCTCATCACATGACACACTGCCCTATTCCTTAAAAGAGCTTCACAATGCTTACGACAGTATCCCACAATAAAGTCCATCAGGACGTAATAATTAAGGCAGCTGTGGTAAACTGTAATCCCGCAGGAATTTGTTGTTTGTCACTGCGGTAAGAAACAATCCTTAATGTCAGAGCCCTAACTGGAGTCTGTAGTCATTCCCTCTGTCCTCAGTGGCTATGGCGTGATCCTGAATGTGCTGCAAAAGATGAGCAATAAAATCCACATCCTTAAGTTAAATGAAACCAATATTATGCCTAAAATCAAAGGTTGCATTTCCCATGTCCTTCTTCCATGACAAAGATTCCCACCTGATTTGTCGAAGTTTGCTGAAGACTCATATTCTCACAGAATAACCACTCTGTCACTTGGAGTCCTGTTGTTCTTTGTTTTGCTTTAAGATTTTGTTCTGTTTAACTTTAAGATGGTGAACATAGCCGGTAGATTTGTGGCCTGCAGAGACAGTCCTCAGTGAGACTCCTTTAACTTTGACAACAGAGAACAAAATGGACAGAAGGCTAAAAGCTGCCACCAAACACGGACAGTGAAAATGCCTGCGGTTCTTCCTCTCTGTGCTCGCTGCCTCGGCCTCTTTCAGTGTTTTGTTTTGGGCCTGAGTGCATCGGTCTCCTGTGATGGTCTGAGAGCGGAGGGGAGGGAGGGAGGGGGGCAAGGCAGGGGAGGCAGGTTGCATTAGATGATGCAGGCTGATCTGCAGGGAAAGGTTTGGAAAACCTCTCAGCGGCTCGGTCACATCAAGTCGGTGGCAGAAGCAGCAGCTGGAGTAGTGCAGGGAGGAGGAGGGTGGAGGGAGAGTGGAGGACAAAAGAGTACAGCTGAGTGATGGACGGAGAGAAAGAAGACTCATGAGGTCCTGAAGGAAACCGGCTCATTAAAAAACAATCAGGCAGCTCATACCTCCACCTTCAAGGTTACACATTCCTCCAAATTTATTGTTTCAATAACGGGAAACCTTTAAAAATTCTGATCTGCATGCATATACTTCCAGAGAAAAGCAGCTTTAAATTCCTTCTGGGAGTTTCTTTTTTCAGAATTTCCAATTAGTCAGACCCGGAACAGCTTCCTGTATTACTGTTTAAATTGATGCTGTAGCTCCAGTGAAATGTCAGGTTTTGAGTTGATATTAAAATGTTATCCTGGGCAAGTAAATTTAACAGCTCACTCGCCCAACCCGGCAAGTAGCTGACAAGAATAAAACATTATTTCACACTAAAAATGTGTCCACCTCAGGGAGAGACAGGGGGGACCGTCATACTATTTTCAATATGCAAGAATGTTTTTTGCTTCATGTCTATGACAAACTGTGTCCTTGTTCTGATTCATTTACTAGAGTCAGCAGGATTTGTCTGAGCTTTTTGTGAACGCATCGGAACATCAAATACCAACACTTTGGGTTGGTGAAACGTCCCGAGCAGCAAAACAATGAGACATTAAAGCCGGATGGGCCCTTGCACCCCAGCGCCAGTCCGGGGCCTGACCAAATTTTAATAGCTGTAGATCACAAACTTATCTAGATGGCACACACCGATTTTGAAGTCAATCAAACTATTTCTGTAGGAGGAGTTTGTTAAAATACAATGCGTGTGAAATGCCAAAATTGACCATGAACTTCAAAATGACTGACTTCCTGTTGGGTTTGGCCTCTGGGTCCAGGAGACTTTTTTGTGCGTCTGGACGTGATACACGTGTGTAAACAGGAAGTAACGGAAGAGGGCTACAGGGTAAATGATGATTGAAAGGGATTATGAATGAATCTATACATTATTTTGTTGGAAAATGTTGCATATTGTGCATTGAAGAAACTTAATGAATTTATTTATTTTATGGGTTTTATGAATTACTTATTGAATTTTAAGGGATTAAAATTGATATAATGTAAGATAATATGAGTATATGCACTATTTTTAGGAAAATGTTGCAGATTATACCTTTAAGTAACATTTTAACATAACGATTATTGTATATATGTGAGAAAAATTTGACTTCGGGCAAGTAGATTTCTGACCCACTGATGGCAGTTTACGCTAAATACCTAAAAACAAATGAAAACATAATAAAGAAATCTTGTATAATCAATATTTTTAAATAAAACACAAACATTTTGGTCACAACATTCAATGAAAAATTGTTTTCATTCGTTGTGCAAAAAAATCCAAAATTCTCATCTTGAATCGATGAGTCCAAGTAAATAATTTTTTCTTCTTCCAACTGGGAGTTTTGACCCAAAATGTGCTCTGTGAGTGTCACTGCTGCAGCTCCACCTGCTCCCTGGGTGGATGAGCTGTGAAATCAGCAGCCAAACTACAATAACTAACTTTCCTTTTCATTTAAGGACACCTCTCTGCACCTGTCCCTTTGGGGACTGCTTGTTGTCCAATGGCCCATTATTCTGAAACCACAATTGTCCAAAAAATGTCCCATTGGACCAAAAAAACTCCTTTTGTGCATGAAATAAGTGGACACTGGAGCCCTGCAGTGTGCAAACCGTTTATTTGTTTATTCCATTGAGCCCAAAGTCCATTTTTCCCACAGCCCATTATCCTGAAAACTGCTTCAAAAATAGACGCTCCCACTGCAGTTGTTAGTTCAGCGGCTGCCAGCTCTGTCCATGGTGCTGAATTGATTGGGGCTGGGGTCAACAACCTGTGGCTCCTGAGCCACACGCAGCTCTTATACGCTTCTCTAATTATATGGAAATGAACAACGGCTCTTTTTTAAACATTTCAATTGTATCTATCATTGCTGTAGGCCTAAGCTGATTCTTTCTCTCCAGTTGTAAACATGTGTAGCCTGAGGACGAAATTTAAGAAGGAAAATGGAGAATTTATTAGTTATAGCTCAAGACAGATTTTTTTTTCTTTCTTGGACAAAAACAGCTCTTTTAATAGAAAGGTTGGCGACCCCTGAGCTCTCTAATGATTGAAAAAAGTGTAATGCCGATGTTAAGTGTGGGGCCAGAAGCCTGCTAAAGCTGCAGTAAATAACAATTTAACAATGCAAAACCTTTGGCATCGCTCTCTGCTGCCTGTATCACTCTGCTAAGCCCCTCCCACCAAACCCACAAGCTCCAACAGCAACAGAAGTCCTTTGAAATCTGGGAGATCGCTCTCCACGGCCTGAACCTTATCTGAGACTTATCTTCTCAAAGTTATTCCTCATGTGTTTCGTACAGTTGTAGGTAAAGGAATCATTGGAAACTTAGTACAAGTTGCGTAGAATCAGTCTTCCACCATAAGAAGGGAGGTGTGTGCACATCTGCATTTGTAGCCAATAGGAACGCCCTCTCTCTGTGAAATGACCTGTGATTGGCCACAGTTTCCTGTCATGAGCTAGATTATTCTAAAGCCTGAAAAGAGAGCCAAGAGATTTTTTGCGCATTGAAGCCAAAAATAAACTGCCTACAACAGCTTTAAAGGGACAGTTCACCCCAAAATCCATCTAGATTTTCTGTTTATCCATCTAGATAGTTTTGGTTGCAGCGTTTTAGAGATCTCGGCTGTAGAGATGTCTGCCCTCTCTCCATATCAAGACTAGTGTCTCTTTCCAGAAATCATGACCCGGTTACTTAAGATAATCCGCAGACCTTGTTGTGAGCAGTTTCATCCAGGAACTATTAGCAGAAAAAAAGCAGTTCCAGTAGATTCTACTGAAGAAAGTAGTTCCTACGTGAAACTGCTCACAACAAGGTCTGTGGATTATCTTAAGTGGAAAGAGACACTCAAATGTTTTTGTGAGTCTGCAACTCACACCAAAATTCTAGATGGATAAATAATACTACGGCCAGGGGAAAAATATTAGGGTGAACTGTTTCTTTAAGGGCAGAACCCCCTGAGTGTGGCGTTTGTTTTCAGGGTAACAAGCTGTCAGACTGCTGGGGTTTTGGAATAATGGGCCGTCAGAACGATGGCCTTACTTCTGGGACGGCGCTTGTTGATTCACGATGTGTTCGTGCACAGTCGGAGTCTGGCCGAGGACGGTGGCGGTCTTCAGAAAGCTGCCATCTTGTTTGCTGCTCTCATGCGACTCTGTCTGTTGTTGTTGTTGTCAGCTGTGTTTTCTCACAGCAGCAATGTGTTGACTTCTCTCATTAGCTTGTTTGTACAGATGAAAACCCAGTGTGAACACCCAACACACACACACACACACACACACACACACACACACACACGCTGTTGTTCTCTTTAATGAGTCTTAAACGGCCGCCTGTTTGAAAGCTATTTCATGGAGGCCTCTGCTTACAGTTTAGATAAAAGGTGTCAAAAGTCAAGTCTTGACTCTCTCTGTCTGCCTGCACACACACACACAAACACACACACATGCACAGAGTGAATGTATCTCTCAGACTGAAAAGCCTGAGGTCACTCAGCCTCTGAATTCTCTCAGCACTTAAAATCTTTCATAATGTCAAGTCTCCTCCTCTGAAGCCGTCCTCTCTGTCTGCCGGATGTTTAGACACTGTCGTTATTTTCAGTGCTGCTTTTCTTTCCTTCCTCCTCGCTGCTCCCTTAAAGCTCAGACAAAACCTGAAGATGTCAAATACTCTGTGGCATTTCTTCACACTATCTCTTGTTCTAATCAGTTGAATCAGACCTCTCAACATCGACCCATCCTCAGCCTGTCGCGATGTGATGTCCAATATTTGAAAGCTGGTATTGCTTATTTCTACGTTTATCAGATCGTAGTGACAAATGATAAAATATCTGCTAGATGTATTCATCTGCCAGTTTTTTAGTGCCTGAAAAATTAAATAGTATAATTTGAAAACATTTAAATTTTAACATTTACTTTCACTTCAGTGAATTTACACAATTTTTAAAAGAATATCTCAACAAACGATCAGTAGTTGGTAAAACTATCTCAAAACTTAAGAATGAGTTTGGCTCAAAACGCAAATCGGTTGCCTTGAAATTTTGAGTTTTCTCAACTTTTTGTTTTTATAATGTATGAATTTAAACGTGAAAAACAATTCAACTTCTTTTTCTCTCCACTGTATTAGTTTACACAATTGAAAAGATATATTACATACAAAACTTCATTTAAAATAATGCACATTTGTAGACGTAGGCCTGATCTGCAGCCATGCTAGCAGCCTAGTGAGGCTGCACTTTCAGCCAAATGCTAACATCAGCGTGCTAATGCTTGTAATGATAATGCTTGCATGCTGATATTAAGCAGGTATATGATTTACCATGTTCACCATCTTAGCTTAGCGTGTTAGCATGCTAACATTTGCTACAGTATTTAGAACTGAACACCAGCGGTTGTTGGTTGTTAGCTCCAACATTAAGTTTACTTTTAAAAAAATGGGAAACTGATTACCTTGGAGAAAGTAAGTAAAAAAGGTTACTCAGAAAAAAACAAGTAACATAGAATGAAACAAGTATGAGGGCAAAAGTGCTGGAAACTCAGAGAAAGCAAGTGAAATTAAAAAAATAGTATAAATTAAGTTAAAGGCAAATGTGCTGCTAGTTGTGTCCATGCTTTGGCACTCCTCACAGATCAGCATGCATGTGAAAAAAATTGCTAACTGGTGGCCAGGTAGCTCATTTGGTGGAGCGTACGGTCTGTGTACCGAAGCTGCGAGAGTCCACTGGTTCAATTCCTGCAATGCAAAGTAGCAGAGAAGCCTTGTGCATGGTTTTACGTGGCATACTAAATTAAATCAATCAAAACAATGTGTATCCGTGACCCTGTAGTTAAAACAATCTAGTTAATTAGTTCTGTATGCATTATCACACAGTGAAACTGATCAGCTGTGTGGAAAAATCTCCTCAGCACACACGGCTGGCGCCCACCACACACTACAAAGGTCTGTGCCTGATGTATTTTAGCTGTAAGACCGAGGAGAACCACGATAAGTTTTTCTTAAAAACCAGGTTAGCTTTGTCAGTCTTACTTAATTTTCCTTTTTGTGTGTCTTTTGTTTTCTGTTCTTGAAACAGTTTCACATATAGGCCGTCACTGCTGCAGTCAGAGTGAGGGTCGCCACCTTTAACACATTTTATATTTAGATGGTTCACACTTGGCCAGAAAAAGAGCTTTAAAATCCAGTTTTTTAAGCCAAATCTGAACCTGATCCCCGCCCGCTTCCTGCCTGCAGGTCCTGCTGCTCAGCACTCTGTGGGGTGAAATCAAATTGGCTGAAAAATACTCACCGTCCTGCTGCTTTTACTGCACATAATGTGAGCCTGTATAATGGCAGCGTAAGTCAGGCGAAATAGAGCGCCGCCTGCAAATAAAACAGACTCAGATTTATAGTTTAAAGTGCTTTACATCGGCAAATAGCTTTTCCATTAACAGTAACAACAAAAATATTGAGAGCGGTGAATCAGCGAAGAACATCAACAGCATTTTTGTTGCTTTAAGGACGTCTCTCTTCATTTCCCCTTCAATTTTTATAAGTGCACCATTTTGAAATAAAGCTCTGAAAGTATTAAATGGCTTTTGGAAAATCTGTTAAATAAAACAAGAGTGAAGGGAAGAACATTTGATTAATTCTCAGTCTGCCTCTGCTGTGTTTATAAATGATATATTTAACACAGGAGCCATATTGTCATTTCTGTGATTGAGGAAACTTTGTTTAGTGTAATTATTATAACTGCAGTCATTAGTATCATGTGTGAAACAGTGTCAGTGACAAGCATTCATAAAGAGGGATATTTTAGCAGAAACAGACTGAGGTGCAGAAAGCTCAGCAAACACACTGCATGTGAGTGGGCGGATGTGTGGGCTGTAAAATAAATAAAGTACATTTCATTGAGTTTTATTTCATGAATGCACTGAGCAGGATAACGTGTCGGTCCAACAGGCTCATTTAACGCCTCGGTCTGAAGTCTGTCACACCTCGCTGGCTGTTTCACGCCGCCGCAGGTTTCATTGCAGAGACGGTGACGGCGCAGAGGACAAATTAGAGGCCCGGGTCAGGGGACAGCTCCTCCGAAGGATGAGACAAGCGAAGATTTAGAGTGCGTCCACTTTAAGCCGCTTAAATTTTGTGTTTTTCTCCCCTTCAAAACAGAGCCTTTCCAAAACGCCCCCAGAGTGTGTAAAGCTTAAAACGCCTGCTTGGTGTTTCAGTGTGTTCGAGGTGATCTGAGCTTTCAAAAAATGATGAGGCAGCTCACTGAGGGGCTGTGTGACTGTAAAGCTAAAAAGATAACCTTTAGTCTCTCTGTAGCTGAAAACAGCAGAATTTAACCTGTTGATTGTGTTGGACGACGTCCCGATCATGATTTTGGATGCGAGGCAGTTTTGTTGTTTCCAAACTGAAAATAAGAAAAGATTTATCTGTTTTTATGTTGTCCAGGTGTTTCACTGTGGACAGTCGTCTCCACTAAAACCACCTGGAAACACCAATGTGGAACGATTGAAATCATTTTAAAGCTTTTTTTTTTCTTTGATAATTTTCAACCTGGACTCTAAAAGAGACAATTTTGAAATCGGTCCAGTATTAAGGCAGCCAGCTGCAGCTGTCAGCTTTGAAATCACAAACTGTCAAACTTAGTCCAAGAAAAGTGCTTGTTTGACCACTAACAGGCTCAGATTATTATTCTAAGTGTGTGACAACATTATGACAGGATCCCTACAGAGACAGAACTTTTTGTTCAAGAGGAAGATCCTTTTACTTTAACCAGAAACAGATGATTTATCACTCTCGCCAAACCCTTCTGACTCCATTTCAAACAGTTAATTTGTTATCGTAAGACACACTTAATTCAAAACTCAACAGAAACAATATAAAAGTCTCCAAAACCATCTTCACTCGTCTTTCTACTTTTTGAATAATCACCAAATCTGGTTTGGTCTAAATAAACTCTGAATTCACAGAGTTAGATGTGAAAATATTCTCTAATATCCTGATATTTTCACATCTAACTCTGTGAATTAAGAGTTTATTTAGACCGAACCAGAGTGTGTGATTCTTGGAACAGGGGAAAGACAAACCAAGATGGTTTTGGTGAGTTTTATTTTTTGTTGAGTTTGAATAAAATGACTGGGTCTGTAAATGGACTCTGGTGACTCTGTGAGAGCCATAAATCAGGACCTTACTCTTTCATAAAAAGCTCTCTCTCTCTTTCCAGAATGTTGTCAGACACTTAGAATAACAATCTGAGCCTGTCAGTGGCAAAAACATGCACTTTCAGTGGACGTACTTTGGCAGTGCAAAGTTACACATAAGAATTATGTTGTAGCTCAGATTTGCTTATGACAGCTTCAGTGGTCTTCTTCAATACTGGTCACTTAGATAATACAGAAGTTTCCCTCTAACATGAAAACAGTGTTGTCAAATTTCTGTGGCTTTATTCAACAGGCTGACTGATGTCAGAAATTTACTGGGAACAAATGATTTTAATTCAGGAAGAAATCAGCATTTTTTAATGTACTGGTTGATTGATCTGCTCATGCTGACATTGTGAGACTTGATCAGTTATTACAGCTACCCTTAATATGTGTAGAACATGTGAACAGTGTGAGGTTTTTGTGTGATTTTAAGAGCCCGTCCTCACCAGAAAAACAGGCATACAGGTCATCTGTGGATGCAGTTCATTATGACGCATATTTATGCTTATTGTTAGGCTGCAATCTCTCGTGGCCGAAGTACTCTTGACGGTAGCAATTGAAGAAGTCATGGTGACATAGTATAAAGACCGAGGATGTCTGCATAGGGAGGAGCTGGATGGATTGGTCCAACACACACAGACTTTCACCCAGGAGACTGCTGTCCATGTCCTGTATGAACACAAAAACTGATCGAAATTTTATCAAAATCGCAATATGGCGTAGGAGGTGTAACGTGTCAAAAAAACATTTAAATTAATAAATGTGGTGAAGCAGATCACAAATCAGATTCTGCAGTCTAATCAGGACCTAATCAG
Organism: Lutjanus argentimaculatus; assembly: GCA_034769285.1. Taxonomy (NCBI): domain Eukaryota; kingdom Metazoa; phylum Chordata; class Actinopteri; order Lutjaniformes; family Lutjanidae; genus Lutjanus; species Lutjanus argentimaculatus. Next base: position 932,964 of record JAWZSL010000043.1, on the reverse strand, counting down.
CGCCATCTGAATGAGTAAACAAATGGGCAAAACGCTTCGCTGCTGAAATGCTGCTGGTCGAGGCTGCAGACGTGTGGAGGATGGATCAAAGTTGTAACGCAGACATGCCGTGCAGAGAGGAATCTTCCAGTTACTGTAAGAATTCCATGTTTTCCAGGACAGTGCGTGAATATCACAGCTTTACACTGTTGCAGAGGATGTGAGGCTTAATTGTCTTGTTAGTAACAAACTGAAGTGCCAACAGGCCCAAGTGACCCGGCCCGTCTTCGAGAGACTTCCCTGGAGGTCAATTACTTCCTGCTCTGCCTCTGCGTCAGACTCCAGAATGAACCTGGAAGGAGTCTTTCTGTCCCTCTGATCTGTTCAACATGAATAAAACATCAAAGCTGTTATCTTCACGCTGCACCCTCTGCTTCCCAGGTGAAGATTAGTCTGCTGCAACAGCTGATGAAGCCAAACGAGCCGAGCGTCTGCCGGGGGCCTCCGGGCGACTCGCACTCAGACGCTCGCTCTGCCTTCGAGGAAAAAAAAAAAACACACACACACAAAAGTGGACAAATTAGTTGCAGTTACAGAGGAGGAGGAAGGCAGGGCGGTAATTAGACAGCAGGTCCTTCTGCAGCATCTGCTCAGTGTCAGTGTCACTGCAGAAGGTTCAAATCACGGAAACCTCATTTTTCATCTTATTTCTCACTGGTTTACTGTTGCTGTTTGGCCTCTGACTCTCTTTTCATACATAAAATGATTATTGAGCAGCACTGAAGATCATCTCAAGGTAAACATTCATTCAGTTTGAAAAGGTCTCCTAAATGATGTTTAATAATGCTTACATTTGACTTTATTTAATTAGAGTCTTGTCAAGAAGCGAGGGAAGAAAGGGCAAAATTAATACTTTAATAATGATCGCAGAATGATTTTGACACTGACATGTTGAATAAAAATGAAAAAACTCTCTTACTGCTCCAATATTTATTAATTTATGATGTTCTGAGAAAACTAAAGCATCGTAAACGTATCAGCTTTCCTCTGATGCACCTGTCACATATTCAGGTGTCACACTGATATCTCAGAATATTTCAGTAAATATTCCAAACCACAGTCAAATTAGTGTTTCACTCAACAAAATCCCATATTCTTTGTGTTTTAGAAAGTCTTTAAAGGTACCAAAAACTCATATCACACTCACATCAGCAGCATTTTGATGCCATTGTCCTGACGTGCCGACTCTCCAGAAAGGCAGCAAAGTTATTTAAAGTTATTTAAAGTCCTGAATTGTTTGCATCCATGATTGTTTGCTTATAGTTTCGTCTTCCTTTCCTTCACGGGCTCATCGCTACATTTCTTTGCATTTTGGTGGAGCAGCATGAAACCAGCAGCAGGTTGTGTTGTGTTTCGCCAGAGTGCTCTGACATGTGCATGTGCATTGTCACGAAAAATGGATCCCCAAACTGTAAAAACACTGTTCTGTAGCAACATTAGTGGTCCAAACGTCTGCAGGGTATGAGTCTCCGACCATGCTAGCAGCTCTGTGAGGCTACACTCTACACAGCCGTGCTTTGAGCTAAATGCTAATATCAGGGGGTTCTTTCTGTGTTCCCAGAGTCCTATGTTCCCCATATTTATATGGCACATAATGGGAACATGACAAAATGCCTTATGTTTCCAAGGTCTATGTTTCTCAGCTCAGTATAGAACATAATGGTTTAGACATTAGTGTAGAACAGAGGAACCTGGGAACTGAAGACTTTTGGAGGACTAAAGTTTGGGGACTTAGGATTCGTGGATGATAGGACTTTGGGAAGATAGATCCTTGGGAATTGAAGACCTCAGGAGCATAGGGCCTGGGAACATCTGGGACTGGGAACAGTCTTTGGGAACTTGGGACCCAGCGAAATTAGGATCCTGGGAACTTAGGACCCTGGGAAGACAGGAAATTGGGAAGGTTGAACCCTGGAAACACAGGACCTTGGGAACTGAGGACCTCAGGAACATGTGACCCTGTGAACATAGGACTTTGGGAACTTAGGACCATGGAAAAATAGGACCTTGGGAAGGAATAACCCTGGAAACTTATGACATTGGGAACTTAGAACTCAAGGAACTTACGACCCTAGGAATATAAGACCTCAGGAACAGAGGACTTTGGGATTTAGGACCCTGGGAACATGGGACCTTGGAAACTTAGGACCCCGTGAAGATAGAACCTCCGGAACGTAGGACTTTGGGAAAATAAGACCTTGGAAACATATAACTTTGGGGACTTAGGACCCAGGTAACCCAGGATCTTGGGAACTTAGGACCCTGGGAACTTAGGGCCTTGGTATCATAGACACTGGGAACATAGGACTTTGAGAAGTTAGAACCCTGGTAACCCGGGACCTTGAGAACTTAGAACCCTGGGAATATAGAACCCTGGGAAGATAAGACCTCAGGAACCTAGGACCCTGTGAACACAGGGCCCTCCCAACAGATACACTCCTAACATCAGCGTGCTAACATGCTAACAATGGCAATGCTAACATGCTGATACTACGAACACATTCACCATCTTAGTTTAGCTTTAGCGTGAGGTTGCTAATTAGCACTAAACACAAAGTCCAGCTGAGACTGATGGGGCTGTTATTACTTCTGCAGGTTTGGTCTGAAAACAAAATGTTGGACACGTTAAAATTTTGACCTGATGATGACGGTACATAACAAGTCAGAGGATCACAAAAGTTATTACAGTTCATCCTGGGAGGAAAATGAATGAACCACATTTTATCACAGTTTTCTAATAGTTGTAGAGATATTTTAGTCTGAATCATAAAAAAATTGTCGGAAAAAACAAACTAAATTCAGGGCAAAGTTTTTCCTCCTTAAATCCCTGAAAGTTAATCTTATCTGAACACTCTGGAAATACAGAGCAGGTTTTCCTTGAACTGCATTTTTTCTTAACAGTCTGTGTTAAGTTAACTTACTGAAGGCCAGTGATGGATGAAAAACAAACACTGAAACAGAATATAAAAATGCAGAATATTCAGGCTGAATGATGTCAGTGTCCCTGTGTTGTCTGTAGCAACAAGGTGGAGGTAGAAGAGGAGGAGGAGGAGGAGGAGGAGGAAGAGGAAGAGGAGGCAGTGGTCAGGGTTTCATGTTTTATTCAAGCAGCAGAGGAGAACAGAGAAAAGCTCTTCACACAGAAACTCATCCAGCTGCTGCGGTCAGGAGGTTTAAAATAGATCCAGGAACAAATGGACGACAGGAGCTGAGCAGCTCACAGCGTTAAGTCTTTATTAGTGTGAACAGACCTCACATACATCATCATCACGTTTCAACACACTCGGCTTCTGCTGCAGCGTCTCCTCTGTCGGGCCTTACATCTCCCGTTTTTAATCCATACTCTGAGATGAACATTAGCTGTGACGCGTGTTATCTTGCTGGTGTTGATTATGGCTCCACAAACAGTCATAACATATTCATGGTTTTGCGATTTGCCTTTTTTCAGAATGCTCTGTTATGCAAAAGTCTGCTTTCCATGAGGGAAAAAAATGAGAATAACATCTGTGGCTTGGTGGACAGTTTAATTCAGACTTCAGTATGATTTTCTGCATTTTAAGGCCTTGAATCACCTCTTTAGTCACAGAAACACTTTTAGAGATTGTAGACGTGTCGCTTCAGGTATAAGATACTTTTCATCCCACATCTGATGATTCTGAGGTCAACAGCAGAACAACCCTGGAGCCTGGTTCAGATGTTTCGTCCGGCGATCCTGCATATATTGTTAGTTTTTTTGTCTTCCAAACTTTTGGGTCGACAATAATACTGGGTAACCTGACACGCCAGATGGTTTGTTGCACAAAACCATCTGGGAAGTCATAACATACTTATTTTAACCCGAGCATGATTTTTTTTTTTTTTCAAGTAGATTCTGAGTGTTTATTTTGAAAGTTGTTTTGAAACATTTATTATTGCTAACTTGAGCACAGAGCTCTGCGTGTGCAAGAATGAGCTGGATGGTTATCGTAAACATGCAACTGATGTTTATAATACTTTATAAATGGTTAATAATACTGTGTAGTGTATTTATAAACATTATTTGGATGGCTGTTAAAAAGTTGCAACTAGTTATTATTATTATTATTATTATTATTTAGTAACATGAACGATCCAATTAATCAATTAATTGTTTTAAAAACATTTTGCTTGTTCCCCCCCTCAATTAAAGCTTTATTTCCAAAGCAACATGTTGTATTTTCTCTGCCAGTATTACAGTTCAGTGGTTTCTGCTGTGCCTCCTTCAGAAACCGAAAAAAGTTCAGTTTGGGAACCATTCATTACTGCAACAGATGTTTATAAAACTTTAAATTGCTTAATAAATGATTTATAAAGCATTTATAAACATTATATGACAGCAGCAGCAGCAGCATTTTATATGAACAGTAAAATAACGATTAACCAAAGTTTAATTAACTATCAATTTACTATTTATTAATGATGGTCATTATAAAGTGATCCTGCTTTTCATGTGTGATTGTTGATGCGTGTGAGCGTTTGATTTGTTCACCTGCAGTCTGTGAATGTTCAGCAGGTTTGAACAGCACTGCATGCTGGCAGGTGGAGTCAGACTCTGTCATTCAGATGAAGTAATTAGGCGGCGCAGCAGGAAGCTCAGCAGAGAAACAGCAGCGACGTGAAGACAAAAGGAAAGTGTTGTCGTTGAGGTTGTTATTAGGTTTAAGGAGCAGCTGTGTGGAGCTGCTGTTTCACCATCTTGTCCCTTTAAAAACTTTATTCTAAAGACGCAGTCCGACGTGCAAAACATTCCTCAAAACTTCAAAGTTGAGCTGCAACAAGGAGACGCTGAATGTCTGATGTGCAGCTTTGAAGCTGAAGAAAATTAGGATTCATGAGTTTGGTAAAACCACAAAGAAAGCTATCACACACTCATATTTCTGTTATTCATTCGGTTCAGAAAGGCTCCTAAATACACAGAAAACTGGAACATTTGTGTCTCTGAGCGTGATGGGGATTTGAAGTCCCATCATGCATCACTGATGGCGGCATTTTACATGAATGTCACGCCTCGTCCCTCTCCTGTTTCACGTCTCTGCTGAGGATAAATTCTCCGCTTTTAGAAAACCAAATCAATACGCCACAGCAGTCCTTGAGAAGGTTTCACTTCTCTATGAAATGAAAACCTCACTCTGTGTGTGTGCGTGCGTGCGTGCGTGCGTGCGTGCGTGCGTGCGTGCGTGCGTGTGCGTGTGTGTGTGTGCATGTGAAGTCTCCAGTGGTGGAATGTAACTAAGTAGATTGACTCAACTACCGTAGATCCCTGCACTGCACAGATTCAGGTGTGAAGTCTTTTCATTTCATGCTACTTAATACTTCAACTTTACCACAATGATCTGGCAGCTTTAGTTACTAGTTACTTTACAAATTAAAGGAACAATTCACCAAAAATAAAATATATATATTTTTCCTCTTACTGCAGTGGTATTGACACAATAATAACTTTGATATAATACCTTGAAAAGTATCAATATTTGATGTTATTTTTGATATTATGGGGAAAAATTGACTCAACATTTAGGGCATAAAATTTTAGATTTTCATAAAAATCATTAATATAACAAGGCTATAACATGATAATGGATATTTAACTGGAGCAAATGAGACAAGTAAATAGAAGAAGACAGCACTGTGAGTCAGTGAGAGGAGGCGGGCTATGTTGGCTCTGCAGGGTGTGTGTGTGTGTGGTGTGTGTGTGTGTGTGTGTTGAGTGTCGCTGTTGGAGAGAAGCTGATAACAGTGTACCAGTACTTTGGAAGATGAGTATTGAAAGCATTGAGATATTCAGAATCGATATATATCAGTATTTTGATATTTTTGACAACACTTACCTGTAGTGCTGTTTTTCCATCTAGATAATTTTGCTGTGAGTTGCAGAGGTTTAGAGATGTCTGCCTTCACTCCGATATAAAGGAACTAGATGAAACTCGGCTTGTGCTCGAAGCATCAAAAACATACATTTGAAAAATTCAAAACCAAAGTATCTTTCCAGAAATCATGAACCGGGTTTTCAAGATAATCCAAAGACCTTGTTGTGAGCAAGGCTGTTCATGCTCTGTATGTTATCTGATATTCAATTACATGCGTAGGCCTCTATGTCTTTATATGCACTTAATAAGCTACACAGTGCAGTCAGGGAATGTGCAATATGTTGCCGTGGAAATAAAACTTGATTGAATTGATTATCCCAGACAAGAGTAGGCGTTTTATGTTTTGTTTTTTGTTTTTTGTTTTTCAGAAACCCCCAAATTTTCATGTTTGGGTGAACTATCCCTTTAATGTTACCAATGATTGATTAAGGAAATTGTTTGCAATTTGCAAGCCTAGTAGGTAGGTACCTCTGTTTGTCAGTTTTGCACATGCAGAACTCCACAGTCAAATCAACAATGTCAGAGTAGACTTTCAAAATAAAAGTACAAAAAGTAATTGGTTAGGTTACGAAATGATCGTGCTTAGGTTAAAATGAAAAACTTTGTTACTAAACTACATTTGGTATCATGCAGTCCTTCATGCAACCGACTTTAAAGGCACATTAAAACACAACTCTGAGGTGCAACACCTTAAATGATGCTAAAGGTGTACCTGCAGCTTCATAGTCTGAAACATAGGGGCACTCACCGAGCTGCTGCATTTAATGCTTTGGGAGTGAGATGTTTCATAGCTGTATATCTGATGTCATATATGATCTGCACTTTATATAAACTGACATTGTTTGGACACTGTTGGTCTTTTCATCACTAAAAAGTGTTTGGTGGATGTTTAAAATTTGAGCTACAGCAGGTTGTTTTGTAATTGTTAATCAGTTAAACTGTGAGCTTGTTCGGCCACTGACTGGATCCTGAACAACACTGTGAGACATGAACTGTCTGTCTGTGAGGTGCGGCGGTGAAAGGGTTACAGGATGTGGAGTCAGTCGAAGGCCTCGGAGCAGCAGACAGAAGATGAAGTATTGACGTCCATCTCTCCTGGAGTCAGGGCTGCAGCGGAGGAGTGGGGTGGGGGGAGTGGGGTTAGATAACGAGCCAGGGGGGTGGTGGCGGCTGGGTGGCCATGACGACCGGGCCGGGGGCTCTGGGGATTTGGGAGGTGGATGTGCCTTCGGGCGGCGGCTGCTGCCACGCTCCGTCAGCTTCTTTAGTTCTGCTCCGATCCAAAAGAGGGAATTATGTGCATTTCAAATCCCTGTTTCTGTTGTAAAATGTATGAGGGCGAGGAACCTGAACACAACACGGCCGGGGTCGACGACACACACACACACACACACACACACAGAAATATATCAGCAGAGCTCCTCAGATAACACAGCCTGGTCACACACACATTTCAGAGTGAGAACACACTCCGGTCCGAACGCAGCACAGACGCTTCATTTGCATTTGTGTTTGTCGCCGGGCGGAGGTTTAAAGACTTTCAGTTGTCGTTCAGCATAATCCCAAATTGTCTGGGTATTAAAAGTTTGGCTTTCTGAAACCTGCAAACAGGAAACAGAACACACACTCTGTCACACACACACTGAGAGCTGATCAGCAGCGTTTGTCAGCCTCCAGGCTCCGAGCTGCTGATGGATGTGGCTGCTGGTGGTACTTAATTAGCCATGAACTGCCTGCAGCCTGCTGCAGCCGGACGCCTCGGCCTGCAGACCTCCACCTGGCTGCTGAGCAGGTTTTCATAACACGGATTTGCAGGTCACATCTGGTTGAGGTTAAAACTGGGCTGAATTTGTTTGAAAAGTCAATTTGTCAGACGTCTAAATTATATACAGGCCTGAATCATCAAGTTACAGATCAAAATGTTTGATGGGCCCCTGGTTTGGTGTTCAGGCTTTTTCTTTCTTTAAAGGAGAAATCTGTAATAAACTTACTGTAATTTATCATAAAATGACCATGATAATGTGTTTCTCTGATAACAACACTACAGCCGCAGCGTCCTTCTTTGAAATTTCCATCTGAGCTGAAATAACTGTTTTAGTTTGCTTGTTTCACCTTTATTAGAGTTGAAATTGATGCTGAATGTTTAATGAATGATTAAGAGTCTGTTTATGAGTCAGAAGTAATCATCAATAATTGTTTATATGGAGTAGATGTTTATGACCGTTTAATTAAGTAAAATGTTAATGGGGTTTGGCAGGCAGTGAGACAGGCCACCGGAGTGTATATTTTCACAGCAGTGGTCTTATATTTTCAGGATAACAGGCTGAACTTTACATAGACAGCAGAGCTGCAATGACTAATCAATTATTTACTTGATTATTAAATTATTTGCCAACTATTTCAATAATCAGCAATCATTTTGAGTCATTTTTTAAGAAAAAATGCCCATATTCTCTGATTTCAGTGTCTTAAATATGTCTACAATATTTTTCAGGTTTCTTTACTCTCTTTGACAGTAAACGGAGTATCTTTGGGTTTTGGATAAAACAAGACATTTGAGGATGTCATCTTGGCCTTTGGGGGATGGTGATTCACATTTTTCACCATTTTAGGACATTTTATGACGTCATTTTATTTTTGTTTATCAAGAAAATAATTAACAGCTAATTGATCATGAAAATAATTGTTAGTTGCAGCCCCAGTTGACAGACAATTGACAGTTACAAGCAGTTGATCAGCTTGTTAAGTGGAGGACTCGTCCTCACTATTGTTAAATTACAATGTTGAGCTTGTCTTGCACTCCTGCAGCCTGCCTGACCTTCCTCATGTCTGGAGTGGAAGGGGTGGGAGGAAACAACTTGCTTCAACCAAAGACTGTATATTAAATAGGATTTCAACCTATTTAATATACAGTCTTCTCCACTGTTTGGACTGCTGTACTCATTTTTTGATGCAAAGCGCTACATGTTGCTCCTGTGACATAGCACACAGGGCAGATTCCTAAAAGACTGAGATGCTGTTTAAAACATAAATGAAACAGGATGTGATAATTTGCTAATCCTCTGACATATACTGAATGAAAACAGTACAAAGACAATATATTTAATTTTTACCTCATCAGCATCACTAATTATGTGTCTATTCTGAATTCAATTGCAGCAACATGTTTTAAACAAGCAGGGAAAGGAACAACAACAGACTGGAAAAGTTGTGTGATGCTCAAAAACACCTGTTAGGGACTTTGTTAATTATGAAAATGAACATTTTCATCCTGGTTTTAATGAAAAATGTGTCAATTGATGGACCAGTACTTATTGATGCCTCTCTGTCCTCTTTTTCTTGTTTTCTCCTCTGTTAGCTGCACCCATTTCTGCCTGTTTTCTGTCTTTTAAACTCATGTGATTTGGGAGTGACACAGGGGAGAGTGGGGTCAAGTAAGCAGGGTAAGCCTAGCTTAGCACAACTGTATCTTACCAATTATATAATTCTGTTCAGGTAAAAAAGAGCATGTTTCTGACTGGTTATATGGCACAAATAAAGAAACAATTTCAAGACTTTCACAAATTTGTGACATTTTGTAAACAAAACAATTTATCAAATAATCCTGAAATAATCGTCAGAGTAACTGATAATGAAAATAGTTTGATTTTCCAAGTAGCACTCTCCTTTTATCTTTTTACGTCATATGGTTTGTTGATCTGATTGGTTGAAGTTTGCCTGTGAGAGACGGATGGTTCATCCAATCACCTGCCAAGTTTTTCTTTTGTTTTTCTGTTTTTTGAAAGTGCCTGCCCTTCTCCTAACAGGAGAACTTCGCTGATGGTTCTGTGTGACAGCTCATGTGGTGCGGCGGGTTAGAAAACCGAACCTGATTCAAGAAGCGCGTTCGACACAGATTAGCTCAAATCCTGTCAAACACTTTGTGAAAACTCTGCAAAAACCCACAGAAGGTTCCAACACTTTTTGAGAATAAAAATCCCAAACAGAACAGAAACAGACGGGGAACTCAGCCTGCTGTGAAAAACCAATTTGGTTTTTTTTTCTCCCAAATTGGAATAACCTCCAGTTTGGGGGATTTTCATCATTTCAAACCTTTAATGCGTCAATTAATTTAAAACTCTGAGAGGAAGAAAAAGCAAGACTTGGAATGTTTCTGTTGTGGTCTTATGAATTTAAGGACTTCTTCCAACCGTGTCTGTCAGCTGTTTTATTTTCTCTGTTGGTTGAATCTGAAGGTCTAGTTGTGTTCGGTTTGCTCCTCACGCTTCTCTCCTCTCCTCTCTCTCTCCTCCCTCCCTCCTCTCCTCTCTCCTCTCCCCCTCTCTCTCCCTCCCTCCCTCCTCCTCTCTCTCCTCTCCTCTCCTCTCTCCTCCTCTCCTCTCTCTCTCTTCCTCTCCTCTCTCTCTCTCTCTCCTCTCTCTCTCTCTCCTCCTCTCCCTCTCCCTCTCTCTCTCTCTCTCTCTCTCTCTCTCTCTCTCTCTCTCTCTCTCTCTCTCTCTCTCCCTCCTCCTCCCTCTCCTCCCTCCCTCCTCCCTCTCTCTCTCTCTCTCTCCTCTCTCTCTCTCTCTCTCTCCCTCTCTCCTCACATCTTCTCCAGCAGCTGTGGAGCTTCAGGGTCTCTGCGGCTGGTTGTTACTGCGGCCAGCAGCCATTTTTAGGAGTAGGGGAGGTCCGCAAACAGTAATTACAGGCCATTATACGGGCCTTCAAAGCCCACTCAGCTGTGGTGTGTGAAACTTACACCAACACACACACACACACACACAACACACATACACACACAGAAAGAGAGAGAAAGGCAGGAATCTGTGGCTTTTATCTGAAAGAAAATGTGGATAATTTAAGTCGCCTGCACATTTCTGAATCGTGGAGGCCTGTTATTATCAGACAAGACATAACTCCCTTTACAAGCTGCCAGAGCAGTGTGTGTGTGTGTGTTGTGTGTGTGTGTGTGTCCAGTATCATTCACATCTCAGTATTTTTTGGTCCTCAGATCTGCTCTGCTTCCAGATAAGAAAATACTGTCTGTGAGGTTTTTGCAAATAAATGTCGATGAGTCGCGTCGTGACATTTTATGAACTGATCAGTAATCGAACTGTAAAGAGCAAAAATGATTCAGGATGAGATCCAACTGTGCTCAGACTGAGAATACCACGCAGGACAGACGCTTGTTTGCCATCTTGCTGGCAGTTGGATAAGAGGATGGATATAATTTGAATTTCTGTGAATCCGATACAGCATTTTTTTTTTTCCCAGGATGACCCACTGTTCTCTGACTCTGATTGGGTCATACTTAACTAATTACAAATACTCAAATTACTGTAATTAAGTAGTTTTGTAGTACTTGTACTTTTATTAAGATTTGGAGAAACAGAAAACCCTATTGATGATGCATTAAACATCACATCCATCCATTTTCTGTAACCGCTTATTGAGGGTCGTGGGGGGCTGGAGCCTATCCCAGCTGACTTTGGCGAGAGGCGAGGTACACCTGGACAAGCCGCCAGTTCATCGCAGGGCTGACACATAGAGACAAACAACCACTCACTCTCACATTCACACCTACGGGCAATTTAGAGTCACCAATAACCTGCTGCATGTCTTTGGACTGTGGAGGAAGCCGGAGTACCCGGAGAGAACCCACGCGGACACGAGGAGAACATGCAAACTCCACACAGAAAGGCCCTGCCGGCTCGGGGATTCGAACCCAGGACCTCTTTGCTGTGCGGCGGCAGCGCTAACCACTGCGCCTGCATTAAACATCAGCAGTTAAAAGTAACTAATACTCTGAGTAGTTTTCTGAGACAAATACTTTGTACTTTTACTTAAATATATTTCTAACACCAGTACTTGTACTTTTTCAGTACTCGCTCCCCCTCTGGCTGTGCTCTTTGCCTTCTGTGCTTGGCTTGGTTCAGTTTAGCCATGAGGAGTGTGATTGGGTAGAATTAGGGTAAGAATATCAGGGTAAGCCAATCAGAGGCAGAGTAGGGGGGTCAGGACTTCACCATTCTGGGAAAAAACTGTGTTGCGTCCAGTACGGAGACAGATACAGGCTTAGCTTAGCGCAAAGTATGGAAGTGTTATGTAAGCAATAATGTAGTCTGTTACACAGATGATAATACAGCTGCAGATGATAATACAGCTGTTTTAATAACATGCAGATGTTTGAATAATACATGGCTGCATGAGGATTCATAGGTAGCCTTTAATCAGTGTTGTGTAAATTATTTTGTCATTTATTTATTTAAAAAAATGATAATTTTGAGGCACCGCCGGAGTAACTGTAAGAACTCTGAGGACCCCCCCACAGGTCATGGACCTGCTGTTGAAACACCTGCCATAAATGATTTAATTTATTTAGCACATGTTAAAAAACATTTAAAAATTAATAGAAATAATAACAAGAATATGCTAGAGAGACTAAAAGCCTACAGAGCTGATCGTGTCTCCCCCAGCAGCAAATCAAATTGCAATTACAGTTACTGATTATGATTTTGAGTCCAAATATTTCAATTCAGAACCTTTTTTATAGCGTAGGTCTCACATAGTTTGGTAATATGGAAATTAAAGAAGAAAAATGAAACAAATAAAGATGTAATAGAAGAAAAAAGACAAGATACTGTAAGTAAAAAAGGAAAAAAAATATTCACAGAACAACAGCCAAAAAATATAACTTCTCAAATAATCATACCAAAATACAAAGCATAAAGCTTCACTAAAGCCTTTTGTTGGATTTTCTAAAAAAGAGTTTTTCAGTAAAACACTCTGGACCTTTAATCCCACCTACTGTTGAGTCTGATTGGTTGGTTGTTTTTCCATCATGAGCACGACACCAGATCTGAATCAAAGAATAAGCAGTGATTCAGGGGTCTGAAACCAGCGTCGCTCTGAAGTCTGATGAAATGATTTGTATCTGCTCAAAGTATCATAAAGATGGAGATACAGTCACTTGTGATAAGGTGGACTGATCAGGATCTGCCGAAACGGAAAGAGACTCACACTTTGCTGATGATCGTCCCTGTGAGGATCGACACCTGACAGATTTGTGTTCTGTGAATCTACCTGTTATTTCCCCGGTGTAAACAGCGCTCACCTGTAGTTCAGGTGTCTGCTGCTGTGACATGAAGCCTTATTGCTCTGCCTGATAAACAATCATCTGCTCTGTTGTGCTTTTTGGGAAACGTGTCCATATTTTTCCCTGCAGCTCTGCTCTCTGCCTGCTTTTATTGTTCATAAAGCTCATAAAAGTGTCCGGGTGTTATTCTGACTGATTGTGTGATCAGAGGAGCGATGTCACAATTTACTGTTGATACTTGTGGAGGTTTTGCAGGTGTGATTCACCTTATTGATGTTCCTGCTCGCCGCCTGTCTTTTTATTTAACCCTCTGCCTTTGTTTGTTTCTGTGCCACAGATCTGTCAGAGAAGAAGAGCGACCTGAGGGTCTGTGATGACTCCACCTGTCGATTCGGAGGCGTCTGCAGGGATGACGGAGCTCAGCTCAAATGTGTCTGCCAGTTCCAGGTAAGAAAAGATGAAATGAAAGGATTGTTTCTACTTCTTCTCTCAGTTTTAACTCATTCTTCTATGCTGTATTTTTCTTATTCTCAACAAATCCTGTCTGACGTCCCGTCTGTGGCTCTCAGCTTCAAGCCCACTGGCTTTAAAACACCACACATATAATAGTTCACTTTTCTGCAATTTTATGTATATAAAAGTAATTCAATGCATATAGTGATTACAATATCACTTATACGTGTGCTGTATCGAAGGACTAGTGAGAGAGAGAGGCTCTATAGCAGTTGCAAATAAGAGAGATGAGAGGAGGCAGCCCTGCTTAGAAAAACTATTATTAGTACAAACTGAAGAGACTGGCACAGTGTATATTAACCTGATCCAAGAAATAAATGTATTGCCAAACCCAAATCTTTTAAGAATATGAATAAATACCTCCACTCCGTCCTATCAAAAGCTTTTTCTGCGTCCATGGAAATTAAATACCTCTGGAACCGAAGAGTCTGTGGGGTGGTAGATGACATTGAACAAGTGCCTCGCAGTAAAAAAAGAAAAATCTATTTATGATAAAAACCAGTCTCAGCCTGTCTTTGCTACATTTAGAATATTTTCATCCTTTTCTGAGAGGAAACTAAAGTTATCTCTTTCTCTTCTCTCTCATTTTACCTCACAGACACAGGAGTCATGTGTCTGCTGCCTCCATCAGTTAGTGTGTTTGCATTATTTTGTAACTTCAGTGTTTTTAAGAGGTTTCCAATTGTGTTGCTTTGGATTAACTGAAGCAACACAACAACAAACAAACTAACAGATCGAGGCAGCGGTAGAAAAGCAACTCCTGTGCAGGGCTGAATGATTTTGAAGAAATATCTAATTGCAGTTATTTTGACTGATATTGCAATTGTGATATGATTTAATATAAAATATTTTATAATATTTCATTGAAGAACACATTAAAACCTGTTATTCTTTTCAGGGATTTGTGCTAAACAAAGATGTTTTCTGAAGTCTAGAGAATGATGTGTTGGCCAGGACACCTCTGCAGTAACACAATATGTCATTTAAAATGGCATTTTGACAAACATTTCACCTTTTTTTTTTTCAAAAGTGAATAAACAAAAGACCAGGTGCAGACATAACAACAAATTCTTCTAGAGTACAACTCAAACACAAAACAAAAAAAAACAACAAACTGACAACAACTACCACTAAAACTGTGTGACACAACCACAAAAACTTATTTTTTGTTTTGTATCTATTTTATTGTTGCAGGGTGCATAATACAGAACGAGGTGCAGACATAAACAAACAAATATCAGTACAAAACATCAAAACAACAAAAACAAACAAACAAACAAACAAAACAAATGAAAACAACAACAAATACCTACTAAAACTGCTGTGATGACAACAACCACAAAGGGGGGAAAACAGGAAGGGGGGAGATATTGGCTAGGGGTGGTGGTTTGGGGACACCTGTGTATGTGTTTGTGCGTGTGCTGCATGCTGGCATGCGTGTGTGCGTGCGTGCCACAACTGTGCAAACTACAACATGTGGGTGGGGAAGTAAAACAGGGTGTAACAGGCTTAAGGGATAGCATTATTAAAAGTAGGACACATATTAAGTAGGGGATAAGAGTGAGAGTCAGTAAGAGGGAGAGAGAGAGGAAGGACACAGAAATGAATTAAATAAGCAAATAAAATAAATTAATTTAACAAAAAAACAAAATGAGCAGGCAAACAAAATGTGACGGTGATGATTTTTTAAAAAGCAGAGGGGCCTCTAGGGCTGAACATTTCAACTTTAACACATTTTTTTCATCCCACAAATCACCGTCGACCACACTGCCATTTTGATAAAATTTCAATTATTTGTTCTGCAAGGAGTCTTATGGCTTTTGAGGGAGCGATATTTGGCTCATATAATGGCAGTTTCCCACCAGAAAAGTCTGTCTGACAGCAGGTAAACCAATGAAAACACAGGTGTCTAAAACACATGTTGCTGCTGACTCTGTCCACAGCAGCACGTTCTTTAGCTTCCTACACCAGGATCCTGCTGCTTCTCCAAACTGGAGACATGTCGAGCTCCATCTACTGTAGGTAAAACACTGACTATGGAGAAGTACCTCATATAACCACACTTCAGAAAGCCTGAACTGTGCCTTTAATAAGCTGCTAATGAGGAGGATGTACTGTGTCTGATTCAGTGTTAGATGTCTGACCACTGAGCATCGTGGCTGCAGACTCTTTTTAGTTCCTGGACAAAAAGAATAAAAAAACAGAGTTAAGTTCCCTCAGACGCATCAGGAGATGCGACCACCCCGCTGTTTGTTCCTCCAATATGAGACAAAATGGAATTACCCTGCAGTCACCCTGTCCTATTTGTTGCATATTTGGCCGAACAACACGACAGAATAAAAGCAGCAGCGTGAAGGACGGCGTCTGGAAGACAAGTTCACCACAGAGCCGCTGGTTCGCTGCAATAACGAGACGCACAGATACCGTTTGAAACCAGCCGTCACGCTCTGTGATCTGAAAACAAAACCTGCGTTTATTCCTCGTGTCCACACAAACAGGACGCGATCAGAGAGAGTTTCACAGCTGCCTGAGCCCGACGGCGGCACCGAGGAGTCTTCAGCTGAATACAGAAACAAGTGACAGAGTAACTCAGATCATCACAGGGAGGAACACCAGGAGACAAACACAGGAACAGTCCTGACATCATTTGTTTAAAGGGACAGTTCACCACAACTGTGACAGTTCCCTAGCCTGTAGTGCTGTTTACTAGGGTTGCAAATTGTAAGATCTTTCCTCAAATCGATCAAAAACGATCAATTAATCAATTAATCATACTTAGAAAGTCTTAAAAATGTTTGCATTTAACAAAACTACCCCTCAATCAAAGTTTTATTTCTACAGCAACATGCTGCACGTCTCTAGCTAGAACCATATAGGGTTTTAGTTTTGTCCTCATAGGAGAACCATTTTGGTTCCTGTTAGAACTTTTTATAAGTTCACTTGGAACCCTTTCAAAGAGTTCTACTGAGAACCAAACATAAAGGGTTATACCTAGATCCATCTGCGAAAGTTTTCAGCCAGAATGACCCATTTTTATTGTGCAACGGTTCCACCTAGAACCCCCTCTGCATTTCTAAGGGTGCTAGAACACATTCAGGGGGTTCTACCAAGAACCTTTTTCTATTCCATGAGTTTTATCTAAAACACACCCAGGAGGTTCTACTGAGAACCTTTCTATAGTCCAAGGATTTTGTCAACAACCATTCAGAGGCTCTACAGTGAACCTTTTTATATTCCAAGGATTTCATCCAGAACACATGCGGGATGTTCTACCGAGAACCTGTTTATATTCCAACTGTTTTATCTTGAACACGCCCAGGGGGTTCCATCGAGAACCATTTCATATTATGGTACATAGAACCCTTGACAAACCCCTGATGAAAGAGTTCTTCGAGGATTTCAACAATCCTTGAAGAACTCTTTCTTCTAAAAATGGTTCTTTGGATGAAAAGGGTTCTTCAGAAGCTAATTGTTCTTGTTCTTCCAAGAGTGTAGCCTATGAAACATGATTGACCTTACATGATGATCAAATTCTTAATGACTAATTAATTGATCATTGATTAATTGTTATCATTCCTACTCTTTGTAGTTCTGCTGGATTCTTAAGTAGTTCTGATAGATTCTACTGCAGAAAGAAAGTAGCTCCTCCATGAAACTGCATTTATCAAAGTTTCATTTATCACACATCACACACTGCAGGAAGCAGATATTTTAATGTTTTATTCTACTGTAGTAAATAAGACAGCTTGCTCACTCTTTACAATTCGTTCCTGAAAGCTGATTGGCTAAAAGCACTCGTCCTTTCTGGTGTGATGCAGTCATGTGCAGACTGTGAACCTCAAATCAAGGCCCCACTTCAGCTAATGACTTTTATTTTTAGTCTGAATTTGAAGGCCTGTAATTGATGCACTCAGGTGATTTTTTTTCTCCTTTAATTTAAAAAACACTTCATCATAATGACAGCAATTTTCCTGTTGCATTTCCAGATACATGAAATTAAAAGATAGCTGCGAGCTGAAGCAGCTCCTTAATGCAAAAGTATAAATCGAACCCTGAGTCAGCAGATTTAACTTTCATGGTGCTAAAAATAGATTTTTTTTACAGTTTTCTCTCCAGGTGTGTTTGTGTGTACATTAGCTGGAGGGTATCAGTCACATATTTGTACATCTTTGTGTGTGTGTGTGATTACTTCATAATAAAAGTCAGCTCATGTTTTACTAATTGAAGGCTTTTATTGTGGAGCTGCAGCAGTAGGAAATGTTCAGTTTGCATTAGCAGTAACTCAATAAAGCATTAACTCACTCTCTGATAGACAGGAACTTAAAGGAGAAATCTGAAATATATTTACCATCATTCATCATAAAATGACCATATGATGATGTCATCAGAGATTAAGGAAATAACTCTACATTTGCGTGTGGTGTAATTTCTGTTCCCAGCAGGAATAACTATTTTTGTTTGAGTTCAAATTCATGCCGAATGTTTGCTGAATAGGTCAGTGTCGTTTTGTGAGTCGTAAAAAATCACTAATCATCGTTTAGAAGCCGTAGATGTTTATTATGTTTAAACTGAGCAAAATGTTGATGGAGTTTGGCAGGAAACGAATGAAAATCTTGGAGATTGTAACTTTAACTGATCTTCCTCAAAGCTGGTTTGAAACTTACCAGTAGTCACCTCAAACTTTTTCAACATTTTACTCAAAAACGAAAAATCTGCTGCCACCTGATCCTGATTTCTGACAGTCAATCTCATCCAAGTGAGTCCTGCGCAGTGAAAACCTCATTAACTCCACGCTCTGCAGCATCTGATGAGACTGTTTGTTGTTCTTCTCGCTGACTTTATAAGCTGCCATATTTCTTTCTAATGTGACCGTAATTACAACAGAAGGGCAGCAGGTGTGCGTGTGTGTGTGTGTGTGTGTGCGAGTGTGTGAGTGTGTGTGCAAGTGTGCGAGTGTGGAGTGTGCGAGTATGTGTGTGACTCCATAATTGTTCACATCTCAGGATTTTGTCGTCAGATCTGCTCTGCCTCCAGATTAGAAAATACTGTCTGTGAGGTTTTTGCAATAAGTGTCATCGTGACATTTTATGAGCTGATCAGTAATAAAACTTAAAGGAAAAAAACTGATTCATAAGCAACAAGTTTCAGGGGAACATTTCAGCTTTAAAGGACTATTCAGATGTGTGGGGGACATGTTGATTCAGAGACAGGTCCAGGATGTATTCAGCCTAGTTTAGCACAAACCTCTCAGTTTATCAACATGTGTAGGCCTAAATGCCTCTGGACACAACTGGATAATCCTACAACCAATCAGAGCAATGAAACACAACCTATGACCAATCAGAGCAGCAACACATTTTGATGTAGGAATGCAGCAGCAGGGATCTGAAACCTTGCTTGTAGGTTCCTCAAACTGAAACAATCCTCAATGTTATTTTGACTTTATTACTTAGACTAGTTTGTATATTAATTATTTTTTTATTATTAAATTGCATATTAGTTGAACAGATGTCTGCTTGTCATTATTCATTCTAGACGTCTGCTTTCAAAGCTAGGTATTAAGTTATGAGAAGATAAGATAGAACTTTATTAACTTTATGAAAAATCTTGTCAGATAGCTCCAAAAATACAGTGACATAAGAATAACAACAATGGAACATCAAATAAGTGAAATATAAATATAAAACATAAAGTGTATAAAGGTAGAGAACCAGAGGTTAACACAATCAAATGCCACAATTTTCTTGAGTTCATAAACTCAAAAGTTTGAGGTTATTGGAGTTTAAATATTTGGAGTTGGTGCTACATGAACTCTTCGATTACAGTTGAGTTAAAATGATTGATGCAGCCAACTCAACTGCAATAAGTTAACAGAAGTGAATAAATTTAAAATATAAAAACACATTATTTCATTTTCAGTAAACTCAATATAGTAATACATTTTAATCTGTTACAATATGTGTGTTTTAGTTTATAAACACAAAAGAAACAAAATTCTACTGGCAATCATTTTTAAGTTAGTATAACTTTAAACAAAAGTTGAGTTTTCACCACTTATTACAAATAATTAATTTTAGCATTTGATTTTACAGTGTTACACATGATAATAAATGCAACATTGCCTATAATATTGAAAAATAATATTGATGTTAACAGTAATAATGAACACAGTATTATTGTTCTTCCTGCAGAAGAAAAACTAAATATTTCTAAATTATAAAACCAATAATAATCGAATGCAGATGCAGTTATGTACATGATAATTAGTAAATATATTTATATAGTCTTACATTTACAACCTGGAGGGCAAATATAATGCTGATGTTTCCCAGGATGAAGTTTGACTCCTCTGTTCTAAATAAATAACAAAATGTTTTATTTGGGACTTATTGGCCCATTTATTGTTTCCTTATTAAGAGGAGTCGATATAAAACAGAACGGTCAATAAAATAGGTTTTTCAAGGTCTTTTAAAAATATCGAACCACTGCACAACATAATCCGACTCTGAGTTCAGGACTTCAGAGATGCTGCATTGAGTCAGACTCAGAAGGAACCCATTTCTGTTTGAATGTTCAGTTTTTATTAAGAAGCTAAATTTTCTTCATCACAGACACGCAGGAGTCTTCTGGACAGTTTAATGACATTATAGCATAACACCAGGGGTAACATGTTTTTAGCTAAGTGCCTGAGTGATGATGTCTGCGAGAGACGAACACAGCAGGAGGCCCAGAGAGTGCCAGGAACCACAAACATGTTACTACCAACAGCAAACACCCACATCTCTCTGTTAGACTGACTGATCTATTTTTCAGCAAAACTCTGACGAAGCAAAGTAAGACGCAGCCTGACAGGATGATCTAAAAAAGAAAAAAAAAAACAAAAAACAAAAAAACACCCCTCTCAGCTGGAGTTTGGATGTGAAGGAGACAAACTGCCAAAACCGAGCGCGAGCAGCTTTGATGATAACGAGCAAAAGGACGCCCCGCTGCTCGAGTACAATCTGATTCGGTCTTTCTTTACCCTCTCGGAGCTCATGAGTCTGTCCCCGTGTGCTCAAAAAAAAATCTGGGTTTACTGAGTGATCACTGCTCAATCGTTTTGTCGTAACTGAATTTCCATAAATCTGCAGCTGCAGACGTCACTGCAGTTGTTTCTGTCACATGCAACACCAGCACAGGTGTCATCTATGTCAGGGAGGCACTGGGTTTGCCCCCCCCCAGAGTTGAAGTTGGGGGTGCAGCGACCCCCCCCCCCCCCCAATCTGGAGGCAAAGCAGGAAAAAAATGCAGTTGTAAAACAGCCGTAGACTAATAAATGTAATTTTCTGTTGCTCAGCAGCAGCCCGAACGTGAACAGACTGTGGAATCTGTCTCAGCTCAATATCATGACTTTGAAAACACCAGATAACTTGTTTTAATGAGGTTTGTCAGTTTGAAATATGAAAAATTGTAAAATATCACTTCCATGAGTTTTGTTCAGTCAGTCAGTAACAGATCACAGGCTGAACTTTCATCCTTACATGCAGCCGTCAGTGGTCCAGCTGCACGCAGCCTGCACAGCTCATATTATGTTCATTATGATGTTTATTAATGCTGAAATTATGTTCCTCTGCCTCAATAATATTTATTAATACCACAGGATAATACTGTGGTGAAGTGATCATGTTTGGAACCCACATATATCAGGACAGAACCTTTGTTCCCGGGATAGAAAATGTGTAATAACTCTCTCTTTTCCTCACTGTATTTTGTTGTTTTTAAATGCTGTGTAAAGCACTTTGTGGCTTACGCCTGTGAAAAGTGCTATATAAATAAATTTCTTCTTCTTCTTCTTCTTCTTGTATATAGTGTGAGACATTAACATACTTGTAACTTAGTAAGTTAATGTCACTATAATGGCATTAACTTTAAGGGTTAATTTAACAGTGTCAATCACTTTTGACACCAATTATTTGGCAATTAAGAGTTAAATATAAGGGATTTGACTTTATCCAGATCATGATTAATTTACCGTTTGCTCTAATTTCAGCAATACCAGAAACTTAACTTTGCTCAGTTTGCTGTGTATCCATCTAGACAGTTTTGGTGTGAGTTGCAGAGTTTTGGAGCTTTCGGCCGGAGTTGTCTGCCTTCTCTCCAGTATCATTGAATTAATTTAGATGGCACCCACTTGTGGTGCTCAAAGAGCCAAAAAATACATTTGAAACACTCAGCAGCTACTCATGGATGAGGGGTAGCAGCTCAGCCGAGGAGGACGCCATTAATATTTACATTCTGTGCTGTGACAAGCACGAGCCTCTCATCCATGAGTAGATGCACACTTTCCTCTGCAGGTGCACTTACAGGCACATATTTCTTCTACTCTGTGGAAATGAGCACATAGCTGCTGACTTCACTTCCTGCTCCTGCTTCAACAACCTCAGATCTCAAGAGAATACAGGCACTAGCTTGATGAACAGATAAATGTAGCACTTCGCTTCAAAAAGTTCTTTATTATTTCATTTTCCCCTCCAGCTTGTCCACATCTGATCTCAAACACTACTGGACTGATCATTCTAATATTTTTTGTTACATTCATGACTGTATGCTCAAGGACGTCTGTGATTCATGATTCTTCAAAAACTTTGAAAAAAGACTATGGCTCCATGTGGGCGACAGCCGTGGCCATAGACATTATTTTCAGCCCACGATATCTTAAACGGCCACTTAGACCCAAAGATGAACTGATCAGACTTCAGTGGTCAAATGTGACGGTTGACAATAATTACTCACACATATCAAATAGGATAAAATGATGAGGTGATGCCATTTTATATCCAAAAAGGGAAAAAGAAAAAAGAAAAGAAAAATGCTAAGTTCTGCATTTATATATAATTTTTTGTCAAAGACAGGGGGAAAAAAGGGCAAACAGAACTTCAGGTTGCTGACCCCTGTACTAGTTTAATTTTTAATAAAACTTCATAATTTTATAAACTCTTTATAAACTCAGATGCTTTGTGTGTAAAAATCTGAATTTATAAAGTAATTAGTAACTAAAGCTTCAATGATATTTGTTTAGAGTTATCTCAGGGCACGTTTCATATAGAGCAGGTCAAGACTGCACTCTTTGTAAACCTGTTAGGTACTGAGGCGACTGTGGCGGGAAAAACTTCCTTTTAAGAGGCAGATTTTTTTTTTTAATGGTGGGCGGACAGAGAACTGTAGTGGAGGTGAAGTAGCACAAAAAGAAAAGACTCAACCAAAGTACCTCAAATTTGTATTTCAGGACAGTACTTGAGTAAATGTAATTAGTTACTTTTCCCCCCTGGCTGCATGTTAGCACAGTGTGTGCAGAGGTCACAGAGTTCAGCTCTGCAGGGGATTCCTGCTAAATGATTGATGGCTGTGAGTTAATAGAATATGGATTGCTGAACACTGATATGTGTCCTTGGCAGCTGCGGTTTGTATCTGACAGCAGAGTCAAGTTATTGTGTCCTAACCTTCATGCAGAATGAATGAACCCTCCTCATCCTCCTCCAACTGCTCAACAATTCACTTCTGACTCCTCTCACACATCACGTTACATAACTGACAGCTTCTTGTCATTTTACTGGCTTCTCAAAACATTTTCCGTGTTACCGGCATAAAGTTTCGTAATAAAATCCTCCTCCTCTTTTCCTTTTTCTTCAGCTCTTCAGTCTTCATAACTTTCATCACAGGGAGAAAAATCCTGTTGATGTGTCTCAGCATTTGATCTTCGACATGTTTCTCTTTATAAAAATTTCAAGTTATTTGTTCTGTTGATGCCTTGTTTTTGTCTTTGTGAGGCTTTGTGTGGCTAACCTGCCTTATTGGTAGTTTGTGCAGCCTGTTTTTAGCAGCCTGACAGGAATGCCTGCAGACATTACTCAGGGCTGAATAAACATCATCTGTCATCTGTTAATATTTTGATTTATTTATCCACAAAGGAAACTAACAACCTGTTTTCATCCCAGGTTGTCTGATACCAACGTCTGATGGTTTGAAACTAAGTATGATTTGTTACAATACATGAATATCTAATTTTTTGTTATAAATTCATCATAATTCTTATTTGCTCGATTGATTTTCAGGCTTTACCTGCTGTCAGACAGCCGAGA
Source organism: Lutjanus argentimaculatus (assembly GCA_034769285.1). NCBI lineage: Eukaryota > Metazoa > Chordata > Actinopteri > Lutjaniformes > Lutjanidae > Lutjanus > Lutjanus argentimaculatus. Next base: position 909,331 of record JAWZSL010000043.1, on the reverse strand, counting down.
AACTGAAGCCGATATAAATCTATGTTCTCTCCATGGAAACCAGACTCCTTTACAGAGTCGCTGGTTGACCGCTGCCCTGATCTGTTAGTTTGTGTGTGTTATTGTGTGACTTCAGTGTATTCAAAGGTTTCAGATCGATCAAAGTCACACAATAACACAAACTTGAAAGGCACTCGGAGAGCACAGAACGTCCAAATGCCCTATATCTCAATGTTAGTGAAAGTGAAAAATAATTCTAGCCCAGCATTTTAATGGGGTCTTCCTTGGCTCATGTTACATCATTTTATGAAAATCAGGTCAGTAGTTTTTCTGTAATCCTCCAACAAACAGCACAGAAAACATAAAACTTGACGGAGGTAACTCGCATGTTCTGAGAGGTCAAATTACTGGGCTTCATGCATGAACTGTTTGTGTGCACTAAGAGTTCCCCAGGAACCGAATGTAAGCCAGTACGCACAAAAGCCAACACACCAACACCAAACCTCTCCAGTGATGCTCCAATACACTTGTTTTCCTTTCATTTCTTCTTTCTCCTGAGTTTAACGTCACCTTTCAACTGTCAGCGTCTTGTTGCTTTGTGGTTTGCTCACGACACTTCAGTCTGCTGCCCTTACATGGATCTACACACACGTTTCATGAATCCACATAGAATTTTCTTACTTTTCTTTTATTGCTTTGTTTAGGATCAAATATGAGAGAAAAATAAGAAAACATTCTTGCACCAAAAGAGTCTTGGTGGCTTTGGAGAGAACATAGCTGGATATACTGTTTCCTGTTGGACTGTCTGACAGAAAGGTAAATAGGTGAAAATATTCTTAATATAGTTTACACTAGGTGTCTAAAATAGTATGTTGCTTAGCTTCCTACACGTTACTCCTGCTGCTTCTGCAAACCAGGGGTGTGCCCACCTCCATTAAGAGCAGGTAACACACTGACTATGGAAAAGTACCTCATACAACCACACTTTAAATAATCCAAACTATCCCTTTAATGGATATAAATGCAATTAATTAATAGCATATATATATTCACTGTGGCCTAAACTGACATCCTTGTCATGGCACAACTTCATCAAAACACTGATAAACTCGTTATCAGTCAATTAATCAAACAAACTTGATGTGCAAAGAAAAAAAGCTTCAAATTCTGCTGAGAAACTAAAGAACCTTGAACTTCTCTCAGACTCCACCATCAGAGGAAACAACATCCTCGAGTGAATTCTGACTTTCAAACAACCTGTGAGAACTTTTCTTGAATGAAACATTAAAAACGTTCACAGCGTCTGAGTCACCGCCGTTGGTTCGTCCTGTGAGCAGCGAGCGGTCACATTGACACTTAATTAACATTTGATTGTGTTTGATTCGCAGTGCCACAAACACTACGTCCCCGTGTGCGGCTCCAACGGAGACACCTACCAGAACGAGTGCTACAGGCGACAGGCGTCCTGCAAACAGCAGAGACTCATCTCCCGGGTGTCGGACGGGCCCTGCTCTACCGGTGAGTGTGCCAGGAAATACTCGGGGTCAGCCCAATGGAAAACTGAAGTAACACGATTGATTGGAGGGGGTGGGGGGTGGGGTGGTTCATCAAAAAGTGAATTATAACTCTTCATTTATTGAAATCGACCAGTGGAAGAGGATGTGAGGACATCAGTCAGTGTCTGTGAAGGATTCAGTCATTTAAAGTGAGCAAATAATTCACCTGCTGCCTCATAAAAAGACACTTCACTCGTCTTCATTTGTTCTCTAACGGCAGGATTCTCTTTATCAAATGATAGAGAGGTCGTTATGAAGTGAGGCTCACTTCACTTCTGATTGGGCGCTAATCAGATGATTGCACATTGATTAAAGAGTCAAATTACAACAATTCAATCTTGTCTTCAGTCTTCCTCAGAAAACCTCATGTCAACTACATGTCATTCACCTCCTTTGTGTTGGAGTGTTGGCAGAAATCTTCTGAAGTATCTGCAGAAGGGTTGGGTGATATCTGCCACACTGGCATATGATGATGAATGATGATGGTGGTGGCATCGTTGTTTTTGACAGGGGGAGGTGGGGGCTTATCTGTCCTATAACAGGGAAGCAGACTTGCTCACCAGTTCAATACTAAAGCATCAGCATGGGAAGGGAGGGGCTGCAGCCCCCTCTGGCCTGTGGTGGAAATATCCTCTTAACAGGTGCTTGAGGATATTCTGTTGTGATTCAAGCGTGAAAAATCTGGTAAAGCTGAAGGATCCGCATATACTGTTAGATAGTTTAACCAAAAATGAAAATTCAGTCATTATGTACTCACCCTCATGCCGATTTAAGGTCAGGTTTAGTTTTTTACTCCACAAAACACTGCTGGAGTTTCGCAAGAAAACAGTGCTGGAGAATCTCCCAAATAATGGAAGTGAATGGTGACCATGGGGGTGAGAAGAGTGAATTTTCATTTTTGGGTGAACTGTCCCTTTAAGTATCCTGATATGACTGTCTGCCTTCAGCCTGCTCCTGGTGGATTTTAACCTGTCGTGCCATCATGACTGAGATTGTTCAGTTTATACTTTATATTGTTATATAGTTAACAGGAACAAAACTGTGTTTTTTATTTATTTACAGATCATTACCAGAATCACGTTAATGTGGCGACAATGTAGTCAAAAAGGCAACAATTTTCTCAGACTGTGAGGAATTATTTTGCAACGATAAAATCAAACTGAAATAAACTTAAGAAATAGATTAAGGAAAAAAACCTCATGCAATAAAAGCACTTGCTTTTAACTGCAGGTGGTTATTGTTGGATCGTTGTGATGACAAATGAAATCACACACTAGTACGCATGTAATACATGGTGACCAAAAGAAAGTCTAAATTCTGAGATTTCAGCTTCTTAAAGGTGAATATTTTCTGGTTTCTTTCCTCCTCTCTGACAGTAAACTGAATATTTTTGAGTTGTGGACAAAACAAGACATTTGAGGACGTCATCTTAAGTTTTGAGCAACATTTTCTGACATGACATGAACCAAACAACTAATCAGTTACTTGAGAAAATAATCAACAGATTAATCAGTGATGAAAATAATTGTTATTTGCAGCCCTAAAAACATTTCATTAGGCTAAACGATTTCACCAATATATTATGTTGAGAAAATACAAAAGTGACGAAAAGTAACCAAGTTACATTACTGTATAATATTGTGATCTTTGGATTACATTACTGACTATATTTTTTAAGCAGGTAATTAGTAACTGTATCAGAATACATTTTTAAAGTTACCCTTCCAACCCTGGCCAGTAATGTGCCTGCATGTATGTGACTGACTAACGGAGCGCGTTGCTGAATGAACCAGTTGATCCTGGTTCAGTTGAGCCTCCTGTGTCGCCATTACTGAGCAGCTGTACAGTCAACAAGGATTCACGGTAACAAGGTTACTGCAGTGAATATAAATGCATTAAAGTTGTAACCTGATTTCTTGAGTGAACACACTGATTCTTTGCCCTCAGTGAAGTTTTATTCTTTGGTTTCTTGTTTGTCTTTGAGCAAACGGTGTCAGACTCTCCTGTTGTGTCTGTCAATAAGATAAAACCTCTCATCTCGTCTCTCATATATAACTGATAACTATATCAGCCTGCAGCAGACACCTGGAAACTAAAGCTACAGAGCTGTTTTCTGTCTTCAGCAGTGAGTAAAGTGAAGTCAGTGTGAACACGGCCTGACACATTGTCTGATAAAAAATGTCTCAGTGATGTTTAAAATCAGATGAACCTGTTGATGAAGGGTTTATTGATCAGGGACTTAAGAGTCTAGACTGATCCTTATTTCACTGCAGTCCTTCCTGAAACCTGTGAAGGACCCCCTGAGGGTCCCTGGACTCCAGTTTGGGAACCACTCAGCTTTGGGAGGATGTTAACGGCTCTCTCATCCACGGCTCCTAATTAAAATTGATCTGTGCTTGATTAACCAGGTCGCTGTCTGAAATCAATCTGCCCGATGACGTTCTCCAGAGTTCAGAGGAAAAATCGAGGACGAGGTCTCAGTGTTCGGTGACCAGTTAATTCAAAATATAACGACAGTGAACTTAAAAAACACTGCAGCTGGACCGACTGGACCCCTGTGATTAATGATGGAGAACGTCTAAAATGAGGCCTGAAGGCTGATATTTACAGTTTTACATTAAAGAGTAAATTAACTGAACAGAAGCGTTCCTCTGCCGTGTCTGATTGAAAGTTTTAATCCTGTTTCACCTCCGATCACAGCAGCATCACTGACATTAAACATCAGTGATGCTGCTGTGATTAATGCACAGTGATTCCCCACAGTTATTTTCTGATTAATACATGTTGAATATGCAGGTATTATTCAGGTTGTAGGAGCGTTCTTTGGACATGCATCTGTAATCTGATTACCTCTTTTTTTTTTTATCTGTAACTGTGATGGAATCCAGTTACTTTTTTATGTCCATATTGCATATTCCTGTTACATGTAATCCATTACTCCAAAAGCCTGTCTCTAGCCTGTTAACTTGGAACACTGATTCCTTTTCTCTACTATTTACATCAAGATCGTCACTATAAAAGATAAAATGATAAAATGCTGCTGTGATAACGTGCTCGAGTTGTAAAAGCCGGTCTCATAATATAAAAAACACTCTGCGGTGTTTTGGTGTTTAATGAACCTTGATTACATAAACGCATGTGAATGCACTGATGGTGTTAAATGGAAAACATGCTGTAAGTGTATTTTTGGTGGTGGTAATAAGCCACAAACAGATGGAGTTTACTGCATCGGGACAATTAGTACCACTTTAAAAATGATAGAAAAACACCCCAGATCATTGTGGGATGTTTTTCCTGTAATTTTACAAAAAATTCTGGTGCTTTTCATCTGAACCAAACTTGAAGCATCTGGCACACAGGAAAGCTAAAACTGACCCCGTTTCACCCAAGAGTCCTGCACAGCAACACCAAACTGATGAAAAACAACCAAATGTGACACCAGAGGCCTCGTTTATAAAAACTTGGACATAATACTGAGCAAAGAAAAAGAAAAGAAAAGAAGGAAATGACACACCTGTGAAATATAAATCTCAGATTAACTTAAAATTAATGGCACCTGCCTCATAATAAGTGACTTTCTGATATAATGCAGCACTAACTGTGGTTTAGTCAGGAACCAGGGACCAAAAGAGAAAAGCAAAGGTTTAGGAAGATGAGGTGACTGATGGTAGAGGAGACTGAAGCCAGGCAACATGCATTAAATCATTCATATCACACTGTTCATACAGCTCATACAGTGTGTGTCTGTGTGTCCCAAACTGCAATACCCCGACATCACCAGCAGGAAGATCACTTACAGTAAGTCAAGTCTAGAATTTGCTCGGAGATAAAATCATTTTTCATATTAAAGTAACGTTTTATAAGTAACTAAAATTGTTTCTAAGTTCACTTTATAAATGAGGCCCCTGAACGTCACATTAGTGAGCTGCTCTCTCAGCCTCCACTCTTCTGGTTTCAGTACTTTCAGCAGATGCTGAACCTGCTGCAGGGCTAAAAACCGACCCTGTTTCACCCGGGAATCCTGTGCTTAAGATCAAGTATGACTTAAACAGAAAACCACATCTAACTAGTTATTTTTGATGTGGAATTAATCTTATCTGTGGGCAAAGTCTGGACTTGATTTTCTTCCAAACAGTTTGCTTTTCTCTTTTGGTCCATAATTATTCCTGACTAAACCCTCATTCGTGCTGCGTTATATAAGAGGAAATCACTGATTGAAGGCAGGTGCTGTCAATTTTAAGTTAATGTGAGATTTATAGATCACAGTTACAAATGGTCCCAGCTTATTCAAGGTTTTTCATGCTCAGTATCTTTTATGAATTGAACATAAGCACATCATCAGAAATGACCTTAAAACTAAGTTAAAGTATAAAACGTTTTTATTAATCAGGCTCCTGGTCTGGCTTGTAGTCAGTTTTCCATTTCATCTCAACGGTGTTGGATGGTGTTGAGTTCAGGGCTGGAAAAATATGGAGGTGGTTCTGTGCACAGCAGCATTTTCGGGAGACACAAACAAAACTTTTGAGGGGGGGATTTGTCATCTGTAGCTAGAGGTGTATCATGGTGAAAAGTTTTTAAATGTCACATTCAGACAGAGTCAGGTGTTGCTGCAGTGTGCAGGGGTGTTTTTTTGTGTGTGTGCTGAGATGATAACCGCTGAGAAACAATCAGGAAATAACTTTTAATCTCTCTGATTCACCTGCTTTCTGCCAGCGCTGAGCGCACTGGACACGCTGCCCGAGGAGGAAGTCAGATGAGTCACTTTTGCGAATCATGATAATAATTCCTTGGGCTGAAGTAACTGAAGTGGTGCATGTTGTGTCCCTGGAGAAACTCGCTGACTCAACATAAGAACAGATAATCATGACATTTATGATAAAATCCTAAAAACAAGGAAAATAAAACAATAAATAAACATAAATTAACCATAAAAACACTTCCAAGACTTCTGTTAAAGTCTTTTTTTAATGAACGTGGTTTTGCGATGTTGCATTTAGTTAAAGGTTGTGTTTCAACATTTTCTAAGTCAGCCGGTCTTTTATCGTTTGTGCTTACTGATGGTCTGAAGCAGTTTTAAATTGGTTCTCAGAATATGAACAAATTCAGATGAGAAAATATTGATGAATCCCAGATTTGTGTGTAAAATGTTCATATGCACAGTTTAAGCACAACTTTGTGAGCATGACATTTTGAAGCATGACACCTTGTGACCATTAATTAAACACCCACCATCATATCTCTTGAATGCATATTCAATTGCCACCGATTGTGGGTGGCATCTCCAGATGTGAATCTCAAACACTTCTGGCTGGGAGTCTTCCAGAAGCTGCAGCAGCAGATGCAGCAGTCACATGCGTTTTCTTCAGGAAATGCAAATCACTCTTCACACTTTTGGCCACATAGTGTTTAGGCCTAAAAGCACTCAAACGTACAGTATATGAGGGATATTGGGGTGAGTCAGGGTTTGTCTCCTAAAACCTAACTGCTCCACAGCTGGATGATCAGCAGCCATAAATCAGACTCATGTTAAGGCACAAACAAAGCGGTAACGGGTTAGCATTTTTCTCTTCAAACACCCAGCAGACTCTCTGGATTCAGACGTCTCTGCAGGCCAGTCTGGGTTTATGTTCTCATCCCACTCTTGAGAAATGTGTTGCGGAAACTTATAGTAACACCACAGCAGCAGCGGTGGCGGTCAACTCCATCTGCAGGGGCAGTGGCCTGATTTCCCAGGAGGCACCGCCCGGCGCTCTGCTCTTATTACCCGTTACACCGGGGATCCGGCGCTGCGATATGCCCTCCGCTTCCTTCACCTCCCTCCTGTCTTTCTGCAATTTCCTCTCCCTGAGATTTATGCTTCCTGTAATTGGAGCGTTCGGCGGCTGCGAGTCGAGGCGATGGCGCGAACACTCTGAGCCGAGTTTATTTCCCTGAGCAGGAGAGGAGAAAGAAATGCAGCGATTTACTGTGAGGTTACAGGAGGCAGGAAGGCTGAGACTCCTCTCTGGGGCATGATCACGGGTCAGCGCTGGGTTTAGCTGCAGAGCTGAAGGTCTGAACCTCAACACCAGCCTCAGGCCGAAGTTATTACTCTTTAAAACTTGTGTTGTTGGCTTTTTGACTTTATTGGCCTGTTGAAAGAGCAGAAAGACAAAGAGGATGAGAGTGACGCCTGCAGCAGAGAGCAGATCTCCCTCAGCTGGATATGATACTAAGAGACCTCTTCCTCCTTAACCTTCAGCGTCCTGTAAACAGAACGTTAAATAACATTTTGAGGCTTTGGCACAGATTTCTTCTTTGTGTCACCACTGTTGACAGACAGGTTTGTCAACGAAAAAACATCCACATATATGCTGTCAGACAAACTTTTCTGATGGGAAACCACTGTTAAATAAGCCAAATATCACTCTCACTCTCTCTACCAGACTCCATTGGGGAAATCAGTCATTTTAGCTCACAGAACACAGGAGTTGTTGGTCTACTGCTGTCTCGATCTGTTGGTTTGTTTGTGTTATTGTGCAACTTCAGTGAATCTGAATTTACCTTCTAAACTGGGAAATAACACAAACACACTAAGTGATCGAGGCAGCTAGACCAGCACGGTATAAAATGACTGATTTCACCAGTGGAGTTTGGTTGGTTTGTACAGAGTGATATCTGGCTTGTATACCAGCAGTCTCCACTCAACAAAGTCTGTCTGACAGCAAGGTAAAGAGGTGAAAATATTCTAGTACACTTAAACCGAAATTTTTAGGTGTCTTAAATACATGTTGCTGCTGACCCTGTCCACAGCAGTACATAGCTTAGCTTCCTACACCGGCACTCCTGCTGCTTCTCCAAACTGTTGACCACCATCTACTGTAGGTAATACACTGACTGTGGATAAGTACCTTCATACAAAAACACTTCAAAAACCAAAACTGTCCCTACCATAGCTTCCGTATGCAGATACTTTCGAATGGGAGAATTTTAAAAACGTCATTGAAAGTAGTCATGGTTTTTGTCATCTTGTCTGACATTAGGGTCGATGAATTTAAACTACCTCATAGTTTTTAGCTGCGACCAGCAGCTCTATAGATCGCTCAGTTTGTCAGATGAACAGATGAACAGTTCATGACAAGGGGGTGTAGCAGTGGGAGTGGCCTACAACTTTGAAACTGATTCACTTACCATGGCCAAACTCATGAAGTGAAGTCATCGACTCTTGTAGGAGGCATCATTGCACTCCTCAGCAGAGCTCCTTTTTTCTTCAGTGACTTGTGCCCTGCCCTGTACACTTTAGCCACGCCCCTTTCATGACTCTCATGAACTATAATCATTTATCATCGAGCCTTGCAGCAGGCATCCTTGGACTTGGAAGAGAGATCCTTTTTTTTCATTAGTGTGACTTCCCACTACTTGTAGCCATGAAGGTCAGGTGGTTGTGCATGAGTGAATGCATGCACATGTGGATGCATGTGTGTATGTAAATTGCTGCATACAATAGCTGTCATTTTTTAACCATGCTAGCACGTTGGTTACATTTCAGTTTGTTGGTCCACACTCAACACTTAACCTTGATAGATTTCTGTGAAATTTGGTTCATGATCCCCTGAAGAAGAATCCCTCTGACTCTGTTGCCTCCAGTGCCAAACTTTTTGCTTTTAAGTGAAATGTCTCAACAACTGTTGGTTAGATTGTCATGAGATATGGTTCAGACTTCATGTTCCCCCCAGGATGAACTGGAAATAACTTTAATCATCCTCTGACTTTTGATTCTAGCACCTTAAACGCTTCACAAAACTTGCTAAGTGGGTTTTTTTATGAAATGACTGAAGCTGCAACTAAACAAAAAATTGTCCTGTAATTGTCAGCAGTGAATGTTGTGTCCTTGTTCGGTGTGTTCTCTTATTTTTTCTTTGTTTCCAACCGTGAACAGAGCAGAAAATTGAGCGCCGATTTGGGTTACAGGTGACCTTTGTGTTGCTTTTTGGAAATCTTCTGGAAAATTGTTTTTAAAGGAGTATTTTGTTGTAATAAATTAAATTGTCACACCTGCCTTCAAGGTTCAAAAGAGGCAGAAATAGCTTGAGAAGAAATAAATAAATAAAGTTACACTTCATCTTGTCAAGGCTAATTTTACTCATCATTATCTTTCACATCAGAGAGCAGAAAAACTTCAGCATTTCTGCGTGTGGACTGGAACAGAGAAAGCAGGCAGCTGCAGGGAAAGCTTCGGCCTGCTTCATTAACCACAGGGTCAGCCATGTTTAATTTCCTCAGCAGGTTTTATTGCTGCAGCAGCGTCGGATTCTTCAGCTGCTGCACATACGCAGAGTTTTTATCCACAGGAGGATCAGTAGATTTGTTGAGCTGCAGCAGAGTGAACGTGGCCACGCAGTTAATGAGCAAAACAGGCTTTCTGCTACTTTGTGCTCAAATATTCTCCCACAAAGATATATATTCAACCATTTTCCATCCGTATGGTACTGATGAAAATATGACAGAAACAAAGACCGCAGAGCTGCAGGTGTTTTTTTTTAATAATATATTCTGTCTGTTTTAACAGAGATTCAGAGAGGTTTCTGCTCTCAGTGTTTGAGCTGTTTTTTAATTCATAAACTCTGTGAAATTTATTGATCAGAGTTTTTCTCCACAGTTCAGCTCAGCTTGTTTTTATCGGCTGGATGAAATGTGTGGATTCAATTTACAGACCCTGAAGGCTTAATTTCAATATATTTCACCAACAGGCCTTCACATCCGCCTGCTTTGCTTCCTCCCTACTTTACTAAGAGTTCATATAAACGCAGCACTATTGTGGTATTCATGACGACATAAGTGGACTTTTGCTGAAAGCTCAGACTTAACGAGTCCAAGGCTGGGTACGGAATCTCAATACTTTTATGGCAACAACTGAACTGAGCCTTAACATTTGATGCCAAATTTCAACCTTGTGAGGCATTTGGAAGCATCCATGGCAGCACTGATCTGACTGGTGCTTCATCCAATCATGTGCCAAATGTTTTTTTTTTTTTTTTTGCCAACTAAAAACCAAGTTAAACCACATTTTGGAAATTAGCTATATTTTTGTTGTTATGAATGTTATGATTTGTGCTGCAATGTGTGATGTAATTTTCACTTAGTTAATGGATTTTATAAGATTGGTACCAAAAAAGTATTACTGAGGACCCGGTATCGAAGTCACAGCATTACTACCAGTACTGGTGTTGACTTTTTAAACCCATAATTACTACATGCATTCTACATGTACACAACCTCCTGTGTAGTACATCTGAATTCACAAGTTGTGGCTCAAAAAGTGAGTAAAACAAGACATTTGAGGACATAAAGTTGGGCTCTGGGAGACACTGGTTGACATTTCTCACTATTTACTGATAATTTAAAACAAACAACTATTGATCAGTTTTTCAAGAAAATAACTAACTGATTAGTTGAAATTACAATAATTGTCAGTTGCAGCCCTATAAATTATGCAATATAATAACTGCCATACTCGTCCTCTACAGAATATTTGAAACACGGCCCTAATTGTGCAGTAGCCTGCTCACATTTACTATGTTGGCACTTTTAGAACATAATATATCTGATATTAACTGGGGCAGCCTGTGAGGTGTGGACATCCAGTGGAAATTAAATGAACCGTGTTGTGATTCCTGCTGCACTGTTGCATTTTTCCAAATATCTTAGTGTCGTGATCACTTCTGTTTCACAATTATAGCGTTACCACATTAGGCGGGAGATTAATCTGCCTGTTTTTTTTTTTAAATAAAGCACTTTGTAAGATTGTTCAGAAAAGAGTTTTATTATTATTACTATGTGAGCGTATCTCTAATGAGCCCAACCACAAATATTACTCCTGTGTGATGAAACCTGAAGCATTTCATTAGCTCAGTGTTGTTCAGCGTTTGGAGAATATTTCTCCTTCCTTGTTGTCTTTCTGCCATTTTCTCCTCTGCTTAAGAAACATGTAAACCTGTTAAAAGCCTTCTAACAGTTTTGCACCTTCACAGTCCTTTTACAGGCTGAGACACTTTGTGAATAACTTTTATCTTTCCAGGATTTAGTCTTAACTTTAAGAGGAAATTCTTAGAATAATAATTCTTAGAAATTCTCAGACTTTCATCACTCACATCACCTCTTTGCTCTTGGAGGCTTTGTGAATACAGCCGTGCTTAGCTTAGTAGTTCACTATGTTGGGATATAAGAGGCAAAATTGTCAGGTCATTATTCCAAGCTTGTATGGATTTTCACCACCTATTATCTTTAGTTTATTAAAATATTGCACCCTTTTCTGCTGATACACACGTTTTACTGAACTTTTCTATGGTTTAGACATCCCGAAGTCAGCTTCAGTTGAATATTTAGCATGTAATCTGTTCTGTTATCTCCATAATGACTGGTATTTGTGGTAATTCTCTTCTTGTTCCCCAACAACCATCGGATTCTCATATTGTTCATCTCTGATTAGTTGGGAGGCCTTTCTGACAATGCAGCTGTTAAATTTAATTAAATAACCAGTATACTTAATCACTTAAAGGATAATTTCCCTCTTCAGGATGCTTCAGCTGCTCGATTCAGAGGTGTTAAAAGATAAAGAAGGAGAAGAGTTTCAATCTTTTCACTTAAACATTAAACTTAAACGATTTTCTCATTAGTAAATGAGCATTATCCACGCCCAGGAAGAGTTTTTCTTCTTTTTCAGAGGTTGAAACTGACTTCCACCTGCAGCTTGAAACCAAACTCTTAACGTTAAGTCAATAACACGCTGACGGAATCATTAATATCTCTGAACATTTCTGCCTCCTTTTCCATGAAAAACAATCTCATCATGACTTTGTAAGGAAGTGAAGCAGCTAAAGGTGAAATTTAATTGAACAAAGCAGCTGGTGTCCATTTCTTAATGCAGCCGTGGCGTGCCAGAAACTCCAAACACAGCGTCCATTTCTTAATTCAAGGTTGGCGCGCCAAGATTTATACTGTCAGAGCCCATTTCCTGATGGAGGTGCAGAGCTGAGCCAACGACACCTTCAGGACGTTTATGTAGACCAGCTGCAATACACAAATGTCTGCTTCTATATCAGTAAATACAGAAGCAGACTGATATGATGGATTTGCTCCATCTTATCAGTTTGATTTTATATTTATTATTTAGTAGGGACTGGTAATATCTGCACTTGGTTTGTTGTTAACTTTAGAGAAACAAGTGCAGTACCTGTTTGGAGCAGGCTGATTGTTTGGCCCCCCTGAAGTGTTGCTTGCAGCATTCTCAAGTGATCAAGTGATCACTCATGTGATCAAGTTCATATTCGATACTGCACTCCCTTGACTTTTCAGCAATACACCTGCAAAGTGTGAAGTCGATGGGATGAACAGTTCTCGAGATATGGGAAGGACAACCATACACACAAACAGACAGAGATTCCTCCCTTTATATTTAGATGATGCTGCTACAGCTCCACCCACTGGCCAAATGGCACCAAATGTGCCACGGTCACTCAGACATAAAATCCACACATGTCCAGTAAACATGGTTGCAAAACCACAAAGCATTCGGGAGATATGACATTTTTTTGTAATGTCAGCCCTGCCCACAGCATCGGAGCAAACTTTGAGTTTCCAGCTTGGTCCAGAGATGATCTTGGCCTGGTTACCAGCCTTGTTATCATGGCACCATCTGGCATGTGTATTGATGAGTTTTGACAGATCCAGGCCAGCTGTTTCCTAGAAAAAAATCTAGAAATCTCCAGACAATCGGTAAGCAGCGAGGTCACCGACGGGTCAGAGCAGCCATATGTAATTATCTTTGACCATGTTGCATTTTGGGTGAACACAAATGTTTTTTTTTTTATGTAATGAGCTGATCGATGTTCGGCAAAGACATAGCATGACTGTTCACCTTAGGATCCAAAGGTCCAATTAGGTCCAAAGGATTTGGGCTCCTAATAGCTCAAGAGTGACGCAGTTTTCTTATTTTATGTGTTTAAACTGGCAAAGCCCCTCAGAATTTGTATTGACCACCAGTCAAACTAGAGCGGTGGAAGCATGATGCAGGAGCAAAGAACCTGGTTGGGTTTCTCTGACCTATTGCCTGGTATCGTGGGACTAGCTTTCTCACTTCACGCTCTGCAAACAACACACAAGTTTTCAATTATTTTCAAAGAACGATGCTGATTACATGGTGCACAGGCCCATCATGTTGAAACGTGTACGTGCTGTAGAGTGGCGACATATATCCACCATAAAACTTTTAACTAAGAACTGTCATTTTTGGCTTTTCCAGCTTTCACCTTCTACAGCAGCACTCCAGTGTGTTTGCAGGTTAATCTAAAGCACCCACTATAGCGTCAGTGAGCAGTGACAGCTCCTTGAGAGACGGGATTGTGGCTCCTGAGAGTTCTTAAGCAATAATTGTTGCGATTAGGACACACACACCTGCAGAGGAGGTCCTGTTGCAATGCTGGAGTATAACCCAGTCACTTTGTGCATGTAAATACATTTAGTGTCTCATTTTTGAACCAAACTCAGGAGCGAAAGCAACAGATCTGAAGATTACCTACAGAAGAATGTCTGTAATTAGTATTTGACCCTCTGAAAGTGTTTAATAATAATTCATGATGAGATAACTGACGGTTGTTGTGTCTCTTTTGTCTTTACAGATCCTGGATCTGGCTCAGGAGACGGAGACGGTGAGTCTTGTGGGGTTTTTTTTTTTCTTCTTTGGATGATTTAAAGATTTCATTTCCTGTTTCACTTTTGCTCCAAGTGAAAGTCAAACACAAATCAATTATAGCCGAGTCTTTATCTGCCTCCCTTAAACAGTAACTGCTCCTGAACAAGGCCGGTCTGAACATGGCATGAATGAGGCCTTAACACAGCATATGAGGCTCTTTTATTCTTCCTCTGTGTCTTTTTGACTCCTCTAATAAAGGTTGTGTGGAGGTTTTCAGTGTCTGCATTAACTCCTCCCTGATGAACGGATTGATATTTTCTGTCTCGTCGGACTCGTGCTGAAAGCCTCGCTGCTGCCAAATTTGGCAACAGAGACATTTTGTGACCATCTGTGAACGCCGACCACGGTGCTTGTTGTTTAATATGGCTGCTGGGGGGGTTTAATTGGGGGGAGTCTCCAGAGAGACGGTATCTCCGCCATCTGCACGTGGAGGGGGCTTCGGTGAGCCGAGGAGCTGCTGATTCTCCTGCAGGCAATGGACTGGTCGAACCACAGAGATAAATTATTAAACCTGACTTGAGCTGTCTTCTTTGTTTGCCTTTTACCCTTCAAATATGGACACACCCGTCAGCTAAAAAACATCCACCTGTAAAAGAGTTTCCACTGGAAAAAACATCACGACACACATGTTTCTTACAGGTTTTAAAGGGATAGAAGATTATTTGAAGTGGAGTTATATGAAGTATTTATCCACAGTCAGTGTATTGCCTTCACTTTAAGTGCCTTTCTGTTGGACAGACTTTGCTGAAGAGAAACGGCTGTTATATCAGTCAGATATCACTCTATACAAACCAACCACACTCCATCGGCGAAATCAGTCATTTTATACCTTGCAGAACACAGGAGTTGTTGGTCTACCACTGCCTTGATCGGTTAGTTTGTCTCTGAATGCAAACAGTCCTTTAAAAAGTCACAATAACACAAACATACTAAGTTATCAAGGCAGCCATAGACCAGCAACTTCTGTGCTCTACAAGGTAATATTATTGATTTCACCAGTGGAGTTTAGTTGGTTTGGAGGGAGCGATATTTGGCTTACCCCTGTCTCAAGCGCAAGCGAGTCAGGCAGGTTTTCCACTTGCAACAGAAACACTCATTTTAATCATGCAGCTGTCTAGACCAGCTTCGTGCGTCTTGTGTCCCAGCTTCATCTGACCGCATAAACGTGACCTTAAGTGTTTATTTAACTTCAGGTCTATTTTTTCTACAAATATGCGCATTAACGTGAGGTTGATGCCCAGTAAAAAGGCAGTGAAAACATGTTTTATCTACATTTTGCAAGACATGATCTTCTGCAGTGTTTTTTGTGGGCAAACTTTACATTTACTGCCACTAGACAACTTTACTACTAAACTTGAATCCCCTGTTCTGATCGTCAAACCCTGTCTGCTCTGAGCACAGCAACTGGCAATGTCTTTTTTCTTTTCTCTCTTTTGCTTTTCCACACCTACCAGACATTGAGCATGAAAATTCACACATATTTAAGGAAAGCTACACAGAAAGTTTGGCTCATTTGTTGGTGATGCTTTGAAATGTGCAGACAAGACAAAACCTATATAAACAGACACTTCTGTCATATAAAGGCGGTTTCCCATCAAAAAAGGCTGTCAGACGACCTGATAAAGCAGCAAAAATATTCTAAATATAGCGCACACTTAAACTGATAAATTTTTTAGGGGTCCAAAATACATTGTGCTGTTGACCCCTGTCCACCTTGCTATGTTGTTTAGCTTCCTACACCAGTACTCCTGCTACTTCTCCAAATTGAGGGCATGTCGAACACCATCTACTGTAGGTAATGCGCTGACTATGGATAAGTACCTCATACAACCTAAATGTGCCTCTTTTACAGGGTTGATAAAAGCTCTGTGTCATTATGTCAAATCTCGAGCACAAACAACTTCCCAAAGTGCCCTGGAGATTGAGATACAAGACGAAGAAGCCAAGTCCATCTTTTTCACTGTAATTTGTTCTCTGTGTGCAATTTATTTTTCCTATTTTTGTCAAAAGCAGAGATTGTTTTTCTATTGCTCTTTCAGAAGATGCTCATTTTCATTTTCAGAGTCTCAAATTGGTTCATCTGAAGAACAGAGGTTTGGATTGAACTTTGGTATAGACATCTTTTGATCGACGACCAATGTGCTCTTCCTCTCTACCTCTGTTTCTTTTCCATATACACGTGCAAACACAAACAGGCCACAAAATGATTACTTACAGGACCAGTGTGTAGGATTTAGTGTCATCTAGTGGTGTGCTTGCAGATTGCAACCAACTTACATGTAGGAAAACCTATAGTGGCCATGAAAGTCACAAAACACCAAACACCAGACCACCAGAAACATGGCAGTACAACATGGCGGCCTCAGTGGACGAGGAGCGGCTCCATCTGTAAATATAAACGCTTTATTCTAAGGTTGCGAAAATTATGCACCTGTTAATGTGCGACTATGTTGAATAAAACTGCAGAAAAACTGAAGTTTGAAATGCAGAGGTACAGAAGTGTTTAGCTGCTTCTGTGCTAATCTCTTCTGATCCTTTAACCTTTTCAGTCGACAGCTAATTACCCTTCTCCTGCCTCCCTAATGTGAACTGTGTGTGTGTGTGTCATCTCTGGCCTGTTTGTGTGTGTTGTGCGATGTCCATGTTGAGCTTCGGTGCCTCACAGTGAATTATGTGAGGATGAAATCTCACGGCAGAATAAAAACCTGCTCCCGGTTGATCAGTTTTCTGAAACGAGTTGAAACATCCTCGTGTTGTTTGGACTTCATCCTGTGAGTCATCTGAGCTTTGAAACACTCTCATCATCACGTGCTGCTGCAGGTTTTAGCTTTGGATAAAAGGAAGCAGCTTTTTCTCAGCGGCTGGTGAAGTCATAGTAAAGTGATGTCAGCGATTGAAACAGGAGGCTGGTGACTTTAAAGACAGGATTCACACTGTGAGAGAGAAGATGTCACTTTGGGCTCCGGGAAATAGTAATTTGACCTAAAACAGACTTGAAGATTAATTGATTAGTCATGACAATAATCTGTGGATGAATTGATAATGAAAATTTTAGTTGATGGAAGGTTTTCTACTGTGGAGAAAGTTATTTTTATTCACGGTTAAGACCCCAAAAGTAACAGATTGATATTTTTCCTCATGGATTTGCTTGTTTTGCACTGTTAACACAGACTCCAGTCTGCAGTGTAGATCATAAATTTTACTAATAAACCACATGACTGTAGATAAAATTAGACTTCATGATGAAAGAAATTTTTTATATCACATCAAGCAGGGTTGGGGGGAAAAACTGATCAGATGCAGGGTCCAAAATATGAGATAGCCATGAGCTCTAAAATAGCTTAACTTTCTAAAATAAATAATAAGTTAATAGTAAAGCACTTGTCAACATGCATGTGTATTTGCGCATAATTTCCGATCATTTGTAGCTTTTCAAGCTGTGGCTGCCCATGCATCAGGATGCAGTAAACGTATGTTATGTCATACCTCGTCTTTTCAGTGAACATCTTCTGGCCAACAATCACTCTACTCCACTGTGCTTTGGCATTTTTACCGTTTCTTGGTAGAGAATGATTTAAAAAAAAACAAAAAACAATGCAATGGTCAAAATTGTTTCTGTGTCTTTCCCACCCCTAAAATTAGCGTCCCTGAAAGGCACAGTGTAATTCAAACACTGATTAGATGCATCGGGATTTTGTCTTGAAGGACTATGAACTGATGCAGAAAAGTCAAATACAATCGGATATGCAATACACAGTTCTCTACATTATGATTGACTATAATAGTTTTGTGAGAGCGGGCTGTACTTCTTTAGGGCTGAACCAACTGAATGGTGCAACGGAACAGATATAACTATGCTTATATTCCAAACTAGGCTACTTCTTGAGTTTTAGTGTGAGCAACCACAGATGGACACAATCTGACCAGCACCCCCCGGCTTCAAAGCTGCCGTATGGAAGCATTTTGGCTTTACCTGAAGTTAAAGGGAAAAGGCACCTGGGCAGTTATTTATTGAGGTGTTTCAATGAGAGCAATGCTCTCTTTTGCAGGAAACGCCCCGATCACATTCACACAGTTTCACATTGACACATGGAAGCTGTCCAGTACAACCACATTCTGATCTGCAGTGACTCAGCAGCTCAACTGGAGCAGTTGGGGTTGAGGGTCTTGCTCAGGGGCACCTCAGTGATGTCCTTGAGTTAAGGGAGAGGAAAGCGCTACCTTTCACTTTATCCTGCCAGTCAGGGGATTGAGCTGGCGACCTTCCAGTCCCAACCACCACTGCCCCATACTGTATGCAACTAACTAAACTAATCATGGATTATTACAAATACGCTAAGCAGCAAGTGTCACACAGTGAGAAAATAAATCATGCACAGAAATCAAAGATTGTGTTGAACTGCAGGGGTTAACAGCTAAAGAATGTGAAAGCCCATATTCACACTCATCAGTTGCAAACAGATATGTTCAGTCCATGCTCAAAATTGCATCAGAAGTTAGTTTACTTTCCCAACTACAATAAATTCTGTCCTTTGTGAAAAATCAGGGACATTTTCTGACACACCAAGCCTCCTATCGCCCCCGCCACTTGCCCCAAACAAATAAGGACTTGCAGGCTTTCCTGAGATCAAACCCGATTATGAGGTTCATATTTTTTGGACAGGGGCCATGATGGGTGATGTTGTCGTGGTTTGGATGGTTGAGTCTGTGTGACAGCAGCAGCAGCAGCAGCATCCTGCTGTCAGCAGAGTCCGACACAAACAAAGAGCCTCTCTGCTGCAGATCCTCGTCGATCGATCAGCAGCCTCCGAGCACCGGCTGAGCTCTCCATGTTCAATACATCCACACACAGCAGGCCAATCTGTCAGCCAGCAGGCTCCCCACACACACACACACACAACACAACACACACACACACTTCAGCATCCATCCTCTCAAGTCATTTTAATCATGTTGCTCACTCTTAAAGTCGCATTTTTCTTTGAATAAGTGAGAAGAAATCTGCAGCAGAGTGAGACCTCCCCATTCTTATTTCCAGTGGATATATTCAGATTAGTCTGGCAGCATCCTTAAGAATTAGTTTGGAATCTCTATGTTCATTTTCGATTTCCAAGGGGCGTTGTCGTGCCTCTGGACACAATAGATAGACCTACAACCAATCAGTGGAACGAATGTGTGATGTAGCGTAAAATTAAGCTTACCAAATCCTGCCTGAAGTACGGCAAACACATCTTTCTTATCAACAACAGCTTTAAGTGCAGTTGTTTTTTTCTTCTTTTAGAGAAAATATACTGTCCGGTTTATTTAAAACTGACAGTTCTTTAGAAAAATGCCTCACAGGCCATGAAGTCGCCTGTGCCTCATATTAGAAATCTGTTTGAGTGGGAGGAGGCCAGACGCATCCGCCACAGCAAATAAAACATGAGCTCACAGATTTGTCTGGTTCCCGAGCTACATTCGTATACTTAAGTAAAACTACTTGACACCATCGCAGAAGTTCCTCGAATGGCCACTTGAGGATGGCTCCAAGAGCCAATCCAACACCATTGAGCTCATATTAAAATGACCAACTTTACAAAAGAAATAAACATGTTTACAGCCAGTTTTGGTCTCTATAGGCAATCTCCCTGTTCATGACGACTGTACAAGGCTGAATTTTTATGTAACTTGACAAGCCAGAGTCAGACACTACCAAGTCGGAGTCATCACACTCTGAGCTTCACTTCACGGATGAAGTGAAACCCACGGATGAGGTCACTGAGACTGTGCCATATATACTCTCGTTCTGAAAGTCAATATCCTGCATTCAAAACCCTCCCTGTAATGTATCTTAAAGATGCTCCTGGGAGGCAGAGACTGTGAAAATATCGGAATTCAAAGCCCGTTCAAGGCTTCGCTTCACATGCCATCACATGACTAAAGTTCCATACTCAGGTCATGTGTTGACTCCTGAGAAAACCACATGTAGTTGAAAGATAAAGATTTAGATTTTTGTTGTTAAACTACATTACTGCCCACCAGTGTTGGGAAACATTACTATTAAGAGATTACTGCCATTTAAAAGGTAGAATTTGTTGGAATACCGAAAATAAACAAAACACTGTGTGATTCTTTGTACAGGTTGGTCATTGTACTGACAATCTGAGAGCAAGCTGGGCAGAGACATATTGTATACAACAGCTGAAAACAATAAATCGTGGCTCGTTCAGCCTACGGTGCAGCAGGTTTCAACATGCAACTAATGAACCAGTTAGCTTCTCAAAGCACAAACAAACTATAAATCTGCTCAGGCTTTTCAAATCACTGACTGACCCAATCACTGTTCTCTGTAGTTTACTCTTTTATAATGGAGGAGAAGTTTTCAAAATGTTTGTCCAATAGTTGGTTCCTCTATAACGAGAATTCACAGGCTGAAGCGCCTCTCCACAGGCACACTGGATGGAGTTGGAGTATTGAAAAAGGATTTGATCGCGGGGAATTTGTTCAATACACTGATTGATTCACAGCCTTCCATTGTATAAACAGACTTCTGTTTTCATCAGAATCAAAGTGGACAAAGTCAGCAGCACCTCTCTTAGAGTTACATGCTCAAACTGAAAAGAATACCAGGGCTGCCCCCTGATAGTCAACATCAACAAGTCGAATCATCAGTCGGAGACATCTCAGCTGACTGAGATTACAGGACAAAACAGATAGACGCTACAAAAATGCACAGGAAGAGCATTTCAGTGATGAATAAAAGGTAATCAGGAATATATTTTTAGCTTGTGCACTTACTAAAAATATCCTGGGAACCACATGTGCTGTCTGTTGACTGATGAGAGAAGGTGAAAGTTGTGGTTAGTGAACAAGTTTCAGCTCCTGTTTTTTATCTGCATCATTGTAACAGAGCAATGCAACAGCATGACAGGATGTAAACTTTACAAACCGAGTCTCTAAATCACCACAAACCACAAAACTAACTGAGATGGAAGCAGAGAAGAGTGATAGAATCGCAGTGATGTGCTGTCAGTCACCTCATCTATCCAGGCACACCTGCGGAGAGCACAGAGCAGGTGACGCTTGCTGTTTTTGTCACTGACAGGCTCAGATTGTTATCGTCAGTGTCTGACAACATTATGGAAAGAATTGGGACAGTGAGGGACCTTATTTTAAAGAGTAAGATACATTTTGTTTAACCACAAACAGCTGTTTAATTCCTTCTTGTCCAACTCACGAGAATCCTTTTGCATCATTGTCAGCTTCATTTAAACTTGTCAGACACTAAATAAAACTCACATCTCATGTCTCTGTTTGTCTTTCCACTGTCAACAACAATCACCAACTCTGGTTTGGTCCAAATTAATCCTTAAATCACGGTGTGAAGGAGAGCTCAGCATGCAGTGCAGGTGATGCCGGTCAGCAGCTGCAGCCCTGGGCGATAACTGAACTATAGCCGATGCACATTCGTATAAGATAGTCAAATCTGATTGGACTAAAGAAAATCTTAATTGGGGACAGCGCTAAAAAAAAAACAAGTACTTACATGATAAATTCATTTCTTATTTAGGTTAACACAATGTCAGAAACAAGACAAAAATGGGTCCTCTTGTCTTATTGACTCATTATCCAATAGATTTGAAAACCCATTCAACCAATTATCCAATGACAATTGAACACCTGCTCCAGGTTGATTATTATGCTGTTTGCCTCATGTCTTGGTTCACTCTGACTCTGATGAAGACACAGTAGTGTTGAAATGTTAGTGTGTTTATACAATTAAAGGCTGTGAATTAATCAGTGTGCTGCAGTCCCTTCTGGTCCCCTGACAGTTTGATGTCCTCAAGCTGAGAAACACCTGATTCAACTGCATGTTTTTGCTGGAGGATATGTGGAGAACCCTGTTTCTACGAGATATTTACTGTTCAAACTGATAAACTTTAGTTTGGAAACATACAATTTGAAGCTAATACTTCTGTTTATCTACATTTTACACAGCATCCCAACTTTTTTTTAATCTGGATTGTACTTATTTTAACACTAATACTTTACTTTGACCCACTCTGAGTAAAAGCGTGACTGGGCAGATTGTGTTTTATAGCGTGATATTTGTATTTTACTGAGTATTTCCTCCATCTGTGCTTGTTCGAGGTATTTTTATTGTTATTTACCCTCGGAGCACATGTTATGACTGCTGCCTGATCTATTGAGCAAACTACGATTTGAGGTGCGAACACAGGATTGTAATGACTTCAGCTGGAAGTTTAATTTCTGCAGGATGGTCTTCACACTTCCTGTCACTTCCTGTGGAATTCATTTCCTTCCTCTTGGAGCTTTTCCTCTGTCACATTACAGAACGACACCGGATGAATCATGAAAACGGCTCCCTTGATGAAAGGCAGCCATGAATAATCCCCGCGGCTCTTTGATATTTGATGTTCCGGTTGTTACCGGCTCGCCTGCTCTGAACTCGCTGTCTGCTGGAAAATGGACGCTGTCATGCGAGATGGCATTAAACGCATCCCCTGTAATGATAATAATAATAATAATATCATAAGATGATAATGTGTGGCTCTGTTTCCATTTGGCCGATAAGCTTCAGGAGTCTCTTTACACACACACACACACACACTCAGCTGTGTCTGATAGGAAAGTGTGTGAGCCGTGTCGTGGGTTGATGGTGGAGACGGTGTCATCAGCGTTAACGGCACGACGGCGCTCAGCGGAACAGAAACTGATGTGAGCTGGAGGTTGTTTTGGAAATGAAATCAAGTCGCCGTTCTGGAAAGAAGTGCAAAAATAATAATAAAATCTGATTATGTTGTTCAAGGATGAAAATATGAATATAGAAAGTTCCACAGTCGGTAAAGCAGAAACAGTGCAGCCAAGACACCAAGGTTAAATTAAAACGGGTTTTTTTAAATGTGAAGTGGAGAAAAGATGAGCCAGAGGCAACGAGCAGAGTTTCACAGGTGAATAATGAACAAGGTCCCTCTTCATGTCTTCATTTTGATTCTGTGTTGGCAGTTTGTTTCAGCTCTGGTGTTTTATAAAAGTCAGTGTATGAGTATAAATCCAAACTTGTTTTCCTCAAATGTCTTTAATATCCCAAATTAAAGATACGATACGATACATACGATACGATATGATACGATACAAACATTCTGTTCTGTTACAATCACTAATTTACTGTTTAAAAATGTCAATAATCTGATCCAAGTATCACAATATTAAAAAGGTGTAACGTGATTACTTTACATTAGTTTTTGATTATGAAATTAGTGATTTGTCTGTGTAGCTAAAGTGGGTGGTTGGTCTGTGTTGCTAACATTAGCATTTGGTCTGTGTAGCTAAAGTTAGCAGTTGGTCTGTGTAGCTAAAGTTAGCAGTTGGTCTGTGTAGCTAAAGTTAGCAGTTGGTCTGTGTAGTAAAGTTGCAGTTGGTTGTGTAGCTAAAGTTAGCATTGTCTTACGATGTTAACAGTTGGTCTTAAATGTTTCTTTAAATTAGATGTTGATGTTACTCCCCAAGCCTGAGTAGGTTATACACTGAAATTGAATTTGCATCTTTGGGCAGCTCCGTTCAAAAGATTACACACAATAAATAGTTCACAAAAAAGCCTGTCAGGTAGTTTCAGCTCCCAGAGCTGGCAAAAGGCCATTTTAGAAACAATGGCAGCAGAAGTGGATCATTGCAGAGAAGTTAGTTTTGGCACCACAAAGAAGGCTAGCTCACCTCTGAGCCCTCACTCGTAACCACAGGGGTTTGAATATAGAAAGTTCCACAGTTGGTAAAGCAGAAAGGTTAAATTAAAGAGATTTTAAATGTTAGAGGAGAAAAGATGAGCCAGAGGCAACGAGCAGACTTTCACTGGTGAATAATGAACAAGGTCTCTGTCAGTGTCTTCACTTTGATTCTGTGTCTGCAGAGTTTGTTTCAGCTCCGGTGTCAATGTCTAATATGTTTCTAGTTATAAATCCAAACACCTTTCCAATATCTTTCATTTCTCCAATTATATATACAATATGATATGGGGCTGTCATCAGATTTTCACTACATGGTTACAGTTGTGCACTAAAAGAATTCATGATACTCAAAGTACACCTCAAATAATTTTTTCAAGTATCACAATATTAAAGTAATGTAACTTGATTATTTGCATTACTTTTCAGTTACCTGTTAGCAGTTGTTCTGTGAAGGTAATGTAACGGGTGGGCTGTGTAGCTAACATTAGCGGTTGATCTTTGTAGTTAAAGTTGGCGGTTGGCCTTTATAAATAACATTAGTGGTTGGTCTGTGTAGCTATCAGTTGGTCTTTGTAGGAAATTAAACAATATCTCTTTGTCTTTGTTGATTTCTCACAGATGATGAAGGTTCGGCCTCCGACGTCGGGAAGAAGTTCACCAAGTGCAGCACGTGTAAATACGGAGCCGAGTGTGATGAAGATTTAGAGGACGTCTGGTGAGTGTTTGACCTGCGGGGGTGGAATGTAACTAAGTACATTTACTCAAAACTGTACAAATAAAAAATAAAATACTTATTATGAAGTTATTGTTATGAAAGTGAAAATGTATTATATTCTATATATATATATTTTGAATTGGAAATGTCTTGATCTCAATCTTAACTTTTCATCATCAAAATGAGACATTAAATGCTTTCTGCTGCTCTGCTGTACTTGTTGATTGGTCTGTTTTTGGGAGATTTATTTGCACAAGTTCAAGTCAGACTAACAAATACAGCAGACAGTAAAGTGCAGGGAGGAAAAATGGCTCATTAAAAACAAAATGTCAAACAAAGGTTAAAGTAATCTTAACCAAATGAGAATTAGATTTTCAGAAGTTCCTCATGCTTTGCTGAAAATGGACCTCTGATGGTGAGATGTTTGGAAAGATGAAGATTATTTTATTGTTTGTAAGAATACATCTGTGAATTAATTTTAAAATATTAATCCTGCTCTGGATCTCCTATCTCCTCCGTGTCTGAAAAAGTTCTTCAGAATATATTAAATCTATCTCTTCAAGTGCAGACAGTCAGTCTGTGGTAAATTAATGAGCTGTGTCTTCATTTAGAAGTCTCTAAATGTGCTTCAGCTAATGATTCATCGCTGATGAGAGCTGCTGTGACAGAAACATGTTCAGGCTCCAGACTGCAGACAGAACAGTGAGAAACGGTCCTGACACACCACTCCTCTCCTCAGGTGCATATGTAACATCGACTGCAGCGGTCACAATGAAAACCCGGTGTGGCCACCGACGGCAACTCCTACAACAACCCCTGTCTGGTCCGAGAGGCGTCGTGCATGAAGCAGGAGCAGATCGACGTCAAACACCTGGGCAGGTGCCCCGGTAAGAAACACATTGCATTGTTTTTCTTTCAACAGCCCATAATTAAACACAGGAGCAGGCTACACACATGTACAGTTCATATAGTTGGTCACAGTTAACCCTTTGATGAAGTTATTCAGAACCCTTCTAGTGCACAAGTTAGTCTAAAATGACCCAAATTCATGTGATTTCATGCAGAGCGCTTCTTAAGTATATCTTATAAAATCACTTTATTTCATCATTTAATATCCCAAATATTCAATAAATATCTTATTTTTCATTAACACAAAGCATTATTTTTATTTTTACTTCCTTACTTTATGACAAAAAGTTAATTTCTTTGCTCTTTCCTCCTCTGGGCACATAGGAGGTATGATCATATATAAGAAAACAAAAGGCTGAAAGCTAATTTAGCATGTCAGAATTAAATCTCCCAACACACCTGTCGTAACAGCGCATAGCGCCACTCAGCCAGACATACCAATTAATGTCACTCTTGCAAGTCACTGTTTAATTCAGCTCTATATGCAGCGTACAGCAAACTTAACTTAAATATTAAATAGAAAAATAATCACAGGATCCTGCACTTAATGTAGTGGGGATTCTCCCTGATAATGTGACAGACAGGGGTTTGATTTCTTTATTGAACTCTGCTCAGTGTCCTGAGTGTCCTTGAAGCCGCAGCCCGACAACATATTGCAATGAAAAGTTCAGGGTGAAAAAAGTCTTTATCGTGGAAAAAATCACAGCGAGATTACAGTTGAAAACAGACACGTTGGTTGAAAGATGGTCACCTTTAATGCCAAGGATCTCTAGTCAGCTCTGTTTTTATATATATTTATTCTTTATTCTCTTTAGTTTATTGTTTTTAATTTGATTAGATTTTTATTACAGTAGGTTTAGTTTGGTGAATACTGTTGTTATTGTATTGCTAAGTCACGGGGCTACAGGCTCATGTACCAGGAAAGTTATAACTTCCAGTGCAGAGGAATAATTTCATAATAATGCTCAGACTGTACATGAAAAGAATATGAGCTTAAAACAAGTGTAAATGTATGCATCTGCATGTGTGTTAATAAAAAAATGGTTCTGAGAAAAGAAAATAATGACAAGTAATTCACTTAGATTTTTTTTTATATGAGCTATTTTGATTTGAGATATTTTCCATTGTCTTTTTCCCACAGTGCATTTTGATTGTTGATACTTTCAGGCGGCTCGTGCCAGCTAATATATATTCTGGTTGAAGTGATGTGAAAGCAGGGTTTCTGCAGTTCTCACTAAGTTAAATTTAAGGCTTTTTAAGTCCCCTTTCATACTACAGAAAATGTTTCATACTTTTTCAAATACCTCTCCTTGTTTATGTTTTATTTTTCCTGGCTCAAAATGAGGCTGAGTTGGTACCATCCTGATGATGTGCTCATGCATGTGCACCGTGCCATCAGCTGGGTCAAGCACACACTTTTTTTATAAGCAACACATTTTAGGAGTTCTAATAATTATGACTGAAGAAAATGACAATTACCACTTTATTAATCATATTTGTCTGACAGTAAAATCACTTTAAATCCTGTTTGGTGTGTGTTTTCGGAACAATGGGTCGTACCTAACCACGACTGACTGCAACACAGTGGAAGTTTCTTCTAACCCCATAAAATAGTCTAGATCAGTGTCTCTCAAACTTTTTACACCATGAACCACCTCAGAAAATATTGAGCTCTCCAAGTACCACCTTTGTTTTGCACCGTTTGGTGCCAGCAGGTGCTGTGGAGTAGCCACCAGCCACTGGTGCTGCTTAAGTAGTCACAATCAGTTGTGCTTGTCCGCTTAATTTTTGACATGATTGCTTGAAATAGTCTCCTCCTGATCCACATCTTTCTTTGTGAGAGTTTGCAGTTGGAGCCATGATTAAAAATTAAAAAACCATCTTGCCATCACAGTTTAGCTTGTTAACTAATCATGGACGATGTATACACGCTACATGCATGATCTTGACTACGTAGCCGGCTGGTATTAAAATAAAAATGTCTAGAAATACAGGAAAAGACAAAACGTAGTTTCAGTTACACTTCAGGGATCTCATATTTTATGTAGACTTGTTTTATCTGAAATATTGTGGTATTTCCATAGTATTTTGTGTTTTTCATTAATTTATTTCATTAAAAACATTTTCTGATATTCCTCTGCGTACCACTAGAGACAGCTTGTGTACCACCAGTGGTACTCATACCACAGTTTGAGAACCTAGCTAATGAAATGCTAACATGCTAATGTGAACAGCTGTGGTAAGGTGATTAAAAACACACCATCCTCCAAGTTTTTTATATTCAGATTATTCTCTCACTGCAGCTCCATGTAGCCTGCACCACCTCGACAAGTGGAGAAATCCAGACACTGAGAGACCCGCTGTGACTACAGAACAGTCACTTTTTGGAGAGGAGGTTCAGCTGACTGTCAATTGACACTTTCATTATCTCAATTTCGGAAGGTGAAACTGTGAGATATTCTTTGAGACGGTCGGCTCGAACCACCGCAGGAGTGAGTTTTCATGTCTCGGTGAGCGACAGCAGAAAGCGGAGCGTGTTGTATCTGTCAGAGTGTGGAGGTGTAGCAGTGAATCAGGATGCTGCTGATTCACCACTCTGTCAACTTTCTCCCGGTAAAATATTTTTCACGTCAGGTATTCCCCAGGTAGGGCTGCTGCATGAATGTGAGACAAAGGAGAACACAGCATGTGTGCAAATGACATGAGATTAAGAACACAGACTTCTCAACATCAGGATATTTAGAGGAAATGTATGAAATTTAAGACAGGTGCATTTTAAGTTACTCCATGAGCCTGCAGCATAAAACCTGAATGCAGTGTTTCCAAGTTTTGAAACTGACCCGAGGAACATGAAGTGTAATCCAGTCCTGAGAGCAGTTTCTTTAAGCTCCTGTCCTGAAGTCAGCAAACTTTTCTATAAAGATTAAAATGATGGGTACTGTAGGTATCACCAGCAATGAATCTAAGAGCAGAGTGATATCTTACACATCCAGGGGCTTAAGTATGCTAACAGCTGCATGTCTATATATTACCATACTATAATCCAACACAGGGATTAATACAGATTCAACTGTTCTTTCAATACTAAACATGGAGAAGCAGGTTCTATTTCTGTAAAGGAAGCCAGTGAATTTATCATCAGACGCCCAGATATTTATAGTGTGCAACTCTTTCAACAGCTGTAGCTAGTAAATGGCTGAAATTTACTATAAACAATTTTCTTAGCTCTTGTGAATAGCATATGTTTTGTTTGCAGACTGTCTGTAGCCAAATGTGTGGGGTCAGTCCAACTATATAAGATAGTGTCATCAGCATACAGATGAACAGTACAGGTATTTAAAGCCTGGACAGTATCATGGATAGAGATTGTGAAAATAAAAATATAGATTGCTAGAATTGCAGAACCATCATAAGCTTTATGGCAGAAGAATTTAACTACATTTGTGCTAGGGTCAGAATTTTGATTTTGATGCAAACACTGTGGGGGCCAGCTTTGAGTGAATGAATGAATGAATGAATTATTATGACTGCTTAGACTATTATTAAGATTTTCACTTTCTTACAAATAATTATTATTATGTGATGTAGATTATTATGTTCTTAGGAGTCTGTTCACACTGACATAGGCTCCTAAAATAACTAGCCCATGTCAGTGTAAACAAACTCCTAAAAAACACAGGAAATCCATGGATGATAACTAGATCTTACTAGAAAATGCTTTCAGAGGCAGTTCACTGATGAGTGATGGTTAAAATCTGTAATTCCAGAAACGCAATTGCAGAATGCAGTTCTGAGCAGCAGGACATATTAGTCATTGTTAACTTGATGTATGTAGTTGCACCGTTATTGTACATGTGACACCTGTAGTTACAAACATGGTTTAATACTGAAGTCAGGCACCATTCTGTGTGTAACCGTGATCTGATTTCATGCTGCACACAAGATGCGTCTGTGAACAGCAGAGCACAATGAAAGGAATCGGTTACCTGGCCGAGATGTTTTGTGCAACCTGTTGCCTGCAGCTCTTCATCACTGTGGCTGCAAATGATGGTTTCATTACCGCCTGCAATATTTCAAACTGATCTGCTGTGAAAAAATCCCAAAAAACATCGATGTCTTGTTTTGTAGTGGTGTTTTTTTCCACCCAAAAATGAAAACTGAGTTATTATCTGCTCACCCACAAGTCGATTGAAGGTCAGGTTTGTTTTTGTTTTTTTTGTCCACAAAACACTGCTGGAGTTTTTGGTTGTTTTTTTTTTTTTGAAAACTGGTCACCCTTCACTTGTATTGTTTGGGAGATTCTGCAACACTGTTTTCCTGTGAAACTTCAGCAGTGGTTTGTGGACTGAAAAAAACAAAACAAAAAAAAACAGTCCTTCCCATCCTTAAATTGGCATGAGGGTGAGTAGATAATGACTACATTTTCATTTTTGGGTGAACTGTTCCTTTAAGGCAAGCTCACTGAATAAAACCTCTTGTTCCGCCAGTTAAATGCTTTTAATGTGAAACTGTGGCAGCAGGAAACGTTTGGTTTGTGTGAGCAGTAACTTAATCCTGCATTTTTTTCTTGGAATTTCGCCAGTTCGTAATATGCAAATTTCTAAATGTTGCTATGACCTAATCAGTGGCTGTTCTGTGCTTCTGTGGGCCGCTGGTTGAAAAGCCCTGCTTTAGGGTCACATCCAGTACTTAATAGTCTGTGTTTGGTGCTCTAGTGAGTATTTGGGGCAGCAGAATGGCGTACGTGGGCCTGAGTCCAAATATACTAGAGTGTGTGTGTTGATGATGATGAAAGAATATGTCAGTCAGTGCAACAGTGTGGCTCACTGGTGTGTTTTTAATGTAATCAATGGAGCTCTATGGCGCAGGGAGGAAGATATAAACACACAGTACTTGTTAGTAGATTCGTTCTCTGCTGGCTTGGATTCACATGGGATTTGTTGACTGAAAATATAAAATATCACCAGGCTTATAAAGTGTTGGTATCTGACCTCCAACATGGCGGCCGGTGTGTCTCTGAACCGACAGTCTGTTCAGCTCTCAGTCACCACGCTGTTTACTGACGTGCATGAGCGACTGGGCGGAGGTTTTAGAGCTCCACGTGCGGCTTCGTGGCGGCAGAAAACGCTGCGTGAAGCTCTGACGCCAACATATTGTTCAGCTGCGTGGTGAGGAGTGTTTTATGGACAGAAAATCAGGTTTTTGGTGAGCAGGGACCTTTTGTACAGTGAGTTATGTGAATATGAGGACTTGGATGTGCGTTACCGGCTGAAAAATGAGGCATTCGGTGATACATAAAAGCTTTTTTATACCTTTCTTTTCAGTTGTAGCTTTTTTTTTTCAGGCGGTTCCCATTATCTCACCTAGTTTTCTCTTCATCTTTTCTGAATGTTTTGTGGACTTTGCCTCCCTCCGTCTGTATTTTTCCACATAAACTGAACCTATAGAAACCTTGACATGTTTGCACTGCAGCTCAATGAAGCTGTGATCCTGTTACTGAGAGCAAATGATGATATTCTGTGAACACTTTGATTCCTGTGGATTTAGTTTGCAGCGCTGACCACTCAAAGTGTCGACCTTCGACCCCGGCTGAGCGTGTGTGTGTGTGTGTGTGTGTAGGAGAGCAGATATCAGCCTCTTCAGTTTGTGTGAAGACGGATAAATCTGCCCGCTGATGCCTCTATCGCTGTTTTATTGAATCCAAATTGGAAAATCCCATCATCCAGGCGTGTTGAGCTTCAGAAAATGGCCGCCATAACCTCTGTGAAATATGAAAGAGGCCCATTCCTCACCAATAAACTGCCCTGTAAATAAAAAGCATTTTATAGACCCCGAGAGACTCTGAGTGGTTCTCCAGTTCAGACTCAAACACTGACTGATCCGCAGATGAAGGAAGAGACTCTGTTTCTCTGATTCAGTTGATTAAAATTAAGTTTTACACTACAATGGCCAGAGTTTCACATCCACTAGAACTACCACAGGCTGTCATTTTGACCTTTGAATTCCAAACTATAATCTCCCGTAATAAATACCCACTGAAGAGATTAATGAATTTATTCTGTCAAGATATCTTTTAAAAAATGAAGAAAAATGACCAAAGACCAAAACACACATTTTCAAAAGCTTATGCATATATGCATCAGTAATAACCATAAGTGATCCCATCCCGACTAATTGAAAATTACTCAGAAAGAGAAACAATTAAATGTATTTTATAAGATTATATAACATTTTATTATAACATTTTAATTCATTTCCTCTTAGAACAGCCTCAGAAAATAATCATAGACTCAGAGAAAAGGCTAACGAGCTGCTCTAAAACATGAAAGCATATAAAAGTGTTTAACATAATATAATATGCATAATATGGAAATGATAATGTGTAGTGAGCAGAAAATAAATCTCAGCAGCTCTTGAAACATCCTGAAGGGGTTTATTTCACAATAATGACCCACTCACTGTACATTATCCCTCTTATTACACGGCTACTTACTTTAAAAATCAATATTTTGACACAAAATATTATTTTTTAAATGTTTTTATGGTTTTAAAAATCAATTTATTGCTCCTCTAGAGTTTATGATCCAAACTGCATCTGTAGCAAGGGTCTGTTTTTCATAGCAATGTCTGTTATACAGAAATAACAGACCTTAGAATGCTGCAATTAACCAAACTGATTAGTTTAAAGTATTTAACAAAGACACGTGATGAAATATTATAATATTTCCAGCAGATGTCAATGAGGTTGGTTCGGCCTGACACAACCTCCACTTTGGTGCAGCTGTGGTTGTTGCTTTTGCTCCTTCTTTGTAATTTGTGTCTATTCTTTTTAAATTGTACAAAAATAAAACAAGAAATGTTGGAAACATTGCTATTTGTAGTAAGTAAGGAACATGTTATAACTCTATAGTCACTGAGGCAAAAAGTGTCAAACTGTCCCGGTCTTCACAATTTCATGTTCCACAATTCTTCAATTATTCTACTGATTGGGACAGTTTATTCTAATTATTTTTATTTGAACGTCGATACATTAATGGACGTCGAGACTCCAGAGAAGTGCTAGCTGCTAATCAACAAAGATGCATCTCCAACCGTGCAAAAAAGCAGCAACTTCTGTGCGATCAATAAGACCAAAGGCCAAAGGAGCTAAAATGATCACATATCTTTGCATTTTGTGCTATTCTATTAAAAAAAACATTGTAATGAAAAAACATCAGTTTTAGGAAAAGTCGACGAAGTTACCGCACGCATAAATTTGAAAACTGTTTTTTACTTCCTTTACTGCATTTCAGAGAGAAATATTGTTCTTTTTACTGCAGGACGTGTACCTGACAGCTGGAATTACATTTAAGATCCAGTTTTTACTCACAACGTTTGCTTCTTATCTCCACTGTGCTCTGTTTACATGTCAAATCATTTCTTTCTTATTTGTTTTCCTCATTTATTTCCTTTGTTTTCTTCATCTCTTTCCTTTGTGCTTTCTACTTTTTTACTTACGCACATGTCCATATTTCCTTTATAATTATTCCTTCAGGGAGCAGTGTCCAGGAGCATCTAGCTGTGAGCTTTCAGAACATTGTAAGAAGAAGCTCGGTGGCTGGAGATCTAATGTAAAGCATGTTTGGTTTGTCCATTCTGGGCTACCATAGAAACATGGTGGTACAACATGACACACTCTGTAATAAATGTTATTTATTTTTCCTTCCTTCTCTTCTTTTCATCTTCCATCTCTTTGCTGTTTGTTTCTTTTATTTGTCTGTTATTTCTTTCCTCTTTAATCAGTTTTTTCCTTCAGTTTTTCCTTTTTTGTTTCTTCTCTTCTTTACCTCCTTTTAAATTTCCATTTTTCTTTCTTCCTTCTTTGATCATTTCTTTAATTTTTCCTTCCTTTCTCAGTCCTAGTCCTTTCATCTTTTCATCCATTCTTTCTTTTCTTCATTTTGACCTTCTTACCTTTTACTTTCCCCGTGTTGTTCTTTATTTCCCTTGTTTCTTTCATTTTCCAGCCTTGTCTTTCATTATTCTCTCTTTTTGTTTGTCTCTTTCTTTCCTTCCTGTCTTTCTTCTTTTTCTCCCTTTTTACTTTCTCACTTTTCTTACTCTCATACATCTCTTTCCTTCTTTCCTGGATTTCTTCATTTATTTCTATATTTGTTGTGTTGTTCATCCTTTTTTCATTTCTTTCCATCTGTCCTTCGAAACCACCCAAAACTGGAAATTCAAGGTTTTCATTCAGCAGAACAGCAGAAAACTTAACTTTTCTTCCTCCACGTCTGTCAGACATCCATAAAGTCTGTCTCAGTCATTCATGGAGAGGATACTTTATTAATTCAGATTCAGTCTGTGTGTATAATTCTCCCTGAATCACAGGTATCACTCTTCACTGTTTAATTCCTCCACCTCCAACATTATTTAAGTGCTGCAGACGGAGATCATTATTCCACATTAACTTGCTGATGTAGTAAAATGCAGGATTGATGTTGTTTCACCCTCGCTGAGCACTGCTGACTGCACAACTGTGAGCATTTCATCTCGGCCATAAATCAGCCTCATTATTGAGACCGTGTCAGACAAATGAATGTGTCTAATCACCAATGTTTTCAATTAACCCACAAACCAAGCATGCAGTTTGTTTCTGTGGAGCCGAGCTTTGATTCCACACGGCATTAATCCACACCTTGTTCCACGTCCTGTTTTAATCTGACGCAGAGGAATGATTCGGTCAACACTCACTGCTGCTTAAGACTATGTTTGTGCGCGTCTTCCTCTGTGTGTGTGTGTGTGTGTAAGTGCAGGCTTTACAGTGACTTCACTGATCTGTCAGAAATCAGCTTCTGCAGGCTGAAAACAGAGAGCTAGCTTGTTGTGGTTGTGGAAGAAGTACTCAGATCTTGCTTAAAGATATTTAATGCCACAGTTGGCAGAGACAATAAACATGTCCCAGCCTGTGGTGGCAAAGTTTCGGAGTGATGGAGACACAAATTGTCCCCTTAAGAATAGTAAAAGCGAGCAGTCTCTGGTGCACGGCGCTGCGGGGGGACAGAGAGACGCTGTGCTGCTGCCAGAGGAGTGCTGACTAAGATTACACCACGGGAATAAATGACAAAATAAAAGATTTGTGTATATTTCTCACTTTGCCTCTGATGGTCTGAATGTCTCTCTAGATTTGTCACTAGTCACTTGATTCATATGTTAAATATTTTGGCAGTAACAAAAGGCTTTTGGCTATAGGTGGGCAGTGGACCAAAACAATGTGAGGTATAAGGAGGGGGAGCATGCAAACTTTTGAAACTTGAAAATGTATATTTTTGTTGTCTATAATTAGAACAGGTGCTTTGTCACAATACTGCATCTCATTAAGTAAAGGATAATCAATGAGTAGGTGTGTGTTAAATGGTAACAGTAATGATAAAGGCATGACGTGAAGGTGATGAACTCACACTGTTAAACGTACACCTACATGTTGATTATCCTGCTTATACCCTGGTCATTTGCCAACAAGGTGAAATAAAAGTATTTGTGGACTTTTTGGTAAAAGTTTTGCACTCAAAATCAAAAGTTATGTAGCAAGAGCTGACTGTTGTCATGACAAGGAATAATTGTACTCTGCAGTTGATAACAAGTAACACAACTTCCTAACTAGAAACGATGTGAATGAACAACTGTCCACATATACGAGTGATGTTGAGACTCCTCCCTCTGTAGATGAGTCAGTTATTTATTATTATTTAAGTCTGCGGATTATCTTGAGTAACTGGGTCATGATTTCTAGAAAGAGACATTGCTGTTGAGTTTTTCTATTGTACCTTTTTTGGTGCTTTGAGCACCACAAGCTGAGTTTATTCCAGTTCTGATACCTCCAAAACTCTGCAACTCTGGATAAATGGCACCACAGGCCAGAGGAAAGATATGGATTTTTGATTTTGGGGAGAACTGTCTGAGGAAAACTTATAATTATTGTTTTATTAGATGACCTTGCAGCCCTGGCATTCGGCCTTTGCACCCTTAAAAAATTGACAACCCCAAAGGCCACGTGGCCTCGCTCCTAAAGTGATGAAATTCCAGACATTAGATGCCTTTTAATTGAAATTACTGTAAAGTTTCATGCTGCAGAACTTTTTCAGTTCCACATCTTGGGACATGATGAAAAATCATGTAAATAGTTGCCAGTTTGTTGCAGATCTGTGTTGGGTTAAAAATGTCTGTGAGAGCTGAGATAAGTCACGTTATGTCTTCTGATCTATCACTGAATGATTTTTCAGAGGAGGAGGAGGAGGAGGAGGAGGTGGGAGGTGTTAGATACAAACCTCATTTGCAGTCACAGTTTGCTGTCTGATGTTTTTCAGAGTCTCTGCCAACACCCAGAGCTCCTCCAGTCTCAGTACATCCTCCGAGTATCTTCTGAGGTCTGATTTATGTTGATAGACTCACCTTGAATCACAATGTGTCGTCTCACTGGAGACACACTCTGAGCGCTGTCTCTGTGGGTGTTGGCAGGAGACGCTCACCCACCAGGATTTATGGATTTCTTGTCAGTGGTTATGGCTTTAAGGTGGCCGGTGACCAAGCGTCTGATTGGCTTGGGGAGGTGGTGGGTGGTGGTGGTGGTGGGGGGGTTATGTGGGTGTCTAGCACCCTGAGGTGAAGAGCACCTGCCCTCTCTGCTGATCTGCTGTCTCCTCGAGGCGTCGGGCCAAACCTTTGATTCACTAAACACCACAAACCAAATATAAAGCTTTTTTTTAGGATTTGATTTTAATTATTATCACAGCAAATAAATGCAGTTGTTTTCTTGTTTCTGTGAAGTTCAAAGATATTTCTGTCACCACTCAGTTTAGTTTGGTCAGTCCTGTTAGCTCTAGTTTTTTGATCCATAAATAAAATTAAATATTCACCCACACATACTTTAATCAAGAACCATCAACAGATCAACTTGATTGACTGGTTGATTGATTTTGTCCAATATTTTGGTGACTAAATACCTGCAGAACTGACAACATTCCCATCATCCCTCAGCTGCACCTGTCTAGTGCTAATTAGCACATTTTAACATTCTATCACACATTATACCTGCTAATGATCTACATACTGGCACTGTGATTGTGAACTTGTCAACATGCTGCATTAGTACCACTGTGGTTAAAAGGAAGTACTAATGCATCTGAGAAAAAAAGGTTTTATAAAGTTGTTAAAGTCTCCAGAGCGAGGTGTGTGAAGTCTGATAAATGTCCTCAAGTGAAAAAATCATAGAATCATCATGGAATCTGTCAAACTCAGCAAAAAAGGGCAAAAAAAAAATGATGACATGCTCATATTTGTGTTGGAATGTTGTGAAGTGGATGAAGCTAGGGTTGTTGGTTGTTTTTTTTCCAATACCAGTGCTAAAATGGTAAATCAATACTTAAAAAAAATAGAAGAAGCACAATATGACGGTCGATGACATTAAAGACGGGGACTTTTTCATTGTAAAGGCAAATTTGAACTTGAAATTGAACAATATATTAACTGTAAACAGCTTAAAGTATACTAAAATATATAAATATAAATAAATAAATATATATAAATCCACATAATAGATGATACATGAAAGCAAACACAAGTGCAAAAACTTATCACTAACCTAAAAGATAAATACATAAATACTAGTACTAATAACAGCAAAATAAACAAAAAATACAGCTTAAAACTTCTTTTCGTCACGTGTCCCTGTGTGTAGCCAGATGTTTCCCCCCTTTACACGCAGTTGTTTTTAAATATCTGTTGCACATCTCAGTGTTGGAATCCTTTCGAGTGAAACGCAGCCAAACTTTAGCCCGTTTAACTCAGCATTTTAACCGTGTTTGTGGCAGCTACGAGCTAACGGAGTGCTACATGATGCCAGAGCTGTGTAGAGAGTGTTGGTAATGTTAATGAGGCACATTTGGTGATGTGTCTGTAACATCGGCACCAGAGGGCGACAGTTTCAGTTGACAGCTCTGGCATGTGACACCAAAATGAAGCACCGTCATCAGTCAGGTACCGGTCGTAAATGCACCAGTGCCATGTTGGTACAGGTTCTTGGTAACCAGGTGTCTGTTGTCATCCAGGCCTGTCAAGCTCTCCATTCTTGCACATACTGTATACAATTTACAGTGAAAACAGTGGCAGATTTAACATCAAAATTGGGAATTATTGTTGAAACACGAGGTCTTTGATTGCTTAGAGAAGTAAACAAAAAACAGAGTCTCATTTCCAGCTGATGACCGTGGATTTTATCGGCTAAAATGATGACTTTCACTGGCAGATTTCATCAGTGTAACTGGCTAATATGAGCTAAAGCTTGAACTCCTTGAGTCAACCGAGAAGTCCGTCTCCAGCTGACTTTTTAATGTTTCCAGCTGACACGTTTAAAGTGTGTACATGATATCAAGTTAAGGCTAACAGACTGAGGCTAAAGCTAGCTTACATCTCAGTAAACAGTGGTCGGATGGTGAAATGCAGCAGGTATATCTACATGACAGATGACAGAAATACACTCATTAATGTGGGAAAAGGAAGCACAAGGCAGTGCAGACCTTGAGACGGGTCACCCAGACCGCAATCGCCACAGGAAGAGAGCCATAATAAGAGCTAAGCTAACCCAGCTTAGACAGCGAGCCAGAGAGAGATGCATCATCGTCGACCCTCTTTGATTTGATTTGATCAGCCCACATCCTCCTCCTCAAACCCTGACAGACCAAATGCAGATGCAGTGGGATCTAATAAGTTTGGCTGGAGGTAAAGTTACTGCAGCTAGTAAGCTAACATTAGTTAGCCAGACACGCTAATGTTGACATTTTATGTAAAGACAGAGTTTAATCCATTCTCCAAATGTTTGCTCTTGTGTTTTACGTTATTGAGAGACAACAAAAAAGACATCCACCGCCCAGACTCATGAGACTCAGAATATCACTTCAACATCTAGAGAAGACAAAGCCTGACAGGCCTGCAGTACACTAGTTACAGTTACTAATCTATGATTGGACAGTTTCTGTTTGGAGGCGGGGCTTAGCAAAGGGTCAGTTGTCACTGCCGACGCCCTACATCTGTTATCGTGTAGTCTGATGACCATAAACAAACGGCACCAGAGTCCGTTTGGAAGCAAACCGACACCCTGCGTTCACTGTTAATTGTTCACTGTTTGTTTCTCTACACTGACAGATCGTTCTGTAATTACTGTTTTCTTTGTCTTCATGCAGTATTTTCCATTTTCTGTTTTCTTTGTCAACACAAAGAGAGAGGGAGAGGTGTGGAGGGGGAGGGAAGGGGGAGAGACAGAACGGGCATGGAGAGAGGGAGAGGGATGATGATAGGGAGGAGGAGGAGGAGAGGGAGAGGAAGAGGGAAAAGAAAGACAAAGACGGAGAGGAGGAGAGAGAGACTTTTGTCAATATTTCCTCAGGAATGATGAAGCATTAAAAATGGATGAGTGTGTGTATGTGTGTGTGTGTGTGTGTGTGTGTGTGTGTGTGTGTGTGTGTGCACTCTGTTTAACATTCCCAGCAGCTCCTCCTCCTGCAGACAGCATGAAGACATGAAGACAGAAAAATAACCACAACACACTGAACCTGCTGCTTCTTTCTTTGTTTTGTTTGTTGCACCCGCTGCTGTCCTCACACACACACACACACACACACACACACACACACACAAACAGTGTCGTTCAGATTGACCGTTCACCAACTCGACTCTGACAAACAGAGCGAGACTCGGACGTTGAGTAAACATCCTCCGACATCCTCCACTTCCTTTAGTCTATCCTGAAGAGTAAATAACACGCACATATACACAAACACACACACACACACACACCACACCACAGACAATAAACAGATTTAAAAAGACACTCTGAGACAGTTGATAGGAAGTCAAACGTTCAGGTGAAATTATAATCTTATACTGACGCCCGGATGAAAAGGCTAAAATCTGATTTTTCACGGTGTTGAAAAAAGATGAAAAGATGTCCTCACATATTTTTAGCAGCTGTGACTGTAACTGTGTGTGTGTAACTGACTCTGTGCATCTGTTTCCTCCACAGCTGATAAAGAGAAACTGGGGAAGAAAGACGACAGCAGCCCCTTCAAAGTAAACGTCTTAGGTAAGGAAGACGAACGACTTGAGTCTTATTTTTTGTAGTTTTGTCCATCATTTCTATCAGAGTAATGACACTAACACATCACAATAATATCATGAAAAAGAAGTCAACGGGTCAAGAAACACCAGCATCATATTTGCGACTGCTCAATCGCTCATAAGGAGTTGGACCAGTTGTGTGTTGATTGACAGCAAGACACACCAATCGGTTCACACGTGATTGTGAAATGACTGACAGAGCTCCTGTGGGACTGCTCGACCCTTTGGCCAAATCAATTTGAGTTCAATGTTTGCACATGGCAGCTGTTATCTACAACTATAATCTGTGTTCTTTGTCTTCAAAGTCTGCATAAAACGTCCATCAAGTGCTGCCGCTACAAAGACACTGTACTGGTCTCAGTTTTAAAGGTAGTAAAGATGCTGGTATCATATGAAACTATAAGACCATTGGTACCAACTATGTCATACCAGCTTGCTGTGAAAGGAGCTCAATATTGCTCCAAAGTTAGGCTTTTGGCAAGGTAAAGACTGGTGTGGCCATTTTCAAAATAAGTCCCTAACTGAATGAATCTGGGTTCTGTGGGAACCAAGAGTCTCTCCTTTACTTGCCCACTTAATGCTAATCCAGGAGTCTGCAACCTTTACAATCAAAAGAGCCACTTTTGGCCAAAAGAAGCTGCAACTGTTAAAATGTCTTTTCCCTGAAGACTTGTTTTTTTTTTATTTGGCATCCATAGCTATCTGACGTCAAGAAGATGAACCACTGTCAAAATTTAAAGGAAAAGGCACTGAGCCATAGACATAGGCTATGATGCACATTGTAGATGATGAAATAAGAATCACTTTACCAAAAGAAAGAAAAATGAGATGACTGAAAATTTCAAGGCAGTATACTGCAATAGATTTTTGAGTTTTGAGCCCAACTCAAACTTTGAAAAGTTTTAGAAACTCCAAAAAATTGTATTTCAAAATTTGGTCCCAGTGAGCTGTGAACCTGAGCTTTCCTTATTTTGGTGCCTGAATATTAAATGGTTTTAATTGAAAAATTTTTCAATTTTAACCATCATTCACTTTTGCTTGAACTGTTTAAATACATTTTTGGGGTGTTTCTACAACTCAAAGATTTAAATTTATCTAAAGAAGAAAACTAAATTATCTCAAAAGATTAGTTGTTGGTAAAACTTTTTCAGAACTTTGCAGCATGTTCCCTTGAAATTTTGATTCATCTCAACTACTTCATAGACCTACAAACAATGCTGAATGAAAAGTAAAGTGTTAATGTTGCTGTTTTTCATTTCCATATAAGTTTTCAGTTCAAAATCACAGGGAGCCACTGGAGAGGAGCTAAAGCGTAAGCAAGCAGCTTTGTTGCCTAAACCTGATCGAAACTGCTTCGGTTTCACAAGATTAACTATGACGCAAATCACCGTGATGACAGAAGTCACCTGACTAGTTGTTATCACATCTAAAACTCTTTAAAATGTGCTGAACTTAACAGTGTTAACTGACACATGAAAACACTGAAAGTAGACATGATATGTGAAATGTCAGTATACATAGAACACTATTTAAACGCAACCATGAGGTCATGTTGAAACGTGCTCATAACCACCAGCATAAATGCTTATTGTTGCAGGTATCATGTTCACCATCTTAGTTTTGCATCTAGCATTGACTAATTAGCACTTAACACAAAGTACAGCTGAGACTCTTGGTGCCAAACCAAAGTACAAATTGAAATGTTGATCGTTTGATGGCATCAGATGAAACGTTAATAGAATTCATCCTCTTGGGAACATTAATGTCTGAACCACATTTCGTGGTAATTGTCCAGTATTTGTTGGGACATTTCAGTGTGGACCAAAGCGTTGGACTCACAGACAGACAGACACCATCATCATCTGTGGAGCTGCACTGCTGCACGGCTGAAAGACATCGCTCAACACATTAACGACCCCGGAGACTTTGTTAATTTGTACTCTGGTTATATAACCAGGCTGTAAACCCACTTTCCTGCCTTTAATGTAGCTGATTGTAAAAGTTCCTCAGCAGCCTGTTAACCTGCATGTGAACCTGCTGAGGAGCAATAACCGCAGGACAAAACTTAATGAAAATCTCCTTAATGCACAATAATGTCCTCACAGGGGGGGAAACAGAGAGGAAAATCAAAATCCACACAGCTCTGAGTCTCGGCTGACTCTCGACATAATGTGACTACGCTGTTCGTTAAGCCCGAGTGCGGTGTGACGCTGTGATTTCTCATAAGTAAACACACAGATTAGTGGAGCAGAAGTGGACGTTTTTGCGGCGTGAGCCACCCAGCTGCACAACCAAGTGTTGGGTTTGGAGATCAAAGAGGAGATGAAACCGAATCCAGAGGGTTTTATTATCTGCAGCTCGCTCTGTGCATTGATATCAGCAACTAAAATGTCTCAAGGGGAATGATTCCTCCACAGCGGCGTCGGTTCCTTCACTTTGTGTTTTAACTCGGACTCAGAGACGGACAATAGGAGGATCGGATTAAACCGCTGCATTGTCAACATCACAAACAGCGAAGGACACAGCGGCACATTTCTTATGCTATTAATGTGAGACACAAGAGCTGAGATGGGCTGCGTTCACACACAACATGTTCCCATCTGTTTGTCTGAACCCTGCAGTGTTCTCTCCTCTGCTCCGTCCAGGCGACGACGATGACCTTCATCAATAAAACGCCGTCCTAGGACATGTCCTTCAAGAGAATGAATCACTCAAACTGAGTAATAAATAAATAAAACCACCTTCTGTCCCTTTCTTAACCTGAACAGCATGTTTTTATCACTCAAGGTTCCCAACGAAGCAGTGAAAGAAAAATGTCAAACTCAGAAATGTGGAAAATAATCATCCAGTGGAATAAATGGTGTAAAAGGAAAAAGTACAATATTTGTAATTTTAAAAACATCTTCAAGAAAAACTCAAGAACACAAAAAATAGACTGAAAACAAAACCAAATCTTGACACTTAAGGTGCAGAACGGATTAAACAAACACAATATAACTTTGTGAGCTGCTGGAGTTTTGGAAATATATCTACCTTCTCTCCAATATGATGGAACTAGATGGCACCAGTCCAGGTGATTAAAGCTCTTAAAATACATTTGAAAAACTCAAAAGCAGTTTCTTTCCAGAAATCATGACCTGATTCCTCAAGATAATCCACAGACCTTATTGTGAGGTTCTTGGAGGAACTAAACTACTTTCTTTCGACTAGAAAGAAAATAGTTCCTACGTGAAACAGCTCACAACAAAGTCTGTGGATTATTATTATTTTTTTTTTATTGTTTATTTATTTGCATTTTAATTTTCATTCATCGAAAAAGTTGATAAAACTCAGTTCTTAAGTTTTGAAAAAGTTTTGCCAACTTCTAATCCTTTGTTTCTTCTTTAAATAAACTTAAATCTTTGTTCTTTAGAGAGAACTCTTTTTAAAGTTTATTTCAAAAGTCAAAGTTTGAGTTGGGCTCAAAACTCAAAAAATATTGCAGTACCTTGCCTTGAAACTTTGAGTTTGCTCAAATACTTTTTTTTTTTTTGCAGTGTAAACTGATTCTTACATTCTCCGGCGCCTTTTCCTCTAAATTTTGATGGTGTCTTGTCTTCTTGAGTCTCCATAAGCTAATTATGGATGCTAATTTAAAAAAAAAGTCCTCAGGAAAAAGAGAGAATTTAATAGTTGCAGCTCTAGACAGAAAAATGTCTCTTCTGATCATAAAGGTTGCAGACCCCTGCCTCAGCCAGCTAACAAGCAAAGTTGGCTCATCAGCTTGGAGTTTTTGTTCTTTTACTTAAAATAAGTCTTAAGATATTTCACAGTGTACTTGTGTTTATAATATATTTTATTCTTATTATTGTACATTCCATGTGTTATTGATTTATGTAATATTGGCCCAAAAAAGAAACTACAAGACACTTTAATTTTGTGTTGATTTTGGCGGCTCCAATCAGCCATATGAGCACCACCGCCTCCTGTGGTAAAGATCTTGATCTGTCTTGCATGTGCATTCATCATGAAAGTGAGTAAAAGAAAAACAATACCATATTTAATAGTGTTTTCCTTTTAAACACACTTTTTTGCAGGATGCATAGTGATGAGATAATGTTTTATCTGAGGCTATCTGAGGGCACGTGTTAGCCTACAGCTAACAGATTCAGTTGCTCTGTTATAGTAATTTTGTTTGGAAAGTTATTAAGTTATCAACATTCCCCACCAGTGTTATGTCACAATAATAAGCTAACAGCAACATAAAGCTCAGCAGCAGGGCCAACATAGTCTGTTACGTTATAAACCAGTTGTATTGCAGTCGTCTCCACTGTGACCTCCACCATCCCTCAGTGTATTTCATGAATAAAAATAGATATAATACATAACTGTGTGAGGAGGAGGAGGAGGAGGAGGGGGAGGAAGAGGAGGAGGAGGAGGAAGAGGGAGGAGGAGGAGGAGGAAGAGGAGGAGGAAGAGGAGGAGGAGGAGGAGGGGCCAATTCAGGATCAGTTCTGAATCCTTTCAAATCCTGC
The DNA here is from genome assembly GCA_034769285.1 of Lutjanus argentimaculatus. Lineage (NCBI taxonomy): Eukaryota > Metazoa > Chordata > Actinopteri > Lutjaniformes > Lutjanidae > Lutjanus > Lutjanus argentimaculatus. The sequence goes on along the minus strand of JAWZSL010000043.1, from coordinate 865,052 downwards.
AGTTCTCTCCATCTGTTGAATGACTGATCAAGGTTGACTCATGTTTTCACCCGTGCTGAATCATCACTGTCCCTTTAGCTTCATCTATATTATCTTATAATATCAACTATAACCACAAAATATAAAGTCAAGAATAGAATTCTCTAAGGAAAAAATCAGACTCTGTGGCAGGCATTAAAAATGAATATATAGAAGCAGCCAGTCTTCTCATTGTTGGTCCGGTTTCATTATGTAGGTCACATAGAGGCATCAGTATTAAACTGAGACCAGTTAAAATCTCAGCTGCTTTAAGTAAAACCTAAATTTGCATTTCCCCCGTAGATCACCATCATCAGAGATGTCTGTAAAACCGCTGGCAGGACGCCTCAAATTGCAAACCAGGCCAATTATTACTCTTTGTGTGATGAATCTTAAATCCTTGGAGGTTTTATATTTGTAAGAAAGCCCTTTCGCTTTATGCGCTGGTCAAACAATTTACATTTAAATGATTTGCTGCCATCTTGGAGTCTAGTGTTCAGTTCATCCAGCTGTAGATGTGGCTGTGTTTGAGGGCGAGAACATGTTAACTCGCAATGATTGCAACGTATTGTAGAGTCATATTTGTGTTTACTCTGACGAAAGTCCACCTCTGGTCTTGTTTTAAACAAGATAAAATGCTCTGCAAAAAATAATAAATTGTGTCTGATATGTTTTTTTTTTTGCAAAATATGCTTGGCTATAGCTCTACATCTCATCTTCATTTAGTGATCAGGGATTCTTAAATATGCAAATAGTCCCCCACACCTCCACACCTACGCCCAGGTAGCTGCACCTGACATCTCCTCTGTTTTGCTAGCTAATCACAGTAACTAGCTACATCCGGCTTTCCGTGCAGGCTTGACATGGCCACTAATGATATGTATAGCACCACCCCCTCGATTCAACGGGATTGGTTCCTTAGGTTTATGACATCATTTACCCATCCTGACTGATCTATCTTTGCTCACTGCAGTTTCAAAGTAAAAAATGCTCACACATGGTGTTTACTACTTATTTCACTCTTGATACGTCTTGTAACACATGAAAAACACCACATGGACATGTTAACAAGGTTAAAAATGTGATTTACTTTCTTTAAGAATGGTGGGAAAGAGAAAGAAATCCTGGTTTAGGTGAATATAATTTGGTTTCACACAGGAAATGAACCCTGGAGTCTGTCCTACAAAGCAGGTTCAACAAAACCAGCGTATCTTTTGGTGGTCTGGCTTAACTAAACCTGACTAAAGCGATCAAGGATAAGCAGTTACACAAAGCTGGTCATCAGCTCTGTAAATCAGCCCAGGGTCTCCCAATCTAGACACGAGCTTGTTCACGTAAACGGAGCAGCGTTTGCAGCATCTGACCAATTGCATCATGGACATGTTGGCTGGCGACAGAGATGCATATTCTTTACAGGACGAGCAGAATCGTCTGAGCCGTCATGATCCAACATGAAACTGACAAAAGGAAAAAAAATGCAGACGACGTGAACAATAATAATAATGATAATATATTCATCCTATAGAGCGCTTTCAGGATACTTTACAGGCATTAAAATGATCATAGAAATCATCAGACAGTTCAAAGCGTAAATTAATTGTTCTTTTGTGCATCCCCAGCTGTTTCCCAGGTGTTTTCAGGGGGGTGCATGGTATTTTCAGCAGGGAAAAACACACTTTGAACACAGGGCCTTATTAATATCACTGCTCCATCATTAGAGCATGAGTAGATCTGACTATAATAACATTTATTTGTGTAGTTTTTTATTCCCTCGGCAGCACCCGGTGGTGTCAAACTGATGTGGGAGAGAAATAGCCTAAATACAGTAATTTAACACATTTACTGATCATTTGTCTGTCGTCTGATCTGCAGACAGATGATCAAACACATTAAAAGATGTATTTGTGAGCACGACCCTCTCTTCTTTATATGGATACATGTAGGATAACACAACACTCAGTCAGAATGCAGCATAGAAAGCAGTCAGCAGGCTGACTTTCACATCTTTTTAAGTATAACAAATGCAATCAAATAACACTTTTCCTTCCTTCCTCTCATGATCCACACACCAAACTGGATCTAATTACATAGTTTACTCGTTTTAACCCAAACCATGATGTCTTCCTAAATCTAACCAAGTATGTTTGGAGACTAAACCAAACTGGAACCGTTTCACAACACTTAACAGTTATCTTCATTCTTACCATGTTCTTATGTGTCATGTTCTTGACAACTGACAAACCTCAGATTATATAATACATCCACAGAAACAAACCCAAAACACAAGGAACTGTGGGCAGGAACAGACAGAAGCAGTGAGTAAAGAGTATAATGTGACGCTGATGTTCAGCTCATTACTTGTGACACTGGCACAAGAAAATGAAAATAATTTTCTGCCAAAATTTCAACACAGTTTGGCAGATACAGGTTACAAAATCTCCGATAATCTCACTACTCATCAGTCGTTTACTGTAAATGTTGTCTGAATACTGCAAATGGCCTTTAATTCATCAGTCTGAGCCCAAAAACAGAAGGAAAAATACCAAAAAATCCCACCAGCTTTGATAAAGAAAACAAACCATCTGGAGGAGATTCTGCTGGATTTCCACTCATCATTTGCTGCTCAGTGATCATTTCTGTGTCACAGTATAATCATCTGTCTTTGAGGGGGGGAAAAAAACAGCTAAATATGGGCTCTCGAGCAAATTATGGTCATTAATGTTTTTTCTCTGTCTGAGCTCCTCTCAGGGAGGTTTGTAGGAAAGTGTTGGAAAGACTCCCAGGATTTTAAAATGACACATTTGTTGAACGTGTAATTACAACGTCCCTAATTCAGCAGGAAAGGTATCATGTTACTGCAGTTAGTGATTATCCTCTTTGTGCCGTACGTAGAAGACGATAAGTTAATGCTCCAGTTTCCAAAACAGCAGCGGAAATAATCCTCAGTGAACAGATGAAAACAGTTTTGAACAGTTTGAAACCAATGAATCTTTATAATCTCTAATATTCCAGATAATTTGACAGTTTTAATGCTTTAATTGAACAGCACTTACTGTTTTTCTGGGCTTGTAAATCTCCCAAACTACCTGTTCGTTCTGTCGTCATAAATGAGCCGAACAGTCAACTTTAAAATCCATCACACAGGGCTTATTATTATAGACTTTTCTCATGTTGATGTGACTTTGGTCCGTTGCGTATCCGTCATTTTAATGAGCTGTACAGATTTGCTTTGTAGGCTGTTTCTTTATAGCTGCAGTGAGTTATGGTGAAGAGACGTCTGAAACAGACGTCTGAAGAACCTTTAATGTGCGAAGCGTTTGTATTTCATGATTGATCTGCTCGTACAGCACAGAGGCCGACAGACTGAATGAATATGTAACAACAGTTTTTGTTTTGTTTCTTTCCAACAACACAATTACTTGATAATTCAATGGCATCATTTATTGATTAATGTCATCATGATGACATCATGCATTTGCTACTTATTGGGCCTCTTGTACGAGATTTGTTCTTAAGTGATTTGAGTTTTTTAAGAGGAAATTTTTCTTGTATTTTGGATTTTCAATAATGCCGAAGGAAGGTTGGATTTAGTTTTTTAGGAGTTTCACAGGAAAACGGTGGTGCATGGTGAACTATCCCTTTAAGATACAAACATAATTTACAAGTGGTCCAGACCCGCTGGCCAGCTTGCTTGCTTTCCCTCATTACTCTTAACTACTTTTTAAATTCTGTTTATGTCACTCAAATGTTTTCTTTTCTGTTTTCTCACCTGACTGCTCAAACTTTCTGCTGTTGTAATGAGTGATTGTGACAGAATTCAAAACGTAGAAAGTTCCAAAGAAAGACAGAGAATGAGACCACCTGAAACCGTTGTCCTCCAGCACTCACCTGTAAACCAGAAACCAGCTGATCGTCCTCACACGTTGTGTATTTGTGCTTTTGTTTCCCTCCAGAAACCAAAGGTGTGGATCACGGTGACGGTTTCTACGCCGGGATGCCGATCCCCTGCGCCGACAGCTTCGCCGGCTTCTGTGTTCACGGGCAGTGTGAGATCAAATACAACATGGCCACCTGCAGGTCTGTGACTACCTGAACTGTTACTGCTGACATTAAAACTGCTGCGTTAATGATGCAGACTAGAAGGTATCCATGACAACAGGCTGTATATATCTGTATTGATCAGCCTAGATTCTGACTTTACACCTGCTCCTGATGAGGCGTATGATTTACAGTCTTAGAAAGAAGAAGGCTTAACCATAGATGTTGCAACCGTCGTAACTATCAGGTTGGACTTAGAATGTCAAGTTAAGACCAACTTCACTTAAAACCAGATATAAGTCTTGTTGGTACAACTGGCCCCAGTGCATTTCTGGATTTTGAAAAGACATTCCACTTAATATTGGTTCTCTTACTCATCATAAAAAAGGATAATACAGAAGAGAATGTGATTCATTCTCAGTTTTACCTAATCTGCATAATTCACATAACCTGTTGTCCTCCTGGATGTTTTTAAATCTGGTGAATTCACGGTTCAGAGGAAGGATTCCTGTTCTCAGCAGTGCAACTCAACACCTTTGATACCTCGTTAAGTTCGATGTAACATCAGATTCAGGGCCGCTTTGTGCTCGATTTGAATTTGTAATTCTGGCTTCAACAAAATATCATTTAACCATTTTGCCTCAAGTCTAGCAAGCAACTTTCTTCTAATTGTGTTAATGCTGCATGATGAATTATTATATTGTAACTCAGCTTCCTCAAAAAATAGCCTGAATCTCTTTAGTCCATGGAGACCTGTGCAATTTACCCTAAAGAAAAAAACTTCTTATTGACCTTGTTTTCTGACATACAAAGAAAATGATTCCACTACAGATGTAACGGTATGAAATGTTCATATTACGATATTGTTAAAACACGCTGAAAATGTTAAAACAAGCACTGATACACACACTGAAATCACTTCACCAAGTTCTCTATTGAAAACAGCCAATAAGATTAGCAGCACATGTGCACTTTCTTTGCATAAACATAAAAATAATAACAGCCATTGGCCAAAACTTTATGTAAACATGAAAATATAAAATGTGCTGTGCATTGACATTAAAGACGTCACTATGTGTCCCTGAGAGGTAACTGCACTTTGTGCATATTGCAGATATGAAAACAGCAGTACTGCAGTGAGGTCTGGAGCATGTTTTGATGTAGGTGCTTAAACAAGAATATGAAAGAGATCAAAAATAAAATTATCAGTAAGATGAATAGAATAAAATAACATTTCTAGTACAAGACAAGCAATTTGAAGACGCTTTGATTTCCAGGTCACATAATTTCATGGTAAATACGTGATAATCACCAAGTAACATATTTGAAATTTCTTAGAAATTACCCACAACCTACCACCAAATTTCACCGTTAATTATATAATTAGCAAGTACCATTTTTATGTAGTGGGATGGTAATTACCAAGTAACACCCGCAAATTACCCTCAGAATTCATGGTAAATATGTGATCATTCGCAGGTGTCGTATTCATACGAGTAGGTGATAATTACCATTTCACATATTTGAACTTTCTTTGAAATTAACCACATTGCACTTGCCAATTATAACATACTTCATGAAATTTGGAGGTAATTTGTGGGTAATTCTCAAGAAATTTCAAATATATTACTTGATAATGAGCACCTAATTATCAAATAATTATTGAACCTGGATATTGAAACGTGACTGCGTTACTTTGTGCAGTGACTACAGTCTGCAGCAGACACACAACCCATAATATTACAACATGTAGTTTTTATACTGAGCATCAGTGTCAGTTTACATTATTGACCAGCGACTAAACGTTGACATTTTCCTCATTCTGAAGTCCCAACATCAAGTTAACTTAGTTTGCACTCACTATACAGTAGTGAGTGGTCACAAAGACGACTTGCAGCAACTCTTTTTGTGCACATTCTGGAGACAGGGCGACCATGTTCAATCAAGTTTCTCTCTGCACGTTTATAAAAAGCAAAATATCTATTTCCCAAATGAGTGCATGTTGCATACTGCTGCACATGCACTCCTGCATCTGACTCTCATGCTGCCTGCTAGACAGTCTTTACTGTGAACTTTTCAATGCATGATAATCAAAAACAGCGTTAATGATAATTAAAATTTCAAATGGTACTAACCACTGGGAATTTAACCGTGGATAACCATTAAACTGGTAATCACTACATCCCTTAATTCCTCAGTGACCATTTCACCAGTCCAACCCAGATCACCCTGACCAGCCAGAACAGAAGCAAACTTATGAACTGCTAAAAAAACAGCATGCAGCTCTGTTCTGTACGAAATCTGCTGTTTTACATCCTTTAAAGCCCCGTATCCCTGAAGTATGATTTAATATGGGGGAGACACATACATCATAAAGTTATGAGTAAGTAAAATATCCAGAATCTTTGCATATTTTAAACTTAAACTAAAACAACAGACCCTAATGTTCTCCCAGCAGACTTTAATTCCAACTTTATAAGACATAAATTCATCAAATGTAGATCTTGGATATTTATATTCAGGCGTATATTCCAGTGTTATCGTCCCAAGAGTCAATATTTTACCCACTTCTCAGAACACATTTTTTTCCTGAAATGAATAATCTGTGTTTAACTTTGATTTATTGATCCTCAGAACTCAGTTAAATTCACCAGTTGTATACCCAGATCACATTTCAACAGCCTAATCATTAATGTATATTGTGAACGGGGAAGAAGAAAGAACATCACCTTGTTTAACACCAAAAAGAGAACTAAGAAATAGTGATTGGTTCCCCCTCAGCTCAGCAGCTCGTTCTCATTAACAAGCAAACAGTGGAGATTGTGGACACTTTCAAATACCTCAGAGTCACACTGGACAATAGACTCAGCTTCGACCAGCTCACTAATGACATTCAGATATTGAGCCACCAAAGACTTTCAGCCCTCCGCAAGCTTAAAAGACTCTGTGTTGCCCCCTCTGTGTTGTTATACCGGAGGATTATTCAGTCCAGCCTGTTAGACCTCTTCAGAACAGAACTGGTTCAAATTCAGAGTGTGAAACATCATAAAACAAAAGTGTCTCTCCCCTTAAATTTTGTATGTAAATTGTGTAATATTCTAGTTTATTTCTTGTAATTGTACAGTTCTCATTTTGTATTTTTCAGACAGTTTTGGGATATTTTTTCTCTCCCAAAATGTGTCACTAAGATTTTTTTTACATCTACCTTGTAAAGCTTTTTTTTTTTTAAGTTTTCACAGGTTATTTAATAAAATTTACAACTTTAACTAAATTTGTAAACATAAATTTTGAGATTCATTTTATTTTGAATGGAACATTTGTCTGTAAAGGGACTAAAATTGATCATTCTGATTTAAAAGTTAAGGATTCATTAGTTCAAACACACACTGAACATTTTTCTTTGCCAGATTCATTCTTATTCGAGTTCAAATTAATGCTGAATTTGAATGAGCTAGTGTCCGTGTATGAGCTGTAGGAAATGATTAATAATCTCATAGAAGGAGGAGATGTTTATAACGGTTAAATTGAGCGATATGTTAATGGAGTTTGGCAGCAGCGAGACAGGCAGTTACTAAACTAAAAGTCCAGAGCAGAGCAGTGGGCTTTTGTTTTCAGGCTTTACTTTACACTGACAGACACTGACTCTTCTCTGAGTCTGTGGAGGAGGGGGGCGGGAGGAACAACTCACTTCAACCATAGATCGTATATTAAATATGATTTCAACCTATTTAATATACAGTCTGTGGCTCCAGCTCACTATTTGGACTGCTGTACTCATTTTTGCATGTACACTTGCTACATAGTGCTCCTTTAAAGAATTAGCATCTAATTTTAAAACCCCCTCTTATCCCCCACCTGTTTTATTCCTTCTGCATTTCATCAGTTCTCCTTCTCTGAGATTACACAGAATGAGCTGTCTGAGAAACTGAAGTCTTTGAAAAATCTTCATGCTTGTGATATTTATGGTTTAAACATGCATTATTTAAAGACTCACGCTGACAGCTTCATGCCTCTTCTCCATCATCTGATTTAATATCTGTATCAGGCTTTATATTTTTTCCTCTCCGGCTGGGAAACTGCTTAAATCATCCCCAGTTTTATATCTGAGGAGTCAACTCTTGTTTCAAACTACAGGCCAGTATCCACTCTCCCAGTAATATCAAATTTATTGGAAAAGATAAAAAAGCAACAATCTTGAAAACACTTCAAACATGGTTTCTGCTCCACCTGATCAACCATATCTGCATTGTTATTATTATTTACTGAATAAATACGTACTTCACTTGAACAAAGGTCATGCCACTGCAGCTGTTTTTATTGATTTTTGCACTTAGCTCATTTCAACTTTCTTCTTCTGTGGTAATGATGCTTTCTTCACACCTATCAGACGGGTCCCAAGTGGTGAAAATCGGTCATGTAACATCCCCCCTTATAACTTGTAATATGGGAGTTCCACAGGGGAGCATCTTGGGTCCCTTACTCTTTCTCTGAGCGCTCACTATATGCTGATGACACTGTTTTCTTTCTGATCCAAAACTCCTCTGATCTTTTTTATTTACAGGATGGGTTAAAGACTAATTGTTTAATTATCATTAAAAACAGAATGCATGTATTTCCTTTCACCTAATAAATCTATATCCATTTCCGACCTGATTCTTTTTGCAAGTTAATCGCCAACCATCACAGAAACCTACAAATATCTTAGTATTCCTCAACACACATGGAGTCGAAATCAAAATCACATTCACAATTTAACAAAGAAGCTCAACCAGAAACTGTAAAATCCAACCATATCCCATCCATATATTGTTCTAACAACTTCTGTCTCCCAATTCAGTCCCTCACCACAAAAGAAATCATAGAACCAATAGTAAGACTGTACAGTAGAGATTAAATAAGATCCGGGCAAACTTCCACCTTGGACATTTAATGCAATGAGAGCTTGTTCTTCATCATATTTTCATATAAACTGTCCATCATAATTACAGAGGTGAGAAGTATCAGAGTTTAAAGTTACTGTACTTAAGTAGAGTGTTCAGATATTTGTGCTTTAATTTTAATGCATTTGAGGGGAATTTTTGATTTTCTTTATTTTGCACGTTGTTGCCTGCTGCCTTCCCAACATTCATACTGATTTCAACCTAAATGGAAGGAACAATAACACACAGAAAAGACAAGTCCTTAGCAAATGCAGACAGATGTAAAAAGACAACAAAGATGTAAGGGGACAAAAATTGACTAACAAGGTGCAAGACAAATAACAAGAAAAAAAGACGTAACAAGCCAAAAATACAAAACAAGATGTAAAAGATGTAACAAGATAAAAACAACATAAAAGATAAGACGTAACAGACAGAGAGGGCTACTTTTTACTTTTATACTTTGAGTACATTTTACAACCTGTACTTTTTTACTTTTACTTGAGTAAAGAAATTGAATCAGTACTTGTAATTGTAACAGAGTCATTTTTATCTGTACTTCTGTTTGAGTAAAGAATGTTTGTACTCTTGAAACATTAGCCTAGTAAAATTATTTACTGTTGTGGTTGGTTTACATATCCAGCTTCCAGTGGGTCTTATTCTACAAACTCCTACTGCCTAACAACAGGCAATAAAAGTGTAGCTTTCAGGCTCAGGCTAGTCGCTGCTGCCCTCTGGTGGTTGGGAGTATTAATAACACCATGCAGTGATGATGGGTTCAATGATAGAAAGATAAAGATACAATAGATAAAATATCTTTATTGTCTGTATTTTTAAAAGAAGTAACTAGTGACTAATTAATTACTCAATTTCAGTAACTTCTCCAACACTGATAATAAAAAATGAAATGAAATGAAAAAAAAATTAAGTGTGTGTGTGTGTGTGTGTGTGTGTGTGTGTGTGTGTGTCCCAGGTGTCAAGCAGGCTATAAAGGTCCTCAGTGTGACGAGCCTCAGGACTTCAACATCCTCTACGTGGTCCCCAGTGGACAGAAGCTCCACTACGTCCTCATCGCTGCCATCATCGGCGCCGTGCAGATCGCCATCATCGTCGCCGTGGTGATGTGCATCACAAGGTAAGGTGGCAGCTAAAATTTAAAGCCTTTAAAAGATATTTATTGACCAATGAAGTTGATTTTAAGGGGTAAAAGTGACAGTTCACCCCAAAACCAAACATATATATATTTTACCTCTTACCTGCAGTTCTGTTTATCTGTCTGGATAGTTTTGGTGTGAAAAAGAAAAAGAACAAAATATGTATAATTATCACATAAATAATTATCTATAGTTTTAAAAATGTAACAAAAGAAATGTATGCAAATTTAAATAAATTTCATGTAGATAATGAAGAAATTCAGCTGTCAGTGAAAAATACAGAAACAGAAGAGTTTTAATCTCTTTGGGTTAACAAGCATGTGTGAGGAAGATGAAGAATTGATTTTCTACTCCAGTGGTTTTAATCCTCGATGTTTACCTGTGGAAATGTGCTCTAAATACATAATAACTCTGTATAATGTTTGATGATAATCCCCTCGTGCATAATGCGCATAGAAAGACGTGAACTGAAACACATGTTCCACAAAATGTAATAATCATCTAGAGATTATTATGTCTCGGCTGGACAAACAAACTGAAACTAAACACAGTGAGCACGCCGTGTGTGAACGCAGCCTCGTTCCTCCGTCACACATGAGGTGTAGGTGTGATGTCTGTCAGGATGGAGCTGCTGGTGACAGTTGAGGCTTAAAGCTGAGGAGAATTAAACAGGATTTGACTTGGCCTCATTTCTCTGCTGTGAGGCGGCGGAGAGACTTTCCTCCATCACCCAGAGGAGGTAATAAAATCTCTCTGTCTCCGTTCGCATTGTTGAGGTTCCTGGCAGCTGTTTGACAGTAAAACAAGCTTCTCTTTTAACATCTGTTAATAAATGTGGACACTCTACTCCACCTACATGTGATTACCAGGACGTATCCCTCCGCCTCCACAAGGAAAACAAGAGGCCTCTCTCGATATAAACAGTGTTCAAAAGCGCTTGAGTAGATTTTTTAAAGGGATAGTTCACCCAAAAATGAAAATTCAGTCATTATCTCCTCACCCTCATGCTGTTTTAGGGTCTGCTTTATTTTGTTAGTCCGCAAAACACTTCTGGAGAATGGTGATCTGTTTTCAAATGTAAAAAACAACTGGAAAAACACATAAATTGCCTCCATACTGCTCGTCTGGTGTAACCCAAGCCTCCTAAAGTCCTGACATGCCATTTGCACACCGTCACACCGCACATACACAGTTCAAACAGTGTGCATGTGAACGAGGCTCCGAACTAAAAATCTACAGTGAAGATTCAGGCAAATCTGGTGGAAATGACATTTTTTTGGCATGTCGGGGCTTTAGGAGACGTGGATTACACCAGACGAGCAGCATGGAGGGATTTTATGTTTTTATTCTGTTGTTTTTTAACATCTGAAAACTGGTCACCATTCACTTCCATTGTTTGGGAGATTCTGCAACACTGTTTTCCTGTGAAACTCCTGCGCTGAAAAAATTAGGGTCAGTGGAGTGGGAAAAACAAATTGATTATACTTTTATATAAATAACTGGCGCCTTGTTTATTAGCTTGATGCTAACACATAATGGGAACTCCCATTAACACGCTAAGGGAAATTAGCATTGCAATCATGGTAATATTGCATTAACATGGATGTGTGGAAATGAACTAGTAGCTGTAGACTTAACATTGTTAACTCAGTCTGCAGCCTCAACACTCCACACTGACCAGCTACGGCAACCTGACAGGCTCAAAAGTCAAACTCAAAATTCCCAGTGGGTTTAAAAATTCAGCCACAACTTGGAAAAGACATCACCAGGAGAGAGATGCATATACCATGTTTGTATTTTATTTATTGTTGACTACTTGATGAGCGGCGAAATGTAGCAGTTTACTTCAAAAGAAAGGAAGAAAATTTCTTGTTTTCTTTTGGAACACATTGGAACAGTGCTTCAGCAGCAACAGACAAGAACACAAACCTCAGGAAGGCTGGCTGTTAGGCGGAGCACAAAGGCTGAATTTCATACTAAAAAAGAAAACAACTTTAAAATAAAATTTCTTGTTCTGCTTTGTTTTATATGCTTTAATATTCTTATATTTGTTGGGGTAAACAGCTGTTAGACACCACAAACTTTCGATTTCAAAAAGAGCTGAACATCTAAAAAAGTCTTGAAGGGAAAGTTTCATGTCATGTTTTTAGTGTGCTTGTCAAGATGTTACATAATGAAAATGAATGAATCTTTCTCTCCGTTTGTTTTTAGGAAATGTCCGAAAAACAACAGGGGTCGCCGGCAAAAACAAAACCTTGGACACTTTTCCTCGGACACTAACTCCAGGATGGTATAGCCGTGTTTGTCCAGGTTCTTTTTGATAAGTTTTTTCTTACGGCGTGGGAAGACCATTTTTTAACGGTAGATGTGTGGTATTAATTTTTTTCTCCTGGGAAACCGTAAAAAAGAAGAATGAGAATATTTATTTAAGGGGCCTTATTTTCCCTACTTTTTTCTTTTCTTTTTTTTTTTTTTTTTGTGGATGGAATTGTTGCGCATTAATTTGCGCAATTTTGTGATTTTTCCTCTCTTTTTTTTGCCACAAAACCGAGTACAAGGAGCCGAATCGTCAAAACCCGCTGTCACTTTACACCGTCACCATGTCCGCTGTCTTAATTACTCCAAACTGCTTCATTAGAGGTTTTGTTGAATGCTTTATAAATACGGTACTTTTGGTAAGCTGGCTAACAGAAATGTCTGCCCCTCTGGAATGTGATATTTATTGAAAATAATAATTTCTACGCCCCTCTCTGTTTTGCTTTTTACTAATAATGTGCAGCTGATCACCAAATGCAGTTTGTTTGTCATTTTAATTTAATTTTATTTGTTTGTAGGAGGTGAGTGGGGGCCAGCCAGTGATATAGATATGTTTACACTTATTCTTTGGTATGAAAGTCCATGTAAAGACTTCACTGTGTTCAAACGAGCTAATAATTTATTATGATTATTATAATTATTTTCTTTAAAGTAGTTTTTACTTCAAGTTTTTACGTTAACTTTTATTTTAAACATTGCTTTCTAAATTCTAGTTCCTGTATGTTCGCATGACTCGTGAAAACTGTGTACTGTGGTGTAGTTTAAACTTTTTAAAAGAACGCCTCCTCCATCTCAGAGCCGCAGAGATCCGATGAAGACGGAAATCCAAAAAGTCGGACTGATGAACGGAGGACACTGAGGGGGAAGGTTTCAGTCGCTGTTAAAGAGAGGAATGTGTAACGTCTTTACCCGCACCTGAAAATAACAAAAAAAAAAAAAAAAAAAAAAAAGAACACTTGTAGTTATCGTTGACGGTGGGAAACATTGAAGTGCGAGGAAACGGAGTCGTGTTGATTTTAACGCTCAGAGGCGGGAATGTTTTTGCATCGGAGGATTGTAAAGGAAGCGCATCGGCTGCTTTGGGGGGTTCGAAGGACTGACCGCAAATGCAGGTCAACTCTAAATGATATTTTTTATGTATCTGGAAAAAAAAGTCTTGGTTGCTCAGATGAATGTAATCAAGACTTTCCTTTGAATGTGAGAGAATAATTGTTTTTGGGTTTTTTTTTCTTTGTTTTTAGTTTTGCATTTGCTCCTCAGCGAGACATTCCAAGCACAGAGGATCCTTTAGGAAAAAAACCTGTAACACTCATTTAGGCAATATTCAAAACACACTTTACACTACAAATATCTGCTGGTGTTAACATACAATCAGAAACAGGGTTTACAGATATGAGGGGTGTATCATTAAAGTCTCTTAGTATTCTATTAATATTATGAAGTATTAGTGTTAAACAGTGCAGACAGAAAAATGGTTTATGTAGAAAGTCACATGACAAAAAAATTCAAACAAGAATCCTAACCAACGTGATCTCATGGGATGGCCTGTGAAGTCGGCGCTTTTTAAGCTTTTCACGTGTCATTTAACGCCGTTTAGTCTGGTGCAGTGTGTGAGTTTTGAACATGGCGACAATAGTCAGGTGACCTTCGTCATCATGGCGACCTTTGTCAATGCTGTAGTCACAGTTTGGGTTGGTTTAGGCTACAGAACTACACTACCTGTAAATAAGAATGTTACTTACACATCAGATTTGAGCCTCTTTAAAGAATGAAAATAACAAAATAATGATAATAAAGTGCACATTTTCTTGCAAACAATACCTGTTGGTGACACTTGTTAGCTTTAGAACTCAATGGGAAGACAGCACTTGCCTTACACAATCAAACTTCAAATTTGAGTACTCGAACGCAGATAATGAAAATTTCGCAAATGTATTTCTAAGAGTATGTTAGTTGGGCTGCTCTTAGGCAAAATGTGTCCCTTTCCTTTAAAACCTTCCACATGAAACGTGGAAACAGTGGACTTTTAGAGCTGTAGGTCCTGTACAAGCTCTGCAGTGGCAGAATCAGGTTGTGGGAGAAATAAATTTGGGGGAAAAAACAGGAGAATTGTGATCACAGGAGGAAACTGGGAGAGGCAATTTAAAAATTGAATATGTCTTGTGGCAAGTATGCACACTGTGAAAATGTTTGACCAACTTCTGATCTTTTGTTGAGATAAATTACTTATAAACTCAAAACATGGTATTTTAAAAAAGTATGGAGTAGATTCACTGCAGTGAAAGTAAATGTTAAATTTTTTTGTATTTGCAATTAAAACAATTTAATTTCAGGCACTAAAAAAAGACAAATCAGGTTTGCAGCTCACTGTGACCAATTTTTGAATTTTCTTTGGGTTTCTAAAACTGAAAGATTCAGGTTTAAAAGTAAAGTATCTCAACTAAAGATTATAGGTCAGCAAAACTTATTAAAGTTTATTTCAAAACTTTGAAGTTTGATCTGGGCTGAAAACTCAAAAATCTGTTGCTGTGTGTTGCCTTGAAATTTTAAGTCGTCTCAACTATTTTCTTTTACAGAGTAGTTAAGTAAGTTAAAGTTACATACATGACGTAAATATGTCATATACAAGATGTTATGCAAGTTAAGTTCCAATGTAAAATTAAACACGGGACCTGAAGGCCGGTCTGCTGAGTGAAAGTCCTGTGTTTGTTTGACCCCGTCTCCTCTACACACAGACTTTGTTGCTCTACGTACTGCAGCACTTTTTTACCCCGTTTTTCTCTGTGACAGTTGTGCGTAAACTTATTCACCATCTCGAGTCAGAACAGACTAAACGGCATGAAATGACACGAGAAAAGCAAAAAAAAAAAAAAAAAAAGTTTGGACAAAACACACACAATGAATTAAGACATCGGCGTGAGTGTGTTTACAGTATGTTAGTGGGAACTTTACATCCAGTGAACGACGATGTCTTTTCTATGTTGTTCTCTTGTGTCCCAGAGTTCATTGTAACACAACCTGTTGTTATATTCTGTGTGTCAGTTATGCTTTTTCGTGCATTTTATTTCAAAATCCCATAATTTGCCTATAAACTGTCACAAACTTTTCACTCATTCTTGAGCACGTCAGTTCCTCCTCCGTCCCACCTCAGCGCTCTCAAACTGAAATCTATGTTCAACTTTTTTTAAACAATATATTTGCGTCTGTGTTTTACAGCATTTGGATGTCAGTCAGTCACAAACTAAACCGTGTCAGAGCAGCGTCCAGTGATGTCGCAGTAACAGCTGTAATCATGTCGTTTTATTTCACTTGTTGATGTTCAGGATGTTGGAGAAATCCTTTCTGTCTGAATCCAGAAGCTGACTTGAAGTATTTGCTTTGTTATACAGCAGTATTTAAACCTCAGTCTCACTTTAAAGGGACAGTTCACCCTAAAATCAAAAATACACATTTTTCACCTCCATGTAGATTTTGTTGGTGTCAGTTGCAGAGATTTGGAGATATCAGTCGTACAGATGTCTGCACTCGGCTTGTGGTGCTCATGACCCAGTTACTCAAGATAATCCACAGATCTTGTTGTGAGCAGTTTCAAGTAGGAACTACTTTCTTTCTAGTTGAAAAGAAAGTAGTTCCGGCAGATTCTACTGCAGAAAGAAAGTAGTTCCCACATGAAACTGCAACACAACTGAAGACCAGTTCATGTAAAGGTGTTCCCAAATAAGTTTATAACATGTCCTCACATCTAAAAGACTAAATAGGTTGATTGTCAGTGACTCCAAAAATCACACAAATTATATGACCATTGGAGAGGACCAGCGACAGATGTACTGGACCTTTGTCAAATGGCCAGTCTGGTCAGCTATAGTTGCCAAAACTCCTTGGTTAGGTTTCTTAAAAGATCACATTTGGGTTAAAATGAGTATGTATGCAATGTAAATGAAGTATGTAACATTAACTTGCATATGTAGGTTAAAATAAGACAACGCTGACTTTTGATTTCACATGAACGACAGCCTCTTGAGTGAAAGTCTGGGTGTGTTTGACGCATGAATCCACCTCAACCACTTTGTCGCTCTTTATTATTCATCATGTAACTCCTTTGCTCCCGTCATAATTAACACAGCCACTAGAGGTCGCCACCTAACAATAAACATAAATATGGGTCGTAATGAGCTGCTTGCACAGATGATATGGACGATGTTCTAGTGAGGACAGGCTGTAAAAAGATCTGAATGTTCTGTTTCCTCTGATGTGATGTGAACACAGCTGAGTTATTTTCTGAATCAGGACCTTGTAGGGAAATTATCTATGCATTAACTCCACTGCCGTTTACTCCACTCAGCAACTTAGAATAATAACTAAACCGAAGATTATAAGAAGAAAACCTGGTAGAAGAGAAGAACTTGATTATAAAATTAGTTTGGGGATAATGGTTTGGTAAAGTTAGCTGCCTGGTTCTGTAGCTAAAGGTGCAGTTAACACCAGCATTAACAGTGAAAGTTTGGACCAAAACCAATTAGTTTCAATGTAGTTGTCAAAATAAGTAGATTAAGTAGGCGAATAATCCGCACTGACCTTTAGTATGCAGTTGAGCTTTGACATGTTGATTCACACTATTTACCAAGAACAAACTGTGACCTTGAAGATAACAGAGAGCCGAAGAGAAACAGAAAAAGATATTATATTTGCTGTGTAGCATCATGTCCAGTGGTACAAATAACAGCTGATCAGTTATTGTGTTAACTTATTGCTTGATCAGTGATCAAGATAGCTAGCTAGCTTATAGCTGGCCAGCTCTATAGTATGTACGCAGCTAACATATTAGGCGTTAGCTTGCTAGCCACAGTATTTCATCAGCTGGCCCCACAAGCAATCACAATGAGTAAAGCCTGCCTCTCTGCGTGAGTACTTTTCATGGTGCCACTTTTTCAGATATTAAATGCAGAAAGATTTCTCTCGAGCGTCCCAGTAGAATCACAGTTTCCCTGTGTCCAGCATGGTATTGGGAAAGAGCCTCTAGCCCTCAATCAAATCGATCTTTAGCCCTCTGCCTGTTCAGTTTTATGCAGATGTTTTAGTAGCCAACTATTTATTACCAAACATCTAGCACACCAAAATAAAAACACAAAGATCTGAGGTTACTTCACAACAAAGTCGTGGTGAGGCTGAGGACAGTTAACCTGCCACATCAGATGGTTTATTACACAGAATCATCCGGGAAGTCATCCTTAGAAACTGGTTGGAAAAGGGCAGGCACTTAAAAAAAAAAAACACCTGGTACTGTAGGTGATTAGGTGAACCATCACATGCCCCAGGGTCCACTCGGGTCTGTGTGACGTAAGTTTAGTCATCAGCATGTGTAGGCTCTTTGTGGACATCTGAATAATCCCAATTTGTTGTGACCACACAGACTTGTCCAAGGACTTGTCCACATGGCCACTACGTCAGTTCTGTAGACGCCGATGTACTGGCCATGTGTGGAACACGTCCTGCAAGCAACTCCAGAAACTAGACTAGTAAAAACAGAACTACTATGTGTCTGTGATGTCCTTGGTTGTCCACGTACATGTCCATTTGGGAGTGTAGTCCAGGCTTCAGCCTCAATTGGCCCAAGTTAAGCTACCTTTAGCTAGCAAGCTATTTAACTTAGCTCACACACAGATGGGGCAATATGTAGCAATGAGTACAGCAGTCCAAATAGTGAGTTGGACCCATAGACTGAATATTAAACAAGTTTAAATGTAATTTAATATATGATTTATGGTGGAAGCAAGTTGTTTTCCTCCACTAACTCCTTCCCAGACTTGAGGAAGCTCAGACAGGCTGCAGGAACACTACAGGAGCGAGCAGCATTGTAAACTGAATAACCTGTTATAGCTGTTTATAACTCTGTCATTTGTCTGTCAATGTAAAGTTAAGCTGGTCGTCCTGAAAACAAAAAAAAAAAAATAAAATGACACACTCTGCCAAACTCCATTAACGTATTGATCAGTTTAACCATTTTTAACATCTACTCCTTCTAAAAGATTAATGATTTCTTATGACTCATAAACAGCCACTTACTCATTCAGTGAACATTCAGCATTAATTTGAAGTCTAATTAATGTGAAACAGCCAAATGAAAACAGTATTTTAACGTGTTTCCATAATCTTTGATGGCAAATTGTGTAATTTTATGATTTATTACAATAAATGTATGCAGATTTCTCCTTTTAGTTAATGTTATCCAATATTTAGGTCACAGAAATTCAATCAGAAGAATAATCATTTTAAAAAACAGCACTAGCTAACGAGCTACAGAGGTTGACAGATATTAAAATACATTTAAATCTCCAGAAGAACAATCAGCATTCACGGTGATTCAGTGTTAAGGCTAATAATTCAGTAATCATGTATATTTCCCTGTGCATGGCTAGTAGAGACGATGTGTCATTTATCTTACCCGGTTCAGTGGGGAGCGACGGTTCAGTGGTGACACCAGATCTCAGTTTTTTACTTGTGTATCTGTGGAAGAGGAACTGAAACTCTGAGGCTGTGCTGAGGTCCAAAAATGCGAGTTCAGGGGAGGTTTGTCCTCTCTGTATGTTTATAATTTTGATTTTCTGTCACAGGGGTTTTTCTGTAACGTCTTAGTCTACGTCTTCAGGTCGTAGGCCAGCCCCCCCCACCGCCCCCCACCCCTCTGCTGAGCAGCGTGTTTCTACTTGTTGTCGACCATCGCAGCCGTGACTTCTCTAAATGTGACTAGAATGTGTTTGACATGTTAATATTCTGCATGTAGACTTTGAGAGGCTATTTTTGGTCTCTGCCAAAATAAAAAAGGAAATGTTTTTTTAATGTACACCAGAGTGCCGACGTGTCATTTGAGTGAAATGTTCCTTTTTAACACCTCGTCCTGTGAGGTTTGTCTTGATTCGACTGTTTCTTCTTCTGATGCTGCTCTCATTTTATAACATATTCCGCTCCCTGTGATTAACCGTGTTTAGTTCAGAGAAACTCTGTGTGTGCGTGTGTGTGTGTGTGTCAGATTTGACTGCAGAAACAAATTATTGAGGTGACCTGTGCAATCAGTCACAGGAGACTCTTCAGTTCACACATACAAAAGACTTTTCTTTTGTTTTTGCTCTACATAGACACTGTGTCCTAATTCCATACTAAATACTAACATTATACAGTTTACACCATCTTCTGCTGACGGTGCAGTGTTTACAAGAAATCCATCTGCAACACTGTGAGGGAATCAGCCTTTTTACAGAAAAAAACTAAATTTTACCAGCAGGAGACCAAAGTAAGTTACAAGAAAAACTTCTTGGTCTTGAAATAATGTTAAGAGCTTTAATGGAAAACTTGCAGATATCATGCAGATAATCCAGTCAGTCTTGATGGTAAATGTAGTCAGTCGAAACAATAAATTCCTCAGTGCTGCTATACTGACAGAACAATCTGAGTTCTCCTGCTGTAAAATCTGTTGTTCTTCCTGCATCCAGTGATGTCACAGTGATGTCACGGTGTTAAGGAAGAACTATTCTGTTTGGATTTTTTTTTTCTTTTTTATTGATATTTAAGTCCAACATTGTGTCATGACATGAACATTGTAAGACAGTTCTTAGGACATTTTCATATTGTGAATACCCCCCATCCTCATCCATCTAACGCTCCCAATATCTCCATGGCCCACAATGCACCCTGGTACATGTAGGCACTGCTGCACAGCTTCCTAAGCAGGAAAACTCTGTTTTCTTGGTCAATATATAAGCATTGAGGAATACATTGCTTCAGTTTAGTATATTTTACCATCAACACTGGCTGGATACTCATAAAAAGCGCAGAATTTTCCCTTTAAGGTCCCTACAATTACTCAGGGGTGGGTATTAACTCATCACAAGTAACATGCATAAATAAAAAAAGTTGCATGCACTGTAGGTCCCAACCCTGGTCCTTTGGACCCACTGCCCTGCATGTTGCTGATGTTTTCCTGCTCAGACACACCTGATTCAAATGACAGTCGTCATCAGGCCTCTGCAGAGGCCTGATGATGAGCTGATCATTTGAATCAGGTGTGTTGAAGGAGGGATACGTGAGGCTTGTTCAACATGAACTTCATAGTAGATGAGAGCAGGTGGCTGCAGCAGGAGGTGGTGACAAAAAACCTGCAGTGAAATCAGACAGCTTCCTGCAGTCTTCACACAATTTACAAAAAGTAACAGAAATATTGACATCCTTTAGTTCATCTGGGCTAAGCAGATAGTGGGCAGACCATGTAGATGCCACATTGGCCTGTGGATTGTATGCCGGCGTGAGGCAGCGAGAAGCCGAAGTGGTCAATGTGGTATTCAATGGAGCTGAAACAAAGAGATCCCCCTGCTGGTACTGATCTTCTGTTCAGTCCCCTCAGGATTTCACAGACTTTTTAGTGGGATTGCTGCAGCCTAAAATGCCTGATTTCATGGCAGATTTTTGAAAAAATTGTGATGCATGTTGCAATGCTTTTAGACATTTTTTGCAATGACATTGCAGGACCAAGAGAAAATTGTAGAATAAATTTTTTTTTAAATATTTTTTTGTATAATTCATTAACATTTATTAATATTATCAACCATGCACACAGACATGTCTGTTAATAGATAAAACCTTGATTGCACAACATAAAACTAAAATATCGAGCGTTAAAATTGCATTTAGACATAAAATTGGGAATTTCAGCAACATGTGGTGTTTTCAGTTGCTGGAGAGGAACCGCGGCACTTTGCCTTGATCTTATGAGGTTATCGTTGACCACGTGTCCACAACATCAGAGAAAGTCAGACACAAATCTAACCGGCATGCATTGTGCAGCAATCACTGGTGGCTCATCTCGAACGAGCCTATCTGAGACATGACAGTGAGTCCCCAGGACCAGGGTAGCAGGGAAACTCTACCTTAAAAGCAACGACAGTGTTTTATGTGCAATTAAATATCACTAATATCAACCCCCAGGTGCAGAAGCTTTGGGACTCTGTGGTTTGAAAAAGAGGACAGATGAGGTTGAACACAGCCTCCAGCCATGTCTTCACTCTGTGTCCGCCCACCTGTCAGAGAGGCGGGGTCTCATCATTAATTGACTCCCCTCTCTAATTAAAAACTGCTCGAGTGCAGGAACCAGAACCGGAGCAGAGGTCACTCGCCTCTCCACGTGAAAATAAACCTGTCT
This sequence comes from Lutjanus argentimaculatus, assembly GCA_034769285.1. NCBI lineage: Eukaryota > Metazoa > Chordata > Actinopteri > Lutjaniformes > Lutjanidae > Lutjanus > Lutjanus argentimaculatus. Next base: position 843,417 of record JAWZSL010000043.1, on the reverse strand, counting down.
GTCGTACATTTCTACAAGGGGCTGGGACTCAGGCACGCTATCCAGAGTAAATATAGAGTTATAGACTGAAGGTGGAGGGGGTGGAGGGGGGGAATTCAGGGGCAGGAGCAGCTGCTGGCTTCAGTCGAACACATTCAGCTATCAGTCATGTCCAAACTACCACACTGTAAAAAAAAAAACATGCATCATGATCCAACATTCATTCATTAAACCTGATCCTGAAGTAGTGACTCTGTCAGGAAATATCAGGGCGGAGTTTGTCGCTGAATAAGGAAAGAAATGCAGACAGAGTGTGAGAGAAACTGAACTGAAAGTTTATTTTATTGTTTGTTATTTCAGCAGGAAAAGACCCAGAAACATGACAGCTGCACAGTAGTAAAACACAAGGAAGAACACATAAAACACACTATAACTCTGTTAATGTGTTATCATCTCAAATTAAAACATTATTTTTAATCTGTGTTAAAGTCATGGTGGAGGAACTTTTTTCATTTCTTCAGCAAACCATAGATAAACTTCACACGGGCACTGATGCTAACCTGACACACCAGATGGTTTGTAACATAGAACCATCTGGGAGGTTGTCCTCAGAAACCGTTTGGAAAAGGGCAGGCACTTTCAGAAAACACTTGGCATTTGCTTTGTGAACCATCTGTTTCTCATGGGCAAACCTCAACCAGTCAGATCAACAAACCATATGATGTAAAAAAGGAGAGCTCTACCAGCAGAGCCAGATGAAAAATCCAACTATTTTCTTTATGGGTTAGTTTGAGGATAATTTCATGATTATTCAATGAACCGTTTTGTCTATAAAATGTCAAAAAATTGTGATAAATTTCTGAGAGCTCAAAGTAACATCTTGAAATTGCCTCTTTATTTATGCCATATATATATAACCAATCAAAAACATGCTTTCTTTTACCTAAAAATGAATGATATAATTGGTCAAATACAGTCGTGCTATGCTAGGCTAGTCTAACTGACCCTGCTTAACTTGACCCCACACTCCCCTGTGTCACTCCCAAATCAACATGTGTTGAAAATGCAGAAAACAAACAGAAGTGGGTCCAGCTGACGGAAGAGAAAACAAGAAAAAGAGGGCAGGGATGCATCAGTGAATGTGCCGTCAATTGTCTGTCTAACCTCAACCAATCAGATCAAACTCTTGCCAAGCAGGTCAGGAGAACAAAAAAATCTTTTCCATGGAGAAAAGCCTTCAGTGCCGGTCTTTGCTCTTCTTTTAACTAAGAAATACCCTCCAGTTCTGATGTAACTGATGCACACATCAAATTTCATTATTATGTGTCTGTTTTCTATCCTTCAAAAAGTGGTTGCAGCCAAAACATTTTGACAGTTCGTATGCGCCAGTCTTATGCATGGCAGAATAATAATATGTGGAGCCACAACTTTCTCCACTGCTCACACAGCGCTGTGCAAGATTAGTCTATAGCTAATTTATAAGTGTTGAGACCAATTCAAAGCACATTTTAGAAGCAGAGGTGATTGCAAAGAACTGAGTGGATGTGAATAGATAAGTATTGTGGGCAGCATAAATCGAGGCATAGATGTATCTGCATGTTGAAAAGTTGAAGCTGAAAATGTTTCAGATGAAACAAAAAAAACATTGCATCTATCCTGAGTCTTTATGACTCCATAAATGTAAGAGCATAAGAGCGAGAGACCATAACAAAACCAGCTGGAGTTCCTGGTAAGCTTTGAGATCAGTGCTCAGAGTTGTCACACGCCACACAAGTATTTTGCTAGTTAGTTCCCAGATAATGTCTGTAGCACTGGCTGGGAAAAAATAAACACAAACTACAAAAAAAAGTCAAGTTTGCTTTGTGTTATTTGCACTTTGTTCAATCTGACTGTATCTTATGGGTTCGCCTGGCCTCCTTTGAGACTGACCCAGTACTACCTTATCCTTGCAGGATTTAGGGGGGCAGCTGTGTGTATAGATATAGTCAAGTCAGATTTGCCTCAGGGGGCTTTAACAATCTGTACAGTGTGTGACACCCCTGTCATGTAAAAAGAGTAGGAAAAATTCTCCCCAAAACAGGGAAAAAAAATCTGCTTTGACAAGGAGCCACTTCTGGAAAATGACAGAAATAATAATGTCACTTATCAAATAATAGTATTAAACACTAAAAGGCCCATAACGAGTCTTTATTTGAAATTCTTACTTCTTTTTTCAAAATAATTGACTTATTAACTAAATGAACTTGACAGATAAGGGTGGCACAGCGGTGCATTAGTTAGCACTGCTGCCTCACAGCAAGAAGGTTCTGAGTTTGAATCCCCCAGCCGGCTGGGGGACTGGGGAGTTTGTGGCTGGGCAGGACCTCTCTGTGCAGAGTTTGCATGTTGTCCGTGTGGGTTCTCTCCGGGTACTCTGGCTTCTTCCACCAGTCCAAAGACATGCAGGTTAATCAGGTTAACTGGTAACTCTAAATTGCTTGTAGGTGTGAGCTTGAGTGGTTGTCTGTCTCTATGTGTCAGCCCTGAGATCAATTTGCCAACTCGTCCAGGGCGTACTCCACCTCTCACCCAATGTGTCAGCCAGGACAGTCTCCAGCCCCCCCCCGTGAGGATAAGCAGATGAGGACAATGAATGAACTTGACAGATACATCGTTTTCAAGCTTTTTTAGCTTTTTTAGTAGATACTTCTGTGGTATCAGAATTATCTCAATTTCTGTGTCTTGCTGCTCTTCAGTTAATACTTAAAGTCAAAGTTGTCTTCCCCTGCAGAGCTCACCGTCTGATCCTGCTGCACTTTGCACAGCCTGAGAGGCCGTCACACAAAGATCAGCCTTCTCTAACAGCCTCATCTGTCCCATCTTATAAAACTAGTATGTGTCCCGAATTCTTGGGAAAATCTGTGTCAGTCCCTTTATTTTCATTGAGAATTTGAGAATGGTCGGAGGGCCACCCTCCTCACACTCTGTGGGGGGCAAGATTTGGCTTGCAGGCTGCAAGTTGAGTATCACTGGTGTACTGGTGCCACTGTTATTTTTAACACATTCATGTGTGTATTTATGGAATACAAATATTTCTCAACACACTGTTATTAATAGCTGACAAAGCAGGTTCATGACTTTGTCAAATTGTTAACTAAAGACCAACAATTAATCAGTTCACTAAAGACAGTGTCTCAGCTGAGACATGCAGTGTACACTTAGCACATAAGTAATGCTTCGAATAAATAAATCCTTCTGTGCAGTCGCTGTTCAGAGGACTGAGTGTCGAAATAGTGTCAGTCTGACACTCCTCGCACCACTCTATAAAGAGCTTCAGATCTCAGTCAGAGTCAATGTTTGGACTCTGCTGCCCAGGGGAAAGTAAAAAGGGCAGCGCTGCAATGTTTAATCCCCCCAAAACATTCCAGCGCTGTGTAATCAGACCAGACAACTGTGGTTTCATGTGTGACTGCAGAGCTGCAGAATGACTCCTAAGCTGCTGATGATGTACATGTTTCACAGCTGCTAGCATGAACATGTGTGCAAATAACGGAAAATTATGAATCAGTCTGCGTGGCTCTAACAAAGCAGAGCAGGACTTGGATGGGGATTTCCATCATCCTCTGCTTTGCGTCTTCCCAAAATGTCCGAGTGTCGCCTTACAAAGGCTTTTTATTTTTAGCTTGGGGGGTTCGTGTGAGCATTGCCGCTCCCCTCTGAGTTTTAACGCCTGGCACGGCTCCTGATGAGGGCTGAATTCAGGTTCCCTTTGGATCCTGAAGCCTTTTTTAAAAAGGGGTAGGTGGAGTTTCCCCTCTCTCCTGTCCCCAGACCAGAGTTTGGGTCACAGCGGTTGGGTGTTGCCACTCTCCGGTCTCCCTGCTGGTAACTCCAACAGTCCTGGTCCCTTTCCCCAAAACTAAACCACACACCTGCAACTTTTAAGCAACCCATCACCACAGGTCATCAAAACACCGCAATGGATCAGCACAAGTATCGCACAGCAGGCGTCCAGGAGAAGCTGGAGATCCTCGGGGTGGAGGACGAGGCCGGGAACCCCATCAGTGCCCTGACCATCCTGTCTCTGCTGGAGCGCGTGGCCGGCATCATCGATAATGTCCAGTCCTGCCAGCAGCGCATGGAGGAGCGTCAGCTGGAGCTGGAGAACAACATCAAGACCATCCAGGGCGACGTCCTGAAACTGGCCAAGGACCACACCGACACCAGCGGCACAGTGGAGAAGCTCCTGCAGAAGACCCGCAAGGTCAGCGCCAACGTCAAGGAGGTCCGGACGCGCGTTGAGAAGCAAAACGTTCGCGTCAAGAAGGTTGAAACCACGCAGGATGAGCTGCTCACCCGCAACAAGTTCCGCGTCGTCATCTATCAGGTAAGCAGAGGTTTGGAAAAAGTGTTGTGTGTTAAAAACATCAAGATGGTTTGTATTTCTTATTGATGAAACATTTTTCTCAACCATTGCGTGCTAGAAGTGAAAATGTGGCCCTGAACAGACCAAATTTTTGAAGTCTTATAACAACTTTTATTTTTAATGCAATTAAACAGTCAGTTACTTCATCAATTAGTCAGTCACAGCAACTTTGTCTGCCAGTCTATTGTTGAAGTCATTTGCAGGTTTTAGTGTCTAAAATGTAAGAATTTTCTCTTGTTGTCAATCAGAAATCTTTGGGTTTGATCGGACTTTTTTAAACTTCTCTTAATTCCATGATGGTGCCATGTGGTGCCCCTATGGCTACTTGTAAACCATTAACAAATTTGGGATTGTTGGAGGTTTTTTTTCTTTTTTGGTTCTTGTTTTTGCTTTCCGAAAAAAAACCAAAAAGAAATTCCTTAGATTAATCCAGAGACAAGATGGGTGGTCATAAGATAAATATCTTCTTGAGGTGATTATCTGAATGAGAAAGTAGAAGAACAATTTCCTGCCACAAAAAAATAACTGAATTCTGCTTGTGAATTACTGGATAATGTTACATTTATAAATCAGACAATTTGAATGTTTGGTTGAACTTTCCAAGATGCATAAACATCTGCAACCTGTGACAAAGGTTGCAAGTAGACAAATGTTTGATTTATGGTGTCGTGAGCTGAAACCACTTGATAAATTTACTATAAGGGTCATTTTGGCCCATTTTATTCAATCCACATACAAATTACATGATTGTAGACCATGAAATACTGTGCAGGTGGTATGTCAATCCTTCCCACTAACTTTTACGGAGAGCACACCGTCCAAATACCTCCAAAAATGTCAGGTGACGTAAATTAAGAAAGAGAAAGCCCACGCATGGAAGATGCGAGGTGGATGTATGCGTCAAACAAACACTGGACTTTCACCCTAGTCTCAAGATACCAAACGCACCAACAACCAATCGTCTGAGGATTTCTGATTGCCAGATAATTGCTTGATCAGCACCAAGAACATACATTTATGTACATACATTTTTTTAAGAACAGGCCTTACCAAACTACGCCATTCCCCCATGTTCCTCAGTGGTAGACACATGACTTCCACATGTCAAGAGAAGTATGTTAGTACATTATGTAAGTCACATGACATAACGACAAAGGTCACATGACCATGGATCTGCTCTTCACAGAAGGTAATGGAGAGGACTGGCGTATGCGCTGTAGAGGGTGACACGAGTGGATTTTCACTCCTGTCCCGTCCCACTCCCACAAAAATACGTCTGTCCTGTCCCAATCTCATGAATGCGTTAAAAAAAAAAAATTCCTGTCTCATCCCAATCCCGGAAGAATTACTGCAGTCCCATCCCATCCTTCGTCAATCCACAGTCCAAACGCATCATGCACTGGTCAGGTGACTGCAACCAACCACCAGAGCAGACAGGAGAAAATTAAAAAAGACGACAGAACAACTAGCAATAGCTTCAAAATACAGAAAATAGAGTTTATTCATAAATAGTAAAAATGGATCTACTGTTATGCCCCTGTTGACTTTTTTCCTGTCCCGTCCCAATCCCATGACTCCCATCCCTCGGGTCAGAGATTCCCAGAAAAATCATAACCTCTCAGGCACTGGAAACAGTTTTAAAGTAATGTTATTTGTACACAGATTGAGGCGATTGGGTTGTTAATTTTTAGTTTTGGACCCAATTGTGTCCACATTTCAAAAACAGTGCTTAAAATCCTGAAATCTGTTACCAAATAATATAAACTTTCATTTATGATGATTTAATGGTCAGACAACAAAACAACTGTGAAACTCCTGATTGGTGCATGGAAATATGTTTGTCCATCTGAGCCGTGTCCACTTCAAATCAGTGAGAAAAACACGGACATAAACACACATACAGAAATCACCTGTATGAAATTACACAACTGTTGTAACTTTTAACAGTAGCTGATAGTTGTTGTTTTTTTTTACTGCTTTTAATAATGAGGACAGTTTAAAAACACCTTCAACACTCAAACAAGAATCTCTGACTTGGAGGTAGAGCTGCTCCACTCTGGATTATCAGATCCAGGGTCCCATCCAGGTTCCCGTTTACGAAGAACTAGAGCATGATTAAGCTGAGTATCAAAAATAAAGTAGATTCCTTCCCTCAGGCGGTACAAACTCTGTGCCAGGCGGGGAGATCTTAATTCAAATGAACTCTGACTCATTTCATTAGGCGGTGGACGCAGTGAGAGGGCGAGTGGGGATGTGAGGAAATGTGGTCTAAGTTCAGCGCTTAAAAGCCCTTGACTCCGTAACACTGGCAATTTATAGAAAAGCTTCCTCGCTGCGTTGAGAGGGCACGCTTTCATCAAACGACCTTAATCAGGTCAGGTGAAACGAGCAAAAACAAGATGACTCACTCCAGAGTTTAATTGGTAATCTGAAACACTCCACTGAACACAACTACTGGAGTGCTTTAGAGCCTAAAGATCAACATTTGCATGAGCAAATATTCCTGTTGAGTCATCTCTTAGCATGAAGGGGTGGAAAATAAACCAAACGTGGTGTCTTATCTCCAAATAGACACACGATACGTCCTTTGAAAGTGCAAAGGGAGCGAGAATACTTTGAGGCCCTCGTGCTGATTGAGGAGGCTGTCGTCGTTAAAGAGATGGACAGACTTTATAATAGCATTAAATTGGAGTGCTGTGGGATTTTTCTGTGGAAGCAGCTGGTCAGATGACAGACAGAAAAAGACGTCTCTCTGAACTCTGAAGACTTAACGGTGATCAAAGACTCTCCGTGCATCGCTGCAGGCTCTGTGAGAGCAGCTTTGGTCAGACAAGAGGAGAATAGTGTCAAAATTTGAGCTGAAGCCTAAATCAGAAACATTCTGCACTGGTGTCAGACATCAACGGTTTTTGCTGCATGGCAATTAATCCGCGGCAGTTTGATTAATTGCAGATTTGTTTGGTAATATGTGCCACTAAAGCACAAGAAAAACCAAAATGGTGAAGTGAACCTCTGCATTTTTACTCAATCTTGAGTCTCACACAGAGGTCCTTTAAAACTTTGTTTTAATACCTTTGATATTTCAGTTGATGTTGTGCTCACATCCTCCACCAAATTAATGTTTAATCAAATTTCTACAAACTGACAGACAGCAAAACCTGCAGCAGGGGTGGAAGAAGCACTCAGATCTTTTACTTAAGAAAAAGCAGCAGTACTACACTGTAAAAATACTCTGTTACAAGCAAAAGTACTTAAGTAGAAGTTCAACAGTACCAGCATCAAAATATACTTAAAGACATAATATGCAACATTTTCCAAACCATCATTTATGATGAAGTGTTTGTCGGTGGCTGCATCTGCAGAGACGCTGCAGCCCTCTGCCCTCATTTCCTTTTTTTACTTAATATTTTGCTGCTCGGGATTTTTTATCCAACCCACAACATCTGTATTTGCTGTCCTGGTAATGAGACCCAACAATCAATTTTTCCCTCTGATGTGTTTAAGAACAGCTCAGACAAATCCTGCTGATTCTACCTTTTAAAGTCTGTGTATGAAATTCAGAGATTTCTAAACATGTTATACATGTTAGAAAATATGAAAAGACTGACAACATTAAACTGTGTCTGTGTTCAGGACTTTTTTCCGCAGACCTTAAATCATGTCTCAATGGAGCCATATGTATCCCAACATTATATAAACTGGAGCACATTAGCATTTAGCATTTGCAGTTCAAGTGATGAGAATAATGCATCTTTTAAGTGACCTGGTTTGTTTTGTTCACCTGCAACAAGCAAACAGACTCATGAACAGAAGTGGATTCCAGATCCTGGAGGCTTATACATGTCTGTCAGTTACAGTCCAATCTAATAGAGAGAGTGTCCGTCTTTCACATCATTGTGGTGTTTGACACTTGATACGTCAGAGCAGACATGTCCCCAGAATTTCAGCGCAGAGACTGTGGTAACGCTTCAATTTGCAGGTCCCATAGGTGGTAATTAGCAAGTAATATATTTGAAATTTCTCAGAAATGACCCACAAATTATCTCAAAATTTCACAATTAATTATATGTTAATTAGCAAGTATTGTTTTCATGTAGTTGGTGGTAATTATTGAGTAACATTAATTTTGCAGTTAATTTCAAAGAAAGTTCAAATATGTGAAATTACCACCTACTTGCATAAAAACAACACTTGTGAATTATCACATTCTTAACGATGAAATTTGAGGGTAATTTGCAGGTAAATTCAGAGAAATTTCAAATATGTTGCTTTGTAATTACCACCAAGTTCATGAAAATGGTACTTGCCAGTTATTGCATACTTAGCCATGAAATTTGGGGGTAAATTGTTGGTAAATTCTAAGATATTTCAAATACATTACTTGGTAATTACCACCTATTTACCATGAAATTATGGGACCTGGAAACTGAAGCATTACAGAGACTTCTTATTTTTTCACAATTTGGAAACATACTTGTATATACTGTGTGACAGACTAAGAACACATATTTATTATTTCTTTACACAGACAATAAAGTGAGTGAAAGTACTTCTTCTGCAGAATGTCCCACTTTAGAATCATATATTGTATTTCTGAATAATAATTATTGATGCATTAATTTATTCATTACTGTAATGTTGCAGCTGGTAAATGTGGAGCTTGGTTAAATGACTTCAAATACTTCTGGGTAGGTCTTAGAGATGCACAGACTGCACACCGTCTATTTTGGTTCATGTTCGTGCAGCAGCTCAAAGTGCAAAAGGGGGCTGGGTGAAGGTGGACATAGATCAGCGGGTGTGGTGATTAGTAAATACTCTGTCAGCCAGTCACATCACTGGTTTCATAGCTCCGAACCAGCTGTTCCAATCACAGTTAAACATGATAACGACAGCTCAGCAAAGGGAAAGCTTTACCTGACAGAGAAATGTCAGAGAGTCAAGACATGGACGCACACGACTGCAGATCTGCTCCCACAGACACATGGAGTCTGATTTCCATCAAGTAGTTACTATAATAACGTTAAAAATAAAGATACTGATTTTGGTGATGATAATATTTGCTTCAACATGTAGTGGAGCAGAAGTATAAAGTCGCATAAAATGGAAATACTCAAGTAAAGTTCAAGTACCTAGTAAATGTACTCAGTTACATTCCACCACTAACTTGAGGATGGATAGTATCCCACTACATCCCATCCCATAACATTTTGCACAGATTTTCTTAAAGTAATCGTTTAACCTCTGAAGTACTGAATTGTGCTCTCTGATTACATCATTTGTCCTCTTCTGTCTCTCGTATGAAGAGCAACACTTTCTCCACCAACTTTAAAAAATCAACCCAAGCAGTTGACAGTTAAGGAAGTAAATCATTTAAGGCAAGGGTTTATTTATTCCAGTGAACAAATTAAAATTCAGCAGGAGAAGAAAATACTCTCAAGACTGAAAAATACACATGTAAGACCATAATTTAAGGTCATTATTTATGATAAAAGGGTGCAAATTACCAATTGAAGGAACTGGAAACCTACTTGGCTCCACGAAAACAGAATCTCTTATTTTGGAGAATTAATGTTTGCTGGAAATCACAATGCAATGATTAATTGACAGATGTGCACATCCTGGTACACTCAGTACTTTTCTATGCCATCAACCTGGATAAAAATGAGCCTGTGTGACTAAATCTGTAATAAACAAACATAAACTCAATACAAAAGAAAACAGTCCCTTAAAATAAACTTAATTTTTCCTTAATTTAACTAAAACCATAACAAACTAAGTAATCTCAATAAGGAGTTTTCTGCATAGAGGTTTTAAGGTCTAAAACCAGCTTACAATTTATAAAATAAGGTTGTAGGTTCCCCTTTGGGGTTAACAAATTGATAATAGATTATGGTGTACAGTATTAAATAATTTATAAAGGATTATTTCCAAGATTTCAGAGTGTTTTAGGGGTAATAACCCATAAAAATGACCAAATAGCTCTCTAAATTTTGAAATTAATTGAAATATTATGGCATTTAATAGTAATTAGGGGGGAGTTTTCATATTATTTGGTTTAATATATTACAATGTCTTGATTTCTCCTTTTATTATCCCTTTCATATTCCAAAAGATTACCTTAACAACATTGTAATCGATGGGTAAATTAAGTTGAAGATAAGTAATTAAGGGATTCATTTTCAGAGTGGGGTGATTTATTGTCTTTCTCCAGGTTTTATGCTTTTAAAACTAAAAGTTTTGTGTCTGTAATGTTTACATTTACAATTTTAAATGACAATTTATTTCAGTTTTCAACAAATTTTCGTCTTATGCAGTTGGAAAAACTTCTGATGAAGCATCCGGGCCATTATTTGACAATGTGAATTTCCACTGAAACTTGTTATAAAACTCAAACTCTGATGATATTAAAGTTTGATGACCGTCCTGACAATAAAACAGAGATAAAAACTCGTCTTTACATAAAGCTCTGCAGTTATACATTCAGTCCGTCACTATTTGATGGAGACTCTGTCCTCATTAATGTCCAGCCTTCAGAATAGTAACCGGGGCGCTATGTGCCGCTAACAGCTGCTGTGGATCCGTGACAGAGAGACCTATTCTGGGACCACAGCATTCTGCCTCGCTGCCAGCAGGGACACGCTATAAACTGCTGTCAACCAGAGTCACGGTCTGACATAGCAGCGTATCACAGGGGTCAGTGTGCAGAGAGGAGGGCTGCTGCTGCCATGACGACACCTAAAACAAAAGATAATGCAAGACAGAATAAAATACTGTGAGTTAAGGCAAGAAAATGTCAGATGAACTCAAAAAAAAAAAAAAGTTGAAGCTGCATTAATGGACTTCTTTGGCCACTTGGGGCAGCAGAAGCACCTTAAAACACAAGATTGATGAACAAAATGATTAAAATACTTAATTATTATGACCAATATTATTATAGATAAAAATATGCCTTGGCTTCCTCCTTGCCTCATGCTTGCTGAAAAAGGGGGTTTGGCCCGACCACAGTCCCCTTTAGATGATGTGGAGCACTTTGATTGGCTTATAGACATCCAGTCAAATAATTCTGTGCATTTGGGTGGAGTGAGATGACAGTGATCATAGATCTAGACACCCTACAAAGTTATGTCTGTTGGAAAGGATGGGGAATCTTAATGGATTAAATTACAGAGGAGCACACATAATATTTCCCCCCTCAGTACTGTACAGACATTCACTGTGGGGGAGCTAGAAAAAGACTCAGCCTCTATCTGAACTCTTCTTGTAGTTTACCTCAAGTTTCTCTCTTTTTACGCCTCGTCGCTGTAAATTATGGGTGTGTGTTGTAATTTGTGAGGTGTTTGTGATTCCTCCTGCTAATAGTGGCATCAGGTAAAGAGTCAATCACACTCGATGGCACTCGAGGAGTTTGTACCAACGTCTGGATCAAAAGGAGCATGTTGTAATTTTGAGACGAGACTTAAATGAGGCTTGACTCTGAGGCTTCTCAACTGATGAGTTTTTAGAGAGCATTGAGCCTCCAGGTTAAGAGAGCTTTCACACTAGCACAATCCTGGCATGGTCCAAAGTGGGCTAATGCCAACTTTAGCTGGCCCTAGGAGCAGGGTTAGCCCCAAGTTTGCAGGATTATCTCCTGAAAATCAACTAAACTCAGGGCTAAAAGCTGCCAGAGTGAAAGATAATCAGCCAAGTTAAAGGAAAACACCTGCAGGGGCTGTACAGAGTGTGAATCATGTAGCCCTGGACTTAGCTTCACCCTGGGTTAACAATGTGTGTGTGAAAAGGGGCTAAGTTATCCCAGGTTTAACTCTTAGCCCAGGTCTAAGTTTAGCCCTGGGCTAAGGATATGCAGTGTGAAAAGCATTTATACAATACATTACAATTTATTGGATTTAAATATGTGCTGTAGGTAGCTTAACCACATCAAATCGGGTTATACTGCTACTCTGCTGACTACCTTTAGCAGGAGTTTTTATTCTCCATCATGATTGGGTTAAACTTCTGTTTCATTTAATTATGTGGAATAATAAACCGCCAAAAATCAGTCAACCTGATGGATTCGAAGGTCTGTACCCAGATAAAATTCAGGGGTGGTTCAGTCAGTGCAATGCTCAGTTTTCATTTGCAGCCTGATCACATTCACATAGTTACACATTCACACCTGGAAGCTGCTCAGTGCACTCTCAGCTTAAGGGCCTGAAGGGCTCACACAGAGCAGTGCTATAACATTACCTCTACATTACATAACATCTGACATCTCTACAAGTTCTGAACAAATGCAAGAGAAAATATTTCTGCAATATTATTTGTGGACAACAGCTCTTTTGAAACAATTATATGTAACATTTCTGCATTAATATGTCTAAAAATGTTTTTTGAGTTGTGTACTTACATGATCCCAAATGTTTCCAACAATGTTCAAACTCTGAGAAATCCAGAATTTATTAAAGGAAGCAGTGATTTCTCCTGCCAGCAGCTAGTTGCTGTGAATTCCAGGAAGACACAGGATTTGGCAGTGTTGTGGATGAATGCGCTAAAAAAAAGAGCAGTGTGCATTGAACATGCTGGTGTTTTTGGTGTCATCTGGCAATGCTCCTTCCCCTGAACACATTCACACGGTGACACATTCACACTTGGAAGCTGCCCACAGTGGTAGCTTAGAGGCCTTAAGGACTAATCCTGCACTGGAGAGGGCTTTTTGACACTGCACTTAGTCCCAACTGCTTTCACACTGGCATACTTCCAGCACATTCCCGGAGGACACGCCATCCATGATTTGTGAAAACAATCTGAAATGTGGACTCAGATGAGCTCGGGCCCAGAGAAGTCTGCAGTGTTTCTGGATGTTGTTGATATATGTCTTTCTCTTTGCATGGTAGAGTCTTAACTTACATTTGTAGATGCAGAGACAAACTGTGTTTACTGACAACGGTTTTCCAAAGTTTTGCAGTTTTTAATGCAATGCTGCCTGAGGGGTCAAAGGTCACAGAGATTTCTCTGGATTCTCTGAATCTTTTAATGATATTATGGATTGTAGATGGTGAAATCTATAAATTCCTGGAGTTTTGTGTTGACAAACGTTCTTAAACTGTTGGACTGTTGGCAGTTTTTCACAAAGTGGTGAACCTCACCCCGTCCATGCTGGTGAACCACTGAGCCTTTCCAGGACGCCCCTTTAATACCCAATCATGATCCTGTCACCTGTAACCAGCTCACCTGTTTACCTGTGGAATGTTTCAAACAGGTGTTTTTGAAGTGTTCAGCAACGTTCACAGTCTTTTGTTGCTCCTGAACCAACTTTTTTGAAACTTGTTGCGGAAATCAAATTCAGAATGAGTGAATATTTACAAAAAACAAAGTTTATCACTTTAAACATTAAATATCTTGTCTTTGTACTGTATTTAATTGCATGTAGTTAAAAAAAAAATTATCAAATCATGCATTCTGTTTTTTAGATCTGACAGCAGGGTGGGACTGGGTTAATAAATCTACTTCAGCACCTTGGACAGCACCATGGGTTTATTAACACACAGCACAGTTAGGCTACGTTTCAGAGCCGTGGTCGGGGCCGTAGATTATAGCTTCTACAACAAACCTCAGTCAGATAAAAGATCAGTGAGTCAGGCAGGCTAACATATTCATATTTACCAACCCCTCTGCCCCTGCACTGTCTCTGATACTAGGCGATGAAGAGGGAGGATGGCAGGTTAGCAAAGGGGTGGCATCCTTCCTCAAATCCTCTACTGGTTCCCAGCTATAACAGGTCATTCTTCTGTATTCCTGCTGGTCCTTCTTCACTCTTTGCATTTCTGTACTGTGACTCCACGTTTAGCTCAGTCCGGTCCCGGGCGGCTCGAGCTTCCTCTCCGTCCTGCCTGCAGAGGAGACAGTCGCAGTGTTGAGTTTCCTCATGACTGATGTGCTGTCGGTTATTCTGAGGCCTCCGTTCATCTCCTAATATAGAGCTTCAGCTGCGGTCATTTAACCAGGAAGCAACAGGCGGTTTGTTAGAGACAGTCGTCGCCAGCGGCTGAATAATGAAGGCTGGGACAGTAATAAGAAAAAGACAAATGGCTGCTGGTTTACACTCAGGGCCACTCTGCCGCGGCTGCTGTTCACAACACTGGACATTAGAGGACAGTGTGCAATTTCACAGAAGTTAATGGCTTTTCGTTTGTTATATTTCTGCTGTGCATCAATGAGAGAAGCTGAGCACTGACAAGTTTATGAGTTCAACTTCCCGCTGGCACAAACACAATTAAAACGTGAGGTCACCCGGCTAATGCAGAGCACTGCTGCAACATTACATAACATCCGACATCTGTACACATCTGGAACAAATGTTGCAACATGTCTGCATTAATATGGTCTGCTTGTGTTTTGTGAAAGTAACCTGATGAAGGTCGTCGCACCGAAACGTTGTTATAAATCTTGAATGTGCAAGAGCACAAGACAATGTGATAATGGGCTTTTTATTGCATTAAAATATGTAAAAATGCTAAACATATGTTATATATTTTATTGAGTTATGTGGTTACGTTTTCTCAAATGTTTCCAATCTTCAAACCAGTGAAATCTGGAATTTATTCAAGGTAACGGTGCGTTTCCTACAAGCCACTTGTTGCTATAATTTCAGGAAAAACATTGTTGGTAAATGTGATTAAACATAACATGAATAAAATGTTAATACATTACATCGTCAGTGAACGAGGACTGTGTATTGTCATGAATCTGGTGATATGATACAGATCATAATCATAGGTTACAATTCAATATATTACAATGTACTGCGAAACTGTTAGCAAGGTTATATATTGTTATTTTATAATGTAATTTTAGGACAACTGTCATGGTATAAATACATCAATACAGAAAGTCTGAGTTAAAGTTGCTCATGTCGGTCTGTATTTGATGTGAAAGACTGGTGCAGGAAAATTTACATGAAATTAATGAAAATTATTTTTTTATTTTAATTTGTGATTAAGCAAATTATTATGATTATGATTTATGAATAGCACCTTTATTGTAGTTGTTGGATAGAGTGAGTGTGAGAAAGAGAGAGTTTTATGTGCTAACTTAGGGACATCTTTTGGACATATCTTTGCTTTAGTGGGTGTGACAGCACCCACCTGTCCCTCAAAGCGATCACACCCTTCATTATGTATAACTTTAAGCCTTAATATAATTTAAACAGGTGGGTTATATAAAAATTCTGTCCTGTGCAGTTGTCGTGAACGGGGAAATTAGCTATATAGACTAAAACCGTCTTTTGTATCCGGCTGTAAACATGTTTGTTTCTACTGTAAGGTTGGAAAATTTTATTTTGGAGCTGTTGGGGAGTGACTCAATTTTGGAGCCTCAAGTGGCCATTTGAGGAACTGCAGTTGTAGGCCCTGTTGTAGGCGTTCTGCTTCATTTTTTCTTCTTCTTCTTCTTCTTCTTCTTCTTCTTCTTCTTCTTCTTCTTCTTCTACATTTATTTATTTACTTATTAGCACCTTTCATCAGGAAATACCCAGTGCTTACACCAAAGAAATTCTATGCATAAAAAAAGATATAAAATGAACATAAAAACTGAGAAGAATGCCATAATTAATGTAAAATAAAGATGGAAAATAAAACCCACTTGATAATAATAGTATAAATAAGATAAAAATGAGAATAGAACACACATGAAAATAAACATAGAATAAATATAAACACAGGAATAGAGCACCATAATTCATGTAAAAAAGGATGCAGAGTAAAACCCTTTTGCTAAAAACAGTAAAAGTATTCAAAACATTTTAATGCGTAAATATTACATTTAACAAGTTTAAGTACTGTACAAGTTTACAATCATACTTCTTGAGTTTTACCACTTTATGCAACTCACTACTTCAACAAATATTGTACTTTTTACTCCACTTCATTTGTCTGACAGCTTTAGTTACTAGTTACTTTTCAGATTACAGTTTTTCATACCCTCCCTGTCCAGTGAAAACCATGTATCTCCAGATGTGTTGATTGTGAACGTTTTTTTTTAAGTTTTTCTTTATGTGTTGAGACAATTCTGATGATGTATCAGTGTGGATTAAACTCAACAGCAGTAAATAAAATAGTTAAAAATGCTCAACCTTAAACATCTGCAGCAGTAAAATACAACATACACATGAATGCAGCAGTAATATTGATCCAGAAACATCAGATATAAGAGGAAAACAGTTTACTGCACAGTAACTTGTTTTACTTGTCATACTTAAGTACCTTGAGCTGATAAAAGATTGACTGGTGTGTTCAGGTTTATCTGAAGACGTCTCTGTTGGAGCAGGAGAGTCGACTATTCTTTGGAAACATCATGTTGAAAAACACACTGATCGTTCTCCTGGTTCGTGTGTGTGTGTGTGTGTGTGTGTGTGTGTGTGTGTGTGTGTATGTTAACATAATGAATGTGTTTGTAAAATCAAAGCGTCTCTGCTGTCTCTCTGCTGTCTCTCTGCTGTCTCTCTGCTGTCTCTCTCGGCTCGAGCTCCGCTTCCTGTTGGTCTCTTTCTCTCCTCCTCCTCCGCCGCCACCCGAGGTTATTAATACACGCCTCGACCCACATTCCCTGCCGGTGTAATTATTGTGTCATTCACAGTGTCTGGACGCGCTCTGATGACTCCTCCCTGATTAATGAGTGTGATCGTTGCAGGTGGCTGCAGTTTAATTAGGATTAATTGGCTTTCACATCCAAAGTCACCTGTAGGGCGCAGCAGGTGGAGCAGGCCTGCGAGCAGGTTCCTGCAGGAGCTGGTCTGTTTGAGTTGGCCATCAAGAAACATCAAGAAACATATGACAAGCCTGCTCGGTTGTAATTATAGGATTAGGATTGTGCACATATTTGAAAAAGTGAAAAATGTGGGTCAGTTTGGACAAAATTAAAACCACAATATTAAACAAAGGGGAAAGTTCAGGTGTTACAGCAGCACAAGGAAAGAAATCAGTAAATAATAATAGAAAAGTAAAAAAAATAAATAAATGAGAAAAAAAAATACAACTTGTAGAAATAGAGAAAAACTAAACACAACCAATGAATCTCATAATTACAAGACAAGACTGACAGTGAAGTGATCTTTTTCCTAGAAAAAAGACCGCTCACAAACATTAGTGTCATCTCACACTGTGACAGATTTTGTTAAAAATGTAACTTATTAAGAATTTAGAAATAATACAATTTGATTATTATATTTTAGGCCCTTAAGTGTTCTTTGTGTTGTTGAAACTGCAGTAAAAGCTCTAGAAATAATAATGATTATGATGTTCATTGTATTCTTACATTAGGAATCTGACAGTTATCTATGTTTTGAAAGCTTCCTTGAATACAGAAAATGAAATCAATACTGAAACCTTGAAGTTAATCAAATAAATAAATAAAACAACTTATTCAAATAAAAGTTGACTATATTCATAATGTCCACAAGTGAAAGTGAGCTGATTAATAACAATAATGCACAAATTTTAGGCCAATTCAATCATGTAAAAGTATCAGTGTTGTCTTTCAGAGACCTCCTCCAGTGAAAATGACATTTTTAACCATGTTAACACGTCCATGTGGTGTTTTTCATGTGTTACAAGACACATCAGGAGTGAAATAAGCAGTTAAGACCATGTCTGAGCATTTCTTCCTTTGAAGCTGCAGTGAGCAAGGACAGATCAGTCACGTTGGGTATATGATGTCATAAACCTAAGCAGCCAATCCTGTCGCAATATGGCTTTCTGCAATTTTCAAATCACAAGAGGTGCAATATTTGTTGAAGGGAAAATGTGAATCAAAAAAAACTTTAAATGAATGAATGTCAAGAGACAGAGATCTTCATTTGATTCCTGCAAAAAAAATATCACACCATAGTCATTTTAATGTCAATCAAAATAAGAATAATGATGTAAAAGTTATCATTCTCAAAATCGTTCAAATTGATGCTGAACCACCTTTTATGATAAATATAAATAAATCATCCAACAGTTGTTGAGATATTTCAGTCTGGATTTAAGTGGAGGACCAACCGTCATCATCTCACGGCTAAAACCGGACGGTGTCATCATTATTATTATCACCGCCCATCTTGGGTTACAGGTGTTGTGCCTGCCAGCAGCTTCCTGTCTGAATGAGTCTCAGTTACCCCTCGTCTGTAAAAATAGAAGAAAAAAAACTTGATCTCATGAAGATGCCGGTGTGTTCGAGGGAAGAGGCTGCAGGTCAGGTCTGCCGGAGCCTCCCAAAGGAATATCATGTTTTCTATCTGGACCTGCATCAACGAGCAACACGGCAATTTATCCATAATGTCTAGAAGAGACAGATGAGAAGACGGATATCAGTTTCATCAGCGTGTGTCCAGTGCAGTGATACTGTAGGTCCACAGCCTCGTGGAAGTGAGTGTCCACATGTGCAGTTGAACAGATCAGCGGGATCAAAACTTTAAAGAGTAAACCAGATGCCTGATAAGAAAGAAGATTCAGAGGAAACTGCTGAGATTAAAACTTTAAAGGACTGTCCTTTCAGACGGGGTCCAAGGCAGACGTGCAGCTCAGCACAGAGACCAGAAGCAGGTGGTAACTGCCCTGACTGTCAAAATATTCATTTAATTAAAGGCTCTGCACACCCACACAGGTGTTGTCAGTTAAGCTGAAGTTTGCCTCGGATATGCTGCAAATTATGAGGCTTCAACACAGTAATAAGAATGAAAAAGGTGCCTGAACAGGTGCGACGAGAGACGCAGATCAGTGAAAACACCTGCAAGGCTGAACGATGTGTGTGTGAAAAGACGTGAAGGCATTCTGCTCCTCAATGTGTCAAGTCAGAGTGTTTTCTTTTCATGCCACCTTCTACTTTTACTCCACTACATCTCAGAGAGAAATGTTCTTTGTTTTCCTCTGCTTTTCAGTTTTAGTCACTTTGCAAGATTTTTACACACAAAATATATTAAACCAGTGTTTCCCAAACTGTTTTTTTCTGGGTACCCACTTTTTATAAATGACAAACCATCACAACCCAACGTACAATAGTCCCCGATCAGTGAACTACATCTCTTGATACATCATCAGCACCAGCATGGCCGTCCCTTGTGATGTTATCTAACCTGAAGCAGCTCCTGCTACCTTTTATCAGCTGTGAAGAGAAAGAACGAGAAAGACCCATCACTTGTATGACTACACCTCAGTATGAAAGTGCACAGACATCGTAGCTTCAGAGGCTAATGTTAGCTTGCAGAGGGAGAAAGTCGTGACATCACTTACTCTTACTTCTGACTGTGTAGTCTTTCTAATTACGTATCCTTACAGTCTGATACTTCAACAGTTTTACAACAAAAGGCAACTTTCTCTGCGTGTGAAATTATATTTTAAATTGACAAATATCATATGTGTAATTCATGACACAATTCAAACAGGATCAAAAAGTTATTTTTCTCTCATCATAGACTACAGTTCACATGTTTTCTGAAGTTAAGTTAACAGAATGTGACAGAATGTCTGATTTTTTTCACCGGCTCTTTCTTACTGTCCTCATGGACCTGTTTAGAAGTTCTGTTTGCCTGATTGTTTTCTTCTTCTTCTCTGCAGGGTGAGACAGAGATCCCATCAGTGGCTGTCACAAAGTCTCCCAAAGGAACCGGCCTGGACGGGCTGGAGATCGAGCCTGACTCCTATGATGTCCCTCTTGACCTCTCCTCCGACGAGGAGTACCTGAGCGTGGAGGAGGCCGACCCCTCGCGAGCCGCCCGCATCAAGAAATCAATGGTGAAGAGCACGGAGACCCTGAAGGCCGCTTTCTCCAAAGAGAAAATGAACAAAACCAAAGAGAACCTGGGCACCAAGTTCCACAACCTGGGCGAGAAGGTCATGCCACCCGAGCGGAGGGACAAGATGCACCAGGCCGGCGAGCGGCTGAAGCAGTCCGGTGAGCGGCTGAAGGAGAACATCGCCAAGAAGGCTCCGAGCAAAGAGGCCTTCCGCATCAAGCTGAAGAAGGAGAGAGCCGTCGCCGAGGGCCAGGAGGGCGCAGAGGCCGAGACCGCGGAGCCGGTGGAGCTCCCGGGGGTCACCTACACCGAGGTCGCCATGGAAACCAAGAGGGAGGGGCCCGTGGAGGAGGCCGGTGCCACCCGGATAGGAGAAGAGGATTACAGGAAGTAGATCAGATGTGAGATCAGACAGCGCTGACATGAGGAGGAGGCGGGACACTGGAGGAAGCCGGTAAAGTCCAGGATTTAGAGAGAAGGTCTGTGATTGGTCGACATCGATGATGGACATTTTTATTTGCCAGAATATTTTAAAACAGAAGAAGATGAGATGGGAATCGGTACCAAACCCAGAAACTCATCAGAATACGAACTGGTTATTTATTAAATCTATTTAATTACAGTAAAGTTACTCTATCAAATGTTTTCTGTTTTTAACAATTATATAATTTAAACAACTTGAATGTGAGAATCTTTATTTCGAATGCACTGAGAAAAAGAAATCTGGTTTAGGGATTGTTTGGCTAATTTGGGAGTCTAAATTGTGGTTTATTTGCACAAGATGGCTGGAAAGAAAAGAAATATGGCAAATGGTTGAAGAAATTTTGAGAAGGATGATGAATGTTAGTCTGAAGTTCATGTATTGATCTTTTATCTGGATGTACATATAGTGTCAAAACTGGGAAGGTGAAATTCGGTCCGTGCAGGCCTCAGCTGGTCTCTGAGGAGCCTGGTGAGAAAATAAAATAAAATGGATTCAACGTCAGACTGGTTTCTGTATGCAAAATAGAAGTTAAGGTGCTAAAAAGCAGCATCAGTGATCGCGTAGGTAGATATTAAAGCTGCACCAGGCAAAGAGATTTACATGTTGGGACTTCATTACCCAGAATTCTATGAGGCAACAATCTCGAGTAGGCAGTACGATGGGCAGACAGTTGGTCATGGTGCCTTAAAGTACCAAATTAGCCTTAAATGACAGAGTAGTTATTTGAATGATTGGGTCAAAATCAAAGTAAATTGCTAAATTTGTTTTGTTTGCTTTGTAATGTGGACTGAGAACCAGTTCAACTTTGTCAATTCAAATAAAAGTATCTTCTTTAATTTTTGACAAACCTTTAATGTCACATATGTATATCATCATCTTCCAGTAAACTATTACTAATTTTGAACCCGTCATATTCCACAGGTCATCGTGTTCTGTTGATGATGATCCTTGATCACAATGGTTCTCTCAAAACTGGTGAAAACGTGGGCTGGTTCGCTGGATAGCTCCACGGTTCAAGAACCAGAGCTAATTTGGTGGAAAAGGGTCTTAATGAAATATTCTAAAGTCAATATTTTTTCTATGGCTGCACCGTTCCTCATGTGAAATATCCCACAAGTCTGCCGTATAATTTTAGACACTTTCCCCCAAAAATTCAGCCTGACAGATTTGGTTTCTTTGGAAACTTTTGGATCCCCAATAGAATTTAAATAAAGTTACTGTATATGAGTTTGACTAAAGCTCAGCCAAACAACATCAGTTTAATCAAATCTTTGCTCAGTGCAGCTTTTAGTTTAGTGCTGGTGATAAAATCAGTGAAAACTTTGCATGAACTTTATAACAACACAGTCCCTCATAACTAGTTGTGACTCAAAGCTTATCTTGATTGTCATATTCTGGACATTAGACTGTAATTACTCCTCTGAACGTGAATGTAGTGGCTTTAAGGCGGTCTGCGACATGGAGTTGGCGGCTTCAAAGCATTTTTAAGCACTGCTGAATTTTGGCGTATGAATGTTTTAATTTTTTTTTTTTTTTTTTTTTTTTTCAAATTTTGCTGCTTGATATTCATAGTTTCTTTTGAAGTTCAGTGAGCACACGGACTTTATTCTCCTGGAGTGATTAGTGAGGTCACAGCTTTCATCAGGATGATGGGATTTTCACTCATCAGATACTCTTCATGTTTTCTGTAGAAGCTTAGCCCATAGTGCTGTCATTATATATTAGTACAGTGTCTTATTCTGAAAAATACGCTTCCTGTATAGCTTTAAACTTGTGTTTCATCTCATAACTTACTGTATTTATGTTCCTGGTGAGTTTGTTGATGGTGAATTCGCTGCATTAGCTTGATAGTATTTGATTATATGGTTTGAACATTTTTAACAAGGTTTCATCTTTTGCATATATTAACCCTTTTTCATTCTTGATTTCGCCTCAGTTTGTGTTTTTGTCATTTTTACACTCATCTCAATCCAGTTTTGATGCTGTACACTACAAAACAGCAGATTGAGGACCTGTGTTGTTGTTGTTGTGGCCTGTACTGTATGAGCAGCACCAGACATGAGTCATTTTGTTCTGTTTTTGTATAAATAAAGTTATCATGAAACCTGTATGAACTGGTACACTGGATAAAAAACACACACACAAACAAAATACACATAACTGTTGTTGTTGGTGGATTTTTTATTATTATTGACTAGAAAAGATCACTCAGTAGAGTGCAGATCTCCAGGCAACAGATGATGAAGCACCTACTGCAATGCCAAGACAGCTGCTGGATGCAACCAGCTGAGAGTTGCAAAGTTTTGACTAAACATTATTGTATCAGTGTTTTTTTTTCCCCACGTTTTTGCGTTCAGTCCACACCAAATCATAAGACAAAATCTTGAAGCAAACAGATAAGATAACATGAGATGAGATGAGATGAGATGAGATGAGATGAGATGAGATAAGATAAGATAAGATAAGATAAGATAAGATAAGATACCACACTGGGGACATTCACATTACAGCAGAAAAAAGTACACATATCCATGCAAACTAGCCTCTATAACTAACCTAATCAATAGAGGAAACAAGTATTAGCCAATCAAAGGGAGGGTGGGAAAAAAATAAGGCATCAGTCCTTTACCGTCTTTGATGTTGCTGCACTCTAATAAACCCTGACTGAAGGATTTTTTTGAGGATTTCGAATTTGTGTCTGTAGTAGGAAATGCTTGTGCACTGATACAGTAAATTTAACATTCTTTCACCAACTTTTTGAATTATAGTTTGCAATAATAATGTATAGTTTCAGAAAATCCCACAGCACACCCACACTTGTCTCACGGCACACCGTTTGGAAACCATGAGCAGAAGTATAGAGCTGTGTTTTCTCAGGAAAATGCAAAGTTTTTAAATTAAATGTTTTTGTGTAGAATAGTCACAGTTTTCTTTAAGATGCATCGAATGGTGTGATGGTATTGAAACCAAGCGCTCTAAAATGTCCAGACTTCTCAATTTAAACATACAGTTAGGCCCAGAAATATTTGGACAGTGACACAGTTTTCATGATTTGGGCTCTGCATGCCACCACATTGGATTTGGAAATGAAACAACTGAGATGCAATTGAAGTGCAGACTTTCAGGTTTAATTCGAGGGGTTGAACAAAAATATCCTATGAAACGTTTAGGAATTGCAACCATTTTTCTACAAAGTCTCCTCATTTCAGGGGCTCAAAAGTAATTGGACAACTTAACATTACCATAAATAAATGTTCATTTCTAATACTTTGTTGAGAATCCTTTGCAGTCAATGACTGCCTGAAGTCTGGAACCCATGGACATCACCAAAAATGCTGGGTTTCCTCCTTTGTGATGCTTTGCCAGGCATTTACTGCAGCTGTCTTCAGTTGTTGCTTGTTTGTGGGTCTTTCTGCCTTAATTTTTGTCTTAAGCAAGTGAAAAGCATGCTCGATGGGGTTGAGATCTGGTGATTGACTCGGCCGTTGCAGAATATTCCACTTCTTTGCCTTAAAAAACTCTTGGGTTGCATTCGCAGTATGTTTTGGGTCATTGTCCATCTGTACTGTGAAGCGCTATCCAATCAACTTTGCTGCATTTGGCTAAATCTGAGCTGAAAGTATATCCCTATACACTTCAGAATTCATCGGGCTGCTTCTGTCTTCTGTCACATCATCAATAAACACTAGTGACCCAGTACCACTGGAAGCCATGCATGCCCATGCCATCACCCTGCCTCCACCATGTTTTACAGAAGATGTGGTGTGCTTTGGATCATGAGCCGTTCCAGGCCTTCTCCATACTTTCTTCTTCCCATCAGTCTGGTACAGGTTGATCTTAGTTTCATCTGTCCAAAGAATGCTGTTCCAGAACTAGGCTGGCTTCTTTAGATGTTTTTTTGGCAAAGTCTAATCTGGCCTTTCTATTTTTGAGGCTGATTAATGGTTTGCACCTTGTGGTGAACCCTCTGTATTTGCTCTCATGAAGTCTTCTCTTTATGGTAGACTTTGATACTGATACACCTACTTCCTGGAGAGTGTTCTTCACTTGGGTGGATGTTGTGAAGGGGTTTTTCTTCACCATGGAAAGGATCCTGTGGTCGTCCACCACTGTTGTCTTCCGTGGACGTCCAGGCCTTTTTGAGTTCCCGAGCTCACCAGTGCGCTCTTTTTTTCTCAGAATGTACCAAACTGTTGATTTGGCCACTCCTAACATTTCAGCTATCTCTCTGATGGATTTCTTCTTTGTTTTCAGCCTAAGGATGGTCTGTTTCACTTCTATTGAGAGCTCCTTTGACCGCATGTTGTGGGTTCACAGCAACAGCGTCCAAATGCAAATGCCACACCTGGAATCAACTCCAGACCTTTTACCTGCTTAATTGATGACGGATTAACAAGGGAATAGCCCATGCAGCCCATGAGATAGCTTTTGAGTTAATTGTCCAATTACTTTTGGTCCCTTGAAAAAGAGGCGGTTACCTTTTTAAGAGCTGTAATTCCTAATCCCTTCCTCCAATTTGGATGTGAATACCCAAATTAAAGCTGAGAGTCTGCACTTTAAGTCCATATTGATTATATAACTGTATCTTGAATATGTTTTGGTAAACAGCTAAAATAACAAAACTTGCGTCAGTGTCCAAATATATATGGACCTGACTGTAAAAGCGAGAACAGAAAGAAAACAGAGAGGAGGCACAGGGTTATTTACATGATATTATCATGGGTATTATTAACATGATGAACACATCTCATATCTACACGACAGAATAGGTCGACTGCCAGTGACTCCCAAAATGGAGCAACAGACTTACCGAACCTTAACAACGTACATGTTTACGTTTTAAAATGATCAGAGTTTAGTTAACTACATCAACAAAACTTAAGTAGATCAAAACTTTAAATCACTCGACATTTACTATTCTTTTCACACAGGACTCCTGGGTGTCAGTCCTGTGTTTGTTCCAACACACCTCCTTCATATGTGGACTTGGTTGTTCTCTATTCTTCTTGTCATACTTACTACGCCCACTGCTTAACAATAAATGAACATTTTAGTAAGAATAAGACGCTTGCATAGGAAACCAACATGCACGTTTTTCTGGTGAGGATGGGCTGGCTATTTCTTTTAAAGTATCATGGTTATTGCCAATAACAGAATATTGCAACACCCGTAATTTATAACAAACCAAATTTATTGAAAATTGGTTCAGAATTAAAAGAGTTACAGATGATTTTGAAGTGAAGTCTGCATCTCTCATTTCTTTATTCGCGGACCATAAATGCTCCGATAGGGCAACCGCGCAGACACATGGCAGACAAGGAGGTACAGTCAAGATGGCGGAGATTTATTCATCTGATATCATCCCCAACATAAGTAGATCATAACATGTCAGGCATGGAATTCATCTGCAGATGTTCTGGGTTAAGATGAGACCAAATTTTTCAGTTTTTGAGCTACAACAAAGGCCAAAATGTTGCCTGCAACAAACTAGATAAGCCTTGTTTTTAGCCTAGCAGTTGATAATGACTTGTAGCCCCGACAGGTCGGTTAAGAGAAGTGAGGAGTCAGCAGCCGGTATAAAACACAACAGTCAAAATAAGTTATCAAAGGTTTTTCAAAGATTATGCAGCATAGTCGTAAATGTGCACAAAAATATCAGTCTGATTGGTCCAGTCGAATTAAGAGATTAAGCCTGGCAGAGATAATAATATTAAAATAGATCTGATGGACATTTATCAACATCCTGCTGAAATTAGAACTTTATCTTCTTTCATTAGTTAAATATCAGACAGTACAGTCTGATTCAGTGTGGACACCACAGGCCCTGCAGGAATATTAGAATTTATAAAACTAATTATGATTATAATTTAAATTCAGGTCCGAGCCTTTGATCCTTGATTATCTTTTTACAGATGTGAGCTTTTATCACCAACATCTCAAACTGCTGTTCAACAGCAGCTACAGAGGCTTGCATCATCTCTCCTCTCTGTCGTTATCTTCCAGTGATCTCATCTATCTGCGGCTCAAATTAAATCACTAACTCGATGTCGGCTCCAGCAAAACACGATCACTCAACTGAGTCAGCAGCAGAGTCCCGCAGATTCACTTCTCCGCTGCCGTCGGCGTCTAAATGAAATGCCAATCATCCTGCTCGGCTCTGGAGGGAATTTACAGTTCGACTCGTCTCTGTGTGGCCGGAGGTCTCAGCAGCAGTTTGTCAAGTGTGAATTTATTGCCCCTAAAACAAACACCGGGCGCCTTATTTCCTCAAAGAGTCCAATCAAACCGACCAGCTGCAACACAAACCCTGTGAACGTGATAAAAGATGCTCTGTGGTCTGACTGGATGAGGCCTATCAGACGTATTAAGTTGCAGCTGGGGGAGACTGGGAGCAATGCAATTGTAACAGGGGGCAATTGTAACACACCCGGTTCCTCCAATCGGAAACAAGCTAGAGTGATGGCATTTACTCTGCACATGCTCAGTAGGATTCTCTCTCTGCCTGTGGAACAGGAGCAGGATCATTTCACCTCGGCAGAAGTTCAACAAAAAACTGAATTTGAGGTCTAAAAGTTACTTTACTTCTCTTCTGCTGTCTGAAGTTTCTATCAGCAAATTTAAACTTCTATCAATTTGATCTTGAGGTTATTGGTTAAAAATTCACATGAACATGTTAATATAGGTGTTGTGAGCCAGCACACGAGATTTTATCAGTGCTGCAAGATCCCTCGAGCCACATGGCCCAATGTGAGCAGCTTGAAAATGAACATATTTCACAAAATTTAAATGTTAAGTCAGTGTTAGCTTTTAATTTTTCATTAAAATTGTTAAAATTTAGTTACCTTTGGAATAGTTTAGTATTCTGCAGAAATAGCAACTTTTGCTTTGAATGCATATGAAGGCTGACATCTAGAAGAATCTGAAGCATAAAAAATCTCAAGTAACATTATTAGATTCTACAGCAGGAATACAAATACTTTATATGAGGGTCAATTGTAAAATGTACTGCATAAAATCTAATAGAGTTTTGTCCCTATTAGTAAAAATAAATCAATTATATTAAATAACTAATGCACATATATATGTTTCTTATAAAGAAGACAAGTGTGTTTTAAGTGGAACCTGCTTAAGTGTTCTAAATAGTCTGGGAGTTCTGAAGGACAATGTAAAAAATGTTACTGTTGCCCCCAGTCTCCCCCAATAAGAGACATGTCTGCTAATCCAGCGCTTTATTTTGAAAGGAAGTCTACATAATTCATTAATACTCTGGTCTGATTAAACAAGTCTGACTGGGTGTTTGCTGAAACTGTGTAAAAATGAGTTTACTACTTTCTTCCTACATGAAACTGGTCACAACGAGGTTTTGTGGATTATCTTGAGTTACCAGGGTCATGATTTTTGGAAAGAGACACTGATTTTGAATTTTTCAAGTGTATTTTCTGGTGCTTTGAGTGTTTTATCGGAGAGAAGTCAGACATACGGCCGATATCTCCAAAACTCTGCAACTCACACCAAAATTCTAGATGGATAAACACCACTACATATGTTTTTGATTTTGGATGAACTGTCCCTTTAAGTGCAGTACAGTACAGTACAGAGTAAATGTACTTAGTTACATCCCACCACTGTTTGATTCCTGAGAGAAACCTGTGAAGAAAAGAATCATCAGGTGATTCTGAGGAACAGTTTTGAGCGTTTGTGTAAACGAGCTGCAGACTCTGATCTGCTCTCTGCAGGCTGTCAGCTGCTGCGTCTAATTTCAGCGCTGCTGCTTTTTTTTAACCTCGGCCAAACTTAGAAAGACGACACCTCCTCTGCACCTCCCGCCATAGATATCAGCCGTCGCCTGAGGGCACCTGTGCTTCACCGTTACCGGGTTGTCACGGCAACTGCACCCATCAAAGCTAGTGAGAAGTGGAGCAAAATGACGTTAATTAATTTCCACTCATTCAGGCTGATCTGTGATTCAGAGCCACATGATAACTGTGTTGCTCTGCAGTGTTTCTCCTCCTGCACGGCAGCTCTGACGCCAAAAACCATAATTTTGATTTATTTCAGTGCTCGCGAGAGAGAGAGGCAGAAAGTAAGAGATAGAGACGCCGCGCTGGAGTGATTGCATTCTGCTCCATCTGTTTGTTATGCATTAGCTGAGCACAATTGAGCTCTTCAAGCAATCTGTAGAAGAGAAATGGCCTTGGGTGATTCCAGTGCAGAGTAGGAAACGAGGAGCGCCGTCTGCTGATCCACGGCTCCATTAACACAATTTCATCTTCTCCTTCAGACTGCGAGCACTTCTTCTTCTTCTCTGTCGGAAACACTTGAATAACCTGCAGATGTTTCCACTGCTGCTCTGAGATTGACTTGTCAAACGTGCTCCTTCGGCAGCGCAACATGCTTTAACACTTTCACAGGTAGGATTTACATTTACATTTTATTACACTGAGCAGGAGTGAGTTTGGAGAGCTGCACTGCCTCTCGGTTCTTTTGTATTTCACTTCATTCATCACCTGAAAAGAACCAAATTCTTCAGGTACAATCCAGGAACTGTCTTCTTTAAAATTTCTGTGTAAGGGCCAAGAGTGTGGCTTGTAGAGCTCCAGTGCTGTGTTTTCTTTGTCCACTGTGACAGCTACAAGACCACAGAAGAAGAGCCATCAGCTGACACAAGAAGAGGAACAGAAGAAAAGTGAATGAGAGTTTGAAAAACATGCTGCATTTCTGCAGCGTCAGCAGGCATCAGCGTTGGAAAAATCAACCCTGCCTCCAAGAAATTATACTTTTAATTCGCAACAGTAACGTAGCGCAGAAACATAATAATGACACCTGAATTACATTTCCATTTTAATTAAAAAAGGATGTAAATCAAAGCTCTTTCTTATTCCATGCATTCTTTTTCCTAGTCAAAAACTTGGCACCTACATCACCCACAATGCACCACAACAGCTGACAGTTGGCTAACATAGCACAGAGGTCTGGTCAGCTCACTGCTCTCTAACTTCACACCAACAGATTTTTTTTTCACTTCAACCACAGATGGTATATTAAATAGGATTTTAGCCTTTTCTTTCCGTTTCTCCAACTCACAATTTGGACTGTGGCACTTTTTTTTGCAGGTGCAAATGCCACATATTTGAGTGGTAGAAGCTCAGTAGCTCAGTCCATGATGACTTGGCTCAGAAACCAGGGAGTTGCTGGTTCAAGTCCAGCATGGACCAAAAGTGTGGAGTGTGGACTGGGACCTGGAGAGGTGCCAGTTTCACCTCCTGGGCACATTGAAAATAACAGGTTTCAGAGCGCAGCAGTGCTGCTGTTGCACATTAGCCCATGTAGGACTGTGTACTGCTTGCCTCACCCTACCCTTCCAAGTGTGTAGAAGAACCTACGATGGCCGCAAAACTTTAGAAAAACACGAAAGGCCCTCTCTGGAGTTTGTCTGCTCTGGGCGGCTTCAGAAACATGATGCAACACGGTGGCCTCCATGGAAGAGGGTCCGCTCTCTCTGTAAGTATAAATGACCCATTCTGAGGTAACGAAAATGCAACGATTCTTATTTTCAGGTGATTATACACTGAAAACACACTGAAGAAGTCATACGCCCCAGCTGTAATCGGCTAACTAGACTGCCAATTGAATCATTGTTACTCATCAGTCACACACCAATCACAGCCATTCTCACCACAAGGCGGTCCATTTAAATATGACATCCTCATCACACATCTCTCTTCTCAGTGCTGCACACGCTGCTGCTGCTGCTGCTGCTAGCAAGCTTGCTGCCACCATCTCAGCCTCCACCTTTTTTCAGAGTCAGGGCTTGTCTATGTTCTAAACACATACATGTTAGTTGTCAGTGTTTTTACATGTTTTCAGCAACTATGTTCCATGTTGGACTGTTAAGTTTAAAAAAAGGGAAACATTATTTTGCATTGGGCTCCCTCTCCTCCCTGTTTTTGGCTTAGCATGCTGCTTGGTCAATTCAGTGAGCATCTTAAGAGTGGAGCCATCAGCGCCAAGCATAACTGTATTTCCATTTGTTGCAATAAATAGTTAAACCTATGACAAGTGTTCCTGAATGAAAATGACTAGTTAGCTCAGCAAGTTAGCTCAGTTAGCGATCCTATGGGACACATCCTCTGACATCAGTGGAGGTCCACTGACAGGTAATGCAGCACCTGAGGGAATTAAAAGTTAACGTCTTGAGTGTGGCTCTGGGGACGATGAAGACACGGTGGGTTTAGGTTGGGACTGGAGGCATGAAGTGGCTCAAGAGTGAGTTTAGAAAATCTTTCGTCGGGGGCAGCCCTGTTAAAGATATTATTTTCCAATTCTGCCAATAAATCCCAGTAAATCTGACACACTGGACCTTTAAGTAGCAAAGCTGAGCTGTTGGATAAAGTCTGTTTGCTTTTCTGATTCAGCTGCTGAGTAAATGTAAGTCTTGTGTAGCTGGAGTCAGAGCTCAGTGTAACAACCTAGATGACAATACTGTGTCTAAGTAGAAACTCTCAGTGCCTCTAGCCACACCAAGCTAAACAATCACCAGCTGACACTGGATTTTACTTGTAATAAAAGCAAGTGATATCGGTAAGTAAAAATAGTTTAAGACAACAGTGTTACTTGTGCTAATTGATTGCTTCATTATGTTTAGCCCACCGCTCCAAGTCCATTTCCCATTCAGAGAATAAAGAATCAGCTGAACTGAACTCAAGTTAACAAAACTTTGCTCCAATCGTGCCATCATCACATCATTCTTCTCCACTAAAAACATCACATTTTCAGTTTATTTATTTCCACAGCATCGCGCGCTCTTTTACAAGCTTTCTGGCCTCGTCTCACACTGATTCGAGGGTTTTAATGACTTTGTTTCAGCCTCGACAACAGCTTTCCCAACAGGATGAAGAAATAAATGAACAGATGAACCATTTAAACCACAGAGTGACAATAAACGTTGCATTTACTGCCCTGTTTGTTTACTGAGTTTTTCTTTGTACATCGATTTGGCCTCAACACAGAGGCAGCAGGTGGATGTGGTTAATTCGTCTGCAGTCCTCCATATTTGAGAAATTATGATTTATCATAGTTTCAGAATATTTTTGCCACATCACTATCACAGTGTGATTGCAGAGTGAAAGCAGTTTTTGTCCAGCAGTTTATCGGGATGACCTAAACCATTTTATCTGGAGGTCAAACTGAGAGTGAATGAAATGTTCCTAATAATCCCTCATTGAAAGGGAAAAGTGGGAGCATATGGTGGATGTTTACAGTGAACAGTTTGGATTGTAACTCAACTATGCATCTTCGTTTTCTCCCCCATGTCTGTTTGTCTCACCTGTCAGGTTTGTTTCCAAACTGTCTTGCTGCCATACTCACCAACTTTGAGATCTCAAAAATAGGGAAAATTAGAGTTTGAAAGACTTTGTTTCTTACATTCAGGTGACTTTTAAAGTATGAAATGAACGAAAGTATGGAGTCATTCCGCTTCCTGGGCACCATCATCACCCAGGACCTGAAGTGGGAGCTAAACATCAGCTCCCTCATCAAAAAAGCCCAGCAGAGGATGTTCTTCCTGCGGCAGTTGAAGAAATTCAACCTGCCAAAGATGATGATGGTGCACTTCTACACTGCCATCATTGAGTCCATCCTCACCTCCTCCATCACCACCTGGTACGCTGCTGCTACTGCCAGAGACAAGGGCAGACTGCAGCGTGTCATTCGCTCTGCCGAGAGAGTGATCGGCTGCAACCTGCCATCCCTGCAGGACCTGTACACCTCCAGGACCCTGAGGCGTGCAGGTAAGATTGTAGCCCACCCCTCTCATCCTGGACACAAACTGTTTGTGACACTCCTCTCCGGCAGGAGGCTGCGATCCATCAGGACCAAAACCTCACACCACAAGAACAGTTTCTTTCCCTCTGCAACTGCCCTCAATTTGCCCATGACCCCCACTGACACTGCCCCCCATCCACCCATCCCACTTATACGTTACATTAACGTAATTCTTGCACATCTCAATATCTGCTCTTCTTTTATAATGTACATTTTAGTCACTTTATTTTTTTTTCTCTCGTGTTTTTTATTATACATACTCTTAACTTACTCTTACAACAGCACTTGCTTCATTTTTTATTTATATTTTGGTATTATGTTTGTATGCACCAACGTGCCACAACAAGTTCCTCGTAGGCGAAAACCTACTTGGCAATAAAACTTAAAATTTAGTAACAGGAATCCTTCTCAGGAGGTCTGGTGTGGTGTAGTTGTATTGTTGTCAGGGTGGAAAGAGTCGACTTTTAGAGTTGTACAGGGCTCATAAACATTGCATAGTGTCAGAAACAGGTTGTGACAATGGAAAAACGAATAAAAAATGTGAAAATGTGAAAAATCAGGAGAAATACAGGAGAATTGTGATCCCAGGGGGAAATAGGGAGAGGCAAAAGAAAAATGGGACTCTACTTGGAAAATCTGGAAGGTTGGCAAGTATGTTGGTTGCTCATGTTTCTTTTTAGTGGCGTCACCTTGTTCACAGATCTGAGATATTAAAGCTAGAATACTGCAGGATTAGATAGTTCAGAGATAGTCTCATTTCCAGGTCATCAAATACAGACGCTTTGGGTTGAGGTTGATTATGTCTCATCTGAGCTACCAACGTGTTCTCATCCCGATGATTTGTCACCACTGACGCTGAAGCACAAGGTACCCTTCAGCAGCTGTAGGTGACGCGACCAGAGAGCCTTTTTAATGTGATTAATGCTGTGAAACAGTTGCAGTTTACAGGTTTAGGTCTGATCGCAGCAGGTTTTCTACAAATTTGACCAATCATCATAGCTTCCTGTGACTTCCACCAATGATAGCAGTCCCCTGTGCAAACGTCATACATGTGAGGTTTTGGGGTTTATATTTTATATATATACATATTGTGCTGAAAAAGACACACAGTTTGTCATTGTTATTTACATTTATCAATGTTCTGTGCAGTTTTTTATTTCACAATTTTGTGCTGTTTTGAGTTTGAACTCTAAATACCCTGGAATACCCCCAGGGGCACTTTTTCATTAAGAAATATTTTGTTAGAATTTATTATGCAATTTTAATGCAAAAACTCCCTAAAAACATTGCAACTTGCAGGAACAACAACCCCCCAAAAAAGTCTGTGAAATCCTGGAGACACTGTTTAATAAATGATGGATAAAAATATGAGAGGGGGATAAATTTCGATTCCAGGTTTCTGAGAACCGTGGTCAGGAGGAACCAACATTATATCAGCAAAAATAATAGTACCAGATGTATATGAATCAAATTTCTCCTTTTTCCTTGAAAAGCATAGAAGCTGAAATAATTAATTGTATCACAAGTTTATTATCTTCTTATTGCATCATCTAAAAGTTGTTCATTTGTTGATGTATTCAGTCAAATAAATTATGTGTGAAACAACTTTTAGCTTTCTAAAAACAACAAATTACTCCAACTATGACAGTTCCTGGCTCAGATACACGCACAATGCATCTCTTAAAAAAGATAAAGAATATTTCTAAAATGTGTAAATGGGTTTGTTGTGGTTCTGAACTGAAACACAAGCAGGTTTGAACATTTGTCTGCTAATATTTGTGTGTGTGCAGATCTGGACCGTCACAGTGAACTGGTTTCCTGCTCAGAAACATCATCTCCAGGCCTGTAAGCTGTACCAGTGTAGAAATCTTGCCAATGTGGAGTGTGTGTGTGTGTGTGTGTGTGTGTGTGTGTGTGTGTGTGTGTGTGTGTGTGTGTGTGAATGGAGCTCTCAGTGTGTGGGATCTAATCACTTCGCCTGTCAGTCAGTTTTCGGGGAACATAATGACTCATCAAGCTGTGAAAAAGAGATTTTTTTCTTTCCAAATTGACAAATCCAGCGTTTGAAAGGAGTGACACCTTCTGTTAGGGAGATGAGCGCTGACACGACGACAGATAGAGGAAGAAGATAGAAGAGGAATACTGATGAATCTGTGAGCCAATCTCACATCTGGACTCCCACAGCTGTAACAACGAACAACATCAAGTCCTGCTTCTTTAAAGGAGCCAGAGGTAACGTTTGACCTTCACTGACCGCTGTCAGCCACCAGTCAGAGCTGCACCCACCGATGGATGTGATCAGTTCACCAAAATCATGAACGTCTCCCTGTAACAGCCAACAGCTACACATATTTATGTGTTAGCTGTCCTATTAGCTTACACTTCCTGGACTGGGAGCTCCCGATGACAAGGCCAGACCAGGAGCAGACACAGCTGCCTCCAAACCATTTTTAACTGACTATAGCCTGACTCATAGCTGCTAACTAGCAACTAACTAGCAACTCTGCTGTGGAGAATGCAAGAAGACACTGTAATAGCTGACTAGAATCACTTAACTCCCAAAAAGTGGGGGCCAGTAGCACAAAGTAACAAAGCACGCACTACACCACATCATGCAAATTAAATATTAAAGGGACAGTTCACCCCAAAATGAAAATTCAGTCATTATCTCCTCACCATCATGCCGATTGAAGGTTGGATTTAGTTTTTGAGTTCACAAAACACTGCTGCAATTCCACAGTAAAACAGTGTTGCAGAATCTCCCAAACAATGGAAGTGAATGGTGACCAGTTTTCAAATGTAACCAAAAAAAAAAAAAAAAAAAAAACTGAAAGAAAAGAAGAAATCTCCTAAAGCCCCAACACACCAAGTTGACTTAAAAGACATCATTTACACCATGTTTTTAGCCTGAATCTTCACTGTAGATCCTGAAGGCATTTTATGTTCGTTTTTCGGTTATTTTTTAAGTGTCAGAACTGGTCACCATTCACTTTAATTGTTTGGGAGATTCTGCAACACAAACTAACCCCGACCCTCAATCGGCATGAGAGTCAGTAGATATTGACTAAATTTAAATTTTTGGGTTACTCATCCCCTCAAGAATAATATAGCATATGTTACAACTTGCTACGAATGAAATGCATTCGTCTTTGGCAAGTTTACAACTACGTTTTTCCTGCTTTGCTTCAGGATTGGGGAGGCGTGTTTAACATTAACATCAGCATGATAAGAACAAACTAAAATGACAGAAACCATCTTCTGGAAAAATTTATTTGATGTATAATTAGATTTTTTTTAGTTTGGCCCACGTCCTGCCTGTTAACATTGGGGAGGCAGGAGTTATGACCTGTACTGCAGCCCGCCACCAGGGGGCAACTGAGATGGTCTTTGGGGAGCTCTCATGTTGGGAGCTAAAAGAGGCTAAAAAAAAGTTCAGTAGAGCTGTAGAGTTGGTGACAAATCTCTCACAACTACCAGAGACACCTTTCACTTTTACATATTAGAGTCATTAGATTAATTCTTAAAGGGACAGTTCATCCCAAAATCAAAAATACATATTTCCCCTGGCTTGTAGTGTTGTTCATCCATTCAGTATAAAGAGACTAAATGGCACTCAGCTTGTGGTGCTCAGAACATCAAAAATACATTTAAAGAATTCATGACCGGTGTCTCTTTCCAGAGATCATGACCCGGTGACTGAAGATAATCCACAGACCTTGTTGTGAGCAGTTTCATGTAATAGAAAGAAAGTAGTTCTGGAAGATTCTCCTGCAAAGTAGTTCCTAAAGGATTTCTATTTTCATTTTATTTTATTTTCCCTTTTTTTTTTAGTACTTTGAGCACCAGGGGACTAGTGTTATCTAGTTCAATTATTTTGGAGAGAAAACAAAAATTTCTACTGCCGATATCTCTAAAACTTGGCAACTCACACCAAAACAGTACAAAATGATAAACAGCACTACAGGCCAGAGGGAACTGTCCATTTAATATAGAAATATTTATAGTGGAGCTTTAAATGTGGGTCGGTAAAAGTACAACACAAAGTAAACGCCAAAGAGATAAAAGAAACTTTTAGGTCATTGTTGTTTTTTATTGTCAAATGTATGTATAATATGATAGGTCCAGATATATCCTCCTCATTACTTTGACAACCATATCAACTCCCACACGGTCATTTAACGCTGCAGAACAGTAAAAACGTCACCTATCACCTCTTTTAGAAAATATCCAGTGAAATAATGACTCTCAGATAACAGTTATTTTGAGCAAAAAGGCATAAATAGGATTTCTGAATGACGCCCAGCGGGCTGATAAGCTTCCTGCTGGCCCTGAGGCGAGGCCTCCCGGCAGCCGGCACTCATTACCGCCTCGCTCAGGTTAAGCCGTGGATCCACCTCTGCCTCTCATCCCAATTACCTCTCCATCGAACACTGGCAAGCCAAGAAAAGGAGGCCAGGCCACAGGCTGACACGCTGTCTGGCTGCAGCGAGCCTGTAATCACACCAGAGCAGAGACGCAGCCAGGTTTCCTTTCTCCACAGGTTGTGTAAAGACTCGCTCAGGTCTGAGTTTGATTTGTAGGCGTCTGGAGGAGATTCATTAACAGCTGCTGCAGCACACGTTCCCAGCAGCAGCTCTGTCTGTGTGGTGGCTGACAATTAGGTGAGACTTTTCATCTTAACAATGAAGCAAATGACTCGCTGTCATGTGGAAGGCCTGAGCCAATGTGTAAGTTTTATTGCACATTTATCTCGGCCAAATTATCTCATTGAAAACATAATTTATCTGGTGACAGCCATGACCAGCCGTTAACACAGTATTTAAATAGTGCTTTGACCAAACTTCCTCAAAATCGGTAAACTTGTCCACTTTATCTCAAGGACGACCTGATTAGATTTTGGGGTCAAATGTCACTGTGACCTCACAAAAACATGTTGCTGGCCATAACGCAAGACTACATTATGCTAATTATGTCAAAATTACACAAAGTAAACTTAAGTAAAATGTGAATATCTTAAAAAAATGGCAAATGTATGTAAATGCATCTAAAAACACTAAAATGATGATAGTAAGACAGGCACATTTAAAGTATGTTAAAGTTAAAAACAGAAAGTCACTCGAGGAATTTTCAGGATGTTTCTAGGATTGTTGTGGCCTGAAATGCCTGATTTCACTGCAGCCCCCCCCCCCCCCAAAAAAAATGCATTTTTTGCAAAGAAATCATAGGAGCAAGTGAAAATTGCAAAAGACCGTTAAGATTTTTTTGTATGATTTATTAAAATCAAAAGCAACTTGTTCCAGAGAGAACAAAATCACACTCTCTAAGTAATATTAAAAAAGCTCAGAATGACAAAATATGTTTTATTTGTAAATGAAGAGGTGCTCCTGGGGGGTTTTCACAAAGACGCTAAATCTTTGTTTAGAGTTCAAACTCAGTCAAAACAGCAAATACAAAATTATAAAATATAAAACTGCACAGAGCATTGATAAATGTCAATAACAATAACACATGGAAAAAATATATAAATGCAAGACAGAGTGAATTATAAAACAAAACACTGAGTCGGTTCATTAAGACGTACATGTCTGATGCTATGATTGGTAGAAAACACAGGAAGCAACAGTGACTGGTTAAATTTGCAGAAAAGTTGCAGAGTTTGGACAAAATTGCAAGGCCACAGAGAATTCCCAGAGATGAGCTGAATTTGCGTGAATTGTTGCAATCGCAGCATCACAACTTCCTTCATTAGTTGCAGCTTTAATGCAGCCAAAATGTTAAAGAATCCCTGCACAAAGAAAACCCTGGACAAGAAACCACAGGAACACGTGATCACTGCAATATTTTCAAAAAGCACAGCTTACTAAGCTCGGAAAACAATATGGTTCCTCCACCGCTCCGTGCATACATCACATTTAAAACTAGCCAACTTACTAGAGCAACAACTGGAGATTGTTTTACTCTTAGAAGAAGAAGTTCCTGCCAGTCTGCAGTCCTCCCAGGACTGGAACATATAAGAAACTGTGCCAACCATCCCTCCTTCTCGAGCCTGCTTTGTCAGAAATCAAACCTGTGAACACTAAACCAGTGAGGTGCTCTCGTGTGTTTTATTTTGTTTGTCATTATCACATTAAGTGTAAGAGCTGCTGCTGCTCATCATCAACATTGTGTTGGCATGCTGTTTGTTGATTTGTCGATGGTTGTCTTGTCATTCTAACTGACTACCCTGTGTTTAATACCTGTTTTTGTGTCTGAGCTAGTGTGTCCTTTCAGATTTGCCAGATGATTTGTCTGCGTAGTGCCGGCTTTGTTTGTACCTGCATATTTTTCACAGCTTTTATGGTTGATTTTCCGGTGTTTTTATTCTCGATGTCTGTGCTTTCAGCTTTTGCCTGTTTGCTTCAGATGTGTTATTAATCTGTGCTGTCTCTGCCAAATATAGTAATAAACTAAACTAAACTAAACTACAGGTTATTGGTTATTTTATTTAGATTAATAGTATGAGTTAAATGTACCTCTTATCATAGCAATTATGCTGAATTATGAAAAAAGTCCACAACCAAGGCCATACAAAGATTGATATGTTGAGTGAACCCTGAAAGGTTCTCTATAGAACCATTTATTCTTGGTGTAAAGGCTTAACGTCCTGGACGTCTCTCACAGAGATGAAACTGATGTCCATTTGACCCATCTGACTCTGGGGAGGAAAACAAACAGACATATGGCCTCTAAATGTCTGAATATTCCTTTAATATGTCTGAATCACAGCATGTTGTGTTTCCATGATTACAGCCCTCAGTTCAGCTGAGTGGAGGCTGTCGGTGCAGCAGCTCTGCGGCTCGCTGAGCGTCATCAGCGATGCAGCAGGCAGTCAGCAGGCCTGTCAGTCAAAACACAGTCACCAGGGAGCTTCACCTGTGTGCTCACAGACAGGCAGGGAGCAGCATGCAGATTAAACAAACTCCCCCCTCCCT
The DNA here is from genome assembly GCA_034769285.1 of Lutjanus argentimaculatus. NCBI lineage: Eukaryota > Metazoa > Chordata > Actinopteri > Lutjaniformes > Lutjanidae > Lutjanus > Lutjanus argentimaculatus. Next base: position 804,001 of record JAWZSL010000043.1, on the reverse strand, counting down.
TCACTGCCTGCTGCACCATGGGGGGGGGGTGGAGATATGAATTATTCACCAATACACACACACACACACACTCAGTGAGTCAGTGGTGGAAGAAGTGTTCAAATCCTTGAATTTGAGCATGAAAAGTACAGAGGCGGCAAAAATACACACACACACATTCTTTACTCAAGTAGAAGTATAGATACTTGTGTAAAAAAAAAGACTAGAAGTACTGATTCAACTTCTTTACTCGAGTAAAAGTGAAAAAATACAGCTTCTGAAATGTACTCAAAGTATAAAAGTAAGAAGTCGTCCAAAGTCTCCCTCCGTCTGTTTGCTCTTCATAAGTCTTTTACGTTTTGTTACATCGTTTTTCATCTTGTTACGTTGTTTTTTGTTTCGTTATGTCATTTTTCATCTTGTTATTTATTTCTCACAAAGTTTTTTGTCTTATGTGTTTTTAATTTTGTTGCTTTTTTTCCTTTTTGCTACATCTGAAACATATTTCTACACTACAATACAAACATTTTTCATGCGTGGAGCATTATTCATAGAGGATAAGTCAAGACATTACAAAACAATGTATTCTGTAAAGTTTGTAATTTTGTGCATTTTTTTTTTATTTCAACTATAATTTGACGGACAAATATATATTACTGTATCTTTTGTCAAGTGTCTGCTTTGGTCTGCTTCATTCTGGCCTCTGACACTTTATTTTCAAAATGTTCATATATTAAATGGAAAGCGAGAGTAGGCTCACTGAAAATCTGAACTCCAGTACAAATACTGTTACATTACTGAAATATTACTCAACTACAACTTAAACTACTGGTGTTAAAAAATACTTAAGTAAAAGTGCAAAGTTTTCTTCTTAAACTACTCAAAGTAGTTACTGTTTAACCGCTGATGGAGGTTATGGTTATTAATAGCAGTCATTCACATGGAAGGGGTTTGTGTTTCTCCGAATCTTCAGTCTAAATTAAGTCTAATGCATACTTACAGTAAAATTACAGACTTGAAAAAATACTCATCTAAGCCTCTTATTAGCCTCTTATTCAGCCTTAACAAGCCTCTTATTGGTCTTTTACCTCATCACTTCATGTCTCTTTATGTAGGCCCTTATCAAACTCACTCAAGTGACTGGACTCTGCTGCAGGTGACAGCTTCTTTTTACTGAGCCTGGAAAATCCAGTTCTTCACACTGTGCATCTGCAACGTGCAGAACAATTTATACAGCTTTCCTCATTTTTTTAAATCAATTTTTTATTAATTTTTAACTGTAACACATTTCTTTTCCAGAGGTTCCTGTTTTAGTCAATTCAATCACTTAAAAATGTATCTATCTTTATTTTAAATTTTTATTTATTTATTTATTCTTAATGTCTTATGTGGCTTTTATCATTTTTACCCTTTATTGTTTTACTTTTTATGTAAGTTTCTTATTAGTGTTTCCTTTTTTTCAAGGAGCTTTTATTTTATCTTTTACTCCGCTTCATTGTTTAATGAGGTCATGAGTTAAAATAATGTGTGAATGAATAAGAAAAAAATACTAAAAGAAAAAAGACTCAATTACAGTAATTTGTTTAATTATGATTACTGGTTACTTCCACCCTTGATAGCTACAGAAGTAATGACACTTTTGACAGCCACCTCTTAGAAAATGTAATTTTGTTCATGAGCTTTTATTTTGAAGGCTTCGGCAGCAAAGCAACCGCAGAAAAGCTTTTATTTCCGAAGGGTTCAACAGGAAGTTCTGACACAGAGAGTTTAGCCAACAGTGCTAACAGCTAGTCGAGTTATAGGACTTAAGCACTGCAGACTCCACAGACATGTCGCATTTTTCTTTTATTTCCTGCAGACGTCCTTTAAACTGATAAAAAGACTTAAATGAACGAGTCCTCAGCCCTCTGCTAACGTTAGCCACCTAGCCAGCTAGCGTTAGCGCTCGGTTGCCTGACAACAGGAGGAAGCTAAACAAACCTCGGCTCGTAGCTAACGGGCTAGTTGGCTAAAGGGGTCCATGAACTGGTTCGGTCTCGTGTTATTTTAAACACTGAGCTGTGTACCTGGCAGCTGGTGGACTGCAGGTGATGGCGGATGACGGCAGACGAGGAGATGAAGATGAGCGCGGTCCCGGAGCGGCTCATCACGTGTTTGTGGTGATGGAGAGTCTGCTGGACAAGCTGAAGATGTTAAACTGTGAGGAGGAAGTTCTGTCCAAACACAACATGAAAAACCTGTCCAGGTGAGAAGGAACCTCACAACTAAATAACACAGCTTTGACTCAAACTCGTGTCTAATTTAATTTTAGTTTTTTTTTAAAATATGGGCTCCAGTCGTTATTTATTAAACCAGATCCTTTTGAATTCAGCTAGAAATGATCACTGTGATCATTATGTAATAGATAAATAAGATGAGGTTGCATGGGACTGTATAGGTTGACCATGAGTAATCGAATAATAACAACAACAACCAGACTACTAGCAGCTTCCCAGTGAGAGTTAGTGATGTAAGAAAGTATCATCATTCTGACGTCATCAGAAACATGCATGGCCAGTTCTCCAGTCAGTACCCCGATCAAGGTGCTGGTTTAGAACTGGAGTTGGTCCCTGGGTGCTGTAGAGCAGCAGCCCACTGCTCCTTTATTCCAGGATGGGTTACATTAATCTTACTGTATAATTGCACTTTGTATGGTTGTATATGTCACAATAAAGTTATTGATAAGTTATTGTTATTAAACGTCAGCTGTGGCCAGTGAGTCACAAGTCACAATGGATGTCAAAATACTGTTTTTAAATTAAGTATTGTTGTGCTGCAAAGATCCTTGCAAAAATCACACCGTTACTGTTTCAGTAGAAGTGAAAATAAGGCTGTAAAACTTACTGTATCATTCCCTCTAATGTTGCCAAGCATATTGCTATTCCAGTGTCAGTCAAAATTAGATATTTTTTCAGAATTGTTCAACCCTGGCCATGATTGTCAAAACTGTTATTAGGATACTGTGAATGTAGTTTGTAATTAACTACCACACCTACACGATCCAAAGTAGACAACCACGGGAAGCGCTACTGAGATTTGAATGTAGTGAAACTACCACTCAACTACTGCATATCGTAGTTAACCACACCCCAACACTGGTAAAGACCACTCAGTGTAGAATTTCAGTTGTAGAATTAAAGGAATCTGATCTCCCCTCTTGTTTTCCCGGAGCAGACATTACTTTGTCTCCAGTCCATATCTGGCGGTCAACCCTGGCGAGCAGTTCTACATGTTCACCATCATCGCAGCGTGGCTCATCAACACGGCAGGGAGGCCGTTCACAGAGCCTCAGGAGTACGACGAACCCAACGCCACCGTGTCCAACATCCTGGCCGAGCTCAGGGCCTTCGTGAGTGACCCCACTCAGTTCTGTGTGTTCTGACTCAGAGTGTCTGCAGTTAAAATCTCAATATTTACAATCAAGCCTGTAAGGTTTTGAGTCCAGGAAAATCAAGTTTTTGAGATGCTGGATTCTGATTTTGAGGTAAAACAATAGATGTTTTCTTCCTTAAGTTTTTTTTTTCAGCAACAGATCAACAACCTTTTATTGTGATACTTTCTGATGCCTTAATATGCAGCCAACCTTTAAATTTAGTGATCACACATGCCAAACGGACAAAAAAACAAAAATCAATGCAGCCACACAGGCTCTCATTCTAACAGCTTACCCGGGTTTTCATTTTCCACTTGCAGAACTGAGCGTCTGCTTCATGTAACTCAGAATAAAAAAGTTCTAAAAAAGTTCAGAGGCCTCACATTTATCCTTGATGAAACCTGCAGACGCTCTGTAACTCGACAGATGAATAGCGAATAAAACAGATGAATGAAATATGTAACAATGAATAAAATATCTCTGAGTGTGTTTGATCCTCACCTCAGACAGTTGACTCAGACTCCTGATTGTTATCTGCTGTTGCACAGTGAGAACAGTAGAGATTTGAGAGTTTAGGGGACTTAACTTGACTTCTCGCTGTGTGTCTGTCAGGGTGTTAAGGTGGACTTCCCGCCCTCCAAACTGAAATCAGGTTCAGGCGAACACGTCTGCTTCGTGTTGGAACGACTGGCTGCAGAGGCTCTAAAGAGGAGGCACTTCTCCTTCAGAAGGTACTCAGTCATTTCCCCTCTCCAAAACAAATCTAATCTTTACTGTCTTACTCCTCAGCCCACATTTTTTTTTTTTTTTTTGTGTTTCTGCCTCTGCTTCATTTCTTTTGATCACCTGCTGGGTTCCTTCTGCGGTCTGGAAAGTTTCAGTTTGGACATTTTCAGGTGTAAAGATTAGGGATGTCACGATACTAGAAATTTAGTAGCGATACCATGTCAATATCCAAGTTGATACGATGTTAAAACAAAACAAAATTTACGACAAGTCGGCGAAGAGCTGCTTTGCACTTGCAGCTGTCTTACATGTGAAGTTGTTGTTGTTCGGTGCTGGTGGGTGTTTTTCTTCTTTCTTAACATGTAACAGCAGACCACAACACCAGGTGTATGTTCTGTCCCTCAGGGTTAAAATTTTCCTACTGGACATCGTCAGCCCATCCATCGGTGATTAGCAAAGTATTTGCCTCCCCTTTTTTTCTTCTTCTTCACTGTCTTTGCAGGTGCGCTGCAGCATACCTGCATTACCACCAGCTGTAGATCAGAGGAATAGTGTGACGCTATTGCTAGAACTGTGTATCACTTCATCCACACCTCAGGCATCACATAAACAAAACAGAGACCCGCTCATATGAAAACAGCTCCATAAAGCTACAAGTGGTTTAAAACTCTACAGGGAGTCTTTAATCTACAGGGTCACATAGTGGAGACAGCAGGGGCGTGCAGAGCGTACATCATACTGAACAGTGAATTTGCTCACACTATTAATCTGCTCCTCTTTTCTCTAAGAGAAACTGATGGTGCCCATGTCTTTTTTGACTTCATGTGCTTTTTCTGTCTTTCTTCCAGACCAAACTACCCAACAGAAACCACAGAAGAAGAGTCTGTGATAGAGGACGATGCAGAGCTCACACTCAGCAAAGTAGAGGAGGAGATGATCGTAGGTGTCCCAGTTTTATTTAACTAAATGTTAATTTGTTACTTCCAAGTGTTTATATGTTGAAATCCACTCAAATTAACCTATTTTATTATTAGTGACAAAGTTCTTAACATGATGACCTGTGTCACTTTAACGCTGCTCTTACGTTGACCTGTTAGATTCTAGAACAACTTAGGAAAAAAAGGATTTCTGGTCACTGGGTTCAGAAGCAGCTGTCAAAATATAACCTGTAAAATACTTTATAGCAGGTACGAGCTGTAAAAGAAAGCAAATCGATTGATCAGTGAAGGAGGGGATCACAAACTTTGGTAACAACTATTAAATTATGTGACAACCTTTGCATTAGGAAAAATATCTTGGGTTAAGAGAATTGCTGCATTAAAATAAAACATTGCAATAAAACACTTTAAAGGAGAAAACATGTAACATGAACCTGAGGTGAAACAACCAAGCAAATTTATCATGAAGATATTCATAATGTCATAAACTAGAAAAACTCAAAGGTACATAAATTACAAACAAGCACCTGCACTTAATCTGAGAGCCTCTCCACCTTTCTGTCTGTCCTCCAGGAGTTTCTCATTAATCACTTTAACTTACGGAGGTACTGAGCGATTGTTCTTACATAAGTGGACCCTGCGCCTCCTTCCAGGGTTCACTGGCTCATGACCGAGTTCAACACATGAGAAAGGTCAGATTAAATCCCAGCCTGGGAACCAGATGAGTGTTTGAACTCATGTTTCATTTGCTCTGGCAGATATGTCTGCCACCCCCGTTCAGAGAGATTTCCAACCATCCATCCTGTTTATTTACTATCGGGCTGTTTTGATATGATGACTGACAGAGGAGTCTCACCGGTCCGAATGTGAAAAGTCATGTGTCAGTGACGTCACACGTGTGAAACACAACACACCAGGGTTGTGGACCTCAGATCAAACTGTCAGACCAGGCAGTGATCAAATATGAATCAAGATTCTCTTTCTGATTGTCTTATTTCTCACCTCAGATTTTCCGAGAAACACATTTTAGTGACTGTGTAGGTGTAATATGAGAAATTTTGTCACCACGCTGCCATTTTTTTCCTGCGTGCAACCAGACCGATCACAGCCTCAATTTGCAGGTGTCACTCAGAGCTACGTCACAGCTTTTGTTGCTCTGATTGCCTTTTTTATTTTTGTTTTTGCAAAAAACAAAATTAATAACAGATATTTTTTACATTTTAATTTTCGTTTATCATTGTTGTTGTCTGATGACGCCAGGCTCGTGAGATCCTGGTGACCTGCTGAATAATCTTCCCTCAGACAAAATATTTGGTCTTTAAATTTAATTTAAATTTGATTTTAGGTTTCTAAACCAGCTGTTAACACCATAACATAAATGAATTGTGACGATGAAAACTTTGTCTGAATACACTTTAAAATGAACCAAAATAAGAATTTGAATCATGTCGTGTCTGTTCATTCACATGTTGTGTGTGTGTGTGCGCGCGTGTGTGTGTGTGTGTGTGATCTCAGGAGGAGCCTGACGATGAGGAGGAGAACGTGATGGACCTGGAGGCTCTGAAGTTACGAACCACTCACACTGTGAGTTCACCTGGAAACATGATGCCTTTAAAGACTGAAATTACATGATGAATTGCCCATGTTTAACTCGCATATAATTGGAGGATCTTGTTGTGACATGACAGACTGAGCCAACTGAAACTAGGACTTTGAACTCCTTCAGGTGTGTCAATTTGATTTTATAATGATGTGTTGTCGGTTCTCTGACAGGAAGCAGAACCGTCCTCCAAACCGGAAGAGATTCTGGAGTCGACGGTTGATGCAGCAGAGTGGAACCTGGAGGTGGAGCGAGTCCTGCCACAACTCAAAGTCACCATCAGGACAGACAACAAGGTACGCAGTCACCTGAGCCCCACCTTTATCTGAAAGGTTAGAGCTGATAGAGCATCAGTATTAGTCAGTTTGTAAGTCTAATTAGATCCTGATAGGTGGACACTTTTTCCTGGCTTTCCTTTTTGTTTGGCAGCCCAAAAAGACTAGATTTCAGATTACAGACTGGCCTCAGTTTGCTTCTGTTCTAATGTTATTTATTAGAAGGTGACTGTTTTTTCCTGACTGTGCCAGTAGTCTGTGTCCAAGAGTCATTTGTCTCGAGTGTATTCAGCGTCCAGTGAGAAGACAGAAGGAGAGACAGGATGTGACCGTCGACTCAGTCAAAATGAACAGACTGTTAGCAGGTTATCAGGAGCTACATCTGAGCTTCCTTTCTGTGTTTTCATGATGTCAAAGTCAACACTTTGAACTTGGACTTGGTTGCATAAACCACCTGAAGTTTCAAACTTAAATGTGCAGTTCACCCCAGAATCAAAAATACATAGTAGTTCTGTTAGATTCTACTGCAGAAGGAAAGTAGTTCCAAGAAGAAACTGCTCACAACAAGGGCTGTGGATCATCTTTGGGTCATTAGTTCTGGAAAGAGACACTGCTTCAGATTTTTTTTTTTTTTTTTTTGTCTCTTTGAGCACCACAGGACCATCTAGTTCACCTCCCACTGAAACAGTACAGATGGATAAACAGCACTACAGGCCAGCGGGACAAAATGTATTTTTGATTCGGGGTGAACTGTCCCTTTAAATTTGTCTCTTGTGCAAAATAAGCTGATGGGTTTATTTAGGAGCGTTAATAAAACCTCCTCGGTTGTCTCCTTGCCTAAGGGTTACTATCATAACACAGCACATTTGTACTCCGTTACCATGGTTACGCTTCATTCACATCATCGTTCTTTACTTGACAACATTATTGTCGGTCAGCAATCAGTGTTAGAAATCTGCTGACCAATGAGTTATACATAAAGTAATGAGGAAATAATATTGTGACAGCAGGAAAGAATAAAAAACTGCTGAGTTTCAATAAAACCTATAGTATAGCTGCGTTAATATACATTAATGTTTGGTTAGCTAGCTGTAAAAATGCTGCTGCTAATGTCAAATCTATAACAGTTTCTCATAGCTCATGGGTTTTCTTTGTCCTGAAAAATACATTTTTGCATCTCCTCCTCTTCTTTAATTACCAGAAATTCAGCCACTGTCTGATGTTCCACAAATTATTTCACTTTTACGAGGAAAAAAGTCACTCTGGACCTTCTAACAACACACAAGGGAATAAAAACATTTAGAGATCAAAGGATTTTCTCTTACAGCATCATAAGAAAGTCTTTACAGTGATTTTATGCAACTGTTTTTTTCCTAAGGGATCCTTAGATAAAATTTAATGGCAAACTCAGCCGAAGTGTGTTTTGGTGACTGGGCACTGGTCCTGATTGGTTACTGGACTTCACTCTGCCTGTCTGTGAGTCAGATATCTGCTTGTTTCAAAGGTGAAAACAAAGCAAAGCACTCTGGGCCGTCGCTCCACATTTACATTCGTCACCAAGGGAGCTCATTCGATGGGAAAAAAGTCAATTTTAATTTAAAGTCTGAGCAGGTGTGAGGTGGATGAACTGCTTTTCTGAGTGGAAGTGAAGCTGCAGATAACCAAGGGGGAAAACTGCGACTCTTGTGAGGATAAAAAGCAGCAGGCAGGTGCATCTGTGCTGATTTTACACTTTAATGTCTCACTGGTCCCTGAAGGCAACAGTCTGAAGTCTTGTCTGTTTTATCACAAAGCAGAATGTGTTAATAAAATGTCTTATAAATCAACTCAGATTATGAAAACATGTTGTCTAACTACTGTATTACTGCAGATTATTCTCATTACAGTAATAATCATAAATATTATGTGTCTGTTCATTTTACCAAGAAAGAACATCAAACAAATAAATATAATGAAGATTAGTATGAAATAGACAGTTTGAAGGATTTAAAGGACAACCTTCGAGGACATGATGACAGACTGATGTAGTTGCTGTAGTTTCCCAGCATGCTCTCTGTTGCTGCTGTTTCAGTTGTGTTTGACTGATCTCTGGTCTTTGTCGGTCTGCAGGACTGGAGGATCCATGTGGACCAGATGCATCAACACAGAGACGGAATCAAATCCTCGCTCAAAGAGGCCAAGGTGCGTTCACTGACCCCATTCAGCAATAACAGCAGTGATGACAGTTAAACTGATGTGTGTCTGTGTGCGTCTGGCTCCACCTGCTGTTTCTTATTTTAATTTTAGAAAACAATCTACACTGAGCTGTGAACCTGATTTGGTTGGTGCCTGGAAATTAAATGGTTGTAATTGAAAATATTTTAATTTTAATTATCATTCACCTTCACTTGAATTTTTCTAAAACTCAAAGATTGAAGTTTATCTGAAGAAGAAAACTAAATTATCTAAACAAAAGATTAGTTGTTGGTAAAACTTGTTCAAAACTTGACTTATAAATGTGATGCAGTACGTTGCCTTGAAATTTTGAGTCGTGTCAACTATTTCATAGACCTACAACAACAAAATGAAATTAAAAATGTTTTTAAAAAATCCAGTAAAGGGCCGCTGCAGAGGACTCGCAGCCTCAACGCTCCACCAGCTGAGTTACTGCCACCTTTCAGGAGAGACGAAATGTTCTCTGTAATTAGGCAGAGAAAATCTGTGCATGTATTGAGATCAAGAATCAACCAAAATGATTTGGAAAATCTCGACACATTGGATATTTGAAAAAAAAAAAAAAAAATCCAACATTGTGTGCCCTTATCTTGATGTATTTATAATGATGTCCAGGTTCGGGCTGCTCGTTGGACAAAACAAACATTTTGAAGGTGTCACTTTGGGCTCTGGCATTTCTCACTATTTTAAAATGATCATTAGTTCTTAGTAGTCCTGTACAAAAAAGTTCAACCAACAGAAGTAAAATCCTGCTTTTACATTAATGACCGAGTCAGAATCATCTAATGAGATCAGATATAACAGTAAAACCGTCACTGGAGATATTTTTCTGCAGAGTAATTTTACTCTTAGTACGTTCACTGAATCTTCATGATTTATACTTGTATACTTTTACTGGAGTAACATTTTCAATGCAGGAGTTTCACTTGTAACAGAGTATTTAAGAGTGTATCTACTTTATTATGTCAATCTCCTGGTGGTTCTGATGAATTCTACCATTGACACCTCCCATGACAACTGAATTACTGTAGTCTCTTGCAGGATAAAATCCCTCAGAGACGAACACTTTTGTCATCTGAGTACAGTAGAAATGAACACGGGGAAAGAAGTTCATGGACTGACACTGACCGCAGGATTCTCCTGGAAACACACTGAGAACATCCTTTATAATATGAGTTCTGAGTTTTCATGATGTCCTGGTGTGTCCTCTTCCTGTCTGTGCAGAGCTACCTGGACAAACTGCAGGAGGACATCGGTAAGACTCTTGAGAAGGTGAGCAGCAGAGAGAAATACATCAACAACCAGCTGGAGCATCTGATCCAGGAGTACCGCAGCGCTCAGGCCAAACTCAGCGAGGTAAACGCCAAAGTCACACCTGCAGCTCAAAAATACGGAAACACAAAGTGGACTGGAGGTTTTAGCAATGAGTGCAAACACAGGAGAGGTTTGAATAAATGTTCTGTCCTGTTTAATGTTTATATTTCAAACTGTAGCCATCACCTCAAAGTATTTAAGGAACAAACTGAAACCTTTTTAACAAACCTGTGTTCTCCACCAGGCAAAGGAGCGCTACCAGCAGGCCAGTGGAGGAGTGACTGGGAAGACCAGAGTCCTGGCAGAGGTCAGTGAACACATCATGTGTTTCCAGATGCTCTGTTTGCCACTTTGTGAGAAAAAAAAGGCCCTGACCTCAGGGAATCAACTCATAGAGATATTTTATATTCAGCGTATGTCCAGCTTTATACTGTTAATATGAATTAAGCTGAAAGTTATTTGTAGTCTGAAATGTTTGTGCCTATATACCTGCATTCAGAGTCAGTTTAAGTAATAATGAAAGAGATGCCTTCTTTATACAGCGAACATAATAAACAGTATCAGTGATTTAAAACAATTATTGTAAATGGAGGAAAAATAAATTAAGGCAGAAAAACTGCTGTTTAAGAATCAGATTCATCAGCAGGAAAATGTCTCTTTAGGCAAATTTAAGAGCAGAATAACTGCTGAATTTCATTTTCTCAGATATTTAACTGAAACTGAGCTCCAGTGATGCACTGAATTATTAATAGACCGTCTGTGACATTTTTATTGTTTTCTGTGTGTGTTTCAGATCAGTGAGGAGCTGGAGAAGGTGAAGCAGGAGATGGAGGAGAAAGGCAGCAGCATGTCTGATGGAGGTGAAACCAATGTTGAACTCAAGCCTCAGTTTGGAGAAATGATTTGTCTGTATTTGACGCTGACCGTGTGTCTGTCTGTGTTCATCCTTCAGCTCCGGTGGTGAAGATCAAGCAGAGTTTGAACAAGTTGAAGCAGGAGATCGTTCAGATGGACGTGAGGATCGGTGTCGTTGAGCACACGCTGCTGCAGGCCAAACTCAAAGAGAAGTCCAACATGACGCGTGACATGCACGCCACCAACATCCCCGAACCCGCCGCCGGGCCTTTTGCTTAGGTTAGGTTTACCTCCTGAATGGGTCCCCATTTCTCACTTGACCTGACAGTGTTCAGTCTCATGGCGTTGGATCCTTAAAACGTCCCTGAATTTCATTTGAAAACAGGGAAAATAAACTTTGTTTATACTTTAGAAACATTCTATTTGTATTTGTACTGTACACTAAGTCATAAAAACATTTCCAGTGTTTCCAGTTCATTGATTTGAGTCTTTGTCCTGAATGCCACTTATTTATATTTTGCTTAAAATGTTTATAATAGTATCATTTTTTTGTGTATATGTACATGAAATAAATTTTGATGCATATAATAAATTGCTGTTTCCAGAATTGCAAATTCTTGTTGTTCCAAATTTTGACCAAGAAGTACACGCCCAAATTTCCAAAAGAGTTGTGTTGCTGTGTAAAACATGAATGAAAAATATATGGATTGTAGATGGTGAAATCTCTACATCTGTTGCAGTTTTGAGTTCTTAAACCGTTGGACTATTTCCCCACACAGTTTTTCACAGAGTGGCGAGCCTATCTCATCCTTGCAAGTTGCAGGTATCAAAGAAGCCTGGCTGCTGTTAGACTGTCCTCATGATGTGTAACTGTCGGACGACCCAGAACTTTCTCCAACTCATCAACTCAAAATCAGAAGTCATCCTGTTCACTCCACCAAATTCCATTAATCCCATCAAAAATAGTCTTGGTCCCCTGTCCACAAATGTCACTTCCACCTCCAGAAATCTCAGACTAATATTCCACTCAGATCTCAGCTTCCAAACTCACATCAAAAAAGTTGTCCAGTCCTGTTTTCTCCATCTGTGAACCATTTCTAGAATCAAACCACTGCTCCCACACTCTGACCTGGAAACAGTCATCCACACATTCATATTCTCCAGACTCCACTATTGTAATTCACTCCTCTCTGGCCTCAATCAAAAATCACTCTCCCTCCTCCAACTGGTTCAAAACGCAGCAGTGAGGCTTCTTACTGGTTTTAACAGACCACATCATATCACTCCAGTCCTGCTTCCCTCCATTGGCTCCCTGTGTGTTTTAGAATTGATTTTAAGATTTTGCTGATGACTTTTAAAGCTCGTCTGGGTCTGGCCCCAAGTTACATAGTTGAAATGTTGACCCCTTATGAGCCAGTACGCAGCCTTAGATCCCCGGGCGGGGCCCTCCTTGCTGTTCCAAAGTCGAGGCTTAAATCTAAAGGTGACCTTGTTTTCTCCATCAGGACCCCTCGACTTTGAACGACCTGCCCGAGGAGATCAGGCTGCAGAATCAGTGACATCTTTTAAATCACTTCTTAAAACACATCTTTATAGACTTGATTTGATGTGATGTCATCGTCTCTTTTTAATATACAGTATTTAGTTTTATTCTTTATATTTGTATTTATTTGTTTTGACTTTACATGATGTTGTCTTAATTCATTCCTTTGATTTATTTGTATTGATTGGACAACAACATGTAATGTCTCTGTAATCTCCTCCCTCGATTTTTATTTATTCTTGTCATGTTTTTCTTGTTTTCCTGTTCTCATTTCTTTTACTGTTGTCTTATTTTTACTATTTTTACTAGTGTCTTTGCAAGTACTTCAGCTGGTTCAGAACTCTGCTGCCCGGATCATCACCAAAACCCCCTCATCCCACCACATCACCCCCGTCCTTCAGCAACTCCACTGGCTCCCGGTTAATCAAAGAATCACTTACAAAATCCTTCTGTACACCTACAAGTCTATCCATAACCTCGCCCCTCCTTACCTCTCTGACCTCCTGCACGTTGTCACTCCATCCCGTGCCCTCAGATCTTCCTCCTCCCTCCATCTCACTGTACCTGCTGCCCGTCTTAGCTCTATGGGGAGCAGAGCTTTCAGCCGCTCTGCTCCCCAACTCTGGAACTCACTGCCACCTGACCTCCGTAACTCTGCCACCCTGCCCATCTTCAAATCTAAACTCAAAACTCATCTGTTCAGACTTGCTTACTCTCCCTAAACTGCTTCACACGGTCCCCCCCCTCCTTATTTATTGTATGTTGTCTTTTATCTTGTATTTTATATCTTTGTTTTTATATTTTCTGTACAGTGTCCTTGGGTGTCCTGAAAGGCGCTTTCAAATAAAATGTATTATTATTATTATTATTTGCAAATCAGTGTATTAAAATGTATGTTTTTCACAGTGCCCAAGTTTTGGGGAATATTTTTTTTACAACTACAAATTATGATGTTTTCAAATGGGAATCAAAGATTCATTTTGAGAAAACAAAGATCAAATTCACAGTGCTGTTAATCTTCCTGGAAAGAATGAAAGCTTGATAACCCCTCCCTCTTCCTAAAATACAATGAGCTCCACAATGGCATTTCCTTGTTCCCTTCCCTTCAGATCTAAAGTTGGAGGAGGAGTAATCAATCTGGTGGTGAAGTGCAAAAGCAGACAGGACACATTCACAGCAAAAACACATGCTGTGTAGATCAGAGATCAAACTAGTTTCAGTTTTAAGAAAGTTAAAGTCAGACAGTCGTTGCCACTGAAAGGCGAAATGGCGCAGAAAGGAGTTCAGCTGGACCGGGAAACCTTTTCTTGTTTGATCTGTCTGGATCTACTGAAGGATCCAGTGACTATTCTCTGTGGACACAGCTACTGCATGAACTGTATTAAAACCCACTGGGATGAAGAAGATGAGAAGAAAATCTACAGCTGCCCTCAGTGTAGGCAGACCTTCACACCGAGGCCTATCCTGGTGAAAAACACCATGTTTGCAGTTTTACTGGAGCAGCTGAAGAAGACTGGAGTCCAAGCTGATCCTGCTGATCACTGCTATGCTGGACCTGAAGATGTGGCCTGTGATTTCTGCACTGGGAGAAAACTGAAAGCTCGCAAGTCCTGTCTGGTCTGTCTGGCCTCTTACTGTGAGAAACACCTGCAGCCTCATTATGATATAGCTGCATTAAAGAAACACAAGCTGGTGGAGCCCTCCAAGAAGCTCCAGGAGAACATCTGCTCTCGTCATGATGAGGTGATGAAGATGTTCTGTCGTACTGATCAGCAGTGTATCTGTTATCTCTGCTCTGTGGATGAACATAAAGGACACGACACAGTGTCAGCAGCAGCAGAAAGGACTGAGAGGCAGAGAGAGCTGGAGGTGAGTCGACAAAACATCCAGCAGAGAATCCAGGACAGACAGAAAGATGTGAAGGTGCTTCAACAGGAGGTGGAGGCTATCAATGGCTCTGCTGATAAAGCAGTGGAGGACAGTGAGAAGATCTTCACTCAGCTGATCCGTCTCATGGAGAAAAGACACTCTGATGTGAAGCAGCACGTCAGATCCCAGCAGGAAACTGAAGTGAGTCGAGTCAAAGAGCTTCAGGAGAAGCTGGAGCAGGAGATCACTGAGCTGAAGAGGAAAGATGCTGAGCTGGAGCAGCTCTCACATACAGAGGATCACAACCAGTTTCTACACAACTACCCCTCACTGTCACCACTCAGTCAATCTACAGACTCATCCAGCATCAATATCCGTCCTCTGAGGTACTTTGAGGACATGACAGCTGCTGTGTCAGAGCTCAGAGATAAACTACAGGACGTTCTGAGTGAGAAATGGACAAACGTCTCACTGGCAGTGACTGAAGTGGATGTTTTACTGCCAGAGCCCAAGACCAGAGCTGAGTTCTTAAAATATTCACGTGAAATCACACTGGATCCAAATACAGCAAACACACAGCTGTTATTGTCTGAGGGGAACAGAAAAGTAACAAGAATGAGTCAACATCAGTCTTTTTCTAGTCACCCAGATAGATTCACTGGGTGTTATCAAGTCCTGAGTAGAGAGAGTCTGACTGGACGTTGTTACTGGGAGGTGGAGTGGAGAGGGAGAGGAGTTTATGTAGCAGTCGCATACAAAAGTATCAGCAGAGCAGGAAGGTTGAATGAATGTGGATTTGGAGACAATGACAAATCTTGGGCTTTTAGATGTGATAATAACAATTATAGCTTTTGGTACAACAATGTCCAAACTCCTGTCTCAGGTCCTCAGTCCTCCAGAGTTGGAGTGTACCTGGATCACAGAGCAGGTATTCTGTCCTTCTACAGCGTCTCTGAAACCATGACTCTCCTCCACAGAGTCCAGACCACATTCACTCAGCCTCTCTATGCTGGACTTCACTTTTCTGGTTGGCTTTTCAATCCTGGAGATGCTGCTGAGTTCTGTAAATTAAAACAGACATAAGTCATTTAAGGGACAGTGGGTTACCTTCCTTTATCATAGATATGGTTCTCATCACTTTGTAAATTTGTAAAGGGATCTATAATTACTTTAACATTTCTTTGTTCACAGAGGAAATGTTGTTGTTCAAATGAATGCAGAAATTAGGAAATATGAGGCATTATAAAACTGTAATTGTCGTGAACATAATCAGTAAGGAGATCATTTATTATTTTGCATAGCTGAGATTCTGCTCAAAGAAACTGATTATGTGAATGAAGTAAATGTGTACATGAATGAGTCATTTAACAGACACTACTGATGGGATATGTGAATAAACTTGAGATTTACATAATGTATAAATAGTCAAACATGACAGAAATATTTTCTTATTGTCTTCATTCCAGCGTATTAAACATAGCAGAAGGAGAAAATGTGAAATATGAGAGTATAAGTGAGGCAGTTTCCTGAAACACCACAAAGTTTCACTTTCAGCTTTACTCACTGAAACAGGTTTGTCACAGAGAAATGAAAAGATTTCTATCAGTTGTTGCTTTTTACGATCAATATTTTAGTCCGTAAGCAAGACAGATATTGTGGATTTAAGTTATTTAATTGATTTCTTATGTTAATTTGGATGAAAATGAAACTTCAGAATGAGTCTGTCATGTTGGGTCTCTTTGTTCACCTCACAGCCAGACAATCCTTGGTTGTAAAGTTTGAATCCAGACTTGGGTCCATCATCTGATGCTGTTCCTGAGAAGTTTTCTCAGTCATCACTCAACCAGTGAGTGACTCAGGTTTTACAGTGACTGAATATTTTAACATTAACAACAGATGGAAAATGAGTAGCCAACATCAGGTACAGTTATAATGAATGTATGATTCATTTGGTATTTTCACTTGTTTAATCAGAATTCAAGAAGTGAGAAATTTTAACCTGGAGTCTCTAATCTCACATTCCCAAATATTATTTACAACCTGAGAGCTGATATGAATATATTTTATGAAATGGAAACTCCTCTCTACTATCTTTCCCATGGGACCTGAATGCAGCATCAGTGATACAGGCTGTGACTCCTGTAAACAATCTGAAATATACTGTATATATTTAAATGTCTCTCTGCTGATGTTGTTTCAAGCTGAAGTTATAACATGTCTTCCTGCAGTGAACATCAAAGCAGATTTACAACTGAAATGTGGAAACTGATGCTCAACACAAGAGGGCGCCGTCATCCTGCTAACCAGAGATGTAGTGGAGGTTAAAACACCTCAACTCAGTCTGTTTACAATTTGAGTTAGACTGAAAAAATTTACAATTTAAAAAAAGGTGCAATACATCATGTTGAGTTGTGTGAAACTGCTGTAAGTCATAATTTCTTTTTTGTTAAATAGTGTTCACATCATTTGCAAAATAAAGGCTATCATTTCTTCAGAGTGATTTTAATTTTGCCCATACTCAGCCCTAATTAAAAGACCAGTTTTACATTTTTTAAATAGTATTTTGGTTTATTCTTTACTCATTTTTGCTTGTGGCTTCCAGTTGCTTACATTCTGGTTCACTACAGTGTGACTGGGGTTTGTAAGAAAGTTTTTTTGGTTGTTTTTTTATGCTTTTGTGTGAATTACTGTAGTGACACTAATGAGTAAAACTACACCAACTTTAGCAGGTATGTTCTCATCACATCAGTCAAGTTGGTTAATTGTGACACAACTGAAAGGACATGAATGAAACTGTACATTTTCCAGATTCAGTCACTACAATCTCCAACTTCACTGCAGAGTCAAATGATCTGGTGCATTCAGGTACTGTGGAACAAATAGCTTATTTGATTGTCTATCACCTGATGTATTTAACTTAGTCTTGTCATTAAAAACTTTAATCAAACTTTATTTAAGGGAAAGTAGAAGAGATCATTCTGAAAACTGGGCAGCCATCTCCAAACCCAGGGATTCAAAAAAGGATTTACAACCTAAAAGTTAAGATGACGACTGTTTTCACATTAAAAAAAAAACATCTCTATTGTAAACAAGTTCACATACAGTATCACTTTAACCGCTCTTCTTCCTGGAATGAATCAGCACTTGATAAGCCCTCCCTCTACTACCTGTTTTGAAACACAGCCAACTCCACTCTGTTCATGCATTTCCTTGTTCCCTCCCCTTCAGATCTACACTTTGAAGATGGGTGGAACCAACATGTGCTGATGTGCAGCAGCAGACAGGCCACATTCACTGCAGAGACACATGTTGTTGAGATCAGGTTTCAGTTTTGAGGAAGTGAAACTCAGACAGTCGTTGCCACTGAGAGGTGAAATGGCGCAGAAAGGAGTTCAGCTGGACCGGGAAACCTTCACTTGTTCCATCTGTCTGGATCTACTGAAGGATCCAGTGACTACTTCCTGTGGACACAGCTACTGCATGAACTGTATTAAAACCCACTGGGATGGAGAGGATGGGAAGAAAATTCACAGCTGCCCTCAGTGTAGGCGAACCTTCACACCGAGGCCTGTCCTGGAGAAAAACACTGTGTTAGCAGATTTACTGGAAGAACTGAAGAAGACTGGAGTCCAAGCTGATCCTGCTGATCACTGCTATGCTGGACCTGAAGATGTGGCCTGTGATTTCTGCACTGGGGAGAAAACTGAAAGCTCGCAAGTCCTGTCTGGTCTGTCTGGCCTCTTACTGTGAGAGACACCTGCAGCCTCATTATGATGTAGCTCCGTTAAAGAAACACAAGTTGGTGGAGCCCTCCAAGAGCCTCCAGGAGAACATCTGCTCTCGTCATGATGAGGTGATGAAGATGTTCTGTCGTACTGATCAGCAGTGTATCTGTTATCTCTGCTCTGTGGATGAACATAAAGGACACGACACAGTGTCAGCAGCAGCAGAAAGGACTGAGAGGCAGAGAGAGCTGGAGGTGAGTCGACAAAACATCCAGCAGAGAATCCAGGACAGACAGAAAGATGTGAAGGTGCTTCAACAGGAGGTGGAGGCTATCAATGGCTCTGCTGATAAAGCAGTGGAGGACAGTGAGAAGATCTTCACTCAGCTGATCCGTCTCATGGAGAAAAGACGCTCTGATGTGAAGCAGCACGTCAGATCCCAGCAGGAAACCGAAGTGAGTCGACTCAAAGAGCTTCAGGACAAGCTGGAGCAGGAGATCACTGAGCTGAAGAGGAAAGATGCTGAGCTGGAGCAACTCTCACACACAGAGGATCACACCCAGTTTTTACACAACTACCCCTCACTGTCACCACTCAGTCAATCTACAGACTCATCCAGCATCAATATCCGTCCTCTGAGGTCCTTTGAGGACGTGACAGCTGCTGTGTCAGAGTTCAGAGATCAACTACAGGACGTTCTGAGTGAGAAATGGACAAACGTCTCACTGACAGTGACTGAAGTGGATGTTTTACTGTCACAACCACAACCAGAGCCCAAGACCAGAGCTGAGTTCTTAAAATATTCAACTGAAATCAAACTGGATCCAAACACAGCACACAGAGAGCTGTTATTATCTGAGGGGAACAGAAAAGTAACAAGAATGAGTAAACACCAGTCTTATTCTAGTCACCCAGACAGATTCACTGTGTGGACTCAGGTCCTGAGTAGAGAGAGTCTGACTGGACGTTGTTACTGGGAGGTGGAGTGGGGAGGGGGAGGAGTTTGTGTCTCAGTTGCATACAAGAATATCATGAGAGTAGGGGGGACAAATGAATGTGGATTTGGATACGATGACAAATCTTGGGCGCTAGATTGTAACGATGAAAACTGCACATTTTGGTACAATGATGTCAAAACTCCCGTCTCAGGTCCTCAGTCCTCCAGAGTTGGAGTGTACCTGGATCACAGTGCAGGTATTCTGTCCTTCTACAGCATCTCTGAAACCATGACTCTCCTCCACAGAGTCCAGACCACATTCACTCAGCCTCTCTATGCTGGACTTTGGATTTCTTCTGGAGTAACTGCTGAGTTTTGTAAACTTAAATAGTCAGGTGAAATTCTGACTTAATTCTCAAGGTTATTTGTGGTACTTTTGTTGACCGCTCAGGGTGACTTTTGTTTACCTGAACTGACATTTCTCTGTATGAATTTCTTTGTTTATAAATGTTTCTGGAACATTTGTATTGATAAATTTGTATGTTCTTGTTCCTCTTCCACAGAGAGAAAGTATCTTTCATCATAGATATTTTGCATATACATATTTGGTGGACTAAATGTCATTTTGTTCATATCAATGTTAAAATTTTGATACTATGAGGTGTATCTCTAAAATTCATTGTCTGGATGAAGTGAATCTGTCCATTCATTTTTTTGGTCCTCTTTGGATGTGAAAATGTTTTGTTGAGGCCAGACACACATAAGACAACAGATATTTTGTTGTTGAGGTAATCTAATTTATTATTTTGTTGATTTCCATGAAGATTAAACTTCAGAATGAGGTTGTCATGTTGTTTAACTCTGTCACCAAACAACCAGATGATTCAGGGCTGTAAAGTTTGAATCCAGACTTGATACAAACTTTTTACGACTGATTTTGTCCAGAGTGTAAACTATCAAACCACAAATTATCCTGCTGCACTCAAGAGGTTCTCTGACAGCAAAGAAATGCATCTTAAACAGTTATATCCATATGAAATGTTGCATTCAGTTAAATCAGAATCAACATCAGAAGGACTTGACATCTGAAAGCAACATGTTCAGTTTCACTTGAAGTCAACATGATACAATAATTTATGGTTGTTGAGGTTCATATTGTTCCTGATAACTTTTCTCAGCTGTTACTCAAAAAGTGAGTGACTCAGCTTTTACAACAAGTTAAATATTTTAACATCAAGAACAAATAAAAAAATGAGCCGCCTACATCAGGTCCATTTATAAAATAATAATATGAATATATGATTCATCTGGGTGCAAGTATTTCCTTGTTGTTTAGTCAGAATTCAAGATGTCAGAGAAATTTACCTGTTAGCCTCAAATCTCACATTCACAAATATTATTTACAACTTGAGAGTTGATGTGAATGATATTTGTGAAGTGGAGACTTGTCTTCATCTTTACTACCTTTCCCACAGGACCTGAATGCAGCATCAGTGATACAGGCTGTGGCTCCTGTAAACAAACTGAAATATACTGTATATTTTAAATGTCTCTGTACTGATGTTGTTTCAAGCTGAAGTTATAAAGAGCTGAAGAGGAAAGATGCTAAGCTGGAGCAACTCTCACACACAGAGGATCACACCCAGTTTCTACACAACTACCCCTCACTGTCACCACTCAGTCAATCTACAGACTCATCCAGCATCAATATCCGTCCTCTGAGGTCCTTTGAGGACGTGACAGCTGCTGTGTCAGAACTCAGAGATAAACTACAGGATGTTCTGAGTGAGAAATGGACAAACGTCTCACTGACAGTGACTGAAGTGGATGTTTTACTGTCACAACCAGAACCCAAGACCAGAGCTGAGTTCTTAAAATTTTCATGTATTCTAGTCACCCAGACAGATTCACTGTGTGGACTCAGGTTCTGAGTAGAGAGAGTCTGACTGGACGTTGTTACTGGGAGGTGGAGTGGAGAGGGACAGGGGTTTATGTGGCAGTCGCATACAAGAATATCAGCAGAGTAGGGAGGACGAATAAATGTGGATTTGGATACAATGACAAATCTTGGGCGCTAGATTGTAACGATGAAAGTTGCACATTTTGGTACAACGATGTCAAAACTCCCGTCTCAGATGAGATGAATTGTTACAACCCCTCAGTGTCTGATACTGAAGCAGTCTTTGACTGCTGACGCAGTCCAAAACAATTGATTATCGCTGTGAGAGGGTCACAATTTGATTAGCTTTAGGCACTAAAACTACTTGGTTAGGTTTCAGAGAGGACCATGTTTGGGGTTATTATGACTACATTATGTTGGTACTTTACATGACTTCACTGAAGCGAATCACAAAATGAAAGTCGCATGATGCATATTATGTTTGTGCCTTACAACTTTTAATAAATGTCTGGTTTCACTTGGGACATGAACCCTGTATATGCTGAAGTCACTTGAAAAGCCTGGGGTGTCAGTTTCAGACACGAACTGGTGCTGTCCCCAAAGGGGTGGTGACATTTTGTTGGTACTCATTGACCTGATTACTCTGCATGAAAATATAAACTTCTCTGTGCTTTAAATGTTTCTAGGACAGTTGTATAGATGTATTCATTAATCTTTCACTTCCATTGCATGGGTCTCAAGAGAACGCACCAAATCTTCCTTTGTTCTAGGTATTTTTTCATTCTTTTCTCACACAGATTTATAAAGAAATATGTAGTTACATTTACATGTATTTATTTGGCAGAAAAAAGTTTGTTATGAAGTACTGTAAAACTGTAATTATCATGATTGTAATAATAAGGAGATCATTATTTTATTTTATGCAGCTGAGATTTTGCTTAAACAAACTGCTGCCTTGATTGAATTGAATCTCTACAAATCATTGACAAAGAGTCATTGAACAGACTTTTCTAATGGGATGTGTGAACAAACTAAAGGTTTTCATAATGAATAAACCAACATGAACAAAGGATTTAACTCCTGTCTTCATTCCTTAGTCTCATACAAACCTCAGACAGAAGTATAAAGTATAACTGAGGCAGTTTTCCTCCTGAAATGCCACAAAATTCAGTATTCATGTTTAGAGCAGAAGAGCATTTGCCAACTAGTCTCTGACCTAAAACAGCTTCATCACAAATGAGCAGAGTTTTCTGTCACTTATTGCTTTTTACAATGAACATTTTGTTTGTGCTCTTCCTCGAGGTGGAGTTGATTTTAATATTGTACATACAGTTGGGTATCCAGTGGTTCTCAACCTTGGGTTTCAGCATTTGCAAAGGGTAGACAGGGTAGAAAGATAAATCTGAGGGATTGTGAGATTATTAGTGGGAGAGGAAAGAAGAAAACAGTTCTCCCTTTGGTAGAACTGCTAACAATTTATGGACCTTTGAAACATGATGAGGAGCAGTTTTGATCACAGGCCAAAACAGTTGGAAAACAGTGGTTTAATCTTCAACAGTGCTTTGTATAGTTTATTATTTATCTTATTGTCAAAAGTAACGAATGTCATAGAGTAAAAAACAATAATATTACATATTCAATACATCGTATTTCCTTCTGAAATGTAGTAGAAAATGATAATACTCAGGTAAAGTACATCAAAACCTTATTTAAGTGAAATGCTTGAGTAAATGGACATTGTTAGGTTCCACCTCAGCACATGACCTCGTTATCTGCCTACTCAGCTGCTGCCTGTTACTCATTAGCCTCAGTGTAGAGAGTGGACTGTTGTCTCTGTTGCTCAGTGGAACCTTGTTCACATTTTCACTGCTTGTTCTTGTAAAAACAAAAAAAAAACTTTATCTGTTTTTAGCAACTGCCTGCCTTTCAATCTGCAAGACTTGAACATGAGTTTTAGTCAGAGGAGCCTTGAAGACCACTCCGAGTCTCCAGAAGAAGACAGTGTCCAATGACAACAGGAAACCAGAGGCAGGGAGGTTAAGGTCACACAGAAAGGGACCATTTAAAATCATGCAGTGCACAGCAAGTTAGTTTATTATTATACAAGAGGGAGTCATTAAATGAGATTCATGGAAAATAAAAAGTATGTGGAGTGATAAAATAAGAGCCATAAAAGATGTGCAACACAACCAACCACCAACCAACCAGGTGACAGAGGAAAGCTCAGAACAGCAGATGGAAGCTGGAGATGAATCTCTAACTAGTATACTGAAATAATGCAGGAATAAAATATCTAAAGAGAGCAGCTGCAGCCTGTAGTGATATTACAGTTACTGTATTTAAATGTCAAGTTTAAATTTGAGATTGAGGAAATTTAATATAATTTTTTCATAATTAATATGCTGATATTTGTGTTTGCTGATGTCTGATGTCACTGAGATTTCTGTTGATTAAATTTCTTTTCTCCACCACAACCTTCCTTGTGATTTGTGTGATCATATCTGTGATATTATTATTGATATACACACACCTGGAAAACTATCAGGCATAATCCCACGATGACTTCTCACATGGGTTTGTTAAATACTGTGATTATTTGAGTCTTATGATTCTCCAAGAGGAGAACATAATAAAGGCCTGGTACTAAAACTGTCTTTTCAAGTGAGCAGAACAGCCGTCCTGAGGTTTTAGAAGTTTTTTCGTCTGTACTCTCGCTTATTTGGATAACAACATAAATGGCTGGAGATCCTTTGGAGTCAATGACTGTGTTTGACCCACAGACATGAGGAGATACCAAATATCTTCCCTGCTGTTGCTCTGCCAAGCCTGTACTGGAATTAGCTTCACACCTTGGTTGTTTCTGGGGATTTTTTTTAAGCATTCAGTCACGTTTTCAGCAATAAAACACATGCATTGCATTCACATGCTCCTCAGATGGTCCCATTTCCCAAGTATGGAAGTTGATCTTCTGACCGTGGTGTGTTCATGAGCTTTGAAATTGTAATGTGAAAACAACATGGACCCTACAGAGAGGAGGGTATGTTTGTTGCTACTCTTATTCAAGACTGTTGAAGCTTTATATTACAAAGAGATTTTTCCCCAGACCTGTTGCTGCACCAATATTCCCTAAAACCACTAGATATTGCTTTACCTGGCTTGTTAAGATAAGATAAGATATTCCTTTATTAGTCCCACAGTGGGGAAATTTCCAGTATTACAGCAGCAAAGTGGATGGCAAAAAATAAAGAAGCATCAGTAAAAAAGACAATAAATAGCAAACAAGCAATAGAAACAAGGAATATAGAAAAATATGAATGATTTAAACAGGGGGAAATAGCAACCTAGTGTGGGAAAATATAAGATATGGGAATGGTAACAATATATAGTGTTTTCAACACCATTTACACCACGGCACAGAGGAAATACCGATATTGCACATTGGAAATTAGAGATTTGCCAGATACTGATATAGATATTGCACATAGGATGAAAGTACACCTGACTGGAGTATTGATATTGCACATAGGAATAATAATACATCTGATTCAAAGATTGATATATTGCACCTTTAAGTTGAAATTCACCCTGAGCTCAATATTTCACAGTGTAAGTGAACACAGTTGATGTGCATTATAGTGCAGTCAGTGCTGTCTTGGTGAGTGTTGTTAACAGGGTTAATGCTAATAAATAACTTTCATCCAATCCAGATCACTCTACAGTTACAACCTAATATGACATTACAAATGTGAGCAAAAAATTGATATGCAATACACGACTGCAATAAAAACTGGTCAACCAAACATCTACTTTTGTACTCTATGTTTCTGCATATATGATGCCAACAGGCAATGAATCAGCCAATCATTTTCCAAAATTTTTGCATAATTTCCAAGTTGTTGTTCTGACTCGAGGGGGGTATTCACATGAATTCTCCCAGTCCAGAACTAATTTTTCCAATTATTCAGACATCGCATGAATGCAGAATAAGTTCAAGTCAGGTGACAGATATGCCACGAAAACTCCCTGGTCAGAATTATATGTGTTTAGGGCCATTATCTTCCTGCTTTTCCTACAATTAACATTTACTACATTGTTCATCTCATTAAAACACTTTAAGTAAAATTCAACTCAGTACTTATATAAGTTATTATTTAACCCCAACCAAATATGACGTTAATGACTTACAGGCACATGTTTTTCCTTCCACACAGTTTAGACAGCTCAGGATGACTTTTGTTTACCTGAACTGATATTTCTCTGTATGAAAATGTAAACGTCTCTGTGCTCCACATGTTTGATGAATATTTGTATTGATGTATTTGTATGTTGTTGTTTCTCTTCCACTGCAGCACCAGACCTTCCTTTATCCCACATATTTTGTTCTCACTTTGTACGTTTGTAAAT
The DNA here is from genome assembly GCA_034769285.1 of Lutjanus argentimaculatus. Lineage (NCBI taxonomy): Eukaryota > Metazoa > Chordata > Actinopteri > Lutjaniformes > Lutjanidae > Lutjanus > Lutjanus argentimaculatus. Next base: position 778,310 of record JAWZSL010000043.1, on the reverse strand, counting down.
AAATCTTTCATTACATTTACATTTATTTGTTTGGCAGAACAAATGTTGTTATTCAGATCAACATAGAAATGAGAAACTATGAGGTGTTATAAAACTGTAATTATCTTGATCATAATCAATAAGGAGGTGATTGATTATTGTCTTGTACATAGCTGAGATTCTGCTCAAACAAACTGATTGTGTGGATGAAGTGAATCTGTACATGAACTCACTGAACACGAGTCATTGATCAGACTTTACTGATGGGATGTGTGAACAAACTGAAGCTTTACAGAATGAACAAACAAACATGAACACAGTCTTTTCTTCTCGTCTTCATTCATACAGAGCTGATGGAGAAAATGTCAATCTAATATGAGAGTATAACTGAGAAATAAGCTGATTTTTCTATAACTTGTTGCTTTTTTTTGGTTGAGCCCTCAGTCACTGAAGATGATTTATCACACAGACGTAAAATTTATTTGGTCCTCTTTGAATGTGAAAATGTTTTGGTGAGACCAGACAAGCATAAGACAACAGATATTTTGCAGTTGAGGTAATCTAATTTATTAGTAATTTAATTTCCATGAAGATTAAACTTCAGAATGAGGCTGTCAGGTTGTTTCACTGTTTAACTCTGTCACCTCACAGCCAGAAGATCCAGGGCTGTAAAGTTTGAATCCAGGCTTGATTCAAACTTTTTATAACTGATTTTGTCCAGAGTGTAAACTGTCAAACCACAAATTATCCTGCTGTACTCAAGAGGTTTTCTAAATTATCCTCAACTGACAACAAAGAAATGCATCTAAAACAGTTATAATCAGGGTTCCTGACAACTGTGATTTATTTATTTCACCATCTCAGTTAAAATAACTCCACATTTTACAGGACAGAAGTACTTTAAGAATGATTATAAGCATGATATCTATATGAAATGTTGCATTCAGTTAAATCAGAATCAACATCAGAAGGACTTGACGTCTGAAAGCAACAACATGTTCAGTTTCACTTGAAGTCAACAAACACAATAATTTATGGTTGTTGAGGTTCATATTGTTCCTGACAAGTTTTCTCAGCTGTTACTCAAAAAGTGAGTGACTCAGCTTTTACAACAAGTGAAATATTTTAACATCAAGAACAAATGGAAAATGAGCCGCCTACATCAGGTCCATTTATAAAATAATAATATGAATATATGATTCATTTGGTTGCAAGTATTTCCTTGTTGTTAATTAGAATTCAAGAAGTCAGAGAAATGTTCTATTACTAAATTTATTATTTACAACCTGAGAGCTGATATGAAGAATATTTGTCAAGTGGAGACTCCTTTCTACCATCTTTCCCACAGGACCTGAATGCAGCATCAGTGATACAGGCTGTGGCTCCTGTAAACAAACTGAAATATACTGTATATATTTAAATGTCTCTCTGCTGATGTTGTTTGAAGCTGAAGTTATAACATGTCTTCCTGCAGTGAATATCAAAGCAGATTTACAACTGAAATGTGGAAACTGATGCTCAACACAAGAGGGCGCCGTCACCCTGGTAACCAGGGATGTAGTGGAGGTTAAAACACCTCATCTCACTCTGTTTACTATTTGAGTTTGACTGAAAAAATTTACAATTAAAAAAAGGTGCAATACATCATGTTGAGTTGTATGAAACTGCTGTAAGTCATTAATTTATTTTCATCATAAGTGAAGTGTTAAAAACCATTTGAAACATTAAAAGGTATAATTTCTTCAAAATGATTTTAATTTTGCCTATACTCAGCCCTAATTAAAAGACAGTTTTACCATTTTAAAATAGTATTCTGGTTTATTCTTTACTGATTTTAGCTTGTTGGTTTCCAGTTTCTAACAGTCTGGTTCACTACAGTGTGACTGCGGTTTGTGAGAAAGTTGTTTGTTTGGTTTTTTGATCCATTAGTGTGAATTACTGTAGTGACATGAGTAAAACTACACCAACTTTAGCAGGTACGTTTGCATCACACCAGTAAAGTTAGTTAATGTGTCTGAATAATTCAATTTATGGGTCAAATACATGACCAGAAACAAAGATAAAATTATTCAGTACAATCTTGTGAAAGTAGCATCAGTTGAATGACTGCAGGACACATTTTGTTTCAACATCATGTTGTGAACAGACTCAAGGAGCTACATGTCTTATAAATGCTGATGGGGGGAGCGAACAGGTTTACTGACTGCAGTTACCAGAAGGAACCGTGGAAATTCATGAGGACTGGAGATTCAGGCTGTTCTGATTTATGAAGATAAAATGGGACAGTCAAGGGTGTGGATCAAATTAAAGGTTTGAATTTAAAAAATATCACAGACTAACTTTCTGTTTCTGTTTTGAGGTTTTAGCTTTGCAAAAACAACACACCTGTTTATTCCAGCTTGTTAGACATTATTATCAATAAATCTGCATTGATTTTGATCCTAAGCTTCAAATTTCTTTTTCCAATAGTTGTTGGTTTCATAGTGGCGTTTTTGTTATTCCCAGACGAAGATTTTGTCTTTCACAATCATTTTTTCTTTGTCTTATGAGAAATAAATGAGATTCTTATTTTGAGTTTACTGAAGTCTCGTCTGTTTCTCCTAAACTCCCTTTATTTAGGAGAAAAAAGGAGCAGGAGTGTCTCAGAGGTTTGTGCTTGATGACCGTATGCAGCAACAAGACTTTAATTTGACCACTGAGACAAATTTAAGATCTCATTTAAGAAAACTGGTGATCTCACTGTTATGTCCAGAGCTGATTATTGAAGACAAATCAATTGGGCCTAAATTAGTCTCAGGCTGAAACAAGACAAAATATTATTTCACAGGAGCTGAATTTAAGAAATGGTCTTAAATTGAGCTCATTTTTGCCAAGGAGACACGGGCAAGAAAAAGACAAAATCTTAGGAGTGAAGAGGTTTTACTGATTGCAGTTACCAGAAGGAACTGTGGAAATTCATGAGGACTGGAGATTCAGGCTGTTCTGATTTATGAAGATAAAATGTGACAATTACAGGGCGTGGATCATAATGATTGTGTGTCATAATGTAGTAAATTATCTTCATTTATGTTTATGATCTATCTGTCATCTGTGATCCTGTCATTTTTACGGTGGTCTCTTCTGCACACACATGACTGCACATCTGTCTGTCCTGAGAGAGATTCCTCCTCTGTTGCTCCTCCTTCATGAGGTTTTGTCCATTTTTTTCCTCATTAAAGTTTTTTTTCCCTCCTCTGATTCGAGGGTCTATAATAGGAGATAGAAAGTTGGAAGTCCCACACCAACATTTGTGTGTATGGACATGAATTTTACTTTTTTTCGTCACGACACTCATCAACTTTCACACTAATGTAGACAGAATTAATTTCAGAATTCTTTCCTGGACTTATCTGTTTGATTCGGTCAATAATATCTGCCTGTTATGTCCTTTAGATCCTCTGATTCAAACCTCTTGATTGTTCCAGTTACGCCCTAAACTCTGAAACAGTTTGCCTGAAGGTCTAAATCTGTTGAAACTTTCAAACAAAATCTTTGGACACATCTTTTTTATATTTGCTTCCTCCTGAAGTGTTTTAACTGTTGCTTGCTTTATTTGTCTTAAATGAATTTTATTTGATCTATTTTTATTTTTATTGTTTTTATCATGATTGTTATTATCTTCCTTTAAAACTTTGCATTTTATGCATGAATTGTGCTTTATAATAAAGTTTCTTCTTCTTCAGCAAGTGAGCTAAAATAGTTAATAAATATTGAACGTTCGGTTACACTTAAAAAAAAAAAAAGGTCTTGGGTAGGTTTAGGCACCAAAACTACAGTGTTATAGGTTCAGGAAAAGATTGTGGTTTGGGTTAAAATAACTACTTCCTTGCAACAATCAGCAGTGTCTGGTGGTCTCACACAGGAACCCAACCTCAGACACCTGTGTGAAAGTGTGTTTGACCTGCTCATCAATGTATGGGTGGGTCAGTGATTAGGATCAACAGCGTGTGAACTAAACACAAAAGCACATCTTAATTGTGGGTGTGGTTTGTTGCATGAAGATTTTCTATCAAGATTTTACATCAAGAGGCTCTGATGCACACAGATTCTCAGCTTTCTGTTTTCACTGCAGCAGCTCGTCTCTACAAAGCTCTCTGCAACCCAAACATGGGAGGCAAATCCTCCACATATGGTGAGTCAATATGCAAAAATATTAATAATCCTCATCTACAGGTGACACAGGTCACATCATGATATGATTTTTATTCTATTCCATCTGTAATATTCCAACCAAAGTCTCATTTATAAACTTTTATTAGTTTTTTGTGCTTAGTTTTACTATTCAGTTTGCTTTTAATGTTTTGCATTTGTCATCAGTTTATTTCCCTATTTTTATATTCATTTTATTATATATTTTATTGTGTGAGTCCTACATCAGATAATTGCTAAATAAGCTGATCAACTCTCAAGTTTGCGAACAGTGACTAGATTATTTTCAGATAAAGACACTAGAACGTATTTTAATGCAAACATATCATACATTATAAGAACAGTCTTTAACTATAATACATCCATCTGAGAACGATGTCTCTTCATAGTGATTTATAATGTGTAAGATATTGGCTCATAGAAAACATAATCAATACATTTTGATAAAACAAGTTGATCCTGTGTTAAATGAAGAAGCTGTTGTCAAGATTAAACAGGTTAAAATCTTTTGCAGTGTAACTGAACCTGTATCACAGACATGTGTCTCATATTTAGGAATAATATTGGACCTGTGAGTCTGTTGTTGATCAAATATTATCTTATTATATCCAGGAAACTTAAGTTCATGTTTGCCAGACGAGGCCTGTTGACATTTCTGAGGAAGCTTGATCACTGATACAGTGTCTTGTTAGTTAAACCAGTTCTGCCTCATATACTGGTTTGACAAAAACAAACAGCAGGTGATGCAGTTTAAAAACAGTATTATTTCTTGATTGATTAAATTCCCACATTCCCACTTCCTCAAACCACCTGCCATTATCTTCCTTTCTGTCAGATGCCCCGCGGCGGCAGCAGCCCACAAACTCAAGGTCCCTCATAGACGAACGTCGCCAGCGTCACGCACAGATAGTCCAGCGCCAGAGAGACATTTCTGATCGCCAAAACCCACAGAAAGTCAGCTGCCCAACGCCGTACCCGCTGATGTCCTGTCTGACCCCCAGTCAGCTGTCCCCACCGTCTGAAAGGACCACAGGAAATGCAGGACAGACAGGAAGTGGAGAACAGCAACTGATTAAATCCAACTGTTTTTGAGTTTATTAAAGGTTTTGGTGGGTTTGTTTTTTTTTTTTTTTTGTCTGACTTTGTGATGCTGGACTGCAGCAGGTTATTAAGCTGCTGTGACTTATTAATACTCACCAGTTCCAGTTTTTGGGTTTTTTTTTTTTTTTTTTTGATTGGGCCTGATTTGCAATCATTTTAAAGTTTGATATTTGTATTCCAAGATTTAGACTCAGCCTTTTAGGAGCTTGCTATTGTAGGCAAAGAAAGTTTGGAGGATGTATCTTTGAAAAGTCCCATATTTGAAATGAAATGTTTTTGTTTTTTTTATACTTTATTCAACGTTTGCAGCGTACAAACAGTGTACAATCAGTCATTCCAGTTCAGTTTGTGCAACAAGGTTTGCAGTTATGTAAAAGCACAATAAGGATCATTAACATTATGTCAGTATAACAGTACACAGTATGCATACAAAGGAAAAGAAGAGAAAAAAAACCTGGTGTGACAGACTTCATAATAATATTCTGTATATAATGAGAATTGTATTTGTGACAGCTTATTAGTTGAAAACCTCTGAATGAATATCAATCATTGATATACATTTCTTATTTGTAATCAGTTTAAAAGACTTAAAATAATAATCAACTTCAATCAAAAACAACTTAAATAATGGACTTGAGTTTTGAAATTTACTTTCATGGATGTGGAATTTTCCTAATAAAATATAAAGATTGACAATAATGCATCATTTTTTTCCTTTGAATTCAAAATAAGTAATAATGTTCTTCCCTTCTATGTTGATTTTATATGTTGTTTTGCACAGTATATAGTTCTCAAGTTCTTTCCAAAATGTACTACTGTATGAGCAACCATAAAACAAGTGAGTTACACTTTCAGGTTCAGTTTTACAAAAGGTACATTTGTTATCAATGTTACGGAAACTTGAAATATATGTTATGTAGTATTTTTAAATGTAATTCTCTGATTTTGTTTGTGATACAAAATCTAAAAGGAACAAGCCACGCCTTGTGCCAATTGATATTCACAAAAAGAGCGTTCCAAAACAACTTCCCTCGTGGTGTTATTTTCCTAACATTATAGAAACATTCTCTAATATGTTTATTAGTGCATTTTTTACTCAAGATGTCAATACCATTTATATAAAGAGTGTTAACAGTTGTATGTTGCACATTCTGTTGTTTATAGCTTTTCATTAACTCTATCATTCCGCTGGGAATGGAGTTTATTACTGAGCTAAAGTCTTTAAATTTGATATGGAATGCTTTTTCTGTAAGGAAATCTTTATAACTAAGTAGCTGGCCATTAGAGTTAAATAAGTCTTTTAAATAAATTATATTTTTATCAATCCAATTCTGTAAATAGAGTGATTTGTTCCTTTTAGTGATACATTCATTGTTCCAGATGATAGTTTTATGTGGAGAAAAGTTATGTGAATAACATAGTTTCCATGCTAACAATGCTTGTTGATAAAATTCGGACATCTTAACTGGTAACTTTGAGATACTATAATTACATGACAATAAGAACTGAAGACCTCCAACATTCCTAAATATGTTGTGTGGAATGAAATGCCATAATGATTCTGGAGCTTTTAAGCATTATTTTAACCATTTCACCTTAAATCCAGATCAAAACCACCTTTATCTTTAGGTCCAGAAAGCAAGGTTTTCTTCAGATGATGGTGCTTATTCTTCCATACAAAGTTAACAAACATGTCATTAATATCCTTACATGTGGAATCATAAACATTGAGGGAAAGGGCTGGGTACACAAATCTGGAAACACCTTCAGCTTTAGTCAAAAGGACTTTTCCTAAAATTGACAAGTCTCTTTGAAGCCATAAGTTCAATATAGTTTTAGATTTTTTCATTTTGGGGGAGAAATTAAGTTGTTGGTGCTCCATAACATTCCTACAGACATGAATACCAAGATATCTAACACATTTTTTGACAGGAATATCATATAAAGTTTTAACATTTGTTTGGTACAAACATAAAATTTCACATTTAGATTTATTAAGTTTTAACCCAGAGGCAGCTGAGAATTCATCTATTAATGAAATAGCATTTTCAATCTGATTTTTGTCTTTTAAGAATAATGCTGTATCGTCCGCTAGTTGGGTCAGTCTGATTTCCTCGCCAAAAATAGATAAACCTTTAATTACCGGGTTATTTAAGATATGTTATGAAAGTCGTTCAACCACAATCAAAAATAAAAAAGGTGAAATCAGGCAACCCTGACGGACGGATCTCATGACTGGAAATCTTTTGGTAGTGTTTGGATATAGTATGACACAACTGTCAATATCTTTATAAAATATTTCCATAGTTGACACAAAGTTTGGACCAAAACCAAAAGTTTGGAGTGCTTTAAATCAAAAATAATGTTCTACCGTATCGAAAGCTTTATAAAAATCAAGAAAAACAATAAGGGAGTCATTATCAATATTGTCAGAGTGTCTAATCAATCAAGAATAAGTCTTATGTTTGAACTGATGTGACGGTTGGCCATAATGCAGTTGCAAATTAACGCAAATTACAGACTATAAAGAAGGTGTTATCCAGTTTGAAAACCAGAATAATCCATCTACCCTCATCTGAAGATAATGACTCAGTAATGTTACCTTTAAATTTGTTAAGGAGAATGGCTACACCTGCTGACTGTTGAGAGGCATGACAAAAATAACAATGATCACCCCGCTGTGCTTTCCAAAATTTCACATCATTATCACCTGAATGAGTCTCTTGTAAAAGAATCAGGTCAGCATTTTTCCGTCTACAGAAAATAGATTTTTTTTTTTGGTGCTGTCACGGATACCTCTGACATTAAGGGATATTATTTTTAAGGAACTAAAATGTAAGTCTGCCATGAAAGAAAAAAAAAGAATAAAGTGAACTGGATGTCTGTTAAGATAACTAGGAACTTGTAAAGTGCTAAGATATAAACACTTTAGTAAAATTCTTCAGACTCTTTTTTCTTTTCTTTTTTTTAAATGAAGTGAGCCAATTATCAACTCTGTAGAAAGTAGGTTGTTTAACTACTCACAACATAAACTGCATTAAATTTAACATAAATGAGTCATTATATTATCACAATCATGTTATACAGTGGACAATAGGCAGGAATACCTTTTTAAAGTAAGATACGTTTCATAGAAAACTTAAAGAAATTATTATTGATTATAAACATGTTACCCAATGAACCCGAGGTATTTCAAACATCATATTCAATTTAAACACGTGTCACAGTGAGCTTAAATTAGTTATTACTAATTAGTTTCACTGTAAGCCTGAGGTAGTTTCATAGTGACCTTAGTGTATTTAGATCACCTTATTGATCCATCAGTGTCCTCTTATGCACTGTGTCTTACACCATCGATGATGGCTCTTTTTCTCTTCGTCGCAGGCTTGTTTGACACTTGGTCAGAGTTTGTCTCTCACTGTTCTCTCTGAAGGTGAGATCTTCTGCTAACCTGAGATTCTTTTTCTTCATCACATCAGAGTTGAGGGAAGTCCTCCACACTCCGGACGGTGCACATGGTGAACTGCATGATGATGGGACATGAGCTGTTTTCATCTCTCGTTGGTCTCACTCTGTGCACAGTATCTGTCATGAGCCCGAGTCTGTTTTTTTCCTCTGGGATGTTCAGGGCGATGACATCATCACCTCCTTTCTCACATCGTTACTGTGCTCTGAGGAGGTTCCACCGCCGACTGTATCCCTCCGCCTCCTCTTGTTTCTCCTGAAGTGCAGCAGTCTTCTTCACGGTGTCCTCTGTCGCTTTACTCTGTATCTGGAGAATCTGTCATTCAGCCCATTAATAGTTTTTAAGATGTCGGCATTAGACACAGCTTCCTCTCTCACCTCATGAGCTTCTTTGGGTTGGGGCTGTTGAGAGGGTCTGGGGAAGAACTGGTAAGGATCTATCAGGCTCCATCATCAGTCCTCCCTTTCTTCTTCTTACCTCTTTTTTTTTTTCCATGTTCCCGCGCTTGTCCCGTCGCCGCTAGTTAAACTTTACTTTACAAGCTAACAGTTAACTGAAAAAAACTCCATTCTGTCTTTTTTGAAGTAAAGTAGTCCTAATATCTGTGCTTAAAATGCAAGTGCAGTGAGTCACTTCTCAAAAAAAAACTTCGTCTGAGTCCGTTTAAGTCATTTTAAACGTTTGGTACTCAAAAGAAATCCACGAGCTCACAGAAACACAGGTCTCCATCTTGGACCAGCCCTGAAATGAAATATATTTTAATGGGTGATTTGAATACTTACATGTCATTTATCTTCTGTAAATAAACACGTGGAGAACCACAGAGAAACATCTTAGGTTCCTTTTTTATGACATGTGAAGGACCTGGACTCACTTGTGCTGAAAATGGATTTTTATTTGATGTTTAAGTGGAATTAAATTATTTTTAAAGTGATCATTCTTAAGATTTCGGCCCTGGTTACTGGTGATATGAGCAGGTGAGCTTTGATCAGGCCTGGAAGTAACTAATTACAAATACTCAAGTTACTGTGAGTAAGGAGTGTTTTGCAGCATTTAGTAGGATTTTCTAGTCTTTATTTTTACTCTTACTTAAGAATACATTTCACTATAATCTACTTGGTGAGTTAAATAAGTCATGTTAATCACATCTTTTCTGTCGACTGACTCTGGATGTAATTTGCCTCTAAAGTTCACCTCTCACATTCTGTCTGAACACAGGTTAGATCAGGTTTTGGTGGCAGTAAAAACATGCAGCTGCAGAGTAGAACAAACAATTCTGTTTCACCTGCTGTGTACAGCTTCAAACAAACTTAGCCTAGTTCTGACTAAATTATTAGTAAATTATTAATAAACTGTGATTTATGCATTATGTGACGACCCCTCCCCCTTGCACCAGTGCTTCCTGTTGTTGCTGCTTCTCTCCCTCTGTCTGCAGGAGGGTCGTTAAAGGGATGGGCCACACCTGGACCCGGTGTGCCCTTCCCCCTTGAAATAGGTGCCTCAGCCTGCAGTCTGTCTCTCTTCTCCGGCTGTCACCAGACAGACAGCACCTCAGCAGCATGAGCTCAACCTGATCTTCTTTTTTGTTCCTTTTGCACATACACAACTACACGCACCCATACATGCATCACACCACTGAACTACTGATTCTCAGATTATCCGTTGATTTAGATTGTGTTTTTGTACAATAAATTAAGTTCTTTAGCCCGCCACCTCGTGTCTGTCTCCCTTTATGTTGCAGCCAGTGAGCCAGGCTGTAACACATTATTAAAAAAATCTGTGTACCATGAAGAAAAGTTATGACAAAACTCTCAGTAAAAATTAAACAATCAGCCCACACATTCCCCTATAGAGAATGTGTAAACCATCAAATGTACTGATGTTGTTCTGTGAAAGCAGCTATAAGCTAATTAATAAAGCACACTAGGAAACATCTGTCGTGTCTTTAACAGTGTATTTCTTTGTGGACTGAGAGAGTGTGCTTGATTTATTTTAACCTTTTTTTATCAGTCAGGTCTCCAGGAGCCTCTTTTGTTTGGTTTGTACTTGAACTTCAACCTCAGATCATTTCTGACAGTGTGTTTATTTGATTCATAAAACTACTGAGCATAAAAAAAACACAGTTCTGCAGATAAGCCTTACAAATCATTAACAAGTCAAACTCTTTGGCAGTGCCTTAGCATCAGGGTGAAACCAACACTGTTTTAAGACTGAAGTCTGATTCACATTATTTTGGACTGAAGCTGCTGATCTGCCATTTTGCACAATGTTCAATATCTTAAAATGTGACCTGAATAAGTGTTCATTGTTTTTTTCTTTCCAGAGAACTGTATTTTTTACCCTTTGCAAGGGAAGATTTGGACTACTTATTTGCCCTCTGCTGGAGGGTTTGGATAAAGCTTCAGCTCCGGTCGTGCTCACTGAGGTAGTCAGAGCAAAATGTCTCAGAGGAGGCTTCATGTACTTACAGGAGGGAGGGATGCAATAACAGATAATCAAGGTTCAATAATTAGACTAGATCACAGTCCAGTTTGTCAGACCATTTTCCAGACAAATGAATTCAGCAGATTACAATAAAACAAGGCAGATTTATTTATAAATGTACAATACGGCAGAGGATGAATGAGGCAGTTTCACAGTCTGAAGGAAGAAGCTGCTCCTCAGTCTGTGAGTACAGGAGCAGAAACTTCTGGATCTCTGCAGCAGTTTGAACAGGCTGTTCCATGTTCCTGTAGAATGACACACATTGTTTCAGTGGCGGTGGCACAACATCATGAATTAATTTATATATCAGACACAAAGAAAACCTTCAAATGTTGCACTTTAAAATAAATGGTGCAATGATGGAAGTTTGTTTTGTTTTAATCAAGGATCTTCACTGATAAATAAGAAGAAATTAAACTTAGGAATCTAATATATTAGAATATGAAACAATCTGTTAACTTTCAAACCAACCAAATGAAGTATTCTAAAGGTAAAAGCTTCATGATAAACTTACATTGGTTCTCTCCTTGTTCTGCTCGGAGAGAGAAGAGGCAGGTCACATTTTGCTGAGAGCTGAGCAGAGGTACCTTAACAAACAAACCAAAGAGAGAGTGAAACATACAGGCCACTTCTCAAACCCAAACCTGAATATCTCAAAATGATGCAGAGAATCTGAACATTTCACAGGTGAGGATTTGGCAAACTTACAAAGATGGATGGTGGAGTGAAGCTCAACAAAATGTGCAAGATGTTCACTGTTGTCAGTCGAGGCAGCAACTGTGGAGACATACAGCCCAATCCTTTTAGTTTTTCTTGAACCAAAAACATTATTTCTTCAAACGATACGGAACATTTTTACATTTCACTGGAGAGATGTTAAATACTTACGAGAAGAGGAGGAAGTCAGAAGCTCAACTGGTGCCTGCAGCTGTGGAAACCTTGATGTTCACAAGGGAGGTTTCCAGGAGGAGCTGCTGCTGCTGTGTTTGTAGCAGGAGGCATAGTGAGGGAGGAGTTCACTGTGGTGCCTTAAAAATGGTAGAATACAAAGAAGTCAGTTAGAAGTCAGTTTTTTTTCTCATGCAAACATTTCATAGAAGAGGCTTTAAGATACTTACAGAAGGAGGAGGAGGTCCGAGGCTCACAGGAGGTTTTCAGAGGAGCTGTAAGCAGCTGTCTTTGCAGAGGCAGTGGGTCTGATGAGGTAGGATTTCAAGGAGGTGTCTTAAAAATTAAAGCAGACAAAAGATAAAGTGAAACATACAGCCCAATCCTTCAAGATTTTCTCAAACCAAAACCTTAATTTATCAAAATGATGGAGAAAATGTTAACATTTAACATGAGAGACTTGGAGATACTCACAGCAGGAGGAGGAGGCCAGAGGCTCAGTGGTGCCTGTTGCTTGACACCAGTGTGAGAGGAGAACTTGTTGTGTCTGTGCAGAGGCAATGGGTATGATGAGTGTTACGTTGCCACTGTGTGTGCTTGTGTGCTTGCTCTCCTCTGCCCAGGTACTGCACCTTCCCCCTCTGTGTGGATGTAGTGATTGGCAGCAGCTGCAGCCACTCTGCAATCAGGGCCTGGGAGATATAAGCTAGGAGAGCGCAGCAGTTAAGGGCCAGTGGGCCATTCGGCAGCCGCAAGTCTGCATTTCAGGGCCTGTGGGCCATTCGGCGGGTTGCGGGTTGCGGGTTGCGGGTTGCGGGTTGCATTTCGGCAATCTAGTCTTGCAGGGCGGGCTAGACTGCTAGTATTGGCGTGTTTTTGCTCCCTAGTTTGTGTTCTGTGCTTTGCTAGCTCCCCAGCTAGTTAAAGTACTTGTGTTTTTGTTAATCATGTGTCTTGCTAGCTCCCCGGTTAGCAAGATACTCGTTGGGCGCCCCCATGTGCTTTGTAAGCCTCGCCAGCTTGCAAAGTACTCGTTGTCTGTGTCTTCTGTGTCTGTGTTTTGCTAGCCACTCTGGCTAGCAAGGCACTCGTTGTCTTGTGTATGTTTGTTGTTTGATTTAGGGAATTAAGTTAGCCCTTTGTTTTATTTAATTTGGTGTTAACTTAATTTTACACATTATCTGTTAAATAAAAGAACCTTTGTTTGCACTTTTGCCTCAGTTCTCCTTCCTTCCTTTTTCACCCGGGTCAATTTATTTATTGTTACACCCCTCATCCCCTAGCACCAACTTGGGGGTCGTAACAATGAGAAAAGCCAGCCTTAAAATGTTTCTCAAACCAAACCACGATTTCTCAAAATGGTGAAAAAGATGTTAGCATTTCATTAGAGAGGCATTAAGATTCTTACAGGAGGAGGAGGAGGCCAGAGTCTCATCAGTGCCTGTTGATGTTTGCAGACGAGCTGTGGCTGCCGTGTTTGTAGAGGCACTGGTTATGATGGTGAGGAATTCAAGATGGTACCTTCATGAAATGACAGCGGACAAGAAAGAAATTGTGAGATACAGCCCAGTCCTTAAAGTTTTTCTCAAACCAAAACCTTCATTTCTAAAAATGATGCAGAGAATGGTAACATTTCAATGTGGAAGATTGGAGATACTTACAGATGGAGGAGGAGGCCAGAAGCTCAAAGGTGCCTGTTGTTGGTTTTGCAGAGGGACGGTGAGGGTATGGTGAGGACGGCATTAAAGGAGATATCTTAAAAATAAGAGTGGACAAAAGATAAAGTGAAATACACGGCCCAATCCTTATTTTTATCTCAAACCAAAACCTTAAGTTCTCAAAATAATCTCAAAATCTTTTGCATTTCATTGGAGAGTATTTAAGATACTTACAGAAGGAGGAAGAGGCCAGAGGCTCAGTGGTGTCTGTTGCTGGACACCACAGGAGCAGTCGCTGAGGCAGTTGATGTGGTGCGGGAGGAATTCAGGGAGGCACCTTAAAAAATGGAAAAAGACAAAGAGAGAGAGACAAAGTGAAACATACAGCCCAATTCTTCAAGATTTTCTCAAATCAAAAAGATTATTTCTTAAAATTAGGCAGAAAACATAACATTTTGGTTCTGACGTACTTACTGGAAGAAGGGTTGGTGGAGTGGAGCACAGTGGAGACACCAAAGTTTTTTTTTTTTTTGTTTTTTTTTTTAGCTCTTTGGTGGCAGCAACTGTAGAAACTGCTGCTGGGCATTTTAAAAGTCTCCAGAAGAGCTGCAGAGTCTGTGTTGTGCAGAGGCGATGAGGAAGGAGAGGCAGGACTTTGTCTTGACTTTTCAGAGTTCAGAGCACATGTAGTAGGAGACTGGACAGATCGTAGTTTTCGTGGTAGCTGAGGTGATTGCTGCTTTGTAGGAGCTCAGGGAGGTCGAGAACAGGTTCTGGCACAGAGGCAGGCCTTTGTACATAGTTGGTCGGTGGTAGGAGGATTTGATTTGTCCGACCAAAATGCTCTCTGTAGCCTTCGTAGAGCAGGTAGTGTTGGAGAGATCATGGAAGGCAGGGCTTTTCTAGTGCCCTCTAACCACTCCCAAGCCCGGGCCTTCTTTTTTCTTTTCTTTGTTTGTTTTGTTTTTTGTAGTCTTTGCCTTACCAGACTACATTTTGTGAGGGAGAGCACCAGACAGGTTGTGACAAGGTAAATTCACTACTTGCATGTAGCAACCACGTAACAACTGTTTGGCAACCACCTGAAAGCCTTGTTTAGTGTGCACACATACATGTTGTCAAGATTTAGACAAGTAAATGAATTTCTTGTTCAAATAGTGCTGCAAACTGTGCCTGCTCACAGTGGTAACCAGGTCAAGTACTCATGGCAGTGACTGTCTCAGGTTGTCCCATTGATTTCAGGGGATCTTACCCACCATAGACAAACCAGTCTTCAATACTTGCCTCTTCATTTAAACTTTTTTAACTTAAATTTATCAAGTCATGGCCAGCTTTCCTGCACACTGTGTCTGTTCACAGCGGCATTGAGGTCAGTTACTTGTGGCCATTATTATTAATGCTGAAAACTATTGACACCAGGCCAGCTTTAAAGAGAATATGAACATGCTTGGCCTGATCAGTACACGTAAAATACTTGACCTGGACACACACCCAGCAAGGCGAGGACTTGGGCATATTTTGGTTAGGTTAGGTTAGCCCAAGTTAAGTCAGTTTAGACTAGGTTGGTTAAGGTTAGGTTAACCTAGTCCTCCTTAAATAAGTTTAGGTTAGGGCGATGCATAAAGTTTTTTAACTAACCAGTGGTTGCCTCGTTTTTTCGGTGGTCACTTATCATAATTTTGTCACATCTGTAAAGGTTTCTGTGTCCTTTTTGGTGGAGGGTAAGGGACAGGATAACTGAGGAGTTGGTGAAAGGATATATCTTTGTCAAAGTCAGAGCCTGACCTGGTGCTGGAGAGGCTGGCGGTGGGAAATTAGAAGCCAACTATTCATTCGATGAAAGGCATTAAACCTAGCAACCTACTAGATAGTCTACTGGCTTGACTGGTCACGAGCTTCCCAGGATGATAACCAGCACGCCGAGGCTTACGACCCGCTGGACCAGTGACTGGCTTGGCTGGTCACGGCTTCTGAGGATGGTCATGAGCACGCCGGGACTGGACACCTGCTGGAGCAGCCGTTGGCTCGGCCGGTCCTCAGCTTCCGAGGCTGGTTACTGGCATGCTGAGGCAAGCCAGATTAGGTACTAATGGTCACTTACTTCTTTTGTATTCATGAAAGCAGGCATCACTTTCCTGCTCTAATGTCAGTTTGGGGTTTTATAAAAAGATGAGAAACCCTGCTGTAAATCACGTATGTAAAACATGTCTGACAGCAGAGTACAGAGACACGAGTCTGACCCACAGAGACGTCAGGTCACTGTGAGAGCGAGTAACACGGAGCATCACTGTTCCCCCACACTAATCAAAACCACAGCACTCTTCATAAGAAACAGCAGCAGATCATCTTGATGCAAAAATACTTAGATCCCCTTCTCTCTGTCTCTGCTGTTACTGTGTTCAGTCAGACTATCAGGATTTCTTTCTAAATATAAAAAATAGCATCAATTGAATCAAAATGTAAAGATTCACACATTGCATCACATCATATTTTATCATGACAGGGCTGAATTGTATCGTACTGAATCATTGGCTAAGATGCATCATATCATTGAACATTCACTCGATTGAATATGAATCGAGTCAGTGAGATACACGCCCCTAGCAAGTGGACATGGTTGGGTTCTTGCAGATGTTTCGCCGAGATTATTTAACCTCTGCAGGGTTGTTAACACCTTGAGAGGCATGTGACTCATGTACACACCCCTCTATTGAGTGAACTATTAGGGTCACCTGAGTACAGGTGTGAATAAGAGTCATTACAGTCCCTTGTGAGTCCTCGACTCAACCTGCCATAATGTGAATGGTCAGAGTCACATGAGTGTAGACGGGTATTCAACAGCCTGGGTTGTGATCTTAAGACTGCATTGTACATGGCATGAACAGATTAGTTCTTAAGTGATTTAACTGAACTTGTAGCAAACGCTAGTTTTCTTGTGCTTTGAATCTTCTTTCAGATACGAACACAATTTCCGAGCGATCCCAACCTGTTGTAGAGTCGTGTGCAATCGTTCTACTGTTATCCAAACTGAAGTTTTTCACTAATGACTGCATATCTCATTAGTTTGAGGACATTTTGAGTTTGAAAAATAGATTATACTTCATAATTATGTTGACATTATCCTGTCTGACTAGATTTTCAGATACAAACAGGCGGATTATTTATAAACATGGTTTTCTAAGTCGACAAGCTTTTGTTGAATCTGACGTGGTGTGTTCGTACGGCCCCTCATACAAAAAAAGTATGAGAAATTTATGGATACAAAAATGTTCTTGAATCCCACTGCTGAGGGACAGTTATGACACGTTAACAAAAATGGCCTCTTTTACTCATCTGACATACATCTGTCTTCCCTGGCCAAAATACAAACATCACTGTCTTCAACGTACAGGTCTGTGCATCCCTCACTACACTGGACCACATACACTACATAATCCTGCTTGTGTCTGGGTGTTCTGCGGCAAAAACTTGTTCACCCCAACGACAGAACACCCAGACACAAGCAGGATAATGTAGTGTATGCAGTCCAATGTAGTGAGGAGTGCACAGACCTGTACAGTGGGGAGATGAAACAACTGCTGCACAGGCGCATGACAGGACAGCGAGTTCCTCAGGACAGGACTCAGTAGCCCACCTACACTTCAACGTCAAGGGACACTCCTCTGAAGACGGTATCTCTGTCTACACATGCCATGACCTGGATGACTGAGAATCTATACAGACACAAGACACGATGCCTGCTCTCATGAGTACAAAAGAGGTAAGTGACCATTAGTACCTAATCTGGCGAGCGTCAGCATGCCAGTAACCAGCCTCGGAAACTAAGGACCGGCTGAGCCGACAGCTGCTCCAGGAGGTCTGCGGTCTTGGTGTGCTCGTGACCATCCTCGGAGGCTGTGACCAGCCGAGCCAGTCACTGGTTCAGTGGATGGCAAGCCTCGGCGTGCTAATTGCCATCCTGGGAGGCTAGAGACCAGTCAAGCCAGTAGACGATGGGGTGGGTTGCCAGGTTAAATGGTTTAGTTGAATGAACAGCTGGCTTCTAATTTCCCACCGCCAGCCTCTAACTTACCAGCACTCACTTATCATTGGCCAGATCAGGAGCTGGCTTCGGCCTTCATTTTTTTTCCTGCACCTTTTACACTATACATCCTCAGGTAACCCTCCTATTTTTTTCTTTGTCTTTTGGGTGCTCTCCTTTTTTAAAAATTTGCCTCTGACCCGGGCATGTTAAGACTTTAGTGGGAGTGGTTTAATTTGGGCCTACCTCTGTGCCATGTCCCTGCTCTCCTGCTGTCCTGTGCTCACCGCCTCCTCACGATTGTCCAGCTCCAGTTATCAATATCTGCCTCCCGTTGATTTGTTTCATCTGAAATTAAAAATGTATGAAATGTTAAGTCTCTGATGTTCAGTTGCACATCTACCCCCCTCCCCACAGGAAATTTGACTGTTTCATAGCAGGTTGTTACAGAATATATGCTAAACCAGAACAAGTAGCTCAAATTCGTACTTTACTCCAGTACTGCGAGTGTGCAGTAAATGTACATCCACCACAGAGCTTCAAGCATCCCAGAGCACACAATTTAATATTTAACACTTGTATGGTGCAGAAAGAACATCACATATAGCAAATAATTTATTTAAATCGTGTAAAGGCCAGAGAATAATGGGTTAATGTTGAGAAGACATTCAAAATCAAAACCATAAATTAGTTTTGCTTTAAATCAGAGGAACATTACAATTAATTAAGTCAACAACACTTTGACAATTTTGAATTTTAGACAAGTAAATGAGTACACAGTACACATCAACATGGAAGATAACTTAAAAGTATTTTTTTCAATCAAAGCAAAACACTTGGTGTTGGTTTGGCAGTGGAAAAATGTATGTAAATTTAAATAAAACACATCCCAACTCAAAGTCCAGCAGCCTGCCAAAAGCCAAAGACTTAAACATCATCTTATTATATATAAAAAGAGCATATTTCTCTTTATCTATATGTTTGAAGCTATTACAACATACAACGTCATATTGTGTTGATTTTGGAGGCCCCTGTGGACAAATACAGTAGTGTTTCCACCAACATTACCACAATAAACTGTCTACATACTTTGCCTGAGCACAGACTAGTTTTGCCTGATTATAAAGAAAATTGAACCTGCTGGTAGGCATTAAGAATATAGAACTAGTCAATCTCGTCTTGTTTGCTTATGAAGGTCATATAAAGGCATCAGTATTAAATTGAGGCTTTCATAACCTGCTTAAAACTCATTGCAGTACATTTATGTAAGAAAAAATACTCCCCCAAATATTTGTTAATTACAGTGATCAACTGCTGCAAAATTGAAGTGAATCTAACCTTAGATGCACTGACATGAGAGTGGTATCTATCATTGCAAGACAGAAATGGTATCAGAGCATCTTCCCCAGTGTTGACCTATTTCTTTAAGTTAAACGCTCGAGATATTAAGATATTCACAGTTCATACAAGCCATGTAACTAACATAAATAAATTAGCCAATTTAAAACAAATGCCAAACATTCAAACCTGCTCCACATTAAAATTGACAATGAGGCAATGCAGATTTCTATAAAACTTTAAGTGAAAGTATGAAAATTGACTTTCTTACCAGGTTTGTGGGAGGCCTCAGTCTCAAGCCTTTTGATGGGCTCAAAGGTAACTTGGTCGGTCCATGCTGTAACACAGCAGGACCCAAGTCTTGTTAGCAGCCAGTTCTTTGGAGCCTTGGACCTCTGCTGTTTTTTCTCCTCCTTGGCCTGCTTTTCTCTGTCCTTTATGTCCTTTTGTCTCCCTTTTGTGTGTCTCTTTTGCCTCTTTCTCTTGTCTTTTAAGCTCCTTTATTTTCCTCTTGAATGCCTCTTCATCCTCTTCCTCTTTCTCTTGTCTTTTTCTCTCCTCCTTCCTCCTCTTGTTTGCCTCTTTCTCTTGTCGTTCTCTCTCTTTCTTCTCCCGCTTGTATGCCTCTTGCTGCTCCTTCTCTTGTCTTTTACGCTCTTTCACCTCGCGCTTGAATTTCTCCTTTTCCTCTTTGAGACGCCTTTTTTTCTCTTTCGTCTCCTTCTCTAGTTTTTCTTTCTCCTCTCTCAATTGCATTTTCCTCCTGGCCATCCATTTTGTCAGGCTTTCCTCACCCTCAGCTGGGTGTCTGCTGACTCTGTCCCTGGCTTGTTGTTGACCTTCCTCCTCCTGGCCCAGTCCTGTACGAAGGACCAGGCCAGCCTTGTTCTTTCACTCTGCTCCAGTCTTTGTCTCTCCTCCTTCTCTTCTTTCATCAATTTCAGTTCTTTCTTGACGAGCTCCTGTATTTTAGACCTTGCACTGGCCCTTCTCTCCTCCACCCGTTGCTCTTCTTCTTTAGTGAGAATGACTGGCTCCTTCTTTTCCCACTCTTTGGCAGCAGCCTTGATCCTTTCACTCCTCTGAGTTGCCTCCTGTTGCTTCCTTTTTTGCTGCACCTCATGCAGTCTGTCCTTTTCCCTCTTCATTTGGGACCACAACTCCTCAAAGGACAGAAGCATGCTCACTACTTCTTCCTGGTCCTGAATGTCCCGTGTGATGGTAGACGGGGTGGTGGTGGACGGGCTGGTGTTCTCACATGGCAAAGGTCTGCCACCCCTTTGCCATGGTGCCCGTCCGGTGTTAGATGGACTTGTGTCCTCAGAAGGCAAAGGTCTGCCACCCCTTTGCCTTCTGTCCCATGCGGTGGTCGATGGGTTGGTGTCACCCCATGGCAAAGGTCTGCCATCCCTTTGCCATGATGCCCTCACGGTGGTAGATGGGCTGGTGTCTTGATCCCAAGGCAAAGGTCTGCCACCCCTTTGCCTTGGTGCCCTCACGGTGGTAGATGGGCTGATGGAATCACACGACAGAGGTCTGCCACCCCTCTGCCGGTGTGCCCTCACGGTGGTAGTTGGACTTGTGTCCTCAGAAGGCAAAGGTCTGCCACCCCTTTGCCATGGCACCCTCACGGTGGTAGATGGGCTGATGGAATCACACGACAGAGGTCTGCCACCCCTCTGCCGGTGTGCCTTCACGGTGGCTGCGGCGCAGATGTTACCACCAGGCAAAGGTCTGCCACCCCTTTGCCTGTGCGCCTCCACCGTGGAATCTGGGTTGGAGCCTCCACAAGACGAAGGTCTGCCACCCCTTCGCTCGTGCGCCTTCAAGATGGTAAGAAGGGCGAGGCCTCCAGGAGACGAAGGTCTGCCACCCCTTCCTCCAGGCTCCTCCATGATGTTAAGAGGGCCGAGGTCTCCTGGAGACCGAGGTCTCTCGATGGGATCGTTGGAACACACGCTCTCAGACATTCGCTAACCGACTTTGTAGAACTGCAAACACAAACACACACACTTATTATTTCTCCGATAAACAATTTGCAAACATCCTGCTTTACTTTCCCCTTCCAACCTACAGTGACCCTGAAACAAGTGAAAAACGAGACAGGCAGTATCTGAGGCCAGTGTTTGGTTTGTCTGTTCTGGGCTACAGCAGAAACATGGTGGTACAACATGGTGGCCTCCATGGAAGAGGACCCACACTCTGTGTACACATTACACAAATGATTCTTATGTTCAGGTTATTACACACTAATGAAACAATATTTTTTTTTAAAAACCAACATACTACAATTTTTTTTCCCCAAGAAAGCTCACAAAGGTACACTTTTCAAATTAATTTAAAAGCAAATCCTAGTATGACACAGTCACAAAAAGTCAGCAGCAAAGAATGAAAGAAAATCCCCTATTTCAGGAACAAAATACTCGATATGGCTCTGAATTATTTTTTGCAACAATTAAAGAATGTTTTCCTGCAAAAGACGGAGGCTTCAAAATAAACAAAAAGGGAATATTTTGCCACGGCAGAATGATTAAAAAACAAATGCTTAAAAAAACCTCTGAAATCTGATCTGATTACTCTACAGCCTGTCAATAAATTTAATGGTAGAGAAAACAAACAGGATAATTAAGAACTAGAACTCAAAATTAATAATGTATTAGTGAAAAATCTGCTCAATTTAGCTACCAAATTCAACACTTAAAACTCTGTCCATGAGACAAGTCAACTTTTTACTCCATCTGATATTACAAACCTACTAATCATGCACAGACTTTTTTTTTAAGATAGTGGAAATAACAATCAGAAGTGGAAAACACTGTCAGCTCCAAAACTCCGGCCTGACACAGAAAAACAGACATCAGTATCTTCTCAGGTTGCAAATGAACTCATTTAACACCTAAATAAAGACCAGACCCCTTTGCATCTCATGCAGTTTGAGCTCCGTAGCCACAATTCCACTCAATCAACAAACTGTGTCTTTTTTCAGGCTCTATTCTTGGTGCCGATCATGTTCACACTATATTTTAATGACCTACCAAAAAACATGTCCACATTTCTGAATTCAAATAGTTGATATTATAATTTTTACATGTGCAAAAGACATTCAGGCAGCTTTCAAAATCCTTACATCTGCAACAACACATTTTCAGGAGTGTCTCAGTAAATCATGTCTCTTATTAAACACTAAAAAACAGTTTGTATGACTTTTACAAAACCATCAGCAAAGGTGACTCATTGAAATGTGTGAAGTATCTTTGGATCACATTGGACATAAAATTAACTTTTAAAAGTCACATGAAACAGGTGTCAGTCACAGTAAAATTACATTTACAACATTTCTGACAGTTTTCTATCAGTTAATGCTGCCTGGATGTTTGTGATTTTGTCCCATATCAAATATTGTTTTACTAACAAGTCACTCACAAACGTAATGACACTTAAACCAAAAGAATCACTTCTCATGAAAGCCATAAAATCATCATTGCAACATTCTGGAAGAACATAACTTGTTCAGCTTTGAGAATTTTAAATACTTTAAATATTAAATATCCTTATTTTATATTTAAGACTTTGCATGGGCTGCCCCCATGTCCTTTAAACAAGCACATGAAAATAACACACTGTATTTTGTCTTTTTTTTTTTTTTTACCTGTTTTGTAAATTTGTATTTATACGTTGTCATTGTAATGTTTCTGTATTTTTTTAACCCTTTATGAACTACACATGAAAATGAGCATTTTTGATACAATCAGGCATGTTTACATCTTGTATTTTCATACTGATGTTCATTAACATTCACTGACACCATCAAATAAATAAAATACAATGTAAGTACTACATTTCTGCCATAGTTTGCAAATAAATCCCATAAATCTTACACACTGGACATTTAACTTAAGTTACTCTTCAGTACACTGTGCATCAACAAGTTAAAACTCAGTTTTCGGATAATAGCAGGTCAACCAAATAATCACCTAAAACACTGACACGTCTAAAGACTAAAAAACATGGTTTCAAATTGAAATGAAATATTAATAATGTACTAATGTAACTGACATTAGTGAACATCTAAAATCATTCTATTTATCAACATATTATATTTGCAACTCGTACCATTAATGCAACAAATGACACTGATAATAATATCACAATGTTTAAATATACAAGAGCAGGACTGATTATTGTTAGGTACATTCTAAAATATTTTTTGTCATTAGAAATAATAAAAATACAAGCAAATAATGTAAAAATGTCACAGCTTACTAAATGTTTAAAATGTGTTAATAATATTGGGCTCCAGACAAGTGGAGTCAGACCTGACAGTGGATGTTAATATAAGCACTATTGGTGATTATATTAAAAATAATGATATTAATCCAACATTAAAATAATTAGGAAACTGTAAACAGGAATTTAAAACAAGAATTTGGGAGTTTTATTTACTAAAAATACACATTAAATTATCTTCAATTCTCATGACATCTGTCAAAGTAACAGCAGAGGGACACAAGACTGCAAACGTTTCACTCAACATGGAATTTCCTCTAATATTTAGAAAAAACTATAAATGCAGTCTGTTTTTAACAAATGCATTTTAGACAGCAAGTAAAACAAGTTTACAAGTTTAAGTTGTGAGACAAAAACTGCAGTTACATTTCTCTGATTACAGAAGAAAGATATACATTTTGCTGCATTTTTTGGGGGGAAGTAACTTATAAAAAATGTATTTACTTGACATGATGCTAAGAAAACACATTTACATCTTTCTGAACAGAAAACAGTTCAATAAAACCAAAATAGATGAGCTAAAAAATGATGTCTTACCTCTGCAAAGGATGGTTTGGGAATGAGGCCCAAAGTTCTCAGCTCATGACACATGAAGAAGGTTCCGTTGTGACGTCACTGACCCTGATGTGATGTCACTCTCACAGAGAACACAACAGTTCTATTTCCTTTTAAGGAACGGCAGCCATCCTGGCACACATTCATTTAAAAACTATTTATTGTTTAATGACTTTTTAAAGTGTTCTTACTGTATTAAATCAGTGTTTCCTGACCTTTGTCCTTCATCTGTCTTTGAGTGAACTGTCAGCTCCTGAATAAGTGACATATTTAAGTGTGTTTCATATTATATTCACTGTATAACAATAACCAGACAGAACAACTAATAAGCTTCACAATTAACCCAAACAGTGAACACAATAACTGCAGGAAGTTTAAAATGAGAGATTTTGATTAATTTTGAGCAGATTATTTCCAGTGAATATTGCATCAGAGATGGGATTTATTTATATTTTAGGAACGTTTTCTCCAGTTCCACAGTGCAGATGCTTTGTGTTTCTTAAACAATCATACATACTTTAATAGACTTCTCTTTTTTTGGACTAATTTAGTGTTTTCTTCTCTGTGACCCAGACCATTATTCAGTCACCTCTTTGATTGTTTTGACTGTACTTTCCTGATGCAGGATGAGTCTGTTTATCAGAGTGTGAATATAGTTTATGTTCAGGTCTGCACCCCGTCTTTATCCTGTGAGATATATTTTAGGTTTACATCATAAAGTGCACTTTAAATTTTAAAGATAAATTGACTGATGTTTTGTTTCAGTGACTTCATTTACCATCAACGCTGATGAGACATCCACATGAAAAGTGACAGATTTTCCCTTTAAAATCAAGATGACCTCGTGACCCACTGTGAAGCTTTGGCAGCTCATAGTGGGGGTCAGGACCCACATGTGTACTAAATCACCACTGTCACTGCCTGAGTCAGTGGCTTTTAAAAGTGGAGTCAACACAAGTTGTCTTTAAAGGGATAATTCATCCAACAATGAAAATTCAGTCATAATCTACTCACCCTCAGGTGTGAGTAGATATTGACTAAATCTTCATTTTTGGGTGAACTATGCTTTTAAACAGCACATTGATGTATGAACCTGTTACAGGTAGATGTGAACTACAGGAAATGGTGAGGCAAATATTTTTATATTTTCTGAGATAAACTAAAAAAAAACAACCTACACTTCAAATGAACCAAATGACACAAGACATTAGAGAAATGACAAAGCCTGCCTTGTGCAGACTGGACAAAGGCTTCATACACATATGGGTGCAGTCCAGAGACCCAACATTTGGGACACCTGCAAGTGCGGAATGGGTGAGCCCCCTATTAACACTAAGACACATTTCATGCATTTGTAATATGTAGTGTGTGTGTGCTGGTTGGAATATTTTTCAGAAGAAACCACAGGATGAGGACAGAACTTTTAATTATTATTCTCCACACTTCACAAAACACTCCCGGAGTCTCAGCAGAAAACAGCCTTGCGGCCAAATCCAGTATAATTTGAGTGAATGGTGACCATGTTTCAAACGTAAAAAAGAGAACACACAACAAACACAAAATGTCTTCATACTGCTCGTGTGGTGTAATCCAAGTGTCTGTGAGCCGCAACATCAAAATTGAACCACAAAAGACACCATTTACACCAGGTTTTTAGCCGAAATGTCCACTGTAGCCTCTCAGTCTCGAGCCAGGTGCACAAGAGATCTTGCGATATCTTCACACGTGCATCTGTCAAAAGATATACGAGGTCTCACGATACGTTGACACCAGAGTTTGAATTACACAGTGGCTGACAGAACAAACTGGAAATGCAGTAGGACTGGATATTCAAGCTGTGCTCTGATCTAAAAATACAATGAGACAAACAAGGTGTGAATCATTTCAGCTGAATTCAGACTCAACTACAGGTTCTGACTGGATCAGAGTCACACTGACTTTACAGAAATGATCACAGCACAAAATGAGGACAAAACAGTAACTGACTGCTGAAGGTGCAGTTTAACTGTAAACTGTTGATTAAATGTAACAATTAAATTTATATTTTTCTTTGTGGAGATCTCTGTCTGAAAAACTGTGTTTTGTATGAACACTGTGTAAATCAAATGTCGGCTACAGTTACACTGTGTCGAATAAAGTTTTTAACTTGTCATTTGTTTACAATAAATCTAGAATTTATTTCATCCTGATCTTCACTGTAATTTTTGTCTCCTCTTTCTCTTCTTGAGATTTCATGAATTATTTTTCCCTGTGGTGAGTTTCTCCTGATCTAAACTGGGGGTCTATAGAGGCTGTTGTCTGCTCTAAAGGTGGTGATTTGTGATGTTGGACTGTGTAAATAAAATGATGGCTGCAGTCCCACCAGCAGTGTTTCAGAAGTGTTTCAGCCGCAGAGTGTTTTGTTCACCTGATTATGTTTACCTGCTTAGATTTTGTGGATTTGTTTCTCTTTCCTTGCTTTTTGTGGTTCTATCATGAATAATTATGTTACGTACTCGTACTTTACTCACAGCCCTTCAATAGTTTAATTAAGTAACAATTAAGTTTATAGTGAAGACAGAGAGAGAACCCTGCCTTAGAACAAGAGTCACAGCCTGTAACACTGATGCTGCATTCAGGGTCACGTGGGAAAGATGGAAAAGTTTCCAGTTGACACATACAGTATTATTCACCTCAGATCTCAGGTTGTCAATAGTATCACATACTTTTTGGTCATATAGTGTATTTGCCACCAGGATCAAACATGCAATGATTCACTTCATCCACATAATGATGTCGTCTCTATATAATGTAAGATAATGATTTCTGGCTTTAGAAGTTCAAAGTTCAAAGGACAGAAAGTGACAATGCTCTTCTGCTCTGATCATGAAGACTGAACTTTGTGGTGTTTCAGGAGAAAAATGCCTCAGTTATACTCTCATTTTAGTTTCACATTTTCTCCATCAGTTTTGTTTGAGACCCTGAAATGAAGACAAGGAGAAAATACTTTGTTCATTCTTGAAAATCTTTATTAATGATGTAAAGCTGCAGTTTGTTCAAAACATCCCATCAGTAAAGTCTGTTAAATGAGTCTTGTTCAATCATTTCATGTACAGATTCACTTCAAACATAGATTTTTTTTTTTTCAGAATCTCAGCTATGTAAATAAAATAATAAACAATCTCCTTATTGATTATGATCATGATCTGTTTTATAAAACCTCATTTGTACATCAGTTGGGACGACAACAACACTGGTCTTCCAGACAAATAATTATAGATTTCTTGACATATTTACAAAGTGATGAGAAGAAAATATCTAAAGGAAGGTCTGGTGCTTTCTCTCTAAAGGCCCCTGCAGTGGAAGAGAAACAACAACATACAAATACATCAATACAAATATTCAACAAACATTTAGAGCTCAGAGAAATGCAGAGAAATGTCAGTTGAGGAAGATAAAAATCACTATTAGCAGTGAGAGCCTCAATTACTAAACAGACACAGGAAGGAGCGCCACCTAAAAGAACTTCAACATTTACACAACAACAGATGAGAAGATGTCA
The DNA here is from genome assembly GCA_034769285.1 of Lutjanus argentimaculatus. NCBI lineage: Eukaryota > Metazoa > Chordata > Actinopteri > Lutjaniformes > Lutjanidae > Lutjanus > Lutjanus argentimaculatus. Next base: position 750,804 of record JAWZSL010000043.1, on the reverse strand, counting down.
AAGTGCTGCCCATAATGTTTGATTGACAGCTGATCTCTGTGCAGTGAAGAAATGCCACAACAATCAGCTCTCAGCAACAGACATGAAGACAAAATAAGTTTAAGAATTAAAACAGAATTTAACCCACTGTCCCTTAAATGACTTCTATCTATTTCAGTTTACACAACTCAGCAGTGTCTCCTTGATTATTAAGCCAAAGTCCAGCATAGAGAGGCTGAGTGAATGTGGTCTGGACTCTGTGGAGGAGAGTCATGGTTTCAGAGACGCTGTAGAAGGACAGAATACCTGCACTGTGATCCAGGTACACTCCAACTCTGGAGGACTGAGGACCTGAGACGGGAGTTTTCCACATTGTTGTACCAAAACTTATAACTGTTGTTTTTACAATCTAATGCCCAAGATTTGTCATTGGATCCAAATCCAATTCCATCCCTTCTCCCTGCTCTGCTGATATTCTTGTATGTGACTGCTACATAAACTCCTCTCCCTCTCCACTCCACTTCCCAGTAACAACGTCCAGTCAGACTCTCTCTACTCAGGACCTGCCAGGATTTAGCAAGTCTGTCTGGGTGACAAGAATAAGACTTTTTATCACTCATTGCTGTTCCTTTTCTCTTCCCCTCAGATAATAACAGCTCTGTTTTTGCTGTGTTTGGATCCAGTGTGATTTCACATGAATATTTTAAGAACTCAGCTCTGGTCTTGGGCTCTGGTTGTGGTTTGTGACAGTAAAAAATCCACTTCAGTCACTGTCAGTGAGACGTTTGTCCATTTCTCACTCAGAACGTCCTGTAGTTTGTCTCTGAGCTCTGACACAGCAGCTGTTCACGTCCTCAAAGTACCTCAGAGGACGGATATTGATGCTGGATGAGTCTGTAGATTGACTGAGTGGTGACAGTGAGGGGTAGTTGTGTAGAAACTGGTTGTGATCCTCTGTGTGTGAGAGTCGCTCCAGCTCAGCGTCTTTCCTCTTCAGCTCAGTGATCTCCTGCTCCAGCTTCTCCTGAAGCTCTTTGACTCGACTCACTTCAGTTTCCTGCTGGGATCTGACCTGCTGCTTCACATCAGAGCGTCTTTTCTCCATGAGACGGATCAGCTCAGTGAAGATCTTTTCACTGCCCTTTCCCACTGCTTTATCAGCAGAGCCATTGATAGCCTCCACCTCCTGTTGAAGCAGCTTCACATCTTTCTGTCTGTCCTGGATTCTCTGCTGGATGTTTTGTCGACTCACCTCCAGCTCTCTCTGCCTCTCAGTCCTTTCTGCTGCTGCTGACACTGTGTCGTGGCCTTTATGTTCATCCACAGAGCAGAGATAACAGATACACTGCTGATCAGTACGACAGAACATCTTCATCACCTCATCATGACAAGAGCAGATGTTCTCCTGGAGGTTCTTGGAGGCTCCACCAGCTTGTGTTTCTTTAATGGAGCTACATCATAATGAGGCTGCAGGTGTTTCTCACAGTAAGAGACCAGACAAACCAGACAGGACTTGAGAGCTTTCAGTTTTTCTCCCAGTGCAGAAATCACAGGCCACATCTTCAGGTCCAGCATAGCAGTGATCAGCAGGAGCAGCTTGGACTCCAGTCTTCTTCAGTTCCTCCAGTAAATCTGCTAATATGGTTTTTTTCTCCAGGACAGGCCTTGGTATAAAGGTCCCCCTACACTGGGGGCAGCTGTGGATGTGTTTCAGATCCTCTACATCCCAGAATCCTTTAATACAGTTCATGCAGTAGCTGTGTCCACAGGGAATAGTCACCGGATCCTTCAGTAGATCCAGACATATCGAACAGCAAAAATTTTTCTTTGTCCAGCTGAGCTCCTTTCTGCGCCATTTCACTTCTCAGTGGCAACGACTGTCTGAGTTTCACTTACTCAGAACCAAAACTAGTTTGAGCTCTGATCTAAACAGCATGTGTTTCTGCAGTGAATGTGGCCTGTCAGCTGCTCCCACGTCAGCACATGTTGGTTCCACCCATCTTCAAAGTGTAGATCTGAAGGGGAGGGAACAAGGAAATGCATGAACAGAGTGGAGCTGGCTGTGTTTGAGAGCAGGAAGAAGAGGGAGGGCTTATCAAGCTCTGATTCATTCCAGGAGGAGGAGCAGCAGCAGCTCTGTGAATCTCAACTTTGTCTCCTTATTTACAACAAAGCCTCAGTTAAAACCTGATCCACATTTGAAAACATGACAGTTTTTAGTTGTAAAATACTTTTTGGCTCCTCAGACTTTGCTGATGGCTCCATATTTCTCAAACTCTTCCTCTGGTTCTGTTCAGTTTTTTTTTTACTAAACTTTCTTTAACTAAACTGTCATAAATTAAATTGCTGTCTGATAGTTTTTTCACATATTAAGTGATCAACTTTGAAACATTTTGTGACAAAACAGTTTCATGTCAGAATATCATCCTGAGCCAAAGCAGCACTGAAACAAACATCATCAAACAAGTTATTTGTTGTAACTGTGAATCCAGAAGGACACAAATGAAGCAGATCAGCTGCTTCTGCTGTTAATTTGTGGATTAATTTTTTTTCCATCAATCTGTAGAATTTATACTCTTTGTTTTGTTTTTTTTAACACTTTAGGGGTTTTTTTTCAGCTTTTAATCAACAGAGATCACATTACAACTTTTTTTTATTTTCATAATTATCTTAAAGTTATTAAAGGTTCACTGAGAGCTGCAAAGAAAATTGTTGTACTAAATTTTGTACATGATATCCCACAAGTTTCATTAAAACAAACATTTTCCAAATATATTAGAAAAATATCAGAAAAAATATAGTCGACAAAGTTTATAAAATAATTTGAAATTTCCATCAGTACAACATCATGCAGATGTAGAACACAAAAGCAACATAAAAAGATGTAACATGACAAAATGACTCATCTTGATTCAAATAACTTTGAGAAGCAGCTTCTTTTGAGGCTGAACAAAAGATTTTGGTCGTCCTTTTAGTGTTCAGGGAATTTCTAACAAAAGATCTGAAATGTGTTCTCATATTCATCAAAGTGTTTCAAGTTTTTGTTGCTGAGATTGAAAACTGATTTTCACACTGGAACAAAACTAATGAAGTTAATGATCATTACTTCAAGTATATTGATTTTTATTTTATTTTATTTGAAGTTAACATGGTTTAATAGTCTAATGATTATATTAATATGATGTGAGGTTCAGTTAGCTTAGTTTGCACAGAAACAGCTGGTAGAAATGTCCTTCAGAGGCTTTTACTTTTATACTTTGAGTACATTTCAGAGGCTGAACTTTTTCACTTTTACTGCAGTAAACAAGTTGAATCAATACTTCTACTTTTAACAGTCTTCTTTTAAACACAATTTTTCTGTACTTCTACTTGAGTAAAGAATGTGTGTACTTTTGTCACCTCTGCTTGAGGATCTCAAAAACAACTTTTGTAGGGTAGAGTTGCTGACTTGTGCTTTGCAGAGGTTTGATGCCCTGATGAGTTTCTGTTTCATTTTGGTTCTTTTGGTTGAAATAATTTCCCCTTTAAAAAAAAGGTTACTGCCACAATGTGAAAAAGGTCATATTATTAGAAACTTTGAAGTTGTATCTAATTTCTATCATGTGAGTTTTTTTTAAACATTTGACTTGATTTAGTTGTGATAATTTTACACATTAAAAGTGTTGGTTTCTCATGTATGATGTCACTCAGTCACCTGGACACCTGCTGTCTTCATATCAAGAATCATAAGTGAAATATGTCTTTGACTTTGTGGACGTTGGGTGTCATCATTAATATCTTGTGTGTGGTTTAACATCTTCTGCTTCATAATGTCACATAAACAAAACAAAAATCTCAGGTGTTAATAAATGTACATGATGATCAATAAATGTTTGATAGTCCAGAATATGTTGCCATGGTGATCATGAAATAAAGATGTTAATAAATGAGTTATGCTTTACTTGAGTTTGATCTTATTGTTTGATAAAGGGAAGTTGTTGTGCAGATTTTATTGAATTTATTTCACTAACTGTTCTCCCTGTCAGCACCAAGCTGCACTCCTGCATGGACACAAACGTTGTACAACAGCTCCCTCCAGTGGCCATGAATAACTGTAACGTGTGAATGATGCAGCTGGAGGACAAAATATGTTCAGTAAAATTAAAAGGCTTTTTTAAAAATATGACTTTATGTATAACTGAAAACTCACAGTAACAAAATTAATTCAGTGTTTAAACCAAAGTCGACCTTAATGTGAGAATCCACAGTCTTCATTCTGTGCACTAAATATTTCAGCTGAATGCTGCTACACTGATAAAATATTCTGCTTGATCTACTTTAAAAAATTAAGGCAACTTTTTGCATCAAATTTATTATGTAGATCAAGCAAGACTGGTCTTTGTATGAACTACTTAATTTTTTGTAATAAAAAATAATTTTCCAAGTAAAGTCAGCTTCATTTCACAAGTAAGCTCAACTTAAATTTACTTCCAAAATAAGTTAACTTGCAAAATTATGCTTTTTTTCCTTGAAAAATGAAGCTGACTTTACTCAGAAAATGTATTTTTTACATACAAAAAATTAAGTTCTTCATACAAAGACAAGACTTGTTTGATCTACATAATAATTTGAGGCAAAACGTTGCCTTAATCTTTTTAAGTAGATCATGAACAATATTTTTCAGTAAAATATAATAGCAATCAAGTTATTATATTTTATGATACCTTTTGTATAAAGCTGACATTTCGGTCATCAAATAATAAAAATGAACAGGGTTCAATATCTGCCACACAGATTTTGAGTTATTGTGCACAAGACAAAAATTGTGTTTGGTGGTGGTGATAAAGGAAAAGTCACAAAGTCACCAAACTTGACAGGGTTTATTGTTTATGCTCACAAAAAATCCTGACAATCTGCTGGGAGCCAAGAAACAACAACACAGATAAAAGGACACAGCCATGACTCCACCTGTCAACAGGGCAACACTCTGAACAACACTCACCAGTCAAACATCAGGTATTAATATTTGTTCAAATGTAAAAAGACCTCTGCTCCCTCGATGGCCACTCCTGTTTGCTTGTCCAGACCTTCGTCCTTGGCTTTGCTGACCACAAAGGTGTTGAGGACAAGTGTAGTACGGGACCTTTTCCACAGCGGCAGTGTCATCATCATCAAAGAGGCATATCTATCTTCTGCACCCCGGCCTTCTGATGTCAAACAATTTCCATCCCTCCACCCCTACTACTGCCGCTCCCCGGGTTTGCTCATCCAAACTGAACTCCTTCTCACCAATTTCCCTACCCACCCTCACACAAATCGTCTCCAGCATGAAACCTGCAACCTGCCCTCTGGACACTATCCCCACTGCTCTCCTGAAGGATGTTTTTGTCATCACCGGTCCAAGCATCCTCTCCATCATCAACAGCTCTATCATTACCGGTACCGTCCCATCCTACTTCAAGCATGCAGTTGTCCAGCCTCTCCTGAAAAAACAAACACAGATCCCACCCAGCTCATAAACTATAGACCCATTTCTAAACTCCCATTCCTGTCTAAGTTCTTGAAAAGGTCATCCTCAATCAGCTATTGCCCTACCTACATCAGAACAACATCCTGGAAAAATTCCAATCTGGCTTTAAGACCAATCACAGCACAGAATCCGCTCTGTTAAAAATCCAAAATGACCTGCTCCTCTCCACCGACTCCGGTAACTGTGCCATTCTCATCCTTCTCGACCTCAGTGCTGCCTTCGATACAGTGGACCATAACATCCTTATAGACCGTCTCCAACATACCACCGGAATAATTGGCATTGCACTGAACTGGTTCACATCCTACCTCAACAATAGAACATTCTCTGTGAACATCGGCACACACTCCTCCCCCCCAGCTACCCTCTCCTACGGGGTTCCACAGGGTTCAATCCTAGGTCCCATTCTCTTCTCCATTTACATGCTTCCCCTCGGCCAAATTATTCAAAAATACGATATCTCCTTCCACTGCTACGCTGACGACACCCAGCTCTACCTCCCGCTCATCCTAACGACCAATCCAAAATCCCCAATATCTTTAACTGCATCAATGAAATAAAGTCCTGGATGGCAGAAAACTTCGTTCAACTCAACGAAACCAAATCCAAAATCATCCTCTTTGGCCCCCCTGACAACATCAATCAAATATCCAACAGTCTCGGCAACCTATCCACCCTCATCAAATCCCATGTCAAGAACCTTGGTGTCATCTTCGATTCAGAACTCAAATTTGATAAACAGGTCAACTCAGTTGTTAAAGCCAGCTTCTTCCAACTTCGTCTCCATTTCAAAAATCAAACCATTCCTCACCTTCTCAGATCTAGAAAAAGTCATCCATGCATTCATTACCACTCGCCTGGACTACTGCAACTCTCTCTACACTGGAATCAACCAATCATCTCTCTCCCGTCTTCAATTAATTCAAAACGCCGCAGCCAGACTGCTGACAGGTACTCGAAAGAGGGACCACATCACCCCTGTCCTTGCCTCCTCCACTGGCTGCCAGTTAAATTTCGTATTGATTTTAAACTTCTTTTATTTGTTTATAAGGCCCTGAATGGAGCAGCCCCCTCCTACCTGTCTGAACTTTTAACCCCTTACTTCCCTTCCAGGCCCCTCAGGTCGGCTGACCAAGGGCTTTTAACAGTCCCACGCTCCACTCCATAAACTCAGGGGTGACCGTGCCTTCACGGTCACTGCCCCAGACTGTGGAACAGCATCCCTCCCTCTGTCAGACTTTCCCCTCCATTGAATATTTTAAATCAAGGCTCAAAACGTACTTTTTTACCTTGCTTTTAAGTCTGCATGATTATTTTCCTTCTTCTTCATTGATTGTTATTGCTTCGATTTGTTGTTGGTTGTTGTTTCTGTTTTGTTATGTTTATCTCCTCATTCTTGTACAGCACTTTGGTCAACCTTGGTTGTTTTTAAATAGTGCTTTTATAAATAAATTGATTGATTGATTGATTGAAAAATCTGTGAAACAAAACCAAAGGGAGTGAAACATGGTATCTGCAGGAATCAGCAAACTGAATTTAGCTTTGACTTTGAAGACCTTTTTAATACCAATCCAAGCATTAACTGGTCCAACATTAGGGTCACACAAAAGCATAAACAGTGTCGATGGATGAGAATAAGTCCTTTACCTCTGAGTTCTCCAACATGGAGGAAAATCTGTCACATCTAAAATGTTTATAATAAATCCTGTCTTGTAAAGTGAATACATACATTTAAAATGCTGCTTACTTTGCTTTCTCCAGCTGTTTACATCTTACTGGATTGAAATATATTCATTTTACAAAATTATAATTGTTTATCTCTAGATTAGAACCTGAAGATTTGATGAATACTTCAGTAGAAAACACATATAAATGGTTCCACTAAGACATCAGCTATCCTAGACTGCACAACGTTGTCTCATACAGGCAGAACTTTGAATACAATCAGCAGAGGTATAGTTTTTTTTTTTTTTTTACCTTGCAGACCTTGATGAACTCCTCCGGCTCGGTAGAGAAGATGCCTCTGATCACAGTTTCTTTTCGGGACTCGATGCTGTTGCTCAGAGCTGTCGTCGTACAAAAATATGAAATATGAGTTTTATGTTAAGTACAGACATCAGAATGCTTCTACAAAAGACTAACCGCTGCATCGTACATGCCTCATTTAACATGTCAAGGGTGTCATCGAGTTTCTGGCCAACAGCGCCTCCCTTCTTCCTGTACAGGCTCAACAGCTTTGGCGTGTGTTGGTCCAGCTTCCCCAGGAATGTGGACTGTGGTGGTTCAGTACGATCCGTCAGAATTCATCCTCAATCTGAGAGAGAGAGAGAGAGACGGACAGACATCACAAGATACAGAAAGAAAATAATTAGAGACACAGAGCAAGAGAAACAGAACAAAAGGTAGAAAAATTAACTCCAAAACTACAGTGAACACATAGTTTAAGTGGCCCCCACATTTCATAAGAGGTTCTACACGGGATGCATCAGTTTAGTCAAACATATGGATCGTGCTCAGTTTAGTTCGGCACTTAGTTTCAACATAAGCCACAGATAATCAAGACAGGCACAGCTTTTCCCCCTTACAGCTTCATCAGGTGAACATACTGCTCATTTCTCCAAAAAAAAAAAAACAGGACAACTGAAGCCTTGACACTCAAAATCATAACAACTTTTTGTTTGGCCCATTAACAAACTGAAAGAATTCAACTTTTGCCCCATTTTCCAGATTCCCCACAAGTGTCTGAACATACCTTCATCCAGTGAACTTTTCAAAATAGACTTGAAGAATCTACCTGGTAAGGATACAGTGTCATAGTTAGCAGCACATCAATGTAAGAAAACACAAACGTTAACTTAAATATTCTTTTGAAAAACATTTGTCCCACTTTCTTTACTATAACTAACCTGGTGTTTGTGCATATTTCTACCCAGTATGACCTCATGCAGTGTTCCTCAGAGGATTTAGTGAGACTGTGGCAGGTGGACCTTTGTTCTTTTAAACTATAAAAATCCTGAACACATTGGTTGTAAGGATACCCCAAAAAAACAAGTTAAACAAGACAGATTTTAATGTAGTGGGGTTTGAGGTTCCTCTCCAAATAAAATGATGTTATTTGACTAAAAACAATGCATTTCACATAATTATAACACATCATCAATTACAGTATTTATTAAGCAAAATTAGTATCTTGAAATAATCCTTCACATTTTTGTGAGTGAGCACCATGTACCATAAAAATAATAATCACAACACAACAATAGTTAAATAAGGTTTACAGTGAAGGATCTGAACTGTGATTGGCTCACAGTCAGAGTGAATCCACCAGCTGGGTGGGTATCATCAGGATTTTATCTTTATATTATAAACCTGATTTCTCTATCAATACTCTGACAGCTTCTTTTGTTTTCATAATAACTATTATTCTTATTCTTCTTATCATTATCATTATTAATAAAATAATCAGTTCAGAAATAAATATTTTTCTGGCGCAGCAGTAAAGTTTATAACAGTAAAGTCACTATATACACTTGATAATATCACACTGGATGTATATCTAAGATGTAAAACAATAAATCTACCTGTTATTATAATACTCAGTCTCTCCAGTCTCAGTGACAAAAAATTCTTAAACACAAAGATAAAAACCGCAAACCTTCTGGATTCAACTCCAAAAACAGACTTAATTCAAACTGGACAGAACAACACGAAAAACTCACCTAAACCGTGGTTGTCTTGGTAACACCACGCCCCTGTCACCTATCACCTGACAGCCAATCACTGACCGTTTTCGAGGAGTCGGCCCGTGGCTCCTCCTTCATAATGGAGGTCAGCGGGAAGTGTTGGCGTCTGCAGGCCAGTGTGGGAAGAAACACCGAGTGAGTCCTCCGAAAAGACCGAATATCTCCTGAACCAGCCGATCAATAATCTCTCTTCACAGCAGGTGAGTTGGTGAAAACCAGGTCTTCATTTCCGCCTTTTTTGCAGTTTGTTTTCTTCTTTTTAGAAACTTTTGGTGTTTGATTTTCTGTTTGTTCATGAACTGAACTGAACTATTGTCAAGTCTAGAAGGGAACCCTTGATTTGTGTAACTCTCGCGAGATTTGTGGATTTGTTTCTTCATTGTGCACCTTTTTATTTTAAATGTGACAGCGCATTGGTTTAATAAATGTTGTAGGTTTACGGACAGAAAACACTCGGTTAGGGTTGTGGGAGAATCATGGTTTGGATTTAAAATGACTCAGTCTCGCGAGAAACTTTCGTGTGTCTGGGGTTCTCTTATGGAGTATACCTCCGTGTTTTGATTTTGGCTTGCATTAGCATTAGCTGGACCAAACAACTGAAACCTGTCCAGAGGTCTTTAATTAACTTTGTTGGTGAGTTGATTTACTCTTTGGGGTAAAAACTAAACTGAACCACAGATCCTAATTTGATTTGTTTCGGTGAAGAGGTATTACTCGGGCCAAATTTTGAGATACTGAGGTGAACAAACTGAGTTCTGAGTTTATTGCAGAAGACCTGAAAAGTTGTGTTTTTATGTTTGAACTCTGAAGAGTTTCAGGGAATATTTATTTTGGACTTTCCTGAAAATGTCTTTTCTCTTCTGTCTCTCTTGTTAAATGTTTTTTTTTTCATTGTCCCGTCCACACACTGATTTATACTGAACTGACTTGAGCTGCATCGTCACCCTGATTATTTGTGTGCTGTTGTTTTGGTGGTTTTTTCTTTATTTATTTATTTAATTTTGAAAAGTGGGTTTATGACAGAGTGTATTCATGCGTCCATGTGGGGGAATGACTTTTAAAATTCCAAATTTTAGATGAACTCTGACTGGCACCATTAAAAACGATGATGAAATATTTTGTTGACAATCAGTGCATCATGGTCTGTGTTTGTCCTCTCTTGGTCCTCAGGGCTTCACATGTTTTAGATGTTTCCCTGATCAGCTGGTTATCAGGCTTCTGCAGGGGCTTCATGAGGAGCTGATCATTTGAATCAGGTGTGTTGGAGCAGGGAAACATCTAAAACATGGGAGGGCAGTGAGCCCTGAGGACCAGGACAGGAGAAACACTGATGGTGATTTCTGCAAATGTTGAGCAGGGGTGGAAGTAATGAATGGGCAAATCCTCAAACTACCCTGATCTAAAAAATCTCTTCATAGATTAGGCCTCATTAACAGAGTTTTTCCCACAGTTATAAATGTAGTTTACCCACATTGATCTTTTTAGACGTGTTTTCTTGTATCATTCCAGTCTACTGACCTACAGTTTCTCTTCTTTCAGATGCTCTGTGCTGCAGACTGTCGTCACTAACATGGAATCGATCGGCTCAGTTCATCACTCCAGAATCTTTCAGGCCTCTTGACTTTGTCAGCAGTTGTCACAGGTGAGCTGGTTTTAATATTATGAAACAAGGTTATGAGACATTTCTGAAAATAATGACTATTATTGTGGTTGGCATGATTTTCAAACCCTTATGTGTGTTCTGTGTATAGTTGATCCTTATTTCTTAATTCAGGTTTTATTATGTACATGTTTAGCTCTATTTTCATTTATTTAATGCATAATTATTAAAAGTTAAAGTTTATAATTTCATTGCCCTTCCACTTGGGACAATAAAGTAAAATATAATGCCTCCATTATTTGTCACAAACTTGAGGGATTATTGCAACATTGTGTTTGTGTACATATCTATATATTTACACACACACACACACAGTACTGTTAAGAAGTCTTAGGCAGGTGTGAAGCTGTAAAGTAAGACTGCTTTCAAAAATACAAAATGTAATTTTTTTTTTTTTAATTTACAAAATGCAAAGTGAGCCAACAGAAGAAAAATCTAAATCAAATCAGTGCCTTCAAAACAGCATCAATTCTTCTCGGTACACTTGCACACAGTTTTTGAAGGAAACTCAGCAGGTAGTTTGTTCTAAACATCTTGGAGAACAAACCACAGATCTTCTGTGGATGTCGGCTGCCTCAGATCCTTCTGTCTCTTCATGTGATCCCGGACAGACTCCATGATGTTGAGATCGGGGCTCTGTGGGGGTCAGACCATCTCTTCCAGGACTCCTTGTTCTTCTTTACGCTGAAGATGGTTCCTAATGATGCTGACTGTATGTTTGGGGTTGTTGTCCTGCTGCAGAATAAATTTGGGGCCAATCAGACGCCTCTCTGATGGTATTGAATGATGGATAAGTATCTGCCTGTGTTTCTCAGCAACCGAGGACTCCATTAATCCTGACCAAACCCCCAACTCCATTTACAGAAATGCAGCCCCAGACTTGTAAAGAACCTCCACCATGCTTCACTGTTGCCTGCAGACACTCATTATTGTGCTGCTCTCCAGCCCTTCAGTGAACAAACTGCCTTCTGCTACAGTCAAATATTTCAAATTTTGACTCATCAGTCCAGAGCACCTTTCTGCCATGTTTCTGCACCACAGTTCCTCTGTTTTCGTGCAAAGTTGAGTCACTTAGCCTTGTTTTCACGTTGGAGGTTTGGCTTTTTGGCCACAATTCTTCCCTGAAGACCACTTCAGGCCCGACTTCTCTGGACAGTAGATGGGTTGTACCAGGGTCCCACTGGTTTTCTGCTGGTTCTGAGCTGATGGCACTGCTGGACATCTTCTGATTTTGAAGAGAAGTGAGCATAATGTGTCTTTCATCTGCTGCACTAAGTTTCCTTGGCCGACCTCTGCGTCTACGGTCCTCAACGTTGCCCGTTTCTTTGTGCTTCTTCAAAAGAGCTTGAACATCTTGAAACCTCCGTCTGCTTTGAAATCTCTGCCCGGGAGAGACCCCCGCTGATGCAGTGTAATACCTCGTGTCTTGTTGCTGTGCTCAGTCTTGTCCTGGTGTCTGACCTGTGACATCAAACTGTCTTCCACAACCTCACCTTGGTAGCAGAGTTTGTCTGTTCCTCACCCAGTTTGAAGCCTCCTCCACAGCTCTTTCTGTTTCAGTTAATGACTGATGATCATTAGCACCTGTTTGGTATAACTGGTTAATCAAACACTGACTACAATCCCACAAAATCCCTGACTTTGTGTAAGTGCACCTAGAAGAATTGATGCTGTTTTGAAGGCAGAGGGTGGTCACAGCAAATATTGATTAGATTTAGATTTTTCATCTATTTGCTCACTTTGCAATTTGTAAATCAATTAAAAATAAACTATTGAAAGCATCTTACTTCACAGCATTTCTTCACACCTGCCTAAAACCTTTGCACACGACTGTATACAGATATTTGCTGCAGCTTGTCTGACTCTCGTTTAACTTTTAGTCTGTTCTGCACTATCAGCTTGAATTTCTGTGTGGGTTGCTTGACTTTTGAATTTTACTTGAATAATTATACATGTTAGTTTCCCTTATCTAATTAAATTTTCTATTCTTAACCACCATTGATTTCATGTTTGGTTCTAACTCTCTGTGCTGTTTGTCCTCATGCTGCTGAACATTTGCCCTCGGGGGCAGTGAGGGTCAATTAAAAGTTTCTCTTAATATTCACAAACTTAGTTCTCAGTTCTTCATGTTATAGCTGATCAAAGTAAATGATTAAGTGCTTCATGGATAAAAAGAAAATGACAAAATGATCAAACATTGTTTTGTCCTTTAAAACTGAACTGAACAACGGGAAACCTGGTCAGAGAGTTTTAAACTTTGGTGGGGAGGCGATTTACTCTTTGGGGTAAAACTTTCTCACAGATCCTAATTTGATTGTGTTTCAGTAAAGATGGTTTACTCTGAGCCAAATTTTGAGACGCCGAACAAACCGAGTTCTTTTTGCTGTTTATTGCTGAAGACCTGAAAAGTTGTGTTTTTATGTTGAACTCTGAAGAGTTTCAGAGAATATTTATTTTGGACTTGACTGAAAACGACTTTTTCTCTGGTTAAATGTGGTTTTCATTGTCTCATCAAGTCACTGATTTATACTGAACTGACTTGAAAATGTTGAGCAGGGGAGGAAGTGATGAATGACAACTACTCAAACTACCCTGATCTAAACATCTTTTCATAGACAAGGCCTCATTAACAGAGTTTTTCCCACAATTATAAATGTAGTTCACCCACATTCATCTTTTTTAGACTTGTTTTGTTCTATTCTATCAGTCTACTGACCTACGTTTTCTCTTCTTTCAGTTGATCTGTGCTGCAGACTGTCCTCACTGACTGAAACAGCCCGACTCTGGCCTCTTCTCTTCATCAGCAGCTGTCACAGGTAGGCTGTTTTTAATACTACAAAACACAGGGTATATTATTTCTGAAAATAATTACCATTATTGTGGTTGGTATTATTTTTCAAACCTTCAATACATTCTGTGTATAGTCGGTCCTTAATTCAGGTTTACTATATACATGTGTTTTGTTCTATTTTTCATTTCAAAATCATAATTATTTATAATTATTAAAAATAGTAGTTAAAGTTTTTTGGTTTCATTGCTGTGATTACATTTGGGACAAAGTAAAATTTAATGCCTCCATTACTCATAACCACTTTAGAGGATCAAAGAATGTGTGTTAATGTATATTTGCTGTTCAAAGAATATCAGTTGATATATTTCATGTAATTATAGAAGACAAAGATGAAATAATGATGTGGAAGGCAGGAATAATTAGTTAAAACTGTATTAATTTTATATTTGCTGCAACTTTCCTTACTGTCATTTAACTTTTAGTCTGTTCTGCACTATCGGCTTTAATTTCTGTATATTGCTTGACTTTTGAATTTTACTTGAATAGTTACACATTGTATCTTCCTTTATGTAATTTAATGTTCGGTTCTTAACCACCACTGATTTCATGTTTAGTTGTAACTCTCTGTGCTATATGTCCTAAAGGGATAGTTCACCAAAAAACGAAAATTCAGTCATTATCTACTCGCCCTCATGCTGATTGAAGGTCAGGTTTAGTTTTGTTAAGTTCACAAAACATTGCTGGAGTTTCACAGGAAAACAGTGCTGCAGAATCTCCCAAACATTTGAAGTCAATGGTGACCAGTTTTCAAATGTAAAAAAACAACAGAATAAAAACATGAAGTGCCTCCATACTGCTCGTCTGGTGTAATCTATGTCCCATAAAGCCCCGACATGCCAGGTTAACTTAAAAAAAAATGTAATTTCCACTGTTTTTAGCCTAAATCTTCACTGTAGATCTTTAGCTTGGAGCCACGTTCATGTGCACGTGCACACTGTCTGAACTGTGTGTGTGTGATGTGACGATGTGCAAACAGCATGTTGGGACTTTAGGAAACTTGGATTACACCAGATGAGCAGTATGGAGACATTTATGTTTTGTTTCGTTTCTTTTTTTTTTTGTCAGTTATTTTTATTCTGTTGGAAAACTAGTCACCACTCACTTGGATATTTTGGGAGATTCTGCAACACTGTCCTGTTAAACTCCATCAGAGTTTTGTGGACTAACAAAATAAACCCGACCCTCAATCAGCATGAGGGTGAGCAGATAATGACTGAATTTTCATTTTTCAGTGAACTCTCCTTTATTGTCACTGAACATTTGCCCTCGGGGCAGCAGGGGTCAATGAAAAGTTCCTCTTAATATAAACCAACTTTGTTCTTAGTTCTTCATGTTATAGCTAATTAAAGTCAGTAAAATTTAAAAATAAAGTGCTTCAACGACAAAACAACAAAATAATATATGAAATTTAAGATCATTGGATGAAATTAATTTAATATTTATTTATTAATTTTTTTTTATACCTAACATTCTGTCTTTATCTGTCATTGTAACAAAAGTTACCAGTCATAATTATCAAAGACAACATAATTAAATATATAATATGCTGTAAATAATCAACAATTACTTGATAATCTGTAAATCTGCATATTGATCTCTTTAGAATGACACTGCACCTTGTACATTAATCAAATATTTATTTACATACATTTCAAGAGACTAAGTTTTGAAATGTATCAGTTTTTTTGTTTCATTCATATTTTAATTACAATTACAATATTTTAATTACTCATGTAAATTTTTCACACTGGCATCAGTTACCATGGTAACTGATCCAGAATTTAACTTAACCTAGAACTCTAAGTTGTGTCGTTTGGGGGACGTACAGAAGGTGTTTGTTTCCTGTCCTGACATTGGAGGTGTCCTGAGAGTAGAACCTGCTGACTTTTACCACATCATTACATCAGTGTGTAACTGCTTTGTATCATTGGGTGTGTGTCCATTATTTCTGTCTTGTTGATGCATATTGTTGGTTAATGTTTCTCACAAATAAAGCATTTTTAAAATGTTACATGTCCTTGTCCTCATAGAAGCAAATGTACTTTCTTTAAAGAAGATAGATATACATTGAGTTGTTGCTGCTTGTTACAGTGCTGCCATTTTTATTTGAATATTCACCTGTGTCAAGTGAGTCAGGTAAGCAGACAAACAAAACATTGAGAGAAACAAACAGACATTTCAAAATGTATTGAAATACAATCAATGTAAGTTGTGTGACTTGATTAATTTACAACATGCAAGGTGCCTTCTGAAAGAGATCAACATGCAGATTATTTACAGGTTATCATGTAATGTTGATTATATAAATCAAATCAAATCAAATCAAATTTTATTTATATAGCGCCAATTCACAACAAAGTTGTCTCAAGACACTTTACATATAGAGTAGGTCTAGACCACACTCAATAATTTTGTTTACATCCGACAGTTGAAACAATTCCCCCATAAGCAAGCACTTTGGCGACAGCGGCGAGGAAAAACTTCCTTTTAACAGGCAGAAACCTCGGACAGATCCATGACTCATGTGGGCGGTGATCTGACGGCACCGGTCGGGTGAGAGGGAAAGAGGAAAAGGGGAGGAAAGAGGGGAGGTGGGAGGGGTGGAAGAGAGAGAGAAAAGAACAGAGACAGAGAGAACAGTAGTAGCAGAACATCAATAGTAAAACTACAGTATGTGTAGGGAAAAGTAGTACATATAAATATGTAAGCTGTATGTAAATAATAATACTAATACTAGATGTTACAATAATGATAATAAAATAATGATAATAATAGTAACAACAACAATGTGATAAATGTTTGATTGATTAGGTGAGTTATAATAATCCACAGTAGAAGGTGCAGCTGTGATCAGCGATCCATGCGCAGCCACAGTCCATAGGAATCTGCAGGATGACAAAGCAGAAAGACTCCGGGGAAGGAATCAAGTCAGTAACAGGCATTAATGGGACATAAAACATAAACATCTGGGGAAAGAGATGAAGAAAGAGAGGAGCTCAGTGTGCCTTGGAGTCCCCCAGCAGCCTAAAAACCTATAGCAGCATAACTAGGGGCTGGTCAGGGCAAACCTGAGCCAGCCCTAACTATAAGCTTTATCAAAAAGGAAGGTTTTAAGTCTACTCTTAAATGTGGAGATGGTGTCTGCCTCCCGAACAGAAATTGGAAGATGGTTCCACAGGAGAGGAGCTTGATAACTGAAAGCTCTGGCTCCCAATCTACTTTTGGAGATCTTTGGGACCACCAGTAAGTCTGCATATTGAGACCTAAGTGTTCTAGTGGGATGGTAAGGTACTATAAGCTCTTTAAGATAAGATGGTGCCTGATCATTAAGCGCTTTGTATGTAAGGAGAAGGATTTTGAATTCTATCCTAGATTTTACAGGTAGCCAGTGCAGTGAAGCTAATACCGGAGTAATAAAGCTCTCTTATCCTAGTTCCTGTTAGTATACGAGCCGCAGCATTTTGAATCAACAAACTACTATTATAATATATTCATAATATGTCATCTTTGATAATCGTGACTGTTAGTTACAACAAGAATAACTACAGATGTTTGTAAAGTAGATACAAATAGGAAAGTATTAAATAATTTAATGAAACATTAAATCAGATGTTAGTCAGTGAAAGAAATCATTTTAAATTAAATGTAAAACATAAAATGTGAATATAAAGTAACATGTGAAGCTCCTGTGTGAGCAACATATTTGATTTGTTTTTGACTTTCATTGAAGCAGGTAAGTCGCAACGCAACGCAACGCAACGCAACGCAACGCAACGCAACGCGGGCGCCCGACCTCCGCCTCGACGGTCGAGGCTCGGCCGGCGCCTCCTGTGTCCGGCTGGCGTCTGATGGGCGCCCGACCTCCGCCTCGATGGTCGAGGCTCGGCATAGAATTTTGATAACACTCCTGCCCTGAACTCATCTACACAACGTTTTGCAGTGCTCATAGCGCCACCTTTTGGCAACAGGAAATGACATGTTTTTAACTTTGACATGTTCCTCCAAGCAGCTTGACCTTATCCAACTAAAATCTTGTCACAACAGTCTTCAGTTCTTACTGATGCTATATTGTGAAGATATTGACCTATCGTTCGATGGCGTTGCCATGACACCATGGCGAAGGTTGATGTTTCACCAAAACACAGGAAGTTGCATTAACTTATGTTCACTTGTTTAAATCCCTTCATATGTCTCTGGGATAAACACGCTGTTTCCTTAAATTCTTCACTATAAAAGTCCCCTGATGTTTCTTTATTGGAATGCTTTTATTATGAAGCAGCACAAGCAGGAAATGTTTTTATTCGTGGTTTCATCAGCAGTAACTTAACATGACTCCTACACAGCTGAAAGCGAGTATGAAACGGTAAAATAATGGGGATACCCAAAAGTACAAACAGTGGAACAGGAGAGAAACTACATTTCACATGACACGATTTGACTCAGTGCAGCCAAAAGTGACGGTGAAAAAGCCCCAATCACACTATCAAAATGCACGTGGACTCATATATTATCACCACTGTAAAAGAGAAAGACAGAACAGTACTTACTATTATACCAGAGCTAACCCAGCCATGTAGCTCCTCTGTCACAACACCAACACTTGTCTTCTTCTCATTTTCTTTCTTCTTCTTCTCCTCCTGCTCCTTCTTTGTGTCCTAACCGTGCATTCTTGGATTCAAACACACTATATAATTTTAGATAACAGGTTACTTAGTATTTTCAGGTTTATATGGAGTGAATATAAAACATTTAAATTATTTGAGTAAATCTATAATAAAACTTACTCTTCCCACACAGTTCATTCATTGCATGAAAAAAAAAACAGATTTTTTAATTAAGAATTTATAGTTCTGCCTGAAACGTAGTAGTATAATGTAGAAATTAGTATAGTTAATGTGATAAATATTACTACACCAAAAAGTTTGTTTTTTCAGTGCGTGATGTTGCTGGTTGGTGAATGCAGTGTTTGTCTTGTTAGCCTGTTTTATTAATTTGTGGACACTGAATACAAGTTCACCAATGTTAACTGACTAATGTTATTTAACCTCTTAAACTCTGTAGCTCGCCCTGGTCCTCAGCCGACATTTCTCTCTGCACTGGAATCAGTTTTAAATCTAGACTGAAGATGTTGGTGTCACATGAAACTAGAAGACCCGAGGCATTCATTGGTACCTGTGTCAGCTAACTCGTTGGCAAGGAGGCTAAAAATATTCTCCAAAGTCTGGCTAAATGACCAAATCCTGATCATTTTCAAAGGAAGTTCTTTGACCTGATCTCTTAATCTGCTATTTGTTGCAGATTTTATTAAGACACTTAAAATGTTGATTTAACAACAAATGAATTTGATGTGATCTGATGTGTGCACTGTGTTGGCACTTTTAGGACTTGTCTTATTGGAATTATTTATTTATGTATTTATTTTTGTATTTATTGGTCAATAATCTCATCATTTAACTTCTTTATTTCTGCTCGTTCTATTTTTACTATATATATATTTTATGTTGGTGTGATGTTGAAACGTGGAGACTGTAGTTCTTTTTTTATTATTGATGTATTTAGTAACATTTTAATAATTGTAATTCTTTCACACAGACTACAAGTGATGTCAACATTAAGGGGACAGGAGGCCTCCTTGGTGAGAATAATGGACGTCTCATTTGTGAGTCTGGTGAGTCATTGTAATTCCACTCACATGTGCTGTTTTTTATTATAGAATAAGATCCTAATGTCACTTGTCCATAAAATATAAAATAAAACAAAACATATTAGACAAATCTTCAACTTGAGTCAAGCTCAGTGGTTCCCACTGAATGAATGAATGAATTCATGGCTGAATGAATAAACAGATAAATGAATAAATAAGTAAATGAGTAAATAAACACCTGACAAACATATTGTTTCATGTAAGCAACATCTATTCTTTTGTTCATGCAGTAAAGTTTAGGTTAATAAAATCAAACATTAACATTTATTGACTTTTTCTCTTGTTTTCTTCAGGACATCAAAGGAGACGACATCCTAAGACTCCTGCAGAAATCCACCACTGGTGTTTATGTCGTCAACAAGGAGGGTAGAAGGAGCTCGTTTTGTGAAAAAATGTATTTTATATTCACTCAGTGTGTCCTTTCAGTGTAAGTGTTTGTAGATGTAATCTGTGTGTGTTTAATGTCTCCCAGCTCTGGATGGTTCTGGTCAATTGTGTTTGTGAATCACTTGTTCTATCTCGTCTTGGACCAGGAAAATAAAGTCAGAGTTAAAAATATTTGGTTTGATTTATTTGTCTGAATATTGAATTTATTGAAAGTTAAGATATTAAAAATAATTTAAAATATTTAAGTAGATTAAATGTAACATTAATATGTAAAATTAAACTGTTAAATTGAAATCCAGTTTTAGTACACTGAACATAAAAATAGAGTAAATTCTACTCAAAACAAGTTTTGTATTTAAGATGAAATTACTTAAAAATAACAAGTACACTCAGCTTAAAAAATATATCTGGATTTATCTTAATTTATTTCATGCAACCCCTTTCCTAAAAGTAAATTCAACATAACATTTTTTTTTCAGTGCACGAGGTATAACCCAGAATATTAACATTAAACAGTAAATAAGTGTCAGTGAGAATATCTTGAACTTGTGAACGGTCAGGATGGTCAAACCTGTTTTTACAGTTATTCATCTATCACAGTTTCACTCTTACATTAATATTACAGAATACATTAAAACATGTGAGATGAGCCTCTCTTTTATTTTTGTAACTGGGCGGAGTGTGAATGTCCCGTCCTCCTGTATTTTCCTGATTCCTTGTGTTAACTGTCAGCTCCACACAGGCTGGTATTCCTAATAAGAAACAGGAAACATTTTAATCTGAAGGGCACTAGAGCATCTCAGGTCAACACATGACAGGCATAATTATATATCAGGCACTTATTAAAGTTATTTAGTTGTCTTTGCTCAATAATTCTCTGGCCTTGATTAATTCACGGGTGTGTTGAGGCCAAACATGCAATAAATCAACCAGAAACTGTAACTGGTTATGTTTTACACTGAAGCACCTTGAAATTATGTTGTGTTTTATAATTCATCATTGTTATGTAGCTCTGCTGGCTGAAGATCCTGAAGAAGGAGGGTAGGAGCGAGGAAGAGGAGAGGCGAGCAGACCCAGACTGGCCGTGAAGCTGCGCCTCAATCCGGCTGAACATCCACCTGAGCCAGAATGAGGTGCAGCGTTGCAGCCGTCCGTTCTCCATCTTCATCTCCTCCTCCTTTTTCTCCTCATGTCCTCCTCCTCCTCCCAACCTCGCTCCTCCGTCCCACTAACACTACTGTGGGTGGAGGAAACTGAATGAGAAAGTGTTGTGTGCAAAATTATGGTTATCCAACAGGTTCTATCCATCCAGCATCAGGCTCTGACAGAAGCACACAGACCTTTTTCTCCTCAGGTCGGGTCGGTCTCCTGCTCAGATATAATGTCTTGTTCATTTTGTTTGTTATAGATCATAATTGTTTAATCCTTGTTTTTCTGGATCCCAATAAACACACACACACACAAACACTCCAGCTGCTCCAGATGTCATGTGACTGATCTGTTAGAGATGATCTGACAGCTGTGATCTCGTCCTGTGTGCACTTTGCAGGTCTGTTGACATTTATTAGGCTTTATAATTATAATAACGAATCCTTTTTACTTATTAGTGTGTGAATTGGCAGGTGGGTTACAAATTCCACCCACTACTCAGGCAACAAAGATGACACTTGTTGACCTCAAGGTGGCGCTGTAACAATCAAGATAACATTTTTGCACTTTTCTTGAAACTGCTCAGCCTAGACTCAAAATTCTTTCATCAGTTTAACTGTTTAGTTCATCTTCATCTTATCTAAATTAGTTTTCTGATTAAAAAATGTCAACTTTTATAACTTTTCATCAATTTTATCAAAAAATTTTAGTTTTACAAACTCCTCCCAGACAGTTGGGCCAATCAGCACAAAAATGAGTCAGCATCATTTACAGACTTTGCTGATCTAAATTTATCAAAGGGATTTTGATTTCTCAATTTGTTTGGATTTTATGAGCCAATCAATTTTTATTGAAATAGCAAATTTTCTCAAATCTGTAACAACTCATGAACACATTGAGATTCAACATGAAAACTGAGATGCATATTCAGGACTGTAACATATCAAAACACTGCGTTTCACGTCTCGGGGCCACAAATGTGAAAAGTTTATATCTTGTAATTGTCTTCATGGAATCACATGAAAATTGTTTTGCACGATCTCTGGTCATGACTCAGTCGATGTATGAATTTTGGTAATAATTGATTAAAGTGGACTTGACTTATTATAACAAATCTAAATTTCTAGACATTTCATTATCCAAACTTCAAAAAAATCAGCCGTACGTCCTACAGAGCTGAAATTTCTTCAACACAAATGATAAACTGACAAAAGTTTGTCTCACTGTAACCTGTGGTCAATTCAATGTGACCAAAATCAACACAGACATTCTGCTGAAGGTTGATATGAAGTGTTTCAAATTGTGTTCAGATCAGTCAAACGGTGACACAGCACTGATATTTAATATTTTCCTGTAATTTGTACAACTTTTTCTTTTTTGCTCAGTGTTTGATGAAACATCACCAAAATATTTGACAGAAAACCTGAAACCAGCAGAATGTGATATTTTTAAAAAAGAATTTTATCACCAAGATTTTGACTTTTGTAAGTGTTTAAGTTTTAAGCAGATAAAAATGTTCCAGTTTTGCACATCTGATGTGATCGCCTCAACTTGTAAGAAGATGTGCAGAAACCACGTCTCCACATGTGACTCAGTCTGTAAGTCAGCTTCTCTGGAAAATCCAGATGTTGAGGGTTCAAATCCACGTTTCCCACTTGTCAACAATATGATAACCTCTGCATGACTGTGTGTTTGTGTCTCATCAATGCTTGTTTCTTACAAACAAATACTTGCAATCTGCTTCATTTTTTCATTTCCGCTTGCGGTTCTTCTTATTTCATCTAGTTTTTGATCATATTTCATAAAAAATAATTGACAATTCACTAAAGAAAAGCAGATTGATGTGTTTCTTTTCAGAATTGTGCCCCTAACATTTAAATTTCTGTGAATTTTAAAAGTTTTTTGACATCCACCCTCTGATTTTCTGCTTGTGATCTTCATGGCTCAGCAGCCAGTGAGCAGGTCAGAGAGGGCGTTAGGAAACTATCAGCACCTGGTTCATTTAGGCCTCAACCTGTTTTGGTGGAGTCCATGTGAAGCTCTTTGTCTGGACCAATCAGACGAGCAAAAACTGGAGTGTAGATATTAATAAGTCACAACCACAAATTAATCTTCCTCTTTGGCACCTCGTCAAAGAATAAATTGCGAAGAAACTTCATTATCACTTGTAATGGAGAGCTTTTCTCAGCTTCCTGTCTAACCTGTCTTTCATGCATTTCTCTTAGTTTTCTTCTTTCCTCTTCCATTTCTCTTTGACCAGCTGTCAGTAACTTATTCTCCTTCTCCCTGTCAGCCTTTGCTTCCCTCAACTGTCACTCATACTTCTCCTCTAGTTTCTTCATCAGACCAGGAGGGGTCCAGGAGAAGCAAAAGAAATACACAGGACAATATCTTTCATGGTTTCTTTGACATTGCTCCTGGTGTCTTTTGTTCATCCACCTCGACAAAGGCCTCAGCACATTGCACAGTCAAGGATGTCGGGGAGAACTCTGATTCAAAGCTCTCTTTTCCCAGGATGGTGTTTTTTCCAGCGGTGCTCTTCCCAACTCCAGTCTTCCCCACCAGCACAATCCTGAGCTCCTCATTATTGCATCTGGTCGGTTCTGATGGGATGGTTGAAAAAAGTGAACCAATAATTGAACACTTTAGGTGAGATTATGCAAATACAACATGGGCAGCTTTTACACTGGGCAGTTGAGGGTGGTGGGCTTTAGATACTTTAGATGCTAAGTTTGTTGTTTTAAGTTTTTTTTATAGACGGTGTCACAGCACTATAGCCTCCACACGGTTCTGATTGGCTGCCCTCAAATGATCTCATTCCTTGAAGCCTCATGAAAATGACTTAAAAATTTAAAAAAGTAATGTTGCACCTTCATAACAAAACAATGAACCATGTTGAATGAACAAGTCTTAATGAGGTCACTGCTGTGAATCAGGTTTAATTAAATAAGAAATGTGACAGAAGACGTCAAAAGTAAATGCAATTGGAGCTTCAGCAGGAAAAGACGCACCTGTCTCCCTCTCTCCAGCACACACACCTCTCTCTCTCGATCTCTCTCTCGATCTCTCTCGATCTCTCTCTCGAAAATGACGAGTAACTCACATATCTCTCCCTCATCAGATTCTCCATCTTCACTCGTGTCCTGAAGCTGCCAGAGCTTCTAACATTTATATTTCTTTTGATACAGCCTGTTTCTTTTTTTTTCTGTCTTTTAGTAAGATGGCCCACTGTAAGCATAGCCTGTTATGCAGTCTTGTAATGAATAAGGTGTCTGAGTTTTCTATCGCTAGTTGCTTTTTACAACCAACATGTTGTTTCTTTTTGGACAAATGTCTCACTGACAGTCACTGAAGTGGACGTTTTATCAAATACATAATCAGAGTCCAAGACTTAAATTATTCATTCAATAAAAATAAAAGGTGCAATACATCATGTTGAGTTGTGTGAAACTGCTGTAAGTCATTAATTTCTTTTTATCATGAGTGAAGTGTTAAGAACCATTTAAAACAATTAAAGTTATCATTTCTTCAAACTGATTTTAATTTTGCCCATACTCAGCTCCTAATTAAAAGACCAGTTTTACATTTTGAAAATAATGTTCTGGTTTATTCTTTACTGATATTAGCTTGTGGCTTCCAGTTTCTAACATTCTGGTTCACTACAGTGTGACTGTGGTTTGTGAGATGTTTTTTGGTTGGTTTTTGATCCTTTAGTGTGAATTACTGTAGTGACACTAATGAAAAAAAAAACTACACCAGCTTTAGCAGCAATGTTCTCATCACATCAGATTCAGTCTTTAAAGTCTACAACTTCACTTCAGAGTCAAATGATCTGGTGCATTCAGGTACTGTGGGACTCACAGTTGGAACAAATCTTGATTGTAAACAAGTAAATTTAATATCTCTCAAACCGCTCCTCTTCCTGGAATGAATCAGAGCTTGATAAGCCCTCCCTCTTCTTGCTGCTCTCAAACACAGCAAGCTCCACTCTCTGTTTAT
Source organism: Lutjanus argentimaculatus (assembly GCA_034769285.1). Taxonomy (NCBI): domain Eukaryota; kingdom Metazoa; phylum Chordata; class Actinopteri; order Lutjaniformes; family Lutjanidae; genus Lutjanus; species Lutjanus argentimaculatus. The sequence continues at coordinate 725,823 of JAWZSL010000043.1, read as the reverse complement.
TTCCTTGTTCCCTCCCCTTCAGATCTACACTTTGAAGATGGGTGGAACCAACATGTGCTGACATGCAGCAGCTCACAGACCACATTCACTCTAGAAGCACATTTGTTTTAATCAGAGCCCAGGCTAGTTTCCGTTACAAGTAAGTGAAACTCAGACAGCCGTTGCCACTGAGAGGTGAAATGGCGCAGAAAGGAGTTCAGCTGGACCGGGAAACCTTAACTTGTTCCGTCTGTCTGGATCTACTGAAGGATCCGGTGACTATTCCCTGTGGACACAGCTACTGCATGAACTGTATTAAAGGATTCTGGGATGAAGAGGATGAGAAGAAAATCCACAGCTGCCCTCAGTGTAGGCAGACCTTCACACCGAGGCCTGTCCTGCTGAAAAACACCATATTAGCAGCTTTAGCAGAACAACTGAAGAAGATTGGAGTCCAAGCTGCTCCTGCTGATCACTGCTATGCTGGACCTGAAGATGTGGCCTGTGATTTCTGCACTGGGAGAAAACTGAAAGCTCTCAAGTCCTGTCTGGTCTGTCTGGTCTCTTACTGTGAGAAACACCTGCAGTCTCATTATGAATCTCCTGCCTTTGAAAAACACAAGCTGGTGGAGCCCTCCAAGAAGCTCCAGGAGAACATCTGCTCTCATCATGATGAGGTGATGAAGATGTTCTGTCGTACTGATCAGCAGTGTATCTGTTATCTCTGCTCTGTGGATGAACATAAAGGCCACGACACAGTGTCAGCAGCAGCAGAAAGGACTGAGAGGCAGAGAGAGCTGGAGGTGAGTCGACAAAACATCCAGCAGAGAATCCAGGACAGACAGAAAGATGTGAAGGTGCTTCAACAGGAGGTGGAGGCTATCAATGGCTCTGCTGATAAAGCAGTGGAGGACAGTGAGAAGATCTTCACTCAGCTGATCCGTCTCATGGAGGAAAGACGCTCTGATGTGAAGCAGCAGCTCAGATCCCAGCAGGAAACTGAAGTGAGTCGAGTCAAAGAGCTTCAGGAGAAGCTGGAGCAGGAGATCACTGAGCTGAAGAGGAAAGACGCTGAGCTGGAGCGACTCTCACACACAGAGGATCACATCCAGTTTCTACACAACTACTCCTCACTGTCACCACTCAGTCAATCTACAGACTCATCCAGCATCAATATCCGTCCTCTGAGGTACTTTGAGGACGTGACAGCTGCTGTGTCAGAGCTCAGAGATAAACTACAGGACGTTCTGAGTGAGAAATGGAAAAACGTCTCACTGACAGTGACTGAAGTGGATGTTTTTACTGTCACAACCAAAACCCAAGACCAGTGCTCAGTTTGTGCCCCCTCGCTCATTGCCATATTGGGGATACAGACGTGACACGTATTTCTATGATGACTCAGACTTTATGTAGCATTGGATTTCTCCAAGTTCATAAACTATATAATTCACAAATCTCATAGCCCAACCTGAGGGTTCATATTTCACCATGCATTATGTTTATTAGCAAGATCGCAGTCTGTTTTCAATGTTGTGTTATAGAGTTTAGGGAACCCTGAAATACTTTTCTTCAGTCGTGTCTGAAAGGGAACCTTTGATTTGCCAAATTCTTGCAAGATTTGTGCATGTTGTTCCTTCATTGCGACGTTGCACAAACGTTAAAATGATCACTCTTGTGAGATCTTCTGCAGGTCTGGGGTTCCCTTGAGGACTCAGCCTTCACTCTTTCCCTCTTTTGCTTGTGTCACTTCCATACGTCTGTGATGTCTTTTGGCTGTGTCATCATGTACAGCTGTTTTCTCAGTGGTTATGCTTTGAAAGGTCAGTGGCAAACAAGTTCACAGTCCAAATAATTTGAATTTTGAGCACAGCAGTCAGCGGCAGATCACCACACTGAGGGGAGCAGTGCTGCTTAGTCAGGCGCCACTGCTTTCTCCATAGGAACACATGAGACAGCCAGCGCAAAGCGTTTTTTATCACTGATCATGTGTGGGGGCCTTAACAAGCAACAGTGTCTGCAATTGCAAAAGGGGCCATTTTTAGAAGTTGATAACTTTAAATAATAAATGTGACTTAAGAACATGATCTTTGAGAATTCAGTTTATGAAGTTTGTCATTTACAGTCACGCTTTATTTAGCTGCAGACAGAAGACGTCAAAAGTAAATGCAGTTGGAGCTTCAGCAGGAAAAGATGCACCTGTCTCCTCTCTCTCTCTCTCTCTCTCTCTCCTCTCTCTCTCTCTCTCTCTCTCTCTCTCCTCACTCACTCACTCACTCACTCACTCACTCACTCACTCACTCACTCACTCACTCACTCACTCACTCACAATCAGCACACCCTCTAGTACTGTAGAAGTGTCCTGCAAAGGTGATTCACACAGAGTGGGTGGTCGTTCTATTGCCAGTAATTCTGGACAACATGATATTGTGATATTTAGTTTATACTATGGGCAGGAGCCCTCCTGTCAAGACCTTTTTCTTTTTAACAGGGTGAAGGCTCTCCTCCCCCTCAGATGAAGATGGCTGATCAGGTGAAAATGACGAGTCACTCACATATCTCTCCCTCATCAGATTCTCCGTCTTCACTCGTGTCCTGAAGCTGCCAGAGCTTATAACATTTATATTTCTTTTGATACAGCCTGTTTCTTTTTTTTGTCTTTTAGTAAGATGGCCCACTGTAAGCATAGCCTGTTATGCAGTCTTGTAATGAATAAGGTGTCTGAGTTTTCTATCACTAGTTGCTTTTTACAACCAACATGTTGTTTCTTTTTGGACAAACGTCTCACTGACAGTCACTGAAGTGGAAGTTTTTACCGTTCTCTTGGAGTCACTGCTGAGTTCTGTAAACTTAAATAATCTGTTTGTTTAAGTTTACAGAACCTGGCAGTCATTTAAGGGACAGTGGGTTAACTTCTGTGTTTCAATTCTTAAACTTGTTTGTTGCTTAGAACTGAGAGATGTGGAATTTCTTGACTGGAGAGAACTCACCTATCAATCAAACATAATGTTCGGTACTTTGTCATCCTCTTATTCGTTGTTCTTTAAGTGTTTTAGTTTCTTCAGGTGATGCTCCTTCCTGTGTCTGTTTAGACATGGAGACGATCTCTGCTCATGATGACTTCTGTTTACTTTTGGATAGTTTTGTTTATCTTGATCATAATCAATGACCAGATCATTCATTATCTTTTTATTTCTGATATTCTTGTCAAAGTTATTGATTGTGTTTCTTAAATGAATGGATGCATGAAACCATTGAACAAGTGTAATTTACATCACTGCTCATGATGATTTTTGTTTACCTGAACAGACATTTCTGTGCAGGAAAGTGTAAACATCTCTGTGCTCTAAATGTTTGTTGAATATTTGTATTAATGTAGTTGTATGATGCTGCTCCACTTCAAATGCATGAGTTAAAGAGAAAAAACACCAAACTTTCCTACTCATAGATGTTTTGTTCTCACTTAAAAAAATTGTAAAGAAATCTATTATTACATTTATTTGTTTGGCAGAACAAATGTTGTTGTTGTTCAAATCGACAAAGAAATGAGAAACTATGAGGTGTTATAAAACTGTAATTATCCTGATCACAATCAATAAGGAGATGATTGATTATTGTCTTGTACATAGCTGAGATTCTGCTCAAACAAACTGATTGTGTGGATGAAGTGAATCTGTACATGAACTCGTTGAACACGAGTCATTGATCAGACTTTACTGATGGGATGTGTGAACAAACTGAAGCTTTACAGAATGAACAAACAAACATGAACAAAGTCTTTTCTTCTCGTCTTCATTCATTCAGAGCTGATGGAGAAAATGTCAAACTAATATCAGAGTATAACTGAGAAATAAGCAGAGTTCTCTATCAGATGTGGCTTTTTTTTTTAGCCCTCAGTCACTGAAGATGATTTATTACACAGACAGAATTTATTTGGTCAGGATGTGATGTGAAAACATTTTGTTGAGGCAAGACACACATGAGAGAACAGATATTTTGCAGTTGAGGTAATCTAATTTATTAGTAATTTAATTTCCATGAAGATTAAACTTCAGAATGAGGCTGTCATGTTGTTTCACTGTTTAACTCTGTCACCTCACAGCCAGATGATCCAGGGCTGTAAAGTTTGAATCCAGGCTTGATTCAAACTTTTTATGACTGATTTTTTCCAGGGTGTAAACTGTCAAACCACAAATTATCCTGCTGCACTCAAGAGGTTTTGTAAATTATCCTCAACTGACAACAAAGAAATGAATCTAAAACAGTTATAATCAGGGTTCCTGACAACTGTGATTTATTTATTTCACCATCTCAGTTAAAATAACTCCACATTTTACAGGACAGAAGTACTTTAAGAATGATTATAAGCATGATATCTATATGAAATGTTGCATTCAGTTAAATCAGAATCAACATCAGAAGGACTTGACGTCTAAAGCAACATGTTCAGTTTCACTTGAAGTCAACAAGATACAATAATTTATGGTTGTTGAGGTTCATGTTGTTCCTGACAAGTTTTCTCAGCTGTTACTCAAAAAGTGTGTAACTCAGCTTTTACTACAAGTGAAATATTTTAACATCAAGAACAAATGGAAAATGAGCCGCCTACATCAGGTCCATTTATAAAATAATAATATGAATATATGATTCATTTAGCTTCAAGTATTTCCATGTTGTTTAATCAGAATTCAAGAAGTCAGAGTTTACCTGCTAGCCTAAAATCTCATATTTTCAAATATTATTTACAACCTGAGAGCTGATGTGAAGAATATTTGTCAAGTGGAGACTCCTCTCTACCATCTTTCCCACAGGACCTGAATGCAGCATCAGTGATACAGGCTGTGGCTCCTGTAAACAAACTGAAATATACTGTATATATTTAAATGTCTCTCTGCTGATGTTGTTTGAAGCTGAAGTTATAACATGTCTTCCTGCAGTGAACATCAAAGCAGATTTACAACTGAAATGTGGAAACTGATGCTCAACACAAGAGGGCGCCGTCACCCTGGTAACCAGGGATGTAGTACGAATACGAATACGAATACGAATACGAATACGAAATACTTTATTGATCCCCAAGGGGAAATTCATTTGTCTGTAGTCTCATCTATTTGTATAAGAATTATAGAGTCTGATGGCAGTTGGTATGAAAGATCTTCTGTATCTCTCTGTCCTACAACGAAGAGAGAGAAGCCTTCCACCACCATTATTTCTTTGGTCCATCAAGGTGTTATGCAGTGGATGATCCATGTTGTTTAGGATGGCCTCCACCGTCCTCATTGTGTCTCTCTCCACAACTTCCTCCAGAGAGTCCATCCTTACTCCGATCACAGAGCCAGCCTTTTTCACAAGCTTATCCAGCCTCCTTGCTTGCTTTTTTCCCAAACTTCCTCCCCAGCAGACTGCAGCATAAAATAAAACACTTGCCACAATAGACTGATAAAACATCTGCAGCATCTTACTGCAGATGTTTAGAGATCTGAGCTTCCTTAGGAAAAAGAGGCGGCTCTGCCCCTTTTTGTAGAGTGCATCTGTGTTAAGGGACCAGTCCAGCTTGTTATCCAGGTGTACACCAAGATATTTATAGTTTGTTACCACCTCGATGTCCACTCCACAAGTGTTCACAGGCTGAAGGGGGGGCTTGGATCTACGGAAATCAATGACCATTTCCTTTGTCTTTGATGTGTTTAGTATGAGGCAGTTTTTATGACTCCAGTCACTGAAGGATTTTATCAAATCCCTAGTGGAGGTTAAAACACCTCATCTCACTCTGTTTACTATTTGAGTTTGACTGAAAAAATTTACAATTAAAAAAAAGGTGCAATACATCATGTTGAGTTGTGTGAAACTGCTGTAAGTCATTAATTTAATTTCATCTTAAATGAAGTGTGAAAAACCATTTAAAACAATAAAATTTATCATTTCTTCAAACTGATTTTAATTTTGCCCATACTCAGCCCTAATTAAAAGACCAGTCCTACAATTTTAAAAATAATATTCTGGTTTATTCTTTACTGATTTTATCTTGTGGTTTCCAGTTTCTAACATTCTGGTTCACTACAGTGTGACTGCGGTTTGTGAGAAACTTTGTTTGGTTTTTTGATCCTTTAGTGTGAATTACTGTAGTGACACTAATGAGTAAAACTACACCAGCTTTAGCAGGTACGTTCTCATCACAATAGTGAAGTTGATTAATAGTGACACAACTGAAATGACATGATTGACATGTCATTTTCCAGAGTCAGTCATTACAATCTCCAACTTCACTGCAGAGTCACAATGATCTGGTGCATTCAAGTACAACAAAAGGATTTACAACCTAAAAGTTGAGTTAATGAGTGTTTTTAAATAATTATTTTAAAAAGCTCTATTGTAAACAAATTCACTCAAGTACTTCTCAAACCTCTTTTCTTCCTGGAATGAATCAGAGCTTGATAAGCCCTCCCTCTTCTTCCTGCTCTCAAACACAGCAAGCTCCACTCTGTTCATGCATTTCCTTGTTCCCTCCCCTTCAGATCTACACTTTGAAGATGGGTGGAACCAACATGTGCTGACGTGCAGCAGCTGACAGGCCACATTCACTGCAGGAACACATGCTGTTTAGATCAGAGCTCAAACTAGTTTCGGTTCTGAGTAAGTTAAAGTCAGACAGTCGTTGCCACTGAGAGGTGAAATGGCGCAGAAAGGAGTTCACCTGGACCAGGAAACCTTCACTTGTTCCATCTGTCTGGATCTACTGAAGGATCCGGTGACTATTCCCTGTGGACACAGTTACTGCATGAACTGTATTAAAGACTTCTGGGATGGAGAGGATCTGAAACACATCCACAGCTGCCCTCAGTGTAGGCAGACCTTCACACCGAGGCCTGTCTTGGCAAAAAACACCATGTTTTCGGGTTTATTGGAGCAGCTGAAGAAGACTGGAGTCCAAGCTGCTCCTGCTGATCACTGCTATGCTGGACCTGAAGATGTGGCCTGTGATTTCTGCACTGGGAGAAAACTGAAAGCCCTCAAGTCCTGTCTGGTCTGTCTGGCTTCTTATTGTGAGAAACACCTGCAGCCTCATTATGAATCATCTACATTTCAAAAACACAAGCTGGTGGAGCCCTCCAAGAAGCTCCAGGAGAACATCTGTTCTCGTCATGATGAGGTGATGAAAATGTTCTGTCGTACTGATCAGCAGTGTATCTGTTATCTCTGCTCCATGGATGAACATAAAGGCCACGACACAGTGTCAGCAGCAGCAGAAAGGACTGAGAGGCAGAGAGAGCTGGAGGTGAGTCGACAAAACATCCAGCAGAGAATCCAGGACAGACAGAAAGATGTGAAGCTGCTTCAACAGGAGGTGGAGGCTATCAATGGCTCTGCTGATAAAGCAGTGGAGGACAGTGAGAAGATCTTCACTGAGCTGATCCGTCTCATGGAGAAAAGACGCTCTGATGTGAAGCAGCAGGTCAGATCCCAGCAGGAAACTGAAGTGAGTCGAGTCAAAGAGCTTCAGGAGAAGCTGGAGCAGGAGATCACTGAGCTGAAGAGGAAAGACGCTGAGCTGGAGCGACTCTCACACACAGAGGATCACAACCAGTTTCTACACAACTACCCCTCACTGTCACCACTCAGTCAATCTACAGACTCATTCAGCATCAATATCCGTCCTCTGAGGTACTTTGAGGACGTGACAGCTGCTGTGTCAGAGCTCAGAGACAAATTACAGGATGTTCTGAGTGAGAAATGGACAAACGTCTCACTGACAGTGACTGAAGTGGATGTTTTACTGTCACAACCACAACCAGAGCCCAAGACCAGAGCTGAGTTCTTAAAATATTCACGTGAAATCACACTGGATCCAAACACAGCAAACACAGAGCTGTTATTATCTGAGGGGAACAGAAAAGTAACAAGAATTAAACAACAACAGTCTTATTCTAGTCACCCAGACAGATTCACTGGTTGGTGGTCTCAGGTCCTGAGTAGAGAGAGTCTGACTGGACGTTGTTACTGGGAGGTGGGAAAAAGCGGGAGAGTTTTTCTAGCAGTCGCATACAAGAATATCAGCAGAGCAGGGAACTCAGATGAATGTGGATTTGGACACAATGACAAATCTTGGGCGTTAGAGTGTAACAACAACAGTTATAACTTTTGGTACAACCATGTCAAAACTCTCATCTCAGGTCCTCCGTCCTCCAGAGTTGGAGTGTACCTGGATCACAGTGCAGGTATTCTGTCCTTCTACAGCGTCTCTGAAACCATGACTCTCCTCCACAGAGTCCAGACCACATTCACTCAGCCTCTCTATGCTGGACTTTGGATTTCTTCTGGAGTAACTGCTGAGTTCTGTAAACTGAAATAGTCGGGTGAAATTCTGACTTAATTCTCAAGGTTATTTGTGTTGCTTTTCTTTAATGCTCAGGATGACTTTTGTTCACCTGAATAGTTTTTCTCTGTATGAAAATGTAAATTTCTCTGTGTTATAAATGTTTGTGGAACATTTGTATTGATGTATTTGCATATTGTTGATCCTCTTGTGTTGCTTAAATGAATGGGCGCATGAAATCATTGTATAAGTGTAATGTACATCAGTGCTCATGATGATTTTTGTTGACCTGAAACACCACAAAGTTCAGTGTTCATGTTCAGAGCAGAAGAGCTTTTGTCAGTCAGTCTCTGTCCGTTCAGTTTTCTTCATTAAAACAGCATTATCACAGAGAAATGAGCAGAGTTTTTTTTTTATCATTAGTTGCTTTTTACAACCAACATTTTCTCAGATACTAAAGGTAATTTATTATATAAACTCAAAAAATAAATACATAAATAGATAAACAGAAAATAGTCTTTTTTTTGTTAAGCTTTTTTGTGGGAAGTAATTTTATTGAATCTTGACCCAGATAACACAACAGATATTGTTGTGGACTGTGGATTTCATTTTTTGTTATGCTTATTTTCTTGTAGAAGAAATGTCTGAATGAGGTTGTCATGGTGGTTTATTTTTAGTGGATTTATTGCACCTTTGCAGGTAGAATTATTCCACCTTTTTCAATACCGAAGTACTTTAAGAATTATTTTATAATCATGCTAATATCCACATGAAATGCTGCATTTAGTTTTATTCGAATCAACATCAGAAGGACTTCATGCCTGAATGCAGCAACATGTTCAGTCTCATTTTAAGTCTGAAAGACACTATAATTAAAGGTTGGTGGAGATTTCCTGAGGAATTAATGATTGTTTACTTTTGATAAAAAGTGTTTACATGGTGTTTGATCAGATCTTATTAATTTCTTGGCTTCATGTTTTAAATAGTATTTGGTATCATTTTGTTGTGTATATGAACATTAAATAAATGTTGATGCAGATAAAAAAAATTCTGTCTTCAGAAGTAAAATGTGAAATTTGTTATTTAACCACCAGAACTGGATGAGGTCTCATTTTAATCATTAAACTTTAATTTTAAACATACATAATATCTTTGTCAGACAGAATTAATTTGTGTAGAAAACCAAACAATCCACTCCAGTGATGTTGTAACTGTGTTTAAGGAATTTTAGGGGAAGTCTCGTTTGTCCAAAGCTGCATCAAGTAAGTCAAGCTCGTACAGGAATTGTGGTGTTTCCCTATCAAAATAAATGGAACATGCTTTACAGTAGAATCTGTCAGTATCAAGGTACATTTACTCAAGTACCGTGCCTAAGTACAACAGAATTTTTGAGGTACTTGTACTTAACTTTAGTAATCCCATTTCATGTTAATTTATTACTTTATAGTTCAGCTTTTACATTTCAGAGGGAAACGTTCTCAAACGGGGGTCTGTGGCTCACATTTAGTTAACTTATAATGATATAAAAAAAATCTGATGAGTTTTCTGTGCTGACACAGTGCAAATATCATTAATACATGTCTGATATCTTTCTAATATCTCTGTCTCATGCTGTTCTTTCACACAACTAAGTACATGTGTAAAAACATAAACTGTGTCAAATTATTATAAGGACCTACATATGTGTATTTTGTCTTGAGTATTGAAGTATTGTAAACCTCTGAATTCAGCTAACCAATATACCAGTATATAAAGTACATAAAATATAGATATAAATTAAAATGAGCCGCACCTTTAACAGCTACAACATGAAGGTAATATGTGCATAAACATTTCAATAATTCTTACAATTTGTAGGTCAGATACATTATTCTGAAATGGCTCATTCCTCATATTAGTTCTTTTAATTTTTGTACTTAACATTTAAGTATATTTTGATGCTAATACATTTCTCTGAGTTCTTCTTTCACCACTGATAAACACCTTGTCGTATAAATCTCTTAAAAACTTTGCCTTTTGAAAGCTTGCCGCTCATGCTTTTACTCTGAAAGTCCTAACCGGAACCTGTATCGTTTTGTGTTTTAATTTGACAGCTGGTGGTGTTTCCTGTGTGTGGGCGAGGCTCAGTGACAGCTGCGGGGCTCCGAGCTGCTGAGCTTCACTTTGTTTTCATCCTGTCGAAGAAAAAAAAAATCAGGATTTCAAACGAAAGTCCAGAAAAAAAACGAAGAAAAAAAGGAGCAGAAGAAGAAGCTGAATCTCTGAGAAGAAGAAGAGAAGAAGAGTTTTTCTTCTTCACTTCGCGCGGAGGAAACAAACCGGTGAGTTCAGCTCAGTCCCGTTATTTTCCTTTGTGTGGGTTTGTACAGAAGACATGAAAATATGAAAAAAAAAAAAAAGTATAAACAAGAATTATTCTGCAAGTTTTCGGATATTTTGTAAATTGCTAAAATTATTTGAAAGATTTTTAAAATAAATTTGACTGCATGAAAAACAGGAAAAGATGAAAAAAGAAAAGAAAAAACACATTTGGTCAGAAATAGTGAATTTACTTAATTTAACTGCACTGTGACAAATGCGAGCTTAATAATTCGAAAATGAAAAATAATTATCTACATTATTTCTGATAACAGTGTGGTTCTTGCAGGATACCAGACCTACTTTATCATGGAAATATTACAGGAATGTTGCAGCTAAAAATAGGTTGAAGATATGAAGCCACAGTGTAACATACTATAGGCTATGGTAATATAGACAGAATATATGATTAAAATAAAAATAAATCTGACAGCATAGTAAAAAGAAAAGAAAGAAAAAAAAAACATTTATTTGGTTGGAAACTGGAAAAAGTACCTCATTTAACTGCATTGTGACAAATGAAAGCTTCATAATTATAAAATTTGTGTTATTATTTATATTATTTCTGATAACAATGTGATACCAGACCTACTTTATTAATGATATATTACAGAAATGTTGGTGAAGTTGTGAAGGTACAATGTAACATATAGTCTCTGAGTAATATAGTAAAAAAAAATTGTAGAATAATGAATAAAAAAGACAAAAACTACAGTGTGATAAAAGAACTACAGATGGAGACGCTGCAGGCAGGTGGAGGTGCAGCTACATGTGTGTGTTGGTCTGTTGGTGATGTTGGAGCTGCTGATGGAGAAATGGTTCGATCCGTCTTTGTGTTTCCTGCTACGCGTTTTCCTCCAACATCAGCAGCTCCAACAGAGACGAGAGGCTGCTGCTGCTGTATGTGCTGCTGCAAGGCATGCTGGGAAATACAGACTGGGAAGAGTCCAACAAGACACATATGAAGGGGGGGATTAAATAAATTAATAAATGTCTTCAACCATTGTTTATTCAGAGTAAATTTACAGAGGATCAACATCTTTTACAGCAATGCTCCGAGTTCACATTCATACATGCTGAAAGGATAATAACATTTATAATAATTACAAAAAAATGACAAAAAGTCAAATAAAACAAAAGCCCAGTAGATATATCTGCCAAGAATGATATAAAAACAGTAAAAATGACAAAAAATCTAGCAAAATAAATAACAAACAGGCCTGCCAAGAAGGATGAAGCCAGCAACATCAATCAAAACAGTAAAATGTAGAAAAAGTGCATTAAAGACAACAAATAACAATCCTGTAAACCTTCTATAAAGCCTTGAACGTACTGAGAATTAATACTTACAAAAACAAAAAGGTTAGGAAGCCAACAGGACTCTTATTTTGAAATATTATTGATAAATAATGAGAATAGATAAATAGAAAAATATATTAACCCCAGATTATTATGCAATATTTTATATTGTTTTGGATTATAGTTTTGTCTTTACATTGTGAAGTATGAGATTTTTCTATAAGCGCTTACATTCTTTAGATTTATATCTTTGTTATCCTTTAATCTGAATTTCTGAGAGTCCTGCTGCATGAAGGAAAAACAAGGTAGACTCGTTTACAAAATATATATTGTTAAATGTATTTAAAAAATTAAAGTTCAGCATATAGAAATATTGACTGTAAGATTTTTTTATTGTTTTCCTGTATGTTTAGGTTGAGAAGAGCCACCAAACTACATCTTCATTCTTTTCTTTTCTTTTATTACTGAACACAAAGTTCTGGTTTCTTGGTTTTCATAATTCTGTGTGGTTGTTATTTTTATCCAAATCCTTCCTGAACAGAGAAGAGGAACTTCAGTTTGCAGGCGTTTTGTCAGGAAATGTAGATGTTTGTTTTTTAGCCTCCAAACACTGACCCGCTTCAGACTGTTCTGCTCTCACAGACACAGTATGGGGCCTGAATATGTGAAAAATATATTCTCAGACTTTTACTGTTTTAAAGTGATAATGACATTTTAAAATCTGATATTTATTGACCCAGTCTGCACATAAAGTGATTTGATTTGTTTTGCTGCTCTTGTTCTAAAACAGACCAGAACACAGATCTGTTTTTTTATCGGATCTGATCTGTCACAGTTCACTCAGATCATCAGAGGTGTCTCACTGCAGCATCACATCCTGGAAAAACCTGGAAAACCTGGAAAACCTGGGATTATTTTGGCGATGGAACAAGTACTTAGATCTTCTACTTAAAGCGACAGTTCACCCAGGAATGAAAATTCTGTCATTTTCTCCTCATGAAGGTCGGGTTGAGTTTTACAGTCCATAAAACACTGCTGGAGTTTCACAGGAAAACCGCAGAATCTCCCAAACAATGGAAGTGAATGGAGACCAGATTTCAGAAGTTAAAACACAACATATTAAAAACATAAAATGCCTCCATGCTGCTCATCTGGTGTAATCCAAGTCTCCTAAAGCCCCAACATGATAAGCTGACTAAATAATGTAATTTCCACCATGTTTTTATCCTGAATCTTCACTGTAGATCTTTAGCTTGGAGCCACGTTTACATGCACACTGTCTGAACTGTGTGTGTGTGTTGTGACGGTGTGCAAACAGCATGTTGGGACTTTAGGAGACTTAGATGACACCAAACGAGCAGCATGGAGGCATTTCATGTCTTCCTGTGAAACTCCAGCAGTGTTTTGTGGGCTAAAATAAGTAAACCTGACCTTCAATCAGCATGACGGTGAGTAGACAATGACTGAATTTTCATTTCTTGGTGAACTATCCCTTTAAGTATCAGTACAAACGTATTGGCAGTAAAATCTAGTCAAAGATTCAGTAAAAATACACACGCAAAACGGCTCCATTCAGAGTTCTGTAACTATTATTCATACATAACTTTTGCATCATTATTCTAATTTCATTGAACATTAAAATGATTATTCTTTGATTTTTGCAGGGACCAAACAAATGTTGTGTAGACCAGGATGTTTCTGCATGATAACATTTAACTTAAAATGTTATTTTGACACACATTTGGTTAAAATTAAAATCTGAAAATCTCCACAGTTTTCTTTAAATCATCAGGATGTGGAGGTTTGTGCTGCTCAGCCTCTGGAGGGCGCTACCAGGGCTTCAGACCGTTAGTTTTAAATCAGGAGGAGCATTTTTCAGTTGAAACGGAGGAAGATGAGAAGGGAAACCCCCCTCCTACCCCCCCCACCCCCCACCCCCCAGCCTGCTGCATTCACTGTAACACACAGACAGTCTCTGTCTGCAGCCCACCAACAGCCACTGACCCAGTTCATCCGTCTGTTTTATCTTTTATTCAACAGAACAGAACAACAGTGGGCAGAGTGGAGTCTCATCTCTGACTGACTGGAGGGAGCTCATAGGGAGCTCACTCAGATCTGTGATGTGTTTAACTTACAAGGTTATTGTTGTGAACTGAAAATTAAAACTAGGTGTGAAATAACATTTAACATTTGACATTTAACTGACTCAGTACAAAATGTTCTGATCAGAATATTAAAGATCGGCCTTTTGGAATAATCTGCTTCGAGTTATCATCATGAAGTGTTTATTTTATTTTATTGGACTCTAGTCAGTTTGTTGTTGGAGTGAACTGAGCAGCCTGAGTGCAGTTCATCTGTTGTCGGGCATCAATCTGATAAACTGAGGTTTTACTTGTCAGACTATAGAGAGAATGTAAACATGTTTTTTGTTTTTCTGATATCTTTCTTCATCCTGGAGAGTGTTTCACAGAACGAGTTAGTCTGCCTCTCTTCCTGCTCCAGATGATCCTGGATAACATGAGGCCGGTTCTGATCACAGACTCTCCTCATGTTATTCTGAGCTGATGCAGATGAATAAGAGTGTAAAAGCATCGACACTGTCAGGAATCCTGTCGGGAATAACTGAATCTTAGAGCTCTTAAATGCAGCTATGATCACTGTGATGATTTAGTGTCATAAACTGTACCTTTATTTGTTTGGTACAAGGTTCATTTATTTATCATTTTACAACACAGGTTTGTATCAGGTCATGGATGCTGAAGTTCCTTTATGATGCTCAAAACAAAAGTGTAAGTGGGCAGATAAATAATAAGTAGGGCTGGGCAACGATTAAAATCTTTAATCGCAATTAATTGCATAATTTGCCTGATTAATCACGATTAATCGCATTGTATATGCAAACTCCAAGAATGAATTCAAAAGTAGTGTAAAGAGCACTTCTATTTCAATGTTCTGCTGCCATATGAACGAAAGTGCCATAACATTTGTTGTGCAAACACTTTTAACATCAGCACTTATCAGTAACACATATTTAGTGTAAATCTCAACTTAAAAAATGTAAAAAAAAATAAAAAATAATAAAAAATAATAATAAATAAAATAAATAATAATAGTAATAATAATAAATTAAAGATTATTGCCACTGACAGGACATTCTCTTTATGAAAAATAAAAAAAAATCTACCAACAAAATCCTGAGCCACAATCAGGACAAACAGGCAATTTCTGAGGTAACAGCAGAAACTTTTAACAGGGAGCAGCATTACCAGTCTATGGCCATTTAAAAGCTCCGTGACTTTACCCTTCTCTATGTCTGCTTTGGTTTTTTCCGCGTTTTCCTTTTTCCTTTCCCGGTTCCGCAACAGCCAGCGCTATTCTCCTTCTTCTTCTTCTGTTTGAAACAGCGGCTGGGCTGGCAGCCAGCTCATT
This sequence comes from Lutjanus argentimaculatus, assembly GCA_034769285.1. NCBI lineage: Eukaryota > Metazoa > Chordata > Actinopteri > Lutjaniformes > Lutjanidae > Lutjanus > Lutjanus argentimaculatus. Next base: position 710,447 of record JAWZSL010000043.1, on the reverse strand, counting down.
GGCGCATTATCGCCACCTACTGTTCGGGAGTGTGAGTCAAACCCCTACACCGCAGCAGCCAGCAACAGACTTTCACAAAATAAAAGCATGTGAGCAACATGCTTTAATGCGCGATAAAGTAAATATCGGCGTTAATAGTCTAATGAATTAACGTGAAAATAACGCGTTAACTTGCCCAGCCCTAATAATAAGCCATAAAAATAAAAGAAAAGCTGTTTAGAACAGGAGCAGACTCGTGGAACAGCAAAACAATCACTTTAATTTAAATGTACCTGTCAGGGTACTGATGACACAGTAATTCCAGGGATCTGATTGGTCAGCGATTAAGTCATTGGCATGTTTTGATCCTCTGAATTCAACAGAAAAGAAACAATAACATGTGACTTCACCTCTGCAACAAGTCAAACTGAGCCTCTGGGCTTTTCTCAGCGTGACTGTCAGAGTTAAAGTTCCTCCCAGCAGACACGGGGTTAACAGGAAACATGAGCTCAGAGTCACAGCCCCTCTGCTTTTCTTTTCTTCTGCATTTTTTCTCAGGCTGCCGCTGCTGCTGCTGCTGCTGCTGCGTCCCTGCAGGATGTGAGAGAACCACAAAAACACTTCACACTGAACCACTGAAGACCACGAGCAGATCTGAGCAGCAACAAGTTTAAAGGTAAGGCTTTAAAAAACTCCTCACAGCGTGTGTCTTTATAAATATATCCTGCACTTACTTTGGAGTCAGTTTGGATTAGATTTATATTAGCCTGGGGACTCTTAATTCAGTTAATCCCTGGAGAGCTCAGACGGGAGAGAATAACTTCTCTGATCAGGATTAACTGAACTGACTGAGCTTTAATGAGTCACTGAGGAGCAGATCAGGGACGAGGGATAATCTCTGAAGAGCTGAAGCCACTGAAAAAGTTTTTGTACCTGTAAAAAACAGACTTCTCTCTTTCTCTGTCCTGCCTGCTGGAGTTTATTTCATATTTTTCTTCTTGACCCAAACTGACAGGGAAGTAACAAGTATTGTGTGTTTCACAGCCTGATATGTTTGTTTTGGTCTCAGGTTTCTTGGACATGTAGATGAAACACACCTCTAGATTGGACAAACCAATAATGACATCGAAATGACTAATTATGTAGGAAGAGTTTGTTAAAATTAAAAAGTAAATTCAAAATCCAGTAGGTTTTTTTTGTGCATCTGGACATGATACATGTTCCTACTGATTTGCAAACCTAGAGGTGAAACGTACCAGCAGGGTTCCTTTGTTTAAATTTTGTAGAAGGTGCTATTGAGCCATTTTGCCATGTTTCTGCTCGAGGACCATAAAATATGTAAATTTCACACACGACTGACATGTGTGCCAAGTTTCATGCACATTTGAACACGTTTAGACCCTCAAAAAAGTGTTTCTTTTTGGAGAAAAAGGTTTTAAAAATGAGGAAAAAAAGAAGAAAAAGTCCTTGAAACTGAAAAGAAGTTTTTTCAAAAAAAGAAAAAAAGAAAAAGAATTCCTAAAAAAAGCAATAGCATCGTCTCCCTCTGTGCCACAGAGCTCCATGGTTCTCCAAAAACATTTAGAACCATATCTATGATCCACACCGTTGCACCAGCTGACGTGTTTCTTCGTTATCATGAACACACACACTTCTTTATTTGGCCTCAGTCTGACACACACACACCGTCCTGTTGCCCCAAATATTCACCAGAGCACCAAATGTGAATTAATCCGCCGCTGAAAATAGTCCCCAGTAAATGCACTATTTCCTCCTGTTTGTTTGCTAAAAACTACAACCAGCAGCTGTTTGAGGAAATGTGAGGAAATTTGTTTTTAAAGAGTCTTCAGAAGCATCCAATGGGCTTTGAGCTGAGAGTCACAGACAGGAAGTCAGACAACCAACAATCTTACCCAGAGCGGATGATGAAGTTTCACCTCTGTGTGCCCAATACAGAGATAGATTCAGGGTGTGTTTAGCCTAGCTTAGCACAAATTTTATTTTATTTTCCAGTCCTAGATAGATTATACTGATAAATACTGAAACTGGTAGCAAGCAGAGAAAACCTGGCTCTTATTTTCATTGTGTGCTGCAGGGATGATGTATTTTTGTAGGCTGACCGGGGAAATTAGCTTCACTCTGGTTCCCTCCACACAAAGTCAGTGGCAGTGTGGATCAGTGCAGAAAATGAGCTGTGTGGCAAACAAACGTCTATGATACTTAGAAGTTTGTTCAGCAAGATTATCTTCACAAACACCAACTATATGATTTTATGTATGATGTTATGAATCCTCCCAAAGTGAGCTGGATGTGTGAAACCTTCAAAATGCAGAAGTGGGGTAAATCAATTTTTCTATTTCATAAAACTACTTTCTTTCTGCACTAGAATCTACTGGAACTACTTTCTTTTCACTAGAAAGAAAGTAGTTCTTCATGAAACTGCTCACAACAAGGTCTGTGGATTATCCTGAGTAACCAGGTCAGGATTTCTGGAAAGAAACTCTGGTTTTGAGTTTCTCAAATGCATTTTTGGCGCTTTGAGCACCGCAAGCCGGGTGCTGTTTAGTCCCATTATACTGGAGAGAAGGCAGACATCATCTCCAAAACTCTGCAACTCACACAAAAAAAATCTAGATGGATAAACAGCACTACAGGCCAGAGTATTTTTGATTTTGGGGTCTTTAAAGGAAGCTGATTAAATAACAAAAGATAAACTTATTTAATCCAGTGAAAAACTTTATTCAAATCGAGGATTTTGTTCAAGGTTGATGACATAAAATATGATGATAGACCAAAATTTTTTTGGTTTTATTTATTTATTTTATTTTATTTTTTTTTCTGACAGATATTCAAACTTTTACATTCGAAAACCTCAATAGAAGCCGGGACAGGAAGTCAGAAAGTGCTGAGAGATGCACAAACACTTGCTGGCTGGTTTGGTTCTTCTCTTGGAGTTTGTTGACTGTTAGAACAACGTCTGCATGTTTCTGACTGCTGGTGTTGGGTTTCTGATGTCTTTCACAGATCAGACAGAGACGCTCGGCCGCAGACAAACATGGCTCTGTTCTTCTCCGGAGCTGTTACAAGTACGTCACCATCCACAGCGTGAACATCACATCCTGACATACACATCTGCATCCACATGTTCCTGTTCAACTATTTTGATAATCAGTTAATTGTTTTGAGTCACTTTTTTAAAGAAAAAAATCCCAAATTCTCTGATTGCAGCTTGTTAAATATGAATATTTTCTGGTTTCTTCACTCCTCTCTGACAGTAAAGTGAATATCTTTGAGTTGTGGACAAAACATTTGAGGACATTTGAGGATGTCATCCTGGACTTTGGGAAACACTGATCAAACACCAAACCAGACAACAAATTGATTAGTCAAGAAAATTATGATATAATTTCAACATCTGGCTGTATCCAAGAGTCCACAAAGAAACTTCTCAGACTGGTCAGTAGTAACAGAGAGAAAAGGACAGGAAGCGTTGGACACACTGAGGTCAGAGGAGCAGCGTCCCAGCTCATGTGACCATCGGAGGAGCACGTGAACGCAGCATTATTTAAATATCAGTCGAACGTCTCTCCTCCATTCATGACTCTGCTGCTGTTAAGTTATATATGAATGATACAAACAGCTGAACAATGAGCTCCCTGTCTGTCTCACAGCATTTATCAGCAGCACGGTCAGCTCTGTTGAGACGAGTCAATTTACTCAAGTGGTTTCCAGGCCGACCTCAGGAATGTCCTCCACCTCTTCATGCTGATAAAAGACGAGTCGTCTTTATTTAGACACAGAGTCACCAACAGCACAGGACACACATGTTTCGTAGTTCGTGTGTGTGTGTGTGTGTGTGTCCTTACACCTGTTTGTCTAACTTTGATCATTTGTTCTGATGTGTGTCGTTCAGGTTCACCGATTAAACGAAGGCTGCGGGGCAGTCAGTGTCAGGGGTAAGAACGTCTGATTCTTTTACCTTCTAATGCATCTGTCTGTAAATACTGATGTGTTTTCATGGTAACAACAGCAACAAACTGACACTACTTTGTCCAGGTCCAGATAGACTGGTTTAGGCCTGTTTATTGTCTATTTGTCATTTTTATTCTGTTTGGGCTTTTAAACTGGTTTAATAGAATATTAGACTAAATGTAAACATAGCTGTGACTGGTTATAAACTGGTGTCCCTCCTGCTGTCCTCCCTGCTGTCTGTGTCTCCCTCAGCCCCGACCTGTCTCTCCTCTCTCCCGACTCCTCGTACGTCTGTTACTCCTCCGAGGACGGCGGCGATCCTGCTGCTGCCGCCGCTCGCCGCGCCTCCTCACCAACGGATACTACAGGTCACCGATGACAGCTTCACCTGGGACGATGACGGCAACGTGTCTCTGACTCCCTGCAAAACCAACGTCTCCTACAAGGAGAACCTGGTCAGGTGAGAGCAGCTTTTAAAATAAACTGATAATAAACTTTAATTGTACAGCAGCACAGAGACTTTAGAGTCCAAGTGGACGTGTTCAACAGATGGGGCAGTTAAAAAGTTTAATTTTATTGTTTTTCTAACGTAAGAGCAGGCTTGGGGAGTACAAGTACAAGTACATACCGTAAACTGAAAGTTCAAAAGAGCTGAATAATACTGCAGATTTATTTTATTTATTTATTTGCACAATAACAGAAGAAATACATTAAAAGAGAAATAAAAGAAGCTAATTGTGCAGGTGAGATTACAAAAGAACACCTAAAGTCTTATAGAAGGAATCTCACCTCAATAAGCATCTTAATTAAGCAAATACAAAAGACATGTAATCCACAAAAGTGAGCAAATAAGCAACCATAGGGTCAAAAAGTGTGTTATATAACTCAAGAAACAACATAAACTAAATAAAATGAATCACCCCAGCCCTAAAATGTACACTGTATTTAAATTATTTTCAACATTTTACAGCCTTTTCTGACAGGAAGCCACCATTGCATGAGCCAAACATCAGACTTTCCAAACCCAAACCAAACACCATTTGCAAAAACAATAATTTTACCTCACAAAACACAGGAGTTGCTGGTCTGCCCACTGCCTTGATTGGTTAGATTGTTGTTATGTGAGACTTCAGGCTTTTAAAACGTTGGTTTGGACTCACCAAAGTCACACAACAACACAAACAAACTAACCAAGCAAGGCAGCGAAGAGCTGCAACTCCTGTGTCCACAGAGGTAAAATTACTGATTTTGCCAATGGAGTTTGGTGGAGTGAGAGAGAGTGATATTTGGCATATTTGACTTCAGTTTCCTGTCAGAAGAGGCTGTCTGACAGCAAGCTAAAGGGTGAAAATATTCTAAATATAGTGCATTTAAACTGATAGTGCTTCTGTGCTGGTACTCCTGCTGCTTCTCCAAACTGGGGGCGTGTTGACCGCCATCTACTGTAGATAATACACTGACTGTCCCTTTAAGAACTTGTCACTTCGGCAAACAGAGGTCAGACTTGTTGTAACTTCTTGGAAAACTCTCCTGGTCTCAGAATAACCTCACTTTTAAATGACACTTCCACCATAAGAACCATTTTATCAGTCTGAAACATTAAAAACCCATGTTTTAAGACACATAAAAAATATTCTGCTTTGAATAATAATCTGCCTGGTTTGGCTTTTTCCACAAAAAGTGCATCACATTTATTAAAAATACTGTAAAATATGTTTCCTCCTCCTCCATGTGAAAATGTTTTTTTTTCTTTCAAAAGTTTAACCAACAAGAGGAAACACGTGTTTTTAAGTCGCATCAGCAGCAGGCAGCTGCCATGACATAACATGCTGTCATGAAACACACACACACACACACACACACACACACCCTCTTCTTCAAACACCTCTTATAGCAATGAAGTCATTCTCAGGAGCCAATCAGAGCGAGCCGTTCAGCACATGTCGAGCAGGTTTAAAGGCTGTAAAATTCTTCACGCCTGACATCTGCTGCATTCAGGCGCCAGAGTGTGATGTCATCTGTCACGGTTGCTAGGAGACCATCGTGTTTTGAAACTTTCATCATCAACACGAGAAGAGCTTCTTTGTTCTCTCACAAAAGTGATGAAGTCTGCAGTTACACACTGAACCACAGAGAGTTTTTACCTGCAGGTATTAAACTGATTTTTTATTTCATCAGTTACTGTCGAACTTTTCAGATCAGTCTGTAAACGAGTCGTGTCAAAAAATCAACTTCTTGACTGTGATGTTGCACAGGAGCCAAGAAAACCAAGAAAATGTTTATCGTCACAGCAGTTACACAAGTAGAATCATGTGAAAAACTTTTGCTGTGAAGCTCCACTAACAAGAGAATAAGTTAAATAATAAGACAACAATAATAATAATAAGATGAAATATACAGTAATAGAATAAAATGTGTATTATAAAATCAAGGTAACACTTTAATTTCCAGGTCCATAATTTCATGTAATTGCCATGGATATAATGAAATTTCTTATAAATTATCCACAAATTATCTCCAAGTTACCCACAAACTTCATGGTTAATTATGTGATAATTAATATTGTTTTCATGTACTCGACAGTAATCACAAAGCAACATGTTTGAAATTTCTCTGAATTTACCCACAAATTACCCCCAGATTTCATGGTAAGTATGTGATAATTAACATTTCACATATTTGAACTTTCTTTGAAATTAACTGCAAATTAACCCCAAATGTTCATGGTAAATGTGTGATAAGTAGCAAGTATCATCATTGAAATTTATATTCCGCTATTTCTAAATAAGCATTTAATAGTTGGTATTTTCTTAATTTCTTTTAATACATTTCCAGGAAAGTAATTGCAAGTTAATTGAATCAGGAGAGACTTTTATTTGGTGTTATTTGTTGTGGTGTTTATTATGAGCTGCAGGTTGCAGACCTCCAGTTTAGTCTGTCTGCCTTTTCAGCGACGACTTTTCACATTTCACTTTTAACTAAAACTGGACGTAGATGGACGCCTTATTATTTTTCACTTTCAACCAAAATCAAACCAAAAAGACGCCTGGCACAGCTGTTTTTTCAACGTGATTGTGTTGTTTGACTTTTGGGTTCTTTCCTTGTTTTTCTGTATTATTCACACACACACATTTTTTTAAATTTAATGTCACTATATGAATGTAAATTGAATGTAAAGGCATAATGTGTAATCCTTAAATTCCAGTTTCTGTATTTTCATATGTAATTTGTCCTCCATAATGAATTAAAAATGTTTAAAAAAACATTAAAACATTTGGTCACAAAAAGAAAAATCAGCATTAATATCATTAAAACAGAAACGTGTGACACAGGTGAACATCAGGATTATTTCCATCTTATTTTTCGTCTCTCAGGGTTTTCCGGCGCAGGCGGCGTCCTCGCGGCGCTCTGGCTCGCCTGCTGAGCGACGTGACGGAGAGCTGCCAGTCCTGGCTGGATGAGAAAGTCTTCAGAGGCGTCTTCGGGACGGGACAGAACCAAATCCAGAAGTGGGACCACGACAAGGACCAGGACAGGGACCAGGACAAGGACCTGGACTGGGCCAGGACCAGCCTGGAGGAGAGCCTGGCCCCGCTGGACGAGACGGCCTGGTCGGTGTTCAACAGCACGGAGCTGGACGACAGCCGCAGCTTCACTTACGGTGCGTAAAGGACGCTTCAGTTCACACAAGTAGATCATCCAGTGACAAAGACTTCTGGGAAGATATTTTGCTGCTGTTTTTTCCTCCTGACTGTAATTTTATTAATTGATTCTTATTAATTCTTAATTTAAAAAGTTTGACACCAAACTTTTCTAAAGTTTTCTAAACAGTTACTGTCTTGTTGCTGCTCCACTGCACTGAAAATGTTTTTATATGTATTTCTTTTGTTGATTTCAGACCACACTGAGATCCCGCCCCCTCCTGACAAAGTGGCCCCGCCCCCAAAGCTCCTCATCCAGGAGGAGATTTGCTCTGAGATCTGTCAATCAAAGGAGCGGTTCACCCAATCACTGGGCGGCCTCTCTGAAGTCCCACCCCCCACGGCCTTCTACACCAACGCCTGCTGCTGCCAGGCTGCACCTGAGCACACAGGTGAGCTGTGACACGTTTTGTTTATTCAGTCATTTTTGTTGTTGTTGTTTGTCTGGTCTGAATAGTGTCCCGTGATACTCAAATGCTGTTTCCAACTCCTCTAGTTTGAGTCTTTTCTATTTTTCATCAGTAAAGATTCTGAACAAAATCTAAATATTGCTGCTGATTCATGAAAGCATTAAAAAAAACACAAATGCTGGTAAATTCACAGATGTTTCAGCCACTGAGGAAGTCTGAGATTTTACTTTCACAACTGAAGAAATGTTGTATTTAATCAGTTTGTTGTTCTCTTGAGAAGTTTTTTCTGACATGTATTTGTTTGTATTTGTGTTTCAGGGTTAACGATGAAGACCCTGCTCCTCTTCATCTTCGCCATCTTCATCATCACTGCTCTTTACTCAGGGTAAAACTCTACTTTAATTCTAATCAGTCAAAACCTTCATCAGAGCTCTTAAACTGACACACAGAAAAGTTTGGTCTCATCTTAAACTTCCAAACCCGATATTTTCTGATCCACTGAAGTCAGAAACCGTACGAGACGAATATACTGACTGACACTAAAACCAGTCAGGTGGTCTGGTCCCAAACTCGTGAATCCTCAGTCTTTAAAACTGGATCTTTTGTTTGGGCGTCTGTTTAACCTGTTTTTTTGTTCACATATTGAAGCGAGACTGACTTTTTTGTCCCTGCAGGTGTCTCTTGTGGAGCGCGACTGTAGCTTCGACCGTGTTTGCAATGATCACAGCATTCATGCGTAAGTATCACAAAATTAGAGGATCAACATTATGCATCTGTTGATGAAATATTCTCTGAAATGATGGAACAGAAAACCTTTGCATTTTACATTTTTTCAATCATTTTTTCTAAATTGGTTCTTCATTTTAAACTGAAGATGTTTACTTGACCTCTAATGTTCCATGATGTTTGTTTCAGAGAGTTTTTGTTTCGAAATGCGACAAAATTCAGGAGGAAATAAAACACTTACTCGTGATGTTATTGGAATAAAATGTTGTTAAAAAGTCGTTTGGTCTTAAAACATGCCATAAGGCATATTTTTAAAGGGATAGTTCAGTTTTTTTTGAAGCGGGGTTGTTGATAAACACGGTCGGCACGTCCCCAGTACTGTGGGACAGGGTCAACAGCAACGCATATTTTGGACAATTAAAAAAAATGAATATCAGTTTAAGTGTCAGACTTTTCTGACAGGAAACCACCATTATACGAGCCAGATGTCACTCTCTCAAAGCCACCAAACTCCTTTGAAAAAAACAGTAATTTTACCTCCCAGAACACAGGAGTCCACCGCTGCCTTGATCGATTAGTTTGTTTGTGTTATTGTGTGACTTTGGTGAATCTGAACTAAACTTTTAAAACACAGAAGTCACACAATAACACAAATACACTAACAGAAGAGGCAGCAGTAGACCAGCAGCTTCCATGTTCTGAGAGTTAAAATGACTGTTTAAGCCAAAGCAGTTTGGTTTACCCGACCTCTGTTGCTTATTTTAGAAATTTTTAGTTTAAAGAAGTTGTTTTTCATGTTAAAACATTTCTGACGATCCTGTATCTTTCAGTCCTGACGAAGTCGGGGCCGATGGGCGAGTGGAGGAAGGCAAAGACGGAGGTGAGTCCAAAATCCAAAGAGTTTCACTTCAGTTTGTCAACCGGCAGCAAAGACGCAACAATAACGGTTTGTAATGATTCTGTTGTTGCAGGATATCACATCAAGAAACGAATAAAAAGCGTCGGGAGACAGTTTCCAACGTTTGCAATGTGAAACTGGAAGAGTGACGGAAAAGGTGTGATGGGACTCAGTAGAATTATTTTACATTTCACTAATTGTCTGCATGTCAGTTGCACTTAAAGGACTAAATTATGCTGAGCTCCGGAAAACATTTTACACAGAAACACCAGATTGATGCTTTGACTGCAAAAATAACCACTTTTTGAATGTAAATCTTTATTTAAATCGACCGTTAGATGTGTCGAACAGAAGGGCTAAAGTTTTTAAACTGTTTTAGATGAAATTGAACATTAAACTTTTGAATCCAAAGCCAAAAAGTGTGGTGACCAGCACTTGAGACAGTGATTCAGACGGTGTTTCTGTTAAAAAGCTGAAGGAGCTCACTAACATGGTGACACAAGTTACTGTAGTTTAGCAGCTATAAATCATAAAAAAATAACATATAAAACATTCAGATGTACCTGATGTATTTTTAAATAAGTGTATCTATTGTCGATAGTTGAACTTGGCTTTTTTGGGCTGTCCAAAGTGACCAAACGTCAGACTTCACTTGTCTGGAGAACAAATTCAGGTCCAACAGAAAAAAAACAAAACAAATAAGGTGTGAGCGTCGCTGTGAAGCCTCACTTCTATAAAAGACGAGCTGTGACTTTTTCTAAGAAAACCAACGCACAAAAACACCCGATGTTCTTCTGATCTACCTGAAAGTTTTAACCACAGGAGATAAGTGCTGTTTCTTTCCTGAGGAAACGAATGAAGAGTTTTATTACAAAAGAAAAGAGCCACAAGTTAAAAAAAGACTCCTATAATAGCACAAAATCAAACATGTTGGTTTTGATACATTAAAGCTGCACCTGGCTCTGATTTTATTGTGAAAATCTGATTTCTTAGAGCAGATTTTGTACTTTTCCTGGTGGATAAAAACAGAAAATTTCCAACTGTCTGATGTCCATTCAGTGCATCGTGAGCAGGAGACATTTACAGATACACGTTATAATTTAATATCTCCTTCATATCATAATCTAATTTTCCTCTGATCAATGCATTGCTGACGCTAAAACAACCAGATGTTGTTAACCTCAAATAAACGTGATAATTAAAGTCAGTGGATGAGATAAATCCAGATGTAAAGTTCCCTTGTGCAGCTTTAAGAGTAGCAGGTAATAAACCTCATGATTTTTCTGTATTTTAAATATTAAATGATGATGTTGTTCTCTGCAGCATTTTGTAATAAAACTCTTCAGCTGTTAAGTGCCTTTATATCAGCCAGCAGTGCAGAAATAATAATAATAATAAGATAATAATAATGATGATACAGGGAAGTGAATCTAAAATGCTGCTGAAACATTAATCAGACCTGCTCCAGTGTTACATGGAGATAATTCTCAGTGTTTGTTTTCGCCTGTGAGGTGGAGCAGATGGGTGGAGTTGCCTGCGCTGGAAAACTTTTCAGATCTTCTAATACGATCATTCCCAGACGTAAAAATGCCACAGCCCAATTTGAACCTTTAACCTTTAATCACAACTTTGATCGACACATAAGACTAATCAACCAATGATGAGATATAAGATACATATCAGCGTTAATGTGTTAATATGGTGCAACACCTGTTACAACTTGGTCAGATAAAAGCTTTAGTTCTGATTATTTTTTTGAAAAATTACTCATAAAATTGTATGGTAATTTCAAACTTTTAAAATTTAAACTTAAAAAGTTTGATATATTTATTTTTCATGACTTTTCAAAGCTCACCTGCAAGCCTTCATGGCCCAAACTTTGTTAATCACTGTTCTCAGATATCTGGCTGTGTTCACACAGTTTCAATAACAACAAACTCCTAATTTCAGCTTAACCTGCTGTAGTTGTGTTGTTTTTAACACAACCAGTAATATCAATGTGCACTCACACCTGTGGGGTAACTTTTAAAGGGAATATTTCAACATTTTGGAAATGTGCTAAAATTTCCTTTTGCCTTTTGCTGTGTGAAGCTGAGCTCAGTTTAACCAGTAAAATGGTTAGCTTAGCTTAGCTGCAATCTCAGAGCCCATCAGAAAGATAACATTTTCCAACTGGCCACCGTCAGCCCATCAACCAGCGATTGTTGATATATTTATGTAGGTGCCCCCCACCCATAAATTAGCAAAATGAAATGACCTAAATTGTCCAAAAAACAAACCAGCAATGGCCAATCACTGATATATTTGTTCAATCGCTCAACCTTTGGGGGCAACAGGGCCAAGAGAACTTTAGACATGAGAACGGAGTTGGAGGGTAATCTTTCTAAACAGATATCTGCATGTGAATACAGATAAATTAAAAAGAAAACTAATAAAAATACGTTCTTAGATTGCATTTTGGACAATACATGCCACCTCTTTTGCCTTCCACAAGGGACTGTTTACATGCAGGCAACCAAAGCCTGCTCAAACGTGATTGTTCAGTACTGCTCAGACTACAAATGGAGACCAGATTGTTACGATAACAGGAACAAAACACCGTATTCTGAATTTTTCCAACAAGTTCTACAAAACTCAGCTTCTAAATTAAGATGAAATCACCGTCTCCTTCACTGACCAGCTGGGAAAAGGCCACTTCACATCCACCGATGCTTTTCTGAAAAGTTGAAACTTTATCCGACGCTCCAAAAGGAAAGTCCGCTCTGCCAGGAGACGTATGGTTTTACTATCAACTTGATGTCACGATGCAGCACGTGCGTCAGTGGCAGTTTTAAAGTCCATGTGTGAACACAGCCGCTCTTGTTTTCTGTGGGACAAACTCCACCCAGCTGGCATCACAGGCAGGAAAAAAAAAACCTCTTCACAGCTCCAGTGTGAGTCAGATCTGCTTCTGTGTGAAGGTTCAAAACCTCTTCACACGTATTTCACTCTGAGGGAGCATAATAGAAAATGGAAGAAACTCAACTCTGAGCTGTGTTGAGTTTTAAAACCTCCACAGTGTGCAGGGAGGAACATTTTGGGATCAGGGAGAGAAACTTTATGCATTTCTGTGCATTTTGAAGCATGGCATTACAAAAGGTCGACAGAAACGGCAAAATTCACCAAAAATAATTTTGCAAAAGTTTTGCAGGTGGTTTTTGCCTTTTTTGAGAGGTTTATGCTCTTAACGGGAGATAGAAACACTTCTTCTGAATAAGTTTTGAACATTTAACTCATGACCGATGAGCTGTTTCAGCTCTGACAGTCCCCTCGTGGCTCTCATGGCTCTATAACACATCCATGATGGCTCCACATAGATCTGATTTAACCTTCCTCACATTAATACCTGAATCTAACAGAAATGTCTGACTTCCATCCTGTTTTCTACATTAATTTTCACCATTTGAGGTTCCACTGCCGCTCTGCAATTACATCATCTTGTTGCGCCCTCTTCTTGTGCAGTGGTATTATGGTTTTTACCAATTTACTTGTAATTCAGCAGAAATTTGGGTTGAAACATGGCTAATTAAAGGCAAAAAATCTTGTGTTATTCATCCATCTATTTCAGTTTAGACAAGTTTATGTTAAAATGAAACCACAACCAGAAATACAGTCACACTGATCGCATTTAAAATATCATATCAATTTAAACAGGAGAATAGAATTAAATGTTTTCATCAGGAAAAGAAGTGTGTCAGGAAGCCTGGACTAAGAAATGTAAAGAAAAATAAGTACTGTATGGCTTTATAAGGTTTTGACTTTATAAAGTTTTATAAATCCAATCATGTTTGGGGCTCAAATTACGCCAAGAGGAAGGAAGAGATGAGCTGTGCTTTGTTTTCAGCAGCAGCACAAATCAACTCTTTCTGAGAGAAATGTTAATGTTTTCACATTTCACATGTTTTTGTGGAGTGAACTCTGTTGATTGACTTTAGGAGCAGAGATGTTTTATCGTTGGCTCTTCATGTTCCTGATCGTCTGAGTGGATAAGACAAAAAAAATCTTTTTTTTTCTGTTCAAACAGTTGTAATAATCTTGCCACGTTCATGTCAGTGTCTGCCTTGCAAGTGTTTTTTCACGTCAACATCCAAGTTGTAATTCCGGTCAGTAAACTGCAATTTTTGTTCATATTTACAACTTGGAGCTAAATGATACGGGAGCACCTGAATGCCTCACACTAACCAAAGTTTGTCGTTTGAGGTAATTAACCCACATTTAATAGCTATAGTGTTAAAATGTCTCTGTACAGTATTTTTAACCCTGATGTTCATTCAACTGTGAATTTTCTGTTGGCGTGAACATTTGCAAGTCGTCTTTGTGCTACCGTCCATTTTATCTGACATGAACGTGGCATCAGATCTGTAACATGAAGGGTTAACGTCCGCTCACACCAGGCAGCGATTCAGCGAAATAAAATAATAAATAGGCATACTTCACAACATTTTGGTGGCATCTCGGCATGCTGAACTGCCAGCTCCGTCAAAAACACCGGGTTCGACATCGCCACACCACACATTGTGTGGGTTGTATGCTTGCAGTGATTGACTGTGAACCAAACCATACAACTAATCATTTATTTCTTGATCTGGGTACAAAAATGACCGAATGCAGGTTTCGTCTGACTGGAGAAGTTTAGATACGTCTAGATACTGGTTGATTTTCGGTCGATACATTTAAGGCATCAAGTGCGATAACAAGCTCTACCTTTGCTTGACTTTGTATGGAAAACGTAACAAGGTCAAGGAAATTTAGAAAGGAGAATTAGGAAAACACAACCGTGTTGCAAAGAGAATCCAACTAGGCTACGAAACTCTGCAATGGTGGATGTTTTTGATGTGGGTCTGCCGTGATGAAACCACAATGTCCTGAAGATGGACTGGATGTTGTTTGTTAGTTTTTGTGAATGGCCCAGTGGTGAATGGCTTTAAATGTTGTTTCTGCAAGAAGTTGTGGGCGTTAGCAGCTTTCCACAGCTTTTAGAGATTTCAACCAGCTCTCATCACGGCTGCCACTGAGATACATCAAGGTCATTTCACTTAGTTGGGAAACTTTGATTGCAATTTCCATCCCTCTGTTCACTCAAAGGTTAGCTGTCAAGATGATTAAATTCTGATTCTACTAAGAAGAATTGACTATAATATTTCGCCTCTTCCATGCTGGTGTGACCGGGACTTTAAGGGTCGAATCTCTCTTTCTGTGTAATTTCTGAATCGTCTGATGTGTTTTTATTCACTCAAAGTGCCAAAAAATGTATAAATCTGACAATTCAGGAAATGTTACATCACCAGTACTTTATCAATGAACAAAAATCTGATTCTATATTACTAATATTTTTAATAAACCTCTGCATGACTTATTACTTTGCATTTAAAGCTGCACTTCTCAATATTTTTATATAAATAATGGATCAAATGACACTGTGTGATGTGTCAGTCGTTTGCTGAACTCTGCAGCTGTAAGAAACTTTTAGCCTCTTTTAGCTCCTCGTTTTGGTTTCATGGCTGAAAACATGAGCCATGATTTTTCTCAGGAGTCGGTGGAGACCAAAACAGAGCTACAAGTTATGAATATCGGACTTGGATTCATCAGGTGGACACGAACACCGCTCCAATGTGACGATCATGTAGCTGGACGCTAACATGGCTGTTCTTCTGCCCCCTGGTGGCCAAAAACATTTTCATGCAGCTTTAAATGACCAAAGTTTGTCCTTTTTTTCTCTTATATAATAGACTTTTATCAGTTGTTGTAAGATTTGAATTTACTGCAAAAGATGGGAAGTTTCTGTGACTAAAACACATTTAATAAGAATTTTCTTGGTTTAATCAAACCTGTAGATAAGCTCTTGTTTGTGATGTAGCCTAATGCAGCTGCTGTACATGATGTTGTACATAGTTTGTGTTTTTTTTATTGACTGCACTTGTTTCCAAAGCTGGAAATGTGATACTCTGCTTGTGATGCACTTATATATCAGTCTCTTCATGTTTTATTCCACATGACCGTACTGTATTCATGTTATGACCGTCTCTGATAGTTAATCGTTCTGAAAACTGTAAAATTAAAACCTGAAACGATGCACAAAGTAGATTTTGATGTGAAAGTGAGACAAGAAGAAGACTGATGTCCTAAATGAACAAATGATGATGATTTAGCTTCTAAAATGACAGTGTTGATCACTGTGTCAATCAGTAAATTCTCTAAATTAACAAACAGTAGTCGTAGTGATTTGGATGGTGAGTTGTTGCCCTTTTCGGCCTGTTGATGGCGCTGTTTTAAGATTTAATTTTTACAGTATTGTGTATGTTGTCAGATATTTCTGAGTGTAAGTGAAAATGTTTTGTTTTATCTAAAGTTTAAATGAATGTTTATCATCTATTAAAGTCTGTTATAAAGACAAACAGTGCATTTGTGTTTGGTGTAACTGTAATCTGCACTTTTCTGTTTATTTCAGTCTGTTTTTCTCCAAAACATGTGAAAATCAGTTTACAGGAGCAGCTGACTGAAGAAGAAAATAAGGAATTATGCTTTTATTTTTTCATATTATAGTTTTGTTCTCAATGCTGAAGCTCAGACATCAAAACATTGAGAGTTTTCATACAGAATTTTCAATTATTACTGTTTGTGTGGTAGAAAGTAGTGTGTGGATTATTCAGAGTAACTGCTCCTGTAAATATTTGTTGCTGTTGAAGTTTTTATATCATTTTGTAAAGTTTAATGCTTAGGGCTGAAATATCAGACACAAAAAACTACCTTTATGGCTTCTTGTATTTTGCAATGTTATAACAAACTAAAACAACACTCAGAAATGTGCAAACCTTCAGTCAACTTTGCAAAGGACGCTGCATTCATGAATGAAAATGTTTAGTGCTGTCCTACATCAAAACCTCCTGTTTTCTGGTTTGCAGCTGAACCAAAAATGTTTTTTGAGATTCCATTTAAAAAAAAAACAACAACAACAAAAACAGAAGCGACTGTTCTGCTCACAGTTGCTCTCAGGTTATCATTGTTCATGAATTTTCCACGTGAGACTCAACAAACTGCTTTTATTACAAAATGACACAATGATCATAAAAAAGTCAAAGACAGCATCACAAAATGTAAACATGACTTTTGATCGTCTTCAGGTCCTGTTTACACCTGCTGTTAACACGTGTCCTGGGTGATCCGATAACCAGCGGACAGTTCTGACTACAGGTGTGAATGTACCCATGATGCATTGAGGGCGTACTGAGAATGTTTGGACCACATTCAGCAGTCGTCTGAGCTGCATTTGGTTCATGTAAATGATGTGTTCAGGCTCTGCCAAGATCAGCAGCAGATGTTTAAGAACAACCACAATTTCCCCAGACACTCTTGAAAAAGGCTGCACAGTTTTTTGAGTTGTTGAGTGCCGACAAACTTAATAAACTTCATGAAACAGCAGATTCTTAATCATTTATGCCTTCTTGTAAATTTCAGCATTGAATACAAAACATTAAGTTTTTTCTGTCAGTTTGTAGCAGCACTGCTGTATCGGTGGCCACTCAACACTTAGCAGCTGTTTGAACAGTTTCAAATGATTTCAACTGATCTGACCATTTTTACTGACAGAACAGCATTTTATTGATGATAAACATGTCAAATCTTACAAATAAAACAAACAGGAACCAATACGGACTGCTTCTTAGTTGCTGGTGCAGAAAGTCCCAAGACTTCATTTAAAAATCTAATTTTGTGAGTTGTTGAGTGAGGAGAAACTTGATAAACATTGTGAAGCACTGTTTGCAAGAAATTCTTAGTTATTTGGGCCTTCTTGTAAATTCAGCAAATATTCTACATGAAGTTATTTCTTTCTTTGTGTGAAAAACATCGCGGCTGTTTGGGCCGCTGTTAAAACAACAGTGCATTTGGTCTTTGCAAAAGGAAATGATATAACTACGTGTTTATTTGTGTGAGTGAGATCTGATCACAAATTTGTCACTCAGGACACATGTGGAGAAACATTTTAAAACCAGATGTGAACTGACTGTACGTGGAGCCGCCCGCTGATCAGATCACTCAACACACAGTTAATATCAAGTGTAAACAGGCTCCACAAGCACATGCAGATTTTTCTTCAAACACGGACTCTGAAAGAAAACCGGTCTGGAGTGAAAATGTTCTGGATTTCAACTGTAACATTTTCTGCAACTACAAGTTTTTTTGTTCAGTTTTTATTCCATTTTTAAACTGTTGACAAAAGAATGTAAATGATATTACCCATCCATCCATCCATTTTCTGTAACCGCTTATCCGTGAGGGTCGCGGGGGCTGGAGCCTATCCCAGCTGACATTGGGTGAGAGGCGGGGTACACCCTGGACAAGTCGCCAGTTCATCGCAGGGCTGTAAATGATATTACTGTACCACAATTTCACTGCCTGGTGAAATTACATTCTCAGATAGTCACAGTTCACGCCGACTACAGACTCCGCCCACTGATGGTGAGGTCGTCAGTGAAATCACCTGCTGAGCTGATCAGTTCAAATGAAAACCTGCAGACGCTCCTGATGAGGTGAGTTCTCAACTCAACTACAGCAGCACAATCTTTCCACTCATCTAAAAACATTTTACATTTAGACAGATAAACTATCTTCAGCAGCCTGACCTCAGAATAATAAGGTCTGTGTCTCCAACAGAGCTGCAACTATTATTAAAACAAATATATCGAAAGAAAACTAGTTGCCAACTATTTTGATAATTGATAAATTGTCTCAGTCGCTTTTCAAGTAAAAATGTCAAACATTTGCTGGTTTCCAGCTCGTTGAATGTGAGGATTTGCTGCTTTTCTTGGTTATTTATTTAAGAGTCTTTGGGTTTTAGACTGTTGGTTGGAGAAAAGATGCAACTTCAAGACGTCACTTTGGGCTCTGGGAAAGTATGATGAGCATTTTTCACCAATTTCTTTTGACATTTTATAGACTAAATGATTAATCATGAAAATACCCAGCAGATTAATCGATAATGAAAATCATTAGCTGCAGCCCTCGTGTCCAAAAACACCGGGAGGAACCTGAAATTCCCCCGGTGAGAATGATGATCACATCATGACTTCATATGGAAAACTGCATTAGCAAAGAGAACAGTGAGTGAAATACGCTGCACAGGATATTTCTTTAAACGACAAAAACAACAAATTACGTCCTCAAAAACGTCTGCTGAGCCAAATAAACACCTCACAACAACTGCTGCACATTTTCACCAATGTGATGAAAAAACAGATTCTTTAAGACATTATGATGGAAAAACTTTTCGACAACAATCTCAATACTAAATCATCGTTTTAATAAATTTTCCCATTATAATGACTTACAGGGTCCTTTTTTTTAACAGATTGGTGGAAACGGGCTTCTATAGTTTTCACTAAAGCTGAGTTATGGAAAAAAGGCAAAACTCCAAGATGATCAAACAGTCACGTCATGTCTTCATGGCTGGATCGACCTGTTAAGAGGCCTCGGAGCACAAATTTGACGCCACTTTCTGTGCATTGATTTATAGCCTGAAACAACTGGCTGTTGGGTCATATGTGAAAATAAATTAGCCTTCATTTAATCAATTACATGAAAAAATAATCAATAGAACAGAGAGTTGATACTAAAAAGCCCTATTTTGTTCGTGTACCAAGGTTTCAATTACAGGGATAGTTTGGCTGTGTGAGGTTCTTCTCCACAGTCAGTGTGTTACCTACAGGAGATGGAGGTCGACATGCCTCCATTTTAGAGAAGCAGCAGGAGTACCGGTGTAGGAAGCTAAGCGATGTGCTGCTGTGGACAGGGTCAGCAGCAAAACATATTTTAGACATCTAAAAAAATCAATATCACCCAAGGAAAGTAAAAACAAAGGGTCATTACATCACTACAGAACATTCTACACTCTGCTTTGTGATGTGATGTGACTGTGGTGCCAGTTCTAGCTGAAGTCTGTGGAACATGCAGGAGGAGCACAATAAAACCTAACACCTCCACACTGTATAAGCTTGGATGAAGAAATGCCTCTAAAAAAAATAAAAAACACACTCCATAGAACAGCATACTGACTGATTTTTTCCATATGTGTGCATTCGTTAATGTGTTGTTGTTCTCCAACTAACATGATCTACACTGCATCTCTAATAAGCTTCAATAGAACTGGAACCAAAGTCTGGAACATTTAAGGTTCAACAGTGATGTAATGACCCCGCCTTCTGTTTTGGTTTACTGGTGTCAACTGTCATCTACTGTTGGTAACACACTGACTATGGATAAGTGCCTCATACAACCACTAACTATCTGAACTATCCCTTTAAAGCTACATGTTGACACAGAGCCCCTCTAACATTTTAGTTTTATTTGTTCAGATTTCCTTGAAAATGTGCATATCATCTGGTCTTTAGGCCCCGGGACAGTTGACCACTTTGCTGTTGGTAATCCAGCTTTGACTCCATCTTTTTGGTGACTAAGAAAAGCCTCACGAAGGAAGAGTATCTCTTAGTTGATTTGTTGGAACTAAAATCACCAAGATGATGAGACATGAGGTGATTTTTTCACTTTTTTTTTTGCAGGGAAAACCCAAACTTTCAGAAATGTTTCGGGGGCAGAGCTGTAAAGTTTCTGTTTGAATGATGAGCTGTTCACAGCCAGGCTCTTCATTATTTAGTCCATTCACTGTCAGCACATGGGGCTCCTTTAGGATTTGACCTCTGACGACACCATCCTCCATATTTTATTCCCACCTCCCGTCACTGAAGCGTTGGAGCGTATCGTTTCTCTCCGGCGTGCACGGTGACGTGGCGGCGCAGGTGGCTGCCGGAGATGAAGGTTTTGCTGCAGTACGAGCACCTGAACTGTTTGCAGTCCGTGTGGACGGTCATGTGGACCTTCAGGGAGCCCGACTGGGCGAAGCGTTTCCCACAGTGGACGCAGCCGTAGCGTTTCTCTCCCGTGTGGACGCTCTGGTGGCGTTTGAGGTTGCTGGAGTCGGAGAAGCGTTTGCCGCAGAGCACGCAGACGAACGGCTTCTCACCTGTGTGGACCCTCATGTGGGTCTTGAGGTTCTTCAGGCAGGCCAGAGTTTTACCACAGCAGTTACACACAAACGTCTTCCCCCCGCTGTCCTCACGGCTCTGACTGGACGTCCTGTTGACGCCATCCTGATGTCTCCACCTGTCCCTTCTCATGAAAACGTTCTGTCTCTGTGTCAGGTCTTTCCTGACAGGCAGCTGCGGCTCGTCTGCAGGTAACGGTGCCCTCTGCTGGCTGCTCTGGAACCCTGCAGGCTGCTGTCGCTCTGCTACAGACTGAGTCACCTCAGTGACAGTAAAAGGGAAGCTGCTGCCGCCTGAATCAGACGCATCTGAAACACTCACGCTGGTGTTCAACACGTACGAGCAGCCGGGATCCTCACCCAAAGGATTCTGGGTACTGAGGGAGCCATGCTGGAGCTGTGGCTCAAACAGACAGTCATAACTGCTGGTTTCTAACCCCGGGCTGGTGGTCAGGGGTTTTTGGACGGACATGGAGGTGGAGCTGACCTCCCCGCTCATCCATGACGGAGCCGAACCACCACCTTCGTCTGCTGCTTCCTGTTTGGTCAGTGGGGGCGGAGCTTCTGTCTCTGGCTGTTCCTCAACAACACGACAAAACTCCTCTGGAGAGAAAGACAAGCAGAAGATCACACACTTTGTTTCACTTTTTCAAATGTACAAACTTGCAGATTGTATCAGTAATTTGGTCTGAAGTTGAAACACAAACTTTATAATAATCTACTGAACCTGGACCTTTTAAAATGACCAGAAAACTGCTTCCACCTTCACCGTACACTGCAAAACTTTTACATTAAACTTAGGTCAAATGCACTAATCTTTACATCAATGTAGGTTTTGCCTTCAATAAACCAGATCAAGAAAAAAAATCTGGGATTTTTTGCCGTATTTGCTTGTATGTGCTTTGCATATTTAATGACACTGTACTCACTGTCCTGCTCAGACTGGGACCAGGACCCATCGTCGTCCTCCACCTTGATCACTGCAGTCGTCAGCTGGGCCGACTCACCTGCTGCAGGCTGTAATCAGAGCAGTCAGAGGGAATGAAAACAGAGTGACGGACGAGATCCATGTCAGAGAACTGTGATCCTGCTAATATTCCTCCTCCACTCACCGTCTGCGTGGTCTCTTGTCCGGAGTCTGAGGGCGGATCAGTGTCTCCACACCGCACAGTCTCCTGGTTGGACACTCTGGACAGCGCCGCCTCACCTGCAGGAGAAAAGTGAGAAAGACACTTCAAAGTTCTGTATCATCTGCAGAAAAGGTAAATAAAAAAAACAGCATTGTTTAATGTTCTTGATTGATATTATTTTCTCAAAATGCTGAAAACAACTTTAAAAAACAAAAAACAGTGTGCTTTGCAGATCAGTACATTAATCACGTTATGTAGTTTAGACTGTAGGAGGGCAGCAACTAACAATCATTTTCATAGTCGATTAATCTGTCGATTATTTTCTTGATTAATCAATTAGCTGTTTGGTCTTTCAAGTGTCAGAAAATGATTAAAAATGTCAAAATATCATTTCAACTTTATTTTCAACATTTCAACTTTACTCTCATGACACAAAACTTTATAAAAAATCTCTTTCCTTGTTTTCCTCTGATTTATACTTGGCACTAAGACTGAAAATTCAACTTTCAATGAAAAACCACCCTTGTAAAGTTTAAGTGATGCATTAATTTTTGTGCTGTTTGGACAAAGTGCAGGGTGTAAATATGGGGAATCTGCTGAAAGAAAAAAACCCACACTGTGCATCCCTAATCATTATGATGATCAAAAATCCAAGTGAAAGTTTCAGTGAACTGATATGATTAGATGGTTTTGGACAATGTTTACGTTTAACTATACACTGCATATCTTTGTCACAAGTTTTTGAGAACCACATCTGAGGGCTTATTGCAAAAGAACAATTATCTTCATCAATGATTAATGGGTCAATAATTTTCTCTGTTAATAAATTAATAGTTGTTTGATCTATAAAGTCCAAGATGGCGTCCTCCATTGTCTGGTTTTGCCCACGACTTATAGATACCGAATTTATTGTCAGAGAAAGAAACCAAAAAATATTGACATTTAAGAAACTGGAATCTGAGAATTTTTAAAAAAAATAAAATATAACTCAAAATGATTAATCGATTATTTGCCAATTAATTTAATAATATAAGATAATCCTTGATTAGTCTCACAACAGGGAAATTTTCATTGATTAATCAATCGTTGCAGCTCGAGTGTTTATAGGAATATTCTGTATATTGTGTATAAATAACATCACAGATATATCGGTATCAGCATAACCCCCAGAAGTCCAGTATCGGTCGGGCCATACTTGTAACTAAAACTGTCAGACAAATGTAATGGAGTAAAAAGTTCTACTTTTGTCTCTGAGATGTATTGATTGGAGTAGAAACATAAAGTAGCATGAAATGAAAATACTCGAGTGTGCGGTAAAGTACTTAAGTAAATGTAGTCTACTTAGTTACATTCCACTCCTGATAGTTAGTAAACACGACACATGTCCACGCTGTTAAAACTCTCTTAACCCTATCCTGTCTTCGTTTGGACTAACACTGCCAGCCTTCGCGGGTCATATAGACCCGATTTGTTTGACTGATATAAAGCATATAGCATAAAATTATCACCAAATTCTATGTTTCATCTTGTTAGTCAACTTCACTCCTACTTATTAAAATACATTTTACACTTATTTTTGGAATATATGACGTCATTGGCCTCATTTGCATAAAATTATACCTATTTTTTGAGTAAAAATAATAAATAATTATGAATTATGAATTCTGAGTTTGAATATAAAGTGATGGATTTTTACATGGTGGTATATGTCAAAGTTTAGTCAAAAAAATTTTTTTTTACCCTTTCAAATTTTTGAATGGCAGCAAATATAACACTGTCCAGCCTTCCAATCAAAATTTATTTACAAAGACCAACTCAACCCAGAACAAAACAAAAACAGAACTTTAAGTGTGTGTGTTGTGTGTGTGTGTGTGTGTGAGGTGTGTGAGTGTGTGTGTGTGTGTTAGCACATTAGAGAGGCACCTCAGAATGAGGTTTACACACCTGTAGCTTTGAAGGTGTGTGTGTGTGTGTGTGTAGTGTGTGTGTGTGTGTGTGTGTGTGTGTGTGTGTGTGTGTGTGGTGTGTGTGTGTGTGTGTGGTGTGTGTGTGTGTTGTGCTGTGTGTGGTGTGTGGTGTGTGTGTGTGTGTGGGACAGTCATTGGTAAACTTTGACCTTTGGTCAATTTTGACTTTTGACCTGAGATGACCAGGTCTTTGTGTGTATGTCAGACAGATGTCATTAGTGGGTGAGGTAGGTCTGTCTGTGTGTGTGTGTGCGTGTGTGTGTGTGCGTGTGTGTGTGTGTGTGTGTGTGGTGTGTGTGTGTGTGTGTGTGTGTGTGTGTGTGTGTGTGGTGTGTGTGCGTGTGTGCTGTGTGTGTGTGTGTGTGTGGACAGTCATTGGTAAACTTTGACCTTTGGTCAATTTTGACTTTTGACCTGAGATACCAGGTCTTTGTGTGTATGTCAGACAGATGTCATTAGTGGGTGAGGTCGTCTCCGTGTGTGTTGTGTGTGGTTGTCGTGTGGTGTGTGGGTGTGGTTTACACATGTACTTGAAGTTGTTGTGTGTGTGTGTGTGTGAGGTTGTATGTGTGTGGTGTGTGTGTGATGTGTGGTGTGTGTGTGGTGTGTGTGTGTGTGTGGTGTGTGTGTGTGGTGTGTGAGTAGGGTTTTGTGTGGTGTTGGTGGTGGTGTGTATGTGGTGTTGGTGTAGAGGGCGTGTTGGACTGTTGGTCAATTTTTGACTTGTCATTTGACTTTTCCTGAGATTACCAGGTCTTTGTGTGTATGTCAGACAGATGTCATTAGTGGGTGAGGTCTCGTCTGGTGGTGTGTGTCGTGTGTGTGTGTGTGTGTGTGTGTGTGTGTGTGTGTTGTGTGCACATTAGAGAGGCACCTCAGAATGAGGTTTACACACCTGTAGCTTTGAAGGTGTGTGGCGTGTGTGTGTGTGTGTGTGTGTAGGTGTGTGTATGTGTGTGTGGTGTGTGGTGTGTGTGTGTGTGTGTGTGGTGTGTGTGGTGTGTGCGTGTGTGTGTGTGTGGACAGTCATTGGTAAACTTTGACCTTTGGTCAATTTTGACTTTTGACCTGAGATGACCAGGTCTTTGTGTGTATGTCAGACAGATGTCATTAGTGGGTGAGGTAGGTCTGTCTCTCTCTCTGTGTGTGTGTGTGTGTGTGTGTGTGTGTGTTCATGTGTGTGTGTTCGTGTGTGTGTGTGTTTGTGTGTGTGTGTGAAGCACATCAGAGAGGCACCTCAGAATGAGGTTTACACACCTGTAGCTTTGAAGGTGTGCGTGTGTGTGTGTGTATGTGTGTGTGTTTGTGTGTGTGTGTGTGGGGGTGGGTGTGTGTGTGTGGACAGTCATTGGTAAACTTTGACTGTCAATTTTGACTTTTGACCTGAGATTACCAGGTCTTTGTGTGTATGTCAGACAGATGTCATTAGTGGGTGAGGTAGGTCTGTCTGTGTGTGTGTCTGTGTGTGTGTGCGTGGCGGGGGGTGTGTGGGGGGAAGTTTGGGGGGGGGGGGGGGTGGGAGGTGTGTGTGGGTGAGTGAGATTTTGGGTTGAGATGTGTTGATCGTGCTAGAAAGCACAATGTTCTCACTTTTTATCCTATAGCGCCACCTAGTCTGTGTGTGTCGGGTGTGTGTGTGTCGGGTGGGGGAGGGTGCGGGGGGGTGGGTTTGTTTAGGTGTGTGTAGACAAGTGAGAGCGTGGGTTTGGATGTGTTGATTGTGCTACAAAGCTCAATAGTGTGATTTTTTTAACCTGTAGCGCCAACTAGTGGTGGCCGGGTCATATAGACCCGCGAAGACCAATAGTGTTGCAAAATTGAATAAATTACCCATAATGCAATGCAAGTAGTGATAATCAATTTCATTTGAAAAAGACAATAGTTATACACGAAATATGTAATTTTTAGGCAGTTACATGGAAGAAAACCATATTTTTATAACGTCCCTTTGTGGTCTTCGGGTCATATAGACCCGAAGACAGGATGAGGGTTAAACCAGATTTAATCGATTACCTCGAGGTGTTTCCGTTCCTCCTCGGCTCGTTGCCAGGGTGATGAGCAGGCAGCTGGGCTCGAGCGCGGCCGCTTGCGACCAGCAGCGCGGTGCCGCTCGCGGTGGCCGCGGCTCTCAGCGCGGTCGCTCGGGCGGCTCGAAGCTCCATGAGCCGCAGTTTTCTCCGCAACACCTCGTTCTCTTTGCGGCTCCGCGAGATCTCCAGCTGCAGCACCGAGTACCCGCTGTCCACCAGCTCGCAGATCTCCGCCACCGCCGTGTTAGCTAGCACCTCCATGATGGAGGCGAGCTGCGTGTGGAAGGCAGCGGCCGGCGACATGTTTGTAATCCACCGCCTGCGTATGTTGGAACAGAAGAGTCCGGATTACTCAGAGTACCGGCTCGTTACAGTGATACAAACAGAAACGTCTGTTTGAATGTGGAGTCCCACCTGATGTAAACAGTCCCGAGAAAAACCAGGAAGTGATGCAAGGGTAGAACTGAGGTCGTGCCTCGAAGGAAACTTCACTCTTGTGTAAAATCTCGCGAGATTTGTACGTGTCATTTATTGAGTGTGCACGTTGTGCCAATTATTTAGGTTTTACAGTGTACCAACACTGTGGTTAAAATATGGGTACGTGTGGGGGCAAAACACTCGTTTAGGGTTAGAGAAAGATCACAGCTTGGGTTACAGTGATCTCTCTCGCGAGATCTTTCGCGGGTCTGGGGTTCCCTTCTTGATATGACCTTAAAGCGACTACAGACAACCCAAAATGCGCATGTGCGAAGTATCAGTTTACAGTATTTACTGTAAAACGTCGTATTTTTATTTTAGTTTGTTTTTTTTCAACTGAAGCTCTTAAATCAAATGTGACCTCAAACACACTTTTATTTTCATTGTTGATTAATATTACGGTCTCTAAAATGTCAGGATATAAGTCCTAAAAAATAAAAATACATAAATAGTATTAATTTAAAAAACCCTATGGGGTGAAAAAGAGGGCGGTGCATTTAAATAAATAAGCAAATAAATTTAAAAAACGGTGTGAGATACATAAACTTGTTTAATGTAAAATTAATAATAATAATAATAAGAAGAACAAGCTGTTTTTCATGTTAAGAGTTCACCACACAGCTGGACAGGTTTTTTGTTTGTTTGTTTGTTTGTTTGTTTGAGAATCTGGTATATTTTTGCTCATAAATTATAATTTTTTCCTGTCGAATCCACTAATCAGTTAATCGACTAATTGAATTAAGAGCATTTGTTGTCTTTTTGTTTCTCTTTGTGGTCATTTTTTGTTGCTTTGTGGTTGTTTGAAATTCCAACAGTAAACATTAAAGGGACAGTTCACCCCAAAATCAAAAATTCATATATTTTCTCTTGTGTGTAGTGTTATTAATCCATCTAGATAGTTTTGGTCAGAGTTGTTGCGTTTTAGAGATATCTTCTCTCTAATATGACGGAACTAGATGACACTTAAAAAATACATTTGAACTCGACAGCGATGTCTGTTTCCAGGAATCATGACCTTGTTACTGTGTGCCAGTTTCATGTAGGAACTGTTTTCTTTCTGACTCATAACTGAACAGTAAGTCAAGGAATAAATGTGTAGTTTTGTTTGCTGCAGCTACGTCAGTACAGAGCAGAGAATCTTGTTTTGTAGAAGCCAAAGATGAGAGGCTGACCGACTCTGCTTCAGCCAGCAGCTGCTCAAATAAAGCCTGTGAGACCGGCAGAAGTAAAGACATTATTAAAGCCATCTAGTTTGCACTGAGTCTCATAAACTTGTCCCACTGTGCGTCGTGAACCCCCACAGCATCCCAAATCTGATCTCTGATAAATATTATAAGAAGAAACAATCTTTTGTGTCCTCATTACCTCAAGATAAAGTTTGTTTTCTCATGATAACAGCATTAAAAAAAATAACTGTCAGCAAGGCCGTTCTCAGCTTGTGTACCTCGGACTCTTTTCCCCCTGAATAGATGCCTGCTCTCCCTCATTGAACATATCACTTAGAAACAGTGAGGACGTTTTGTCTTTTTGCTTCATATGTTATTTGACCAGTTTTAAGTCTACTGGCTCCATCAATTTTAAAGCATAATTCATTCATAAATAATGTCTTGGTTGTGTCATTAAAATCAGCCTCACTGACCAATTCTTATTGCCCCTTTTTCACAATATAAAGATGGACTTTGAACAAGTTTTTTAAGTATTTGCACATAATCCCATGCAGTATGTAATGTAAAGAACTATTAGTTAACTAATAGTTAGCTTAGTTAACTTTCACTATTAAACATAGCCATGAGTTCGACTGCTGACCACATTTCTTCCTTGAAGATGATGGTTCACCACTATCCTTCAGGTTTTAATAATGTGTTGGACAGTTCTTAACCCAGTTTCAGTAGTTTCATCAGTCTCCTTAGTTGTTTTCTTTGCTTGATGCAGGACAATAATCTGACTCTTCCGAAACAGAGGAACATCTTTTCCACGACCACAGGATATGTCTTCTGACATGGTTGTTTAAGAAATGAGAAGCTGCTCACTGCATCAGTTAGTTAAATAACTTGTTGACAGCTAAAACATATTAATCACTGCAGTAATTATCCAGTGGAAGGATCTGACCTGTCTGATAATAATCTCAACACTCTCAGAACGATCTGCTACAGCTGCTAAATGCTCTGACATGTTACAGCTTTAACAAATCTGTCGGTAAAGTAATAACGGATACAAAACTATTTCAGAATTTGTTTTATTAACAAAGAATGACAGATAAACAAACTGTCTGTGACTCATACAGTGTCTTTTTACACAACTTTTGTTTCTTATAAAAGGGTTTTTGACCTGTACACCGTTACAATAACACTTTTTAACAGCAGACACAGAACTCATTAGTGATTAAACACATTTTCAGTTTCATTCCAGGATCAAACATCTCCTGTTTGATAAACAAGACGCTCCAGTCTGCAGATTATCTTCTCCATTTATTGTTTGTTCTACAGTGCAAAGCAGAAAAGATGAAAAATGCCCATTAAAACTTCCTTGAGATGAGAAAGGTAATCAGTTTATAATGTTAGGGAAAAGAAAAACAGCAAATTATCAAATTTGAGAAGCTAGCTGGTTTCATTTTCGCTTGAAGGATTTTAATGATTAATTATCATAGTTGCTGTTAATCAATTAGCTGATTTAAAGACTCACTGGGCCTCATGCATGAATGCTTTTTTCCCCTTGTTTCTTATTGCACTCAGAAAAGAGGAAAATAAGAAAATCCTACGTGGGATTCATGAAACAACCAAGTCTGTTCTTACCCACCTGAGTATGTTGATGAATTAGGTTTGATCTTAAGTTGGAAATTTGCAATTATGTCAAAATACTCTAATAAATCTGTACAAGGGCAACAGATTTAAGTGCAAACCACAAACCAACACGTCACTGACATTTGGCAGGTAAAATTAAACAAAACGAAATGAAAAGGAAAAGAAATGACACTTAAAAGCACTTTTCAACAGACATGGATGAGCACACTGCTGCCGTCATTTCAGAGGCTTCTCTGTTAGTTTGGGCAGTCACGTGCAGCATGTCGTGTCAGTAAAAATGAAAACTGTAAAGCAGAAATAATCATATCACATATCACAATTGAATTCAGTCAAAATAATCACCGTTTTTTAAGCACATAATGCAGCTCTAGTTACTTAAATAACTGCACCCTGCTCTCCTTTAAACACCAGGCATGTTCTGAAATCTACAGCATCATCAAATGTGTTTATGTACTTGATTAATTAATAAAAAATGCATTTAAAACATCTTGTCACTGGCTAAGATAACCATGTACATTGGATTTTAATGTGTAACAAATAATGCAATTATACAAGATTTTACTTTGTTTTGGTATCAAACAGAAAAACTGATACTGGTCAGCCTCCACCTGTGGTAGAGATGAAACACTGTGAACATTTCTAATCACATCATATCATATTTCACAGCACAAGCTGGCTTTTGTGTGTGTTGGCTTAGATGTGGTCTCAGACACTCTTAAAGGGACAGTTCACTCCAAAATCAAAAATGCATATTTTTCCTCTGGCCTCTAATGCTATCTATTTATCCACTGATTGTTTTAGTGTGAGATGCTGAATTTCGGAGATATTGGACATATAGATGTCTGCTGTCTCTCCAGTATACTGGAATTAGATGGTACTCAGCTTGTGGTGCTCAAAGCACAAAAAAGTAAATTTAAAAAGCTCAACAGCAACGTCTCTTTCTGGATTATCATGACCCGATTACTCAAGATAATCAGCACACCTTTTTGTGAGCAGTTTCATGTAGGAACTACTTTCTTTCTATGGTAGAATCTACCGGAACTACTTTAATTTTCCAGTAGAACCTTCCAGAAGTAAATTCTTTCAAAGAAATAAAGTAAACCCTGCATGAAGCTGCTCACAAGAAGTTCTGTGGATTATCTTGAGTATCTGGGTCATGATGATCCAGAAAGAGACACTGTTGTTGAGTTTTTCAAGTGTTTTTTGGTGCTTTGTGCACCACAGCTGAGACCATCTAGTTGCATTACATTCAAGAGACAGCAAAGGAGACATCTCTGCGGCCAACATCTCCAAAACTCTGTAACTCAGGCCAAAACAGTCTAGAGGAAAAATATTGATTTTTGATTTTGGGGTGAACTATCCCTTTAAATTTTGATCTTACCTGAGAACAAAGGGAAAGTATTCAAGAACTGATCGACGCCACAAATATCCTTAAATTGTTAAACCCCAATTTTTATGATCAAATCTGTGCGCACGAACGATTCATGCACGAGGCCCACTGCTGCAGCTCAAAGTCAAACTCGTTTTTAAAATAACATGCGTTCAGTTATTTTAAATCTTGGAACTCATTTTATTTCTGCACCTTTAAAGAAATAATTATTTCAGAATTTTAATTCCTTTTCAAACTGAATATTTACAGAGCAGAACATGAAAGGTGCACACGCTCAGTCATTGGTCGGGACGTTGGGATGACATTTCTTCATGTGTAACTTGAGGCTGTATTTGACGATGAAGCTCCTGGAGCAGAGCGTGCAGGCGTACTGGCCGCTCGCCGGAGTGCACGCTCAGGTGCGACTTCAGGTGAGCCGACTGCGTGAACTTCTTGCCGCACTGGTTGCAGCTGAACGGCCTCTCGCCCGTGTGGATCCGCATGTGAACGTCCAGGTTCTGAGACGTGGCGTACGTCCTGTTGCAGATGGAGCACATGAAGCGCTTCCCTCGGGCGCCACCGCTCTGCTGCGAGTGGCCCGATTGGTCCCTGTAGAGGGCGAAGTTCATCATGTCTGTGTCGTCGTACTCTAAGGCCGAGTTGCTGCTTTCGGACAGCTGGCAGTCTGTGGACGTCGAGCCGGAGACGCTGATCAGTTTGATCCCGAACGCGTCGCTGTCCATGTTTTCGTTTTGGTGAAACGGAGCGAAAGTCATGTGACTCTTGGACTGTTTGGTCCACGTCAGGCTGAGGTCCAGTTCTGCTCGGTTTGTAGGAGACTGAGACTCCATCAGACCGCTGTTACCAAAATAAGCCGTTTGTCTGTTGGCGCTCGGAGGAACCAGCGAGCACTCCTGGTGGACCAGCTGGACGCCAGGGTCCATCTGCGACGAGTAGGAACAGACAGACTCGCCGGCCTCCATCTCATCGCCGCCAAGCTGTCCAGAGTGGCCCGGCTCGCTGCGAGGAGAGTCCAGGGCATAGACGGAGACGGTCTTCTGTGTCCCTGCCGTCACTTTGGATGTTTTCAGCGCAAGCTGCTCGGAGGACAACTTCCTGTCACCCGCCTCGCTGCCTGGCCAGTGTCTCTTCATGCTCCGGCTGACGGGAGTCGACGTGACAGCGTCTCTGGCTGCAGCCGTCCCTCCATCAGCAGCTGTCTTGTTATCTGGAAGATAAAATACATCACCAGGCTGAAAAAAAAACACTGCTTTACAGTAACATCCTGCAGGCTGCGTTTTAGAGATGTTCTGATACCAGCATTTCCTTCCTGATTATGATACCTGTCTTAATATAAAGAAGACAACTTCACCTGCACCCAGAACAGTGAAGAAACATAACAACCCTGTTATCTGATGGTCGGGGGTTTAAACACAACACAAAATGAACCACATGACCACACAAATCTTTGCATGTATCACAGTATCACAATGTTCAGAGAATCAATACAACATCACAAAACTCTACAGACCAATATTCAATATTTTCTTACATCTGTAGTGTTTAATAACTCTGCAAAGGCGAGGATGGCGTTGAATACAGGTTTGTTCCTGTTTATGTGGCGCTTTGCCAGGTTTGGAACGATGTAAACATCAAGGAAGGAAACCGAGATCGGCTGTGTTTGCGATCATTCATTTTTATCTTGCAAAAAACAAACTTTTTTATCTCAAAATAACGAGGTCATCGCCCTTTTATCATGAG
The DNA here is from genome assembly GCA_034769285.1 of Lutjanus argentimaculatus. NCBI lineage: Eukaryota > Metazoa > Chordata > Actinopteri > Lutjaniformes > Lutjanidae > Lutjanus > Lutjanus argentimaculatus. The sequence continues at coordinate 678,152 of JAWZSL010000043.1, read as the reverse complement.
GAAACAAAATGTTGTTCCTCTTATTCGTGATGTTTATCAGAGAGCAGGAGTGTCGTGCCAGTGTAGCAGTCAGTCACTCTGTTGTGTTTGTGTGTGTGATGACTCAGGCTGAACCTGCACGCTCTGTGACTCCAACCAGCTGTTCATTCTGAAAACAACAGATTCATATCAGCTCTCTCAGCCTCGTAGTCAGAAACTCCTGAAACTGCACAGAGGCACGACACAGCAGACTGGCAACGAGGGCTGAACGATTCTGAGAAAATATGGAATTGCAATTATTTTGACTGATACTGCAATTGACTCTTCTCTAAGCCCCCCTCCTTAGTTACTGTTGCTAGGCCTGCCAAACGTTGCATTCTTGCACTGCACTTGCGCAGTTTACAGTGATAACGGTGTCAGATTTAAATCGAAACTGTTGAAACACGAGGTCTTTGAATCCTTAGAGTAGTAGATTTCATAAGTGTAGCTGGCTGATGTAAACTAATGCTAACTTTATGTAAAGTTAGCTAACAGCTGCGTACATGACATTAACATTAGCATTCACATTAATGCTAAAAGACTGAGGCTAAAGCTAGCTTACATTTCAGCAAACACTGTCAGATGGTGAAATACAGCAGGTATATCTACATGATAGATGACAGAAATACACTCATTAAGTGGGAAAAGGAAGCCAGGAGATCAGCGGGACCTTGAGACGGGTCACCCAGCCAGACCAGCCAGAAGCCAGACCCCGATCGCAGAAGGTAGCCAGGGTAAAAGCTAAGCTAATTCATCTTAGACCTGAAACAGCGAGCCAGAGATGCCTCGTCTTTGACCCACTTTGATCCTTCATCAGCCCACATCCTCCTCCTCAAACCCCCACAGAACAAATGCAGATGCGGTGGATCTAACAAGTTTGTACTTGCAAGTACTGCATTGAAATAAATGTGCATAGGAGGATTTTTTTTTAAATTCAGCTGCACTCATTTGCCAGCTATAGTGAAATGAAGTTGAATGAATGATGATTTTTGTAGTGGAAATAAAATAAAAATACAAAGTTTGCTGATGCTGAACTTTATTTCACTAAAATTCAACTTTTCTATCAGTTTCTTGTTAATTGTTGATGATAACTGTCAGGTGGTGTAAACTTTTTCCAGCCTCTGAAGCAGGCCATGCCAGAAAAAAGTTTGGGAGCCACTTGGTTAAGATAAGAATTACTGATCCCTTGGTGAAATTCATAAGCTATCAGAAGTATATAAAGTAATTAAAATTAGCTCCACATTTACCAGCTGCAAAATGAAATCGCTGAACCACATGAATGCGTCAATAATTCTAATCTAATAATATATACGATTCTGAAATGGGCTTTTTCAATGCAGGTCTATTACCTGTAAGACTTTTACTGACACTAACACTGAGAATAAGTCCCAACACAAACCTTCATTTAAATGCCTTTAAGAAAATGTTTAATTCAACTCTGCAAAAGAAATCTTTTCACATTATCTTCTGTGAACATCTGTGCTTGCAGTTATTTCTTTTAATGCTGTTACTCTGAGATCACAAATTAATTATTTTGTTATCTTGAGATACCAAAGCTGATTTTCTCCTGATAATCTGACTGAATTTATCTCAGTATCTCAAAAAGAAAAGTCTGATTTTATGAGATAATCAGATCATTTATACACACACTACTCTGTGTGGTTTATTTGGGAGTTTCTGAGTAAAACATATGGACTTTTGCCATTTGTTGTACAAATGTTTTTCCTAGTGATCAGATCGTCCAGAAGACTATAACCACAAGGAGGAAATTGACTTACAGTCTGATGCATTGATCAGTAACGTTTACGCACTCATCTGACATTTTCTGAAACACAATAAGAGGGACAACCTTGTGTTTTTTCGAAATACTGGGTTAATTATCTCGTTATTTCCATAACAAAGCTTGTTTTTCTCAAGATAACAAAATCATTAATTTGTAATTTTGAGATAACAGCATTGTTTTCAGCTTCTGTAACCAGCAGTATTTTTTTATAAAGTTGACTGCAGGACTTCTACTTATACGCTGTCATATTATTACTTTTACTTTGGTAAAAGATTGGATTATCTGTATGTTGTTATGAAGCTCAGCGTGGGTTTAATCAGGAAGACCGTCTCCTTCCTCTCCCCCTCGTCAACCTGACCTCGTGCATCAGTCCTGGTATTTTCATTTTGCTCGTCAGACCTCGTTTGTCAAGGCTGACCTTAATTTCGGTTTGGTCTTTGGACCATAAATTTCTTTTTGCCATTTTATTTGGGTTGGTCTTCGCTGACCTTAATTTCTGTTTGGTCTCATGACCTTTAATTTCAGTTTCGGTCCTGCTGGTCTTTTATTTTGATGGGCATGCAGACCTTAATTATTATTTTTTGGTGGTTTGATCTCATCTTGTTCTGGTGTTCAGCTCATATTTTCTCTGTGAAAACTTGCTAGAATTTGCTGCCATCCCATCACTTGTTTTTGAGGCTTGCCGTGACCTCATTAATGGCATTATTTTAAGACGTGTATTTACAACTAGAATTATCTTCAGCTATGCATTCTTTGTCTATTTTCCGGTCTCTAGTCTTTTCTTTTTCTGTTTAACAAAGCTTGATATATCTTACATGAGATGCTGCTGGGAAGTAGCAGGGTCTTGTTTCGGGGCTAACTTACGTGTACCAGATCGGCTAGACTCACAACTTGACAATGATAATAGATGAGAGCAACCCATCCAGGTACTTTGCTCCTGCATCATGCTTCCGCCCCTTCCTGGGTGAAAACAACTGCTCTAATTTGACTGGCGGTTAATACAGATTCTGAGGTCTTTGCCAGTTTAAACACATAAAATAAGAAAACCAAATCACTGTTGAGCTACTAGGAGCCCAAATCCTCTGGACAGTCAGGTGAACAATCACGCTACGTCTTTGCAGATCAACAATCGGCATCACTACAGTAGAAAAAAAAAAAAAAAAAAAAAAAAAGGGTTGGTAAGTGTTTGCCTCCATCAAAGTGGAAGAACCACTTCACTGAGTTGTCCATAATGTTTTATCCTGACATATAAAGTTCCTACTTGAATATCTGGGTGATGTATTTCTGACATCTGTCACTTTTTAAGACTATTTTGCTGTTTTGATGGTAAACTGATTACATTAACATGCATGAAAGTGACACTAGTCTTCTCTGTTTGGGGCTGGCACTTCTGCTTCTTTTCACCCAAACTGTAGCACGTCTGGAGGAAGTGACATATGGCTGCTCTCATACATCCCACATTTTAAATAGGACCTGAGGCATTTCCCAATACAAGCATTAGATCAACCCTTATCACAGCATAGTGTGAGCAAACTACGAGTTTATAACTCTCTGTGAGATCTGATGGGTTACTACTTTACGAACACCAAACAGGAAGCACAAAACTGGGTAGTTACTTTGGAAGTGACCAAAAAAAAAACCTCCTAAAATACCTCACACACATACAAACAGGAGACAGTGAAGTGACAGCGTTTGAGTCGGCGTGTATCTGATCCACCAACCAGTGAGGCTGGACGATTAATCGAATTTTGATTTTGATTTTGGCTTCTCACGATCATAAAAACGTTATAATCGAATAAAAACGATTAATGTGCCGCACAGCGTGCATGCAAATTCCTGAGCTGTAAAAGCACAGTGAATGCACCAGTCTTACGTGCAGGTGCTGCAATCCCGGAGCGATTGAGAAAAATGGCGGAGCGGCAGCCTTTAGTTGATAAAAAAGGTAGGATATCATCAGTCATATGGAAACATTTTGGTTTCAAGTTGTCAGACGTCAAGCAGAAGGAAGCAGTGTGCAAAATTTGTCACACTGTCGGTCTGCTCCCCAAAGCAACACAACCAATTTATTTAACCATTTAAAGTATAGTCATAAAGTGGTCTATGACCAAGTGATAAAGGAGCAGAAGATGCCAAAAAAGTAAGAAAGTAATGAATAATCGTGTTTATTAATTGTGATTTCAATATCAATCAAAATAATCGTGATTATTATATTTGTCATAATCGTCCAGCCCTACCAACCAGTACGTATTTTGGTGAAAATCTAATATTTTGAAATGGTTCTCCTCTCATTCCCACATCTTTTCCCACCAAAATAGCACAATAACCAACAGAGGCTGTAAGAGTTGAGGTGACAATCCAAAGTTAACTTGGTCTAAATACACTTTATCTTCACGATATTTTGATGCTGAATTAACAAAAGATGTCACATATGGGACTTTCATCCTGTGTTTTATGAAGTTGAATGTTAATACGCTTAATTACTAAGGAGTTAGTGTTTTTCACTGGGATAAAGCACTTTTTGTTAATTCAAATGCTAATGTGACTTTTTTAACATTGTCAGACTAAGAAACACGAGCTAACTGCTACATGTTGTCTGACATTGACCTGCTGTTAGTTCTTATCAGCTTGATTCATGGTTTACAGCCTAATAATGCATGCATTGATTACTGATGGTGGTTGATCAGGCTAATTATCAGCTTCTAATATTGTCAGTATTATCACTTATTGTTATTGCTCCATTGGTTTTGGCCTTGGTGTCCTATATTTTGGCTGTGATGCCCCGATAAATTTGCATTTATCTAAAAAACGACTTAACTCCAGGCCTGATAATGACAGATGAGAGGTTTCTCAAAATAATGACTTATGCCATTATTTTGAGAAAGTTTCTCATTATAATGACTTATAGGATCTTTTATTTTCATCACAATGGAGGAAATGGGCTTCCATAACCAGCTATGACATATCCAGTGGCCCCACTTTGGGTCCTGACCCAGAGGCTGAAACACAGAGACGTTCACACTCACCTTCCTCAAAGCTGTCGTTACTGTCCGAGTCTTCATCTTTGATCAACACCACGTCTGGAAGCTGGAAAAGATTTAATTTAGAGATGAATAACAGTGGTACTGCCACAAGAGCAACAGCACTAATGTGGCATCCAATAAATATCTAATTAAATTATTCACATGTAAACAACCAGGCAGGTAATGAGATATTGATTTTATATCTCTGAAACTGAGATAAAGTCGATAACGTGCCAACTAATCAAGATGAAATGCCCCTGATGTCCTGACTGGCTGATTTATCTTTAAGATGAATTGAAGTTTTGATGAGAAAATAATTAAAAATAAGGAAATCAACTTCCAACAGTTGCTCAAGACAAGATGAAGTTACAGCCAAGTGATTTACTGAAAGTGTGAACATGTTAATCAGACTCGTGTGTGACTGAGATCACCTTCACCCCTTGGACCTTTTGGTTTTTCAAGATAACACGAAAATTAACATGTTATCATGAAAACACGACTTCCCGCCCGAGGTAACGAGAGATTCTTGAGATAAGGGATCTACATCAGCCTGTCAGCGAGCACAGAGGATGTGCATATAAAGAGATAATTAACTTCTGATCTGGAGATTATATGGAACTAAATCCACATCTGGTCTCAGCTGTATTTGATGTAAGTCCTTAAGGCCTAATAGCACTAAATGAAAAGATACAGTGACTTGTATCCACTTTAAAATCATAAATACCAAAAATACAGAGGCCATTAAGTCCCAAAACACATTTTATGTTGTGAAAATAAATTCTAACACAATAAATCAGCTCTTACTCCCACAGGATAATCTAATCTCTTAATATAAAGGTTTACAGGGTGCCATCTTGTAAAAAAAATACCATTTCCTTTGACCTTTGGAGAATAAATTTCACTTTCAGTTATAAAAAACTGACATTTCACAACAACCATTTTCTTCATAACTTTAACTGATGGCCTGATTATCCCAAACAGGATACTGAATATAATAACATTTGTCTCAAACTCATAATTTTTCAGTTTTCCACCAAATAATTAAGGCAAATTTATCAATAAACCAACAGTCAGAACCCCAAAGATGACAATGGCAACAACTTCTGTGATCTTTTTTTAAAATGATGACCTTTGTCCAGGGACTACCGGGGGAAAACAGCCTCTTGGTGAACTCTGATGTAACAGCAGAGAATTTCTGCCGGGCCAGATAAAAGAGAAATGGACCAGTGTCACGTTCTAACATGAAAAGTTTGTTTAAATAAGATATTTTCATGTATAACAGATATAACAAAATATTTTCATGCTCTAACAAAATATTTTTAAGTTATTATTATTATTATTAAAAAAAACAATGCGTTTTCTTAATATTATATTCTGCTAAAAAATATTGGCCAATATATGTTTTTGCTCGTTATCGGCATCAGTCCCCAACATCCAGTATCGGTAAAATAAACCAATAAACAACTTGATTAATCGATTCGTTTCAGATCTAAAATGAACTGATAATAAGTGTGTGAGCTCCAGGTGTTATTGGAAGTGAAGCTGAGAGCAGGCCGGCTGAGCGTTCACCTCCTCCCGCAGCACCACAGCAGCCTCTCCGTCTCCTCCGGGAGCAGCAGCGGTGTCTCCGCCGTCGCTGTCCCGCTGCTGCTGCTGCTGCGTGTCCGCCTGCTGCGCGCCCTCCGCGGCCGCCGTCTTCCCGCCGCTGCTGCCCCGCAGCACGATGGACTCGATGAGGTGCAGCTTCTTCTTCAGGTCCTCGTTCTCCTCGTGGCTCCGGCTGATCTCCATCTGCAGCACCGCGTAGCCTTCGTCCACCACCTCGCAGATCTCCGCCACCGCCGCTTTGGTCAGCGCGCCCATGATGATGGACAGCTGCTCGTGAAGAGCTTTGCTGCTTAAAACGGCCATGAGAGCGAACCGGGCCGGACCGAAAGAACCTCCAACCGGACAACACGGAGCTCCAGCAGCTTCTGAAACAGTCGGTGGAGTCTGTGACGGAGCCTACGAGTCAAATGTGTTCGGACATTAAAGCTGCCTGTCGATGATTACAAAGAGAAGGAGGAGGAATGATTTCTACTTCCGGCCGACCCGCACATCCGGAATAACACTGTGGACTTCAAAATAAGAGCATGTTGTTATTGTTGTGACAGAGTGGCGTTTAGAAGAGGAGGAGCAGAAATGATAACGATATAATAAAGAAGCCGATATTTAAACAAGGAATAAATAGGTGTAATTTTTCTTACACACAACTGTATTGAAGTGTTTGAAAAGTACATTGAATTCAAATGTCAAAGCGTTTATTGTCACAGTTAAAAATACATTTTTCAATTGCCTTCCACTCTGAATGCCACTGAACAATGAAAAAAAAAAGAAAAAAAAAGAAAGAAAATACCTATATAGAAACAGAAATACAAGAGGCATAAATAAAGACATCAGGAGAGATAAAGAACATAAATATAGTTGTGGTCAAAAGTTTACATGCACTTGTAAAGAGCATGTATATTATGACAGTTTTGAGTTTCCAGTGATTCCTGTAACTCTTAATTTTCTATGATGGAAAACTTTGTCTGCTTTGTCACAAAAACAATCATGCATTTTGGTTCTTTCATAAATCTATTATAGATCTTCTGGAAATATGACAAAATCTGCTGTATAAAGTAGCAGGGAATAAAAATAGTTGAACTGTGAACTCTAAAACAAACACAAAATGGAATAAGTCTGTTAAAGTGCTGCACAGTTTGAACAGATAAGATTCAAACACTGAACAACATTAAACCTCACCCCTGAATATCTTATATTATTATTCATGTTTTGACTGAAGACTGTGTAGTTGAAGGTTATCCAGGGAGTCAGCATGTTATCCTGCAGCAACATTTTATATTATTATTCCATTTTTATTATTTATTATGATGGAAACTACAGACTCCTTCAGGGTCCAAAACACTTGTTGTGATTCAACAAAGTTTAACTATGACAGCTTCAGGTCTCACTGTGAGAACCATGATCTCCTGCATCTAACTGACTCCACCCTGCTGGCCTGTGTGTGTGTGGTGTGTGTGTGTGTGTGTTGTGTGTGTGTGTGTGTGTGTGTGTGTGTGTGTGTAAATGGTTTCTTTTGTGTACACAGTGAAAAGCTGTTTATCTAGTGTGTGAATGGTGAGCAGTGTTCATGTGTGCAGCTATTGTTCAGACTGGAAACAAACGGCAAAAACAAGTTTGACCAATGTGCTGGCTTATTGATAAATGGGTCATTTATTCAATCTCTTCCCCCGGCAACAGAGAGTCTTCTCTTCTGATTGGCTGGCAGGTGCTTGTTAAAAAGTAAATCTTGTAATCTTCAAATTTAAAAATAGAAAACAAACGTTTTGAGTGCTGGATGTTGAAAGAATTTAACAGTGATTTGCCTGAATATATGAAAGATATGAAATATATGAAAGTGTCTTGACTGGTTTATAGTTTGAATAAAGTTTCTGCGTAAATGTATGAATGAGTTAGTGGAGGTTAAAGATGAGGAGGTTTGAAGATTTCTCTCATTCAGTTTGTTGGAAGTGAATCTTTTCAAAAAGTATAACTGGGATTTAGAAGCTGAATAATATACAGAATGTATGAAAGATGTGAAACAGAGTGAATGGAGCTGAAATTATAAGTAGATAAGACTTAAAAAAGTGTGAAAATGTTCTCTGTGTGTTTGTGCTCCTGCTTGGAGATTTACTCAGGGTTAGGTAGTAACAGATTACATGTAATCATGATTACATAATAGGTAAATTATTTTTAGCATTATGGCACTTTTCAATCTTATCCTTTTTATTTGTACTTATTTATATTGACATGACGTGATTTTTGTCTGATTTCATTCCTTTTATTTATTTATATTGACCAGACAACATCATGTAATGTCTCTGTAATCTCCTCCCTTGTTTTCATTTATTCTTATTATCATGTTTTCTTGTTTTCCTGTTCTGTATCTCTTTTACTGTTTTGTCTCATTTTTACTGTTTTAGTGTCTTTTGCTTGTGTCTTAGTTTTACTTCAGTCCTGCTCCTGTTTGGCCTTCTGTTATTTTGCCTCTATGTGGTATCCTGCTCTTTTGTCTGTCAAAGCATTTTGTAACTCTCTTTGTTAAAGGTGCCATGTAAATAAAGTTATTATTAATTAATTAATTAATTAATTAATTAATTAATTAGTTCGTAGCAAAGTTTGTTGTAGGCAACTGGACTTGATAGAGTTCTTGAAGACGTTTCGCCTCTCATCCAAGAGGCTTCTTCAGTTCTGACTGACTGGTTTGGGAATTCAGGTATTTAAACCTCTGTGTGGTCGTTAACACCTTGAGGGGGCATGTGTCTCAAGTGCCCACCCTTCCATTGTGTGGACCTTGGGTTTGCTACGAATACCATGACCTAGATGACTGAGAACCTTCACAGACATGTTAATTAGTTAGTTAATTTATTTATTCTGAAGTAATCCAAAAGTATTACGATTTGATTAGATTACATTTTTTTGTAATGTAATGGATTTCATTACTAATTGGAATGTGGTCAGTCAATGAATACAAATTACATTTTCACACACTAATCTGACCCAACCCTGCATACACGCTTCCCAAACGGTGCGCTGTGGGATTTATGTTACAACCATACATTACTGCAATATAAATATACAAAAATGTATGAAGTTTTAATTTACTGTATCAGTACTTTGTACACACTCTTTCCAAATACAACCTGCACATGCTAGAAATAATATTCCTTTAAAATCCGTCTGTCAAAGTGGAACCCAGTTTGCACAGTTGTCAGATGTTGGGACGGATCAGTGTGACACTCTGTGAACTCTTCCTCTGATTGGCTGCACTTGTTGTCTCTGCTGGTTAAGATTAGGGTTAGTTTAGGGTTAGCCAGTCAGAGGCAGAGTAAACCTGTCAGGTGTGTTGCTGCTTTGATGTCATTTTACAAGTTTTTGTAAGTTTACAAGTTTCAAAAGGATTATTTCATTATTTTGTTAATAAATACTGAATGAGTAATATAGCTGTTTGACAAACTGACGTCTGAGTGATGAGTGTGAACGTGTTGTTGAGACTTTTTTCATGGATATGAAAACAGCTGTGGCTCAAGATTTGGTCTTGGCCTTTGGTGCGCCTTGAGCACAAAAAAAATGAAATCCACTGTACTAATATATCTGCACTTAACTAACACTGGCTGATATATCAGCCTGCTTTACTATAAAATGTTAAAGACGTTACTGTCAAATGTCTCATCTCGTCTGAACAGTCAGAAATCCAAAAATGCTCATTTTACGATGATATGAAACCTGAGAACAGCAGCAAATCTTCACATTTGAGAACCTGGAATGATTCACTGTTTAGTCTACAAGGTTTTTATAACAAGAATTTTAAACTTGGATACAATACTAATATAAAAAAAATCTTTCATACTGTGACAGAAAAAAAAGTCTCTCACTTCTATGCTGCAAACTCTTAAACATTCACTTAAATCTTCTTCACAGCTTCGGTACTTTCAGTACTATCAAATATTAATATTATATTGTTGTATTGTTTTAAACAATGTCATATTTAAAGTGTTGAAGTATATGATACTTTTGACAACCTTAATCTACTAATTCAGGGGTCTGCAACCTTTACAACCTTTACAACCTTTACAATCCATTTTTGGCTAAAAAAAGGAAAAAAAAAATCAGTCTTAAGCCGCAACAATTCACTTCTCTCTTTTCCCTGAAGACTTTTCGTTTTTTTGATTTGGCATCAATATTGAGCTGACAGAGGATCAAGAGAAGAAGAGAAGAAGAATCAGAAGAAGCAGAAGAAGCAGAAGAAGCAGAAGAAGTCGCCAAAATTTAGAGGAAAAGGCACTGAGCCACAGACGCAGGCTATGACGCACATTTTAGTTGGTAAAATATTAAAACTTGTGTTATGTATAGGCTACATATTTTTACAGTTGGAGAATGTAAGAATTACGTTACACTGTATAGTGAAAATACTGGAGACAACTCAAAATTTGAAGGCAATGTACTGCAATAGTTTTTTAAGTTTTGATCCCAACTCAAACTTTTTGACTTTTGAAATAAACCTGCAAAGGTTTTGCCAACCTAGAATCGTTGAGATGATTTACTTTACTTTTTAAGATAAACTTGAATCTTTGGGTTATGATAAAAAATAAATGAAATAAAGTTTAAAAAATGTATTTAAAAACTGGTCACAGTGAACCTGATTTATCATTATTGTGGTGCCTGAAAATGAAATTTTTTTGAAATTTTGGAATTTTACTTCAATGCATACTTAATTTTTTTTTTTTTTTAAATACAATTTTTAGGGGGTTTCTAAAACTCAAAGATTCAAGTTTATCCAAAGAAGAAAAGTAAAATATCTGAATATCTGAACAAAAGATTAAAACTTTTTCAAAATTTAAGAGTTTGAGTTGGGCTCAAAAATCAAAAATCTGTTGCAGTACGCTGTCCTGAGTTTTGAGTTTTCTCAACTTCAATAAATGAAAATGATGAAAAAAAAAAAAAGATCTCCATCTTTTTTTTTGCCAAAGTCACAGGGAGCCACTGGAGAGGAGCTAAAGAGCCGCATGAGGCTCCGGAGCCGCAGGTTGGACACCCCTGTACCAACTGATTCATCAGCTAATTATTTTAAAACTAACTCAATGAAAGCAAACAAATCACACAGTGAAAGAAACAAGATCGCACACTTTTTAATTCCAGATATACACTGACCAATGAACATTCACATGCTTCTTACAGGTGCTGCTCTCTACAGGAACCGTTTTCAGCACTGAAGTGGACCCAAAACGGCCCGAAACGTTCTTTGTGAGGTAAGAATTGATCTGGATCAGGTCGCAGTCCGATTTCACTTTGTCTCAGGTATCTACCAAGGCAGTTAGAAATATGTAAGGCCTGACGAAATGAAAACAGTCGTACTTATTGATCTTTTTGTTTTCAATGTAAAAGCACTCGTTCGTCTAAAAGATCTGTTTTAAATAAGTTCAGTAACAGCAGTAAGGTTCTGGTCTATCACAGTTTAGATCTCCTCAGCGTCTCACAGTACCACGAGTCCATCTACGCTCAACAAAAACAGAAATGAAAACACTTTGGTTTTCGCTCCTTTTTTTCATGAGTTGAGGCAAAATATCTCAGACTTCTTCTGTGCACATTACAGGTTTTATTTCTCAGGTTCAGAGATGCAGGATTATTGCACAGGTACACCTTGGACTGGTCACTGAAGCTGCAACAATTAATCGATTAATCTACTATTATATTAAGTCATTTATTACATTAAGTCATTTAGTCATTTTTAAATTTTGGGGGATTTAAGACGAAAAACAAAATTCTCTGATTTCAGCTTCTTAAATGTGAATATTTTCTGGTTTCTTACTCCTCTCTGACAGTAAACTGAATATCTTTGAGTTGTGGACAAAACAAGACATTAGAGGACGTCACCTTGGGCTTTAGGAAAACCCCGATCAACACTTTTCACTGTTTCCTGATATTTTAGAAACCAAACAACCAATTGATCAATCTTGGAGATAACTGACTGATTAATTGATAATGAAAATAATCGTTAGTTGCAGCCCTCCTGGTCACAACAAAAGGTGCAGGTTGATCGTGAAAACTTTTATTAGGCCCTGAACTATTTCACATAGAGCTGTAGATATATTTTACCCATGAGGACTGACAGGTTAGGATCAAGGTAAGAACATCAGCAGAAGCCAAACAGAGGTAGAAAAGAGGCCGTGGCTTTGCCCTCCTGGGAAAAATATTGGAATCTGTCGCCCAATGTGAAATAGCCGTAGTTCAGTGTTTGGTTGGGTGATTGGGCAAATCTATGAGCTATCAGGGTCCATCTTCAGTTGGGTTTTTCATTTTGTTTAGCTGATTTAATGGTTTGCAGAGTGAGAGCCACTGCTCACATCCACTGAGCAGGAGGACGAGTGAGAGGACAACAGCCTGTAGAGACAGAATATTTCCACCTGTATCTCAAAAGTCTATTTCGACCAAACCAGAGTTGCTGATTGTTGGAACCCTGGAGAGACGAACCAGGATGGTTTTAATGAGTTTCATATTGTTTTTTCTGCCAAGATTGAAACTTGGACTCAGAATGTGCACAGCTGTATTTTTCTGTTGAAAGCTTCCTGCTGCTTAATGTAGCACACGCACACAGAGTCCGTAACATAGCGAACGTGCCACCCTGAAATACTTCTCTGACAGCAACACTCCAGCCGCGGTGTTCCCCTTTTAAATTTCTATTCTAGGCCAGAACAACTTTTAGTTTGCCTGTTTCATGTTAATCAGAGTCCAAATTAACGCTGAATGTTCACCAAATGCCTTAAGTGTCTGTTTATGAGTTGTAAGGAATCATTAATAATCTTCTAGAAGGAGCAGATGTTTATAAACATTAAATTGAACAGAATGTTAATGGAGTTTGGCAGCAGTGAGACGTGCATTGTCTGAATTCCAACTCCAGAGTGTGTATTTTCAGAGCAGTGGGCTTTAGTTTTCAGGATAACGGACTGAACTTCACATTGACAGACAATTGACAGCCGTAAACAGCTGATCAGCTGACAGTGGAGGACTTGTCGTCGCTTTTTATTGTCAATTTACGATGTGCGCATGCTGCGCTCCCACAGTCAGCCTGGGGCTCCTCAAGTCTGAGGAGGATGAGGTGGGACAAGCAAGTCTCTTCAACCATAGATTGTATATTAAACAGGACTCCAACCTATTTAATATACAGTTTATGGCTTCAACTGGCTATCTGGACTGCAGCACTCATTTTTGCAATCTCAATTGCTACGTATTGCACCTTTAATGTATTTTATGTGTCTTTGTTGTGGTCACTACAGCTGCCCACGGACGACAGTTGATAATTAGCCAAGATGGCTAATCCAGCACATGTACAGAAATGTTTATTAATGTGCACCGTCCCTGTAACTTAGAATTGTATAAATTTCTAAAAAATAAATTGTCGGTTGATTTTCACAAAATTTGAGAGAAATAAACTTTCAGTGTGCGCAGCAGAAGTCAGAGATTTTAACTTCAACTCATGAAAAATGGGAGCAAAAACAAAAGTGTTAATATTTTTGTCGAGTGTGTTTCACCACAATGTCCAGCGCTGAGTTAAACGGGAGCAGCGCCCTGCTCAGCCGAGTGGTGCTTCTGCTGATGGATCCTCAGGTTCTGCTTCCCGGCAAATCTTTTCCCACAATGCTCGCAGGCGAACGGCCGCTCTCCAGTGTGGACGCTCTGGTGCGTCTTCAGGTGTCCCGACTGCGTGAAGCGCTTCCCGCACTGAGCGCAGCTGTACGGCCGCTCGCCCGTGTGGACGCGCACGTGCGTCTCCAGGCTGCGGGACGACGTGAAGCACTTCCCGCAGTAGCTGCAGACAAAGCGGCGGTCCCTGCAGTACCGGTTCAGCTCCAGCGGGTCCAGTCTGGAGCCGCCGAGGCCGAGCGCTAAAGGGAAACCTGCGGCGTTCAGGTCTGGCACTTTGTCCAGGAGCGTGGGTCGGTGAGGGACGGGCACCATGCTCGGCAGGCTCTGACTGGTCCACGAGGAGCACAGGTCCAGCTCCGCGTCGAAGGGGAGGGAGCTGATCAGAGACACGCCCCTCTTCAGCTCAGAGGTCCCTGGCAGGGAGGCGGGGCTTCCTCCCGACCCGAGGAGGAACGGCTTCCTCGTCTGAGCCGCAGACGGAGCGTCGGAGTCCGACTCTGACGCCAAGTCAAACACCACGTCTGAAGAGTTGCTCTCAGCGCCCCCTGCTGGGCCCGGAGAGCCCGGCGCACTGTGGGATTGTTGACGCTCGAGTCGCTCTGACGGTCCGTTACTGTGCTGGTCCCACAGCCTCATGTCGGCCGCCGAGGTGGAGATCATCATCCCAGAGGGCCCTTCTTCACTGTCGTCTGCATCTGACGGCTGCACCTCCGTCCCTTCAAACACAAACACACGCGCACACACACACACACACAGTTTAAAACACAGCAGCAGAGACTTCAAGGAGATTTTAACAAAGACAAAAGAGCAGCGTGACAAACGCTCCTGTCAAAATGTCTATTTTTAAATAAAAACGCAGCATGAACTAAATACAGAAACGATTTCTGACCATAAACATAATACTGAAGCCTGTGTTTTTAGTGATGAACGTTTCATTAAACTGTCTGATGTCAACAGGAGTGAACAGTACGGTGAGCTGTGTTCACAGAATGTGTCTACTGAAGTGTTCACTGTGTCAGACTCTCACGGCTGCATGTGTTTCTCTCTCGGTGCTCATGCGTTGTGGTCAGCTCTTCTGGTTTAATACAAGTCTGTGAGAAACAAACTGCCGTTTCCTCCTGCGTTCACCACAGACAGACAGACAGAGAGACAGAGAGACAGACAGACAGACAGCACCAGGGAATGTATCTGAAACTACTGAGTGTAACTGTGAGGGGTGTAACCATACGAGCACTTCCTCAACTCAGTGTGACCTGTGACCCAAACTATCAGAATGATCTCTGTGTTTTACCTGGAGGTTTCAGCAGTGCACCACTTGTTGTGCATCAGCTGCAGCACGTTAGCTGAATTAGCCCCGTTAGTCAGGCTCATGTAGGGTCACTGTTGTTATAATGAGAATTATGGATGATTGTTTCTCTGCCGATGAAGCCGTTTTAAATCAAATGCTTGATAAAACGAACACCAACTATCCCTCAGGACTGAAGTTCACGGCCTCAAGGTGCAGAACAAAGCAGTACAGGTGGACAAGTCGTAGCAAGAACAGCACAGAATATAAAGTAATGTTTGCTTATTGATTGATTAATTGATTGATTTTAGCCTGCATTTATTTCAATTTATCTTATTTATTCTTGCAGTTATTTGTACGAGTGGATTTTTATTGTTATTTCTCAATTTTATTAAAAGGATAGTTCACTCAAAAACAAAAATTCAGCCACTATCTACTGACCCTCATGTTGATTCAGGGGCCGCTGGAGTTTGCTGGAGTTTCACAGTAAAAACAGTGTTGCAGAATCTCCCAAACAATGGGAACCAGTTTTCAAATGAAAATACAACAAAATAAAAACATAAAACGCCTCCGTACTGCCTGTCTGGTGTAAATCCAAGTCTCCTAAAGCCCCGAAATGTCATTCACTTGTGCATGCGCATGTTAATGTGGCTGCAAGCTATAGGATCTACAGTGAAGATTTACGCCAAAAACATGTTATAAATGAGTCTTTCAAGCCAACTTGGCATGTTGGGACTTTAGGAGATTTGGATTACACCAAACGAGCAGTATGGAGCCATTTTATGTGTTTTTTAGTTGTTGTTTTGGTTTGAAAACTGGTCACCATTCACCATTTGGGAGATTCACATGTAAAAATTGCAGAAGATATCGTGAGTTTGATAAAATTTTGATTAATTGTGTAGCCCTACTTCTGGGCAATTCAAGACCCCTCCGTGCCTGCATCCCTCCATCAGGGTTTATTTCACAATAATGACCTGCTCACTGTACGTTATCCCTTATTGATAAGCTGATGAATCTCACTCTGATCTGTCTGATCTTCATGAAGAATCAGAGCCTCATTTTGTCTTCAGGGGGAAAAAATCATAAAACGAACGAACCAACAGTCACTTTTTAGTGTGTTTGAATGCAGCTGACAAGGTGACTGTGTTGCATTAGAGTCTTTAAAAAGGTCTGTGTGAATGAGGACACAGTTGGTGTAAAATCTAGCTCAAACCTACTTTTATCTTGTCTCCTGTCGTCTTCCTGTTTCGTGGTCACCTGCGGTGGTAGTTTTGTTTTGCCGCCTGATTTACGACCGCGTTATCTCTGAGCATATGGCAGTAAATTCAGTTTTGGTTCCTGGATTTATTAACGTTACAGTCAGCGTGTTTCCTCTCTCACCGTCCTCGTTGAGAAGCAGCTCGTCTGCGCCGTCGTTGTCGTTCACCTCCTCTTTTGCAGTTTCCTCCTTTATTAAGACGACATCCTGATCGTTGGGCTCCTCTGCAGCAACAACTGTCGAAGAATCCTGAGAGAAGAAAACAATCGTGACATAAACTACTACGACTTAGTGCACTCTTAACTTTGTTTGTGAGTGCAGATGTGCTGAAACAGATTGTTCCTGTGCGCAGCCGTAACACTTAATTCTATTTATTTTCAACCAAAATGTTGCTTACTGTGAGACATCGGTGCACTAAGCCCCCCAACACTGTCACTAAAGGCAGCAGAGGTGATGCATTTAAACAAGTGGGAAAGAACAAGAAACTGAATAATAATAAGGTTAATTAGAGAAAATGCTGCATTAACAGTAGTTTGAGCCTTTTAATTTCAGACAGCATCCAATGTGTCAAACTGAAAAATGTCCAGGAAATCCAGAACAACAGCTGGTAGATACACTGTCTGTATATTAGCATAACTGTCTTTCCCGAGTCTTAAAGGCTTCATAACTGTGAGCTGAAATAAACACTTTGTCGTCTCACCTCTTTGGTCGCAGCGGTCGGCTCTGTCGTCGCCTCCAGCACAGGGACCCTGCTGCTTCTTTTGAGGTTTGCTTTTGTCTGTTTGATCCCCGCTCCGGTCGGTAAGGCACGTTCTGGATGAAAAACAAAAAGACAGTTACAGTATTGGATCCACGTGTGGGGGTGAAGGAGACCAACAAGGGTCTGTGAAGTGAGTTTTCAGTGATCTTTACTGCTTTATATCAGAGCTTCAGTGTTCTCGATTGAGTTGTTTGGTCCATAAAATGTCACTGTTCCCAAAGTCCACAGTGATGTGGAAAATATTCACATTTTAGATTCTAAGATCAGAGAATCTGAACTTTTTTCTTAAAAAAAAAAAAAGACTCAAAACAGTTGTTTCTCAGCATAGTTGGAGATTAATTTAATAGATGACAGCTAACTGATTAATCGACTAGTTGTCGCTGCTCTATAAGTACAAACATTTTCTTATATGGTAACTTCACAAGAGTTTTTTGTTGTAATGTTTAGATAAGCTGTTTGAGTACAGCTTGTTTTTAAAAAGTGGGAAATGACAGGAACTTGATCCAGAAACTTTTTCATTTTAAAGTTGTTTCATGTGCTCTGAATTGTGTGCCTTGATGCCTTGTCAACTTTTTTTATATCTATCTTCAATTCAGGATGAATAAAAGTTTATTTAAATAAAATGCTAAGCTTTAGTTTGGTCCCTCTCTGATGTCTAGCTGTGTAACATTTGACAGCTATTTTTTTTGGATCTTGTGCAGGACAGCAATACAAACTTTATTTCAGACTCACAGTCCAGATAAAAGACAATAGATTACATGTAGAATAAAATGCATTTTACAAACAGGACAATGTGAGTGAACAGTTGAAACAGGTGAAAAGTTGACTTAAAGCTGCAACGATTAGTCTAATAATCGATTAGTCGATTAGACAGAAAAGTAACTGCCAACTACTTTGATAATCTAATAATTGTTTAAGTACGATGCTGCTTTTGGCCTCTCAAATAGGGACAATGACACTTTTCTCTATTTTATATCATATTAAACTGAGTTTGCTCTGAGTTTGCTCACAAAACAAGACAATGACATCATCTTGGACCAAAGAAAGTGTGATTGACATTTTTCACTATTTTCTGACATTTTACAGACCAAACGATTAATTGATTAATCAAGAAAATATCTGACAGATTAATTGATAATAAGGTCTGACCAATACAGAATATCTAGGGCTGGTACCAATCAAATTCTGATACTGATATAGATATTTTAAATTTATAAATACATGTACAATTCAGGGACGTTTAAACAGTAAACTTTCACTGGTATTATTATAAATAACTGCAAATAAAAACACACACACAAATGGAACTTGAATTAAGAAAGAGGATCATAAATGCTTAAATTACTGCCTATAAAACAAAAAAAGTAAAATAGAAAAAATTTGTACATTGTTCAGTAAATAAATAGACAACAGAGTATATTGCTGATATGATAAAGACTGATGGTCGGATCGATAAGGGAAATAATCATTAATTGCAGCGCTGGTTGAGTGTAGTTTGGAGTTTTATATGAATGCCGAATTTACAAAAGATATGAGAGAAATCAAAATCAGGTTTATTGGACACGTGTGTGAGCAGACACACTATTTGATTCGTTGTGTAGAAAAGTTTTCAGTTTTTCTAACAGAGTTTGGTGTGGAGCGCTGTCAGGAGTCGGAGCCATCAGGAGTTCATTCATCGCGCCTCGCATCCTGCGGCCACCGTCGTCGGTGTCACTGAAACGCAAATGACGGACAGACTGTTGACCGTTTGGACCATCAGGCCCCGAAAACTCACCGACGGTGAAATCCATCAGCCCCCCGCCGCCGGCCGCCTCCTGCCCGCCGTAATCCAACATCGCGACGCTCCCCCGGTGTCCCCGGGCGATGATGGTCTCGATAAGCTCCAGCTTCCTCCTCAGCGCCTCGTTCTCCTTGTGGCTGCGGCTGATCTCCAGCTGCAACACGGCGTAGCTGTCGTCCACCAGCTCGCAGATCTCCGCCACCGCCGCTTTGGTCAGCGCCTCCATGATGGACGTCAGCTGGGAGTGAAACGCCTTGTAACTCGTCATCTTCAAACGACAACGTGAATTAAAACGAACATGAGAAACCCAGCACGGGGCGTTCAGGGGCAGAGAGAGAGCGGCGTCCCGAGAGCTCCAGGCGGTGAATCCGTCCTTCTTTAACCCGAGCACAGAGGCACCCCGGCGGGACAGACGGAGGGATGCTGCGGCGGTTAGTCGTTGTTTTGTTTGTTGTCAGTTGGTTCTCTCCTCCTCAGCGTGTCGTTCAACAACTTCCGTAATGCCACTTTCAAAATAAAAGATCAGCGTGAATCACGGGGTGCTGCCTTCAGGTGCACCCTGTAAACTTTATGACTGGGTTGCACAAAACAAGGTTGATTTTCAAATCTCATAAAATCATGGTTTAACTTTAAATTATGTTGCACCAAACTCTTAAACTACTTTAAGATAGCTTGCAAATAATGGCATTTTTTAGCTAACTAGCAAACAATATTACTTTTTTTTTATTACTTCATAGATAGCCAGCAAAGAAAACAGTACAGCATGCATTTGAAAGTTAACAGTTACTAGGTCCCAACAGGCAGCACTCAAGTTTATTTATTTTAATTTGAGCAAGCAAGCATCTCCATATTGATTAAATTCTGTTTAATTTAAAGCCAATAACTTGGCTTTACTAAACGGGTTTAATTTTAAAATTGTGCCACAGAGTTCTGCCTTAAATCTGGATTCAAAATATCAATATTGAGTTTTTGTCAAAAATATTGTGATATTTGATTTTGTCCAAATCATCACACCTTTCTACAAGATCGCCATATATTGAAAGTTAATGTTATGTTATTTGAGAGAAAAAAAGTATATTGAGACAAATATCTTACATCATGGAATAGCTAAAAATATCATTAAATTCAATTTAATTCAGAATCTGCGCACTTACAGGTTGCAGCAAAGTCTGGTAGCTCTCAAATCTTTGTTATTTTTGTTATTTTTGTCGCTTTTTATCTGATTTTTTTACATCTACTGATGGATATTTCTGTGAGAGAAGAGTTTATTCGAAAGAAGAGCTTTTTTCATTGAAATGGAGCAAATCTGGAGTATATTACCCTATTCCAGCTGAGATAAGGAGGAGCTTTCGTGGTTGCCGTGCTGGGTGCAAAGTTAAAGGCAAGGAAATGGAGATACAAGCCCGTTCTGCCATCATCATCATGGGGAATGTCAACTCTCTGCCCAACAAAAGTGAGGAGTTGGAGGTATTGGTGAAGACTCAGAAAGTGTACCGTGAGTGTAGCCTGATGTGTTTTACTGAGACCCTGGTTGAATAATAACATCTCGGATTCCATTGTGGATATACCTGGCTTCACTCTATACGGTCAGACAGAGATGCAAAGGCTAGTGGCAAGAAAAAAGGAGGAGGACTGGCCTTATTTGTGAACAGAGATGGTGTAATCCTGCACATATTACTGTCAAGGAGAAGATATGCTGTCCAGATATTGAATTATTGGCAGTTGGAATGCGGCCATATTATGTACCAAGAGAATTTGGTCATATAATAACAATTCTTGTGTACATCCCACCCAAGCAACGGCTGATGTTCCATGTGAAATTCTGCATGAATTTGTTGCTAGGATACAGACTAAACACCCTGAGGCACTTATAAATAATATCTGGAGACTTCAACCATGTTACCCCTCTCCTCCCCACCTGACTGGATTTACACAATTTGTTAACTGTGCTACAAAGAGAAAACAAAACCCTTGATCTGCTGTATGCCAATGTCAAAGAAGCTTACAGAGATACTGCCTTACCACCACTGGGCAGGTCAGATCACAACTTGGTTCTTCTGCAGACCTGTTACAAAACCCTGTGTGCAAAGGGAACCTACAACTACACTCACTGTAAAGGAAATGGACACCTGAGGCTAGTGAGGCTCTAAAGGACTGCTTTGAACGCACTGACTGGGATGATGCTTCTGGAAACAGATGAGAACAGTATGGACATTGATAGACAGGCTGATTGTTTCACTGAGTACATCAACTTCTGTAGAGACACAGTCATACCTACAAAGACTGTATGCTGTTTCCCCAATATACAAAACCTGGATCACAAGTGACATAAAGGCAATCCTCAATCAGAAAAAGGAAGCTTTTAGAGAGGGTGACAAAGAACGGCTCAAACAGGTGCAACATGAGCTGAAGAAGAGATTGACGATGGCAAAGGAGGAATACAAAAAGAAGATAGAGAAGAATTTACATCATAACAACATCCGTGAGGTGTGGAGAGAAAATAAATACCATCTCTGGCTACAACAAAAAGAAAAGACAGCCAATCGTGGTGATGTGGAAAGAGCTGATGAACTCAATCAGTTTCTTCAACAGGTTTGACACTGAGGTCACATCCCATTCCACTGCCCGCTCCTCCCTCCTCCTCCTCCTCCTCCTCTTCAACATGTGGGCATCTCCACCATGGCTCCTCTTCAACAACATCTGGACATCTCCATCATGGCTCCTCCTCCTCCTCCCCCTCCTTCTCCACAAGTGTGTTCCTCCACCATGCCTCCTCTTCAACAACAATCCGGGCATCTCCATCATGGCTCCTCCCTCCTCCTCCACCACAAGTGTGTTCCTCCACCATGGCTCCTCTTCAACAACATCTGGGCATCTCCACCATGGCTCCTCCTCCTCCTCCTCCTCCTCCACAAGTGTGTTCCTTCACCATGGCATCCTCTTCAACAACATCTGGGCATCTCCACCATGGCTCCTCCTCCTCTCCTCCTCCACAAGTGTGTGTCCTCCACCATGCCTCCTCTTCAACAACATCTTGGCATCTCCATCATGGCCCCTCTTCCTCCTCCACAAGTGTGTTCCTCCACCATTGGCTCCTCTTCAACAACATCTGGGCATCTCCATCATGGCTCCTCTCCTCCTCCTCCTCCTACAAGTGTGTTCCTCCACCATGGCTCCTCTTCAACAACATCTGGGCATCTCCATCATGACTCCGCCTCCACCTCCTCCTCCACATGGGTACATTTCCGCGACGATGCAGCTACTCCTCTTCACACAAACCTGTTCCTCCACCCTTGTTTGTCACTGAGGACAGGGGTGAGGTTGGAGCTCGGGAGACTTTTGCTCTGGGAAGGCAGCTGGCCCAGATGGTGTGTGTCCAAGGCTGCTTAAAGACTGTGCTGCCCAACTGTGCCAACCTCTTCACAAAATCTTCAACCTGAGTCTACAGCTGGGGCGGTGCCGGCTCTGTGGAAAACATCTTGTATTGTCCCGGTACCAAAAAGAAAATGTCCAGCTGAAATAAATGACTACAGACCGGTGGCCCTACTTTCACACATCATGAAAACCCTGGAGCGGCTGATTCTACGTCTTCTGAGGCCTGAGGTCAAAGACAAACTCGATCCCCTGCAGTTTGCCTACAAAGAACACATTGGAGTGAATGATGCAGTACTCTACATGCTCCACCGTTCCCATCTTCTCATTGTGAAAATCTGGCGCTTATGTAAGAACTATAAGTATTTTTTGACTGTTTAGTGATTTAATATGAATGCCGAATACAAAAGATATTGAGAGAAATCAAAATCAGGTTTATGGACACGTGTGTGAGCAGACACACTATTTGATTCGTTGTGTAGAAAAGTTTTCAGTTTTTCTAACAGAGTTTGGTGTGGAGCGCTGTCAGATCGGAGCCATCAGGAGTTCATTCATCGGCCTCGCATCCTGCGGCCACCGTCGTCGGTGTCACTGACATGCAAATGACGGACAGACTGTTGACCGTTTGGACCATCAGGCCCGCGAAAACTCACCGACGGTGAAATCCATCAGCCCCCCCGCCGCCGGCCCCTCCTGCCCGCCTGTAATCCAACATCGCGACGCTCCCCCGGTGTCCCGGGCGATAATGGTCTCGATAAGCTCCAGCTTCCTCCTCAGCCCTCGTTTCCTTGTGGCTGCGGCTGATCTCCAGCTGCAACACGGCGTAGCTGTCGTCCACCAGCTCGCAGATCTCCCACCGCCGCTTTGGTCAGGCCTCCATGATGGACGTCAGCTGGGAGTGAAAACGCCTTGTAACCCGTCATCTTCAAACGACAACTGAATTAAAACGAACATGAGTAAACCATGCACGGGGCGTTCAGGGCAGAGAGAGAGCGGCGCCCGAGAGCTCCAGCCGGTGAATCCGTCCTTTTAACCCGAGCGCAGAGGCACCCGGCGGGACAGACGGAGGGATGCTGCGGCGTTAGTCGTTGTTGTTTGTTGTCAGTTGGTTCTCTCCTCCTCAGCGTGTCGCTCAACAACTTACGGTAATGCCACTTTCAAAATAAAAGATCAGCGTGAATCACGGGGTGCTGCTCAGGTGCACCTCGTAAACTTTATGACTGGGTTGCACAACAAGGTTGATTTTCAAATCTCATAAAATCAATGGTTAACTTTAAATTATGTTGCACCAAACTCTAAACTACTTTAAGATAGCTTGCAAAAATGGCAATTTTTTAGCTAACTAGCAAACAATATTACTTTTTTTATTACTTCATAAGGCTAGCCAGCAAAGAAACAGTACAGCATGCATTTGAAAGTGAACAGTTACTAGGTCCCAACAGCAGCACTCAAGTTATTACTCAAGCATCTCCTATTGATTAAACTCTGTTTAATTTAAAGCCAATAACTTGGCTTTACTAAGGCTGGGTTTAATTTTAAATTGTGCCACAGAGTTCTGCTTAAATCTGGTTTCAAATATCAATATGAGTTTTGGTCAAAAATATTGTGATATTTGATTTGTCAAATCATCACACCTTTCTACAACATCGCCATAATTTGAAAGTAATGTTATGTTATTGAGAGAAAAAAAGTATATTGAGACAAATATCTTACATCATGGAATAGCTAAAAATATTGAGATATTATTATAAGTCATATCAACCCAGCCCCATTTGGCACACTTTGCTGATACTTACATACTTTTACTTAAATAAGGTTTCAAATGCAGTATTTTTACTGTAGATGTAGTGTTTTCAGTGTGGTATTAGAACTTTTAAGGATCTGAGTACAACACATCACACACAATCTCTCTCAGAAATTTCAAGCAGACTCCAAAAGAAATAAACGTCTCTTAAATGTTTAATTGTTTGTATCTTTCTTATTTTATTTGCCATAGTATTGTTGTCATATATATTTCCACCATTAAATGCCCAAATACAACACCTTTTGAAAGTCTTGTTCACACACTTATTTCCTCTACCTGGTTGTAGTTGCGGTATTTCCCACAGTTAGCGAACGCAGCACCAGGTTGGTTTCTACAGCAACGCCCCACAACAGAGAGGAAGATGGTTTACAGTAAGTTAAAAAAGATAACCAGCATCCCCAAATTACTCCACTTTACACTGCAGATCATTTATTTGTATGTTTATGTTGTTAGTCACTGTTTTTGTGAGTTTTTTACGTTTTACTGAATATGTTTTAAGACAGTTTGTAGTGTTGGTGGTCAGTTCTGAACGGGGCAGTTAACGTCAGTCACGGGTACAACTGACGTCAGTTAAAGTTAACTAACCGAAATATTTGAGGGGGTTTACTTCAAGATAACAGTCAGTTAAGCTTTTTTAAATTTATTTTTTGACTTTACTACTTTTTAAATTCATAATTCACTAGTGAGTTTGCCTAATATTTGAATGAATATCCAAACATTTAACCTGCAATTTTGTAGCCGATAGGTTATCTGATCACAAACAGACCAATGAAAACATGACATAAATAAATATAAATAAATAAAATAAAGTAATGGCTCGCAGGGGGTGCAGGTTTGGAGAAGTGAGTGTGATCACTGAGACTGAAGTGATTGAATGCTGCTATTGATAATGCATTAATCATCATCAGTTAAAAAGTAACTAATATTCTCAGTACATCTGTGGACATCTCTGCCTCATGACATTCATTAATTTACACATTTTAACAAATATTGCACCTCCTGGGATTTGAAAGTTGCAGAAAGCCAAATTACAATTTCTATAAAATTTCGATTAATTGTGCAGCCCTACTTTTAATTATAGTGCACAAGGTGCTTCAGGAGTTCAAGAGAGGTTCATCCTTAACATGTTTGACCCTTGTGTGTGTGTGTGTGTGTGTGTTTTTGTCACAGTCACAGAGGAGATGGTCCGCAGCCGGGCCGAGCACAACGAGTGTGAGATCTTCTCACTGGAGGAAGTTTCTCTGCATCAGCAGGACATCGAGAGGATCGAACACATCGACAGGTGGTGCAGGGACCTGAGGATCCTCTACCTGCAAAACAACCTCATCCCCAGGATAGGTGAGACACCAGTCAGTCAACAGTGATGATTTACAAGTTTAAAGGAGTAAAGAAGACATCTGGGTCAAAACTTTGCTAAAATGGTTGAAAAGTCAAAGTGTTTAGGTCACATAAACTGTTGTATTAATGCCTTTTAAAGCTGCTGTGATGAACTTTAATGTTTTGTTTTGCCCCCTTGTGGACAAAAGAGGTAGTGTTTCCAAAATACATTGTCAAAAATCAAATTGTCTTAAAGGGATGGTACAGAATTTTTCAAGTGTGGCTGTATGAGGTACTTTTCCATAGTGTATTACCTACAGTAGATGGTGGTCAGCATGTGCCCAGTTTGGAGAAGCAGCAGGAGTACCAGTGTAGGAAGCTAATCAATGAACTGCTGTGAACAGAGTCAGCAGCAAAATGTATTTTAGACGTCTAAAAATGCAGCGTTTTGTGTCTTGGTTTCTGTTCGATCTGTAGAGAATGTCGGCCGGCTGAAGAAGCTGGAGTATCTGAATCTGGCCTTGAACAACATTGAAGTCATTGAAAACCTTGAAGGTCAGTACGCAGAACAAAGTGTTTTTCACTTGTTATTAACATTTATCTGAATGAATCATGTGCTTCAATATCTTCAAGTTCTATTTATTTGAAGTATTCTAATTCTAATTTTGCTAGAAGAAATACTCTCAGTTTGCTTCTTTGTTGCTTGTCTCAAACAAAAAAATGGTGAAGGTGAAACTTGCAAAGGTTTAATAGAAACAAATGACTCGTAGTTTACCAAATTAGTCAACAAGGACCATAATTTTCTGTTGGAGTAACTGTCTGAGTAATTATAATTATTATTATCTGCAACTAATGATTATTTTCATTGTTGATTAATGGTTTATGATGATATATTTGTCTAAAACCCAAAGATATTAAATTTACTATAATGTCATAATGATGAGGAACAGCAGCAAATCTTCACATCTGAGAAGCTGGAACCATAAAATATTTGGCATAAAAGATTATTAAAATAGTTCCTGATTAATTTTCTGTCAACACACTAATTAACTGCTAATTTTTTAGGGGTTAACTCCGTCTCTGTCTTACAGTTAACATAAGCGTTGGATCAATAAATACACACCACATTACATGATTTACGTATGTTACAGATTTTCCGGTAAACGTATTAACAGCATGGTGTTTGTGTGTCTTCAGGCTGTGAGAGCCTGCAGAAGTTGGATCTGACAGTGAACTTTGTGGGCTGTTTGAGCAGCGTGGAGTCTCTGAAACACAACCTCCACCTGACAGAGCTGTTCCTGGTGGGGAACCCCTGCACTGCGTTCGATGGCTACAGACAGTACGTGGTGGCCTCTCTGCCTCAGCTCAAGGTAACTTGACCTGCCTTCCTCTCAGACTTAGGGCAGAACCACACCCCTGAGGGACTAATGTTTACATTATAAACTGATGCTGACTACCCTTTACTCTTTTAGCCCGGGTGTTTATTTGAATTTCATGAGATAATCCTGCAAACTGGGCTAATCCTGTTCTGAAGCAGAGCCAGCAAGCCCTTGGCTAAAGTCGGGGTTGGCCAACTTTGGATTGTCCCAGGGTGAAAGCTTTCTTAGCCTGGAGCTAATAAGGTCTGACAATACTTTGAGCTCTGGGCTCAATTCACTGTGAAAAGCCCCAAAACTGAGCCCTGAGGGGGGGCAAGGCTCCAACACCACCTGCCTGGAGTTTAGGCTGGTAGAATCAACTTTTATAAAATTTAATTTAACATTTAGAAAATGTTAATTCAAAGACAACATAGATGCTGTTTTTTGTTCATTTTCACTTCCTCAGTTTAACTTGACTAACTTCACAACTCAGGTTTTGAACCTTTGACAGTGTTCAACATGGACATACAACACCGTAACACTCTTCAAATGAGGGAAAATATTAAAATGCACCATATATCTCCTCTAACAATGATGCCAAATGTTTTTTTATATAAATCTCTTGCAAGCTAAGATGTTTTTTTTCTGCAGGCTGAAAATCACAAGGCAGAGATGGAGGTGTTCACAAACTTTAGTCCACAAATATCAGGACTTCTTCCTAAACCAAAGTGAAGACCTGTGGGCAGAATCTGGGATCATTTATAAATATGAAAATAAAGTAAATAATTCTAATTTTATTTAAACCTGCCGACATTCTAAGTTTATGGATTTTTACAGTTTACAGTACAGGCATAGGAAATGGAAATGTCCGGCCACTTGACACTTTTTTCTAATCTGGCCTGTCTGAAACTATTTGAACAGGATTGGTTTGTTTCAACCTAGATTAAATTTTGTTAATTTTCGACAATATTTGTCAGTAACGATCACAAATTTAACTGACAAGAAAATGAAATGATTGTTGTGGTCATAGAAATAAATTATTATTATTATTAAAAAAATGAGAGATAAAAAGTCTATTTAAAAAAAATAAGTCAGCAAGTTTCTGATTCAGAGTTCAGGTTCCTGCTGTTTGTCTCTGTCCTCAGTGGCTGGACGGGACGGAGATCAGCCGGTCGGAGAGAATTCGAGCCTCTCAGGGACTGGAGGAGGTAAAGAGGCAAGTGTGGGAGCAGGAGAAGGAATACCTGAAGAAGAGAGCCAGGGAGAAGGAGGACGCGCTGAAGAAGGAAGCCGGAGAGGAGAAAGGAAACAAGGAGAGGAAACCAGGCAGCGATGGACGCTGGTACACTGACATCAACAACACAGCGTGAGTGCAACTCCCTGTTATTTAACCAGTCAGCAGCTTCTGAAAATAACTGGGAGTTTGAAAGACATTGTGTTGCATTCTGGGAAATGTAGGATCCAGTTTTTTTTTTTTAGAGGTTTAACCACACTAGAGTCTTAAAGTGAGGAGAACTTCTCAACTGAAGTCCAGGAACAGAGAAGATAAAGTTTGTCATCTGTGACTGCTGCTTTTATTTAACTGCCCCATAAAGGATCGTGTTCTCCACACCCGAATTAAACCACACTGACAGTGAATCTTTTCTCTGCAGTCCGGTGTTGGAGGAGAATAAGGAGAACCAGGAGGTGGAGGAGAAGATGAAGCCGAACACGATGAGCCCTGACCTGGATGATGAGCAGCAGGAGAGGGAGTTCTGGCACACGCCGTGCGCATTCACCCCTGAATCTCGTCTGGAGGCTCACCGCCACCTGGAGGAGAAGAGGAAGGCGAAAGAGAAGTGAGTGCTCACAGTTTTCATCCATTTAAGATTAAGAAGATTTTTTTTGTACCCTAAATTTAATTTGAGTGATCCATTAAACCATGTTTCAGGCACACTACACAATAAAAATAATAAGACATAAAAATACCATCAAATAAGAAGAATAAGAATCTTTAATATTAAAAAAGTCAACTTAACATACAGAAATCCATCAAAAAGTATGAGCTACAAAATCAAATAGTTGGACAGAACACAATTTAACTTGGCTGTTTACAACTAAAACTCTACCAATATCATGTAAATCAGAGTTTTGACTCTCTGACTGCAGTTCACTGTTTTGGCCACTGGATGTCGCCATAACATCAACCATCACCAGGCTGCCGTCCACAGTGACTCACCATGAGTAGACAGGCTCACTTTGAGCTGGTCATGATCTGCTGACACATACACCTCACGGCCAAAAGTATGTGGACATCCAAACAGTAGATGAGGGAGGTTGAGGTAATTCACGTCGGTGGGTCCTGACTGAAGGTGAGGGAGAGGCAGGTGTTGCCTTTTTGTCGTCTTCTGTGGAAAATGTGTTCTTAAGCTACTAACTACTAACATGTAGAGACAGGATGAAAAGGAAGCATCTTGTAGCCACAGTACAGCGTGCACCTGAGAGCGCTGGAAAACCAAGACTTTTATGTCTTATGTTTGTGCAAGAGAGCAGAGAGGAGGGTGTTTTTGGTGTCTGTGTGTTCAGCTCTCAGTAGCTTTGTAGCTTCTCACAGAGTCTATGTGGTGTGAAGTAATATTTCAATTTAGCATGTTTCCTTAATCGTCAACATGTCATTTTATGATTGTTACAGTAAATATATATTACTCCTTTAGTTCCTCTCCTGCACCTCTGTTTGCACTGTCAGGTATCTGCTTTACTGTCATCTGTGTAGGAGTGCTTTTATATAACAAAAATTAGGGGACTTCTATTGTGAAGAATTTATAGGAAATGAAAGGTGTCACTGTTTTTACAGCCGCTCAGCTGGAGACATGTCATCAGTTCAGTTCACTCCGTCAAGCGGGCAGCCCTGATGCAAACCCTACTTGTGTTGGGTTGACGCGCTGAGTCAAACCAAGCCGGCAAACGAGTCACTGAAGTTACCGGCAGTAGAAGGGCGAAAATTAGCTCGTCCATGTGGGTGTGATGTTTTCATCACTACCAATTGGAGCTGGAGACAAATTCTTGTGACCAACACAGAGTCGTTTGACCCGAGAAACAAAAGTCAATTCTACCCTTCCTCATTTAAGACAAAAGCTAAATGTTTAGTGGGTTTTTTGTCCAGTGTAAAAGCAGCATTAGTGAGGACCATCACTGATGTTGGGTGACCAGTTCTGGCTCACAGTCTGTGTTCCAGTTCATCTCAAAGGTGTTGGATGGAGTTGAGGTCAGGGCTCTGTGTCATCACACAGACAGGCAAAACTATTTCTGTATGGAGCTGGTTTTGCGCAGGGGGTCTTTGTCATGTTGAAATAGGAAAGAGACAAAGACAAACTGTTGACACAAAGTATGAAGAACATATTATCATGCTGCAGCAGCACATAAGAAGCCCTGATCAGGAGAAACAGGCAACCAGGCGAAAAGTGCAGGAGTGTCCACATACTTTTGGTCATAAACAGTTATATACCTCAGTACCTCAATTTACTGTAGGTGTTAAACCATTTTTCATGAATATTGACGCTGAAATGTGCTGAGGCTACAGGTAATTTGGTGCAACGTGTGCTGCCTTCTCAACCAGTCATCAGGGGAATAGATCAATCAATCAGTCTCTGTATTGACCACACGGCTGAGGTTAAAGTGATTTGTTTTCCAGTACAGGGTGGAAGGAAACAGCAAAAATCTGCGACATAAATATAACGTTTTGACACAACAATTAGCAGGACAGATGAAGCTGCGTTCGCAGGTGCTTCAGTCCAGGTTCATCTGTCGGGTTAATGAGAAGTTTTCAGGGTCGTTCGTTACTGCAGCAGAGAACAAACTGTACTGTGACTGCAGGAGACGTGAACAGGTTCAGAAGGTCCGAGAGGATTTCGTTCTGACGTTTTGTTTATGCTATTGTGACTAATGAATCAGCTGGTGAGCTGGAAGATGCCAATTATCCTGAATGATTTACTGACGGTGCGTTTAGGGGAACTGACTGTCAGAACTGGACTGTCAGTGACCACTGCACAAGACTTGAGGAGGAATTCTACTTTAAATTAATCTGAAACTATTGGATCTAAAGGCCCTGGAATCTCAGCAGCCTGGTCAGTGGCCCTTTTCTTCAAACTATAATCTCTATAAATTTATCAGCATATGAATGTGCAGAATCTGTAGGCATGGGGCAAGATTTTGGTATTGGAAGCATTCATAGTCCAAGTACAGACTACAGCCCGAGTGGGCTTTGGCTGCATGCAAATAAACAAACAGTTTGTGTGGAAAGCAAAGAGGAGGAATTTATTGAAATGAAATGCAATCTTAGGGGTGGGTGGCATCATGCTGTAAGGCTTGTTAATGGCTGTTCTTGCCACTTTTCAAGCAACTATTTTGCATTTAGAAATTCTCAGACAATCGGTTGGAGATGAGCTCTCCGATCGTCTGGTATCGTCAGACTTGCTCTTACTAACTTCTTCCACCTGTTTCAGTTCACATGTCAGCTAAAAGTAAAAACAAACTATGTGGAACTATACAAACTATACAAAGATATGTTTTAGAAACAAAAAAGTATCTCCTTTGTTACATACCTTGTGGACCAGAGGCACTGTCACATGTGTTACACATCTGAGTCTCATTTGACCCTTCTTAAGTCCCGCCCCCTTGCACTCTGTGCTCCAAAGACAGTTGCGTAAGGTTGGGACCTCGTCATCTTCCACCTCGTCTTTCTATTTCTTGTTTTCTGAAGGTAGATATGCTATGAGCTAGACTCGTCTTTGTTGAAAACCAAAATTTGAAGATGGTTAAAAGATGTTGCTGGGGAAAAAGCTATATTAATATCTTAAGCTAGCTAATTTTAGCAAAATGCTAGGAAACTAGCTAGCTAATTTACAATCATTAGCTAGTGTTTTGCTAACATTAGCTAACTTGTGTGAGATGTGACCCTAAATCTTGCTTTTACAGGAAAAGGAGAAAGTTGACTAACCAAGTTTCCTCAGCTGTTATTGGAGCGTAGAGCAAAAAGGGGCGGGACTTAAACACAAATTTTATTGCTCTTTATCTAAAGTGTTTTCTGTGTTATATGTCAAATATCAAAATCAGTATTGGCTTAAAAAGCGCAGTGTTGTTGTAGCTGTAGTTAGGAAAGTACACATGAACTGTGTCATAAAAACATGAATGTACACAAGGAGATGTGGTCATGACGCTGGTCACAAGGTTAAACTGTGTCCGGCTGACACACACCCTCAACTCACTCGTAATGACACTCAAGAAAGAGACATAAATGGAGCATTTTCAGCTGAAGTGTTTCAGGGCAGAATAGTTGCTGACGTTGTTGCACAGTGTGACTGAATAGTTTGTTGTCATGTAAATTCTCCTTAAACAGTGTTGGCAGAGGAAGTCAGGGAACATTATCACCAATTCACATACAGTAGATATGAAACTGTACATTTTCTTTTATATTTATTTCTGCACTGAGTGAACTGACAGCAGTTTTATCTGAGCTGACAGGACAGAAGAGGTTAACTATGTGAACTGAGTGATTCTGTCTTTGTAATTTCTTTACAGTCATTTCATATGCAGGCACAGAAATCCCACCTCTGACCTGCATCTATAACCTCTTCTCACTGGCACTGTGCATCTGGAGGTTCAGTCCAGGACCTGACTGCGTAATGAGCTGTCCTCAGGTGCTGAAACCAGAGCGCACATTTGCTAAACACTTTTTTATTAAACTCACAGACCACGACCTGCACAAAACCAAACAGCACACAGACACAGATAGAGATGAGCAGGATTTGGGATTTTGGGGGGCGTAACTATTCACACAGTCTGCCACTTTTTACCAGCTTTATTTCCTGCATTGCAGCTGCAGCAGTGTTGCTTATGGTTTGGTACCGTTCAGACTTCAGTTCCGACACCAACGGTACATTTTTTCTGTACTTTGCTCTCTCTGTAATAACAAAAATGTAATTCTGTTGTAAAAAAAAAAAGAGTCCAAATCCTCAGTTTCAACATTTTTAATTATTTTGAATATTTTATGACATTTTACACACAACATGAAATAAAATCTCTTAAACCTGATGCTGTAGCCTGCAGCCTGTCAGTCTGTCACCAGGGCAACATTGTGTTTGTCACGGAGGAAGCCCATGTGACCTTCTTCCTGTTTTGTTATTCTTGTCGTTTGCACTGCTGTGCTTTAATAACATATTTTTTTCTTTAATAGTCTGTCATTCACGAATATTGCTTTCATACTGTGGTTTTGGATATACTAATAAATCTCACACACTGTTCTCTTGTTGGTCAGGAGATTCAGACGCAGCCAGTGGCTGAATGGTGGCTAATGCTAATAAATATTCTAAGCAGTCAAGACAGTGAAAACAGCCCGGTTATCTCCAACAACAGCTTATTCAACAAACTAATTAATCACCTGAAGATGTCAAAGAAGTTTTCGATGCCTCACTTGCAGTTTTGTGACACTGTTTAGATGCTGGCTGCAGGCGTGCTAACATTATTAGCTGCAGCTGCTGTATTTTGCGCTTGTTGAATGTGTTTCCCTCGCAGCTTCGCCTTTCACATTACATATACTGCAGCGAGTGCTGTCTGTGTCATGTTTCAAAAAGTTTGGCCACACTAGCGGCTGCTTTCGGCTCACTGTGACCCCGACTCACTCACTCTGCTCTGACTTAAACAACTGCTCCTGCTCGATCTAACGCCGCTCTCTCTCTTTATATTTTTCTCTATACACTGAGATACTCTCTCATCCATATGCACTCGAAATTTGGCACCGACCGGTTTCACATGAATTGGTACTCGGTTGTACCAGGTTGTAATTTCGTTGATACCCTTAAAAGTACAGAGTTCCGTACCCAGCCCTAATTATAATTATGTTATTTTACTGATTCATATTTGCCTAACATTAATATTATAGAGTGTTTGTCGTTTGTAAAAGATGGCTGTCTGCTGATTGGTCAAATGCTACAAACACCACCCATTTTATGTGAATGTGCTCATATATAGGTTATGAATTATGTCCGGGGTTGACTTAGCGAGTTGGTAACCACCGTTGTGTGACTGCTTAGCATGATTGCTTTTGTTAGACTCAGTAAAGCCAGACAACCAAAAGATACCCTGGGTATGTTGAACCTGCTCTGTAGTGCAGACTCACGGTGAAGAAAGTGGAACAACAGGTGGAAGAGCCAGATATTTTTCTCTGGAGTTGGTGGGGACTAAACCAGAGCTGAATTAAAAAAGAGAGTGAATACTGGACTTACATTCATCCGGTGGACACAAACATGACTCCAGTGGGATGATTATCTTCCAGTGTGTCTGCTGGATGTGAAAGTAAACACCTGTGTGCTAACATGTTAGCCTTAACAACTTTATGAAGTCATAATATCTCAGCTTGTTGTGAAGTTCTTCTGCCCCCTAATGGCCAAAAAATATATTTACTGCTACTTTAAACATTTTTACTGACCGGAGCCAATCACAGGTAAGTCGAGTGTGCACCAATCAAACCGCAGCATGATTCAGACTGATCAGCACTGACTCTGCAAAGAATTTGTTCAAGTCTAATTAATTTTCCCGCCATGCTGCTAATTAGTACTCACCCTTAAGGTGACCCTCTTGCCGGGGTGTTAATTGGGTGTGTGTGTTGCACATCCTCTTCTCACTGTGCTTCCTTTCTCTCTCTGACACACTGACACTCACACACACTTCCAGTCTCTGTGTGTCAGTACAGTGATATCAGTTGGCAGCTGTGAGGTTTCACTCAGCGAGAGCAGCCAGTGGACTGATGAGGACGCATCAAGAGTTAGAGTCAACACACTGATTTTGTGTTATTAGTCAGCAGGCGGGTACAGCTGACACACACAGGGGATGTTACTTCAAGGGGCTCTTTGTTTATGTGGTTCTTTGTGTCTTTCTCTTTGTTTTCGTAACTGTTCAACTGTTCTACTGTTAAAAAAATCTATAATTTTTTTAAATGAGTTGACTGGTTTTAACTGATTGCTGAGATTTCATGTTTTCAGGCATAGAAAATTGTAGTATTTACTATTTATTATTTGCATTAGACACTGCTCAGCTCATTTTGCAGTGAACCTCTTGTGAGTGACAAATCTGCTTCCTCAGATTAAAATAATGAAGATAAAAATGGAAGGAAATGCTTAAAAATTGCTGATAAGGCTGCAGATTAACTGCCTCTTAAATCTTTTTTTTACAATCCAAACTCCATCTCAATTTTGTGTGTGTGCATGCATGACCGGCAGCACGGTGGTACAGTGTTTAGCACACACAGCAACAAGGTTCTGAGTTTGAATTCCCCAGCCGGCTTGGGGGCTGGGGAGTTTATGGCAGGGGCAGGACCTTTCTGTGCGGAGTTTGCATGTTCTCCTCGTGTCCATGTGGGTTCTCTCGGGGTACTCTGGGTTCCCCCCACAGTCCAAAGACATGATGCAACAGGTGTTGTGTATTGACACCCTAGGTTTATCATCTGTTACCTGGGGATCTGCACTTTACTGAGTTTAATTTTAATGCATTAATAAATGTATGGCTGGTCGATTCACCAGGAACTTTGTTTCATGTTAACAGCGATGAGCAGGTATTCATCTCTGACCTGTAGTCTGTCTTGAATAGTCAAAAACAGCTTGAACACATGTTCAGTATACTTCCATACAGGAATGCAGGTGCGACTGGCATCATTTTGTTTTCGCTGTGGCTTTTTTGAGTTGTTGATCTCTTTCAGTCCACTGCAGTGTCCTCGAGGGGGGGTTGCTCTCTGTGATGGTTTCCTTCTTTTTTATCAAGAACTTCTTGTCATTTTCAGTTTGCGGCTGTTGTCTTTAAATGTAAGTTTGCCATCGGTCTGAGGTGGGCGTTGTGAAGCGAGGACTGTAACCGTGATTAAAGACCATACAAATAAAGCTGACATGTAATACATCTCTGGAATAATACATTCGTGAAGCCTCATCCGGCTCCTCTGAGACTTCGGGGTCAGTCCACGGTTCAGCTTTGTCCAAGGGCACTGTAACGGTGGAAGTGGGCTTTGTGACGCTAACATTCAACCTCCAGTTCACAGGGGGCTAAACCCTCCTGCTGGGCCTGATTATTAAACTGTTGGCCCTCTTGTTAATGGACAGACTGTCCACTTCTACTGTAGCTCAGTGTGCTGGAGGAGAGAGAAGAAATTCATTAACAGAGTTTTGTCTTAGCTCATTTTTGTCATTTTGCAAAGGTGAAGAAGAAAGAACTGGCATATAAAAAAGAGGATATGCAATAAAACAACACAACCTTGATGTTGCAGAACCTGTTTTTTCTTCTGCTGCAGACATTCATGTTCTTGGTGAGTGGAATCTACCATCTGCTACACTACTGCCACTGCCAAGGACAAGGGCAGACTGCAGCAAATCATTCGCTCTGCTGAGGTGATTGACTGACTGATATGTGTTATCACCCTTATACCGCTTCCTACCAGGAAGCAATGTGAGCTAACATCAGACTATTTCAGTTTTTCCAAATGAGGATGTCCGAACCTGCTCTGTGTGTCAGCGAACAGCAAAGCGTTCACTTTGCAAAGTTTCAGAAATCAACAGTGTTTATAATTTTTCCAAACACACTCAAAGGTAGAGTGAAGGGGGGTGGGGTCCTGTTTGGAACCCCAGACACTGTGTTTGGGCCCAGTTAAGCAGTGTTCACCGAGAGGCTGCTGAGCCCGGTTCAGTTTCCTGCACTGTGAACTTAAACACTGAGCTGCAGGTCCGGCCAGTCTCAAGTCATAATAAGGCCTTTAGCTGCACAGCTAACTGAGCTAATGGTAGCTAGGAGGCTAGCTACAGCCAAAGAGAGTTACACAAGAGAGCATAATAATCAGCAGTTAGCTGTCACTCTGGTGATACGCTGCCCCTGTTTGTTTGGAGTTACCACCTGACAGGTGGCCATATTTTACATGCAATCAGCCCATGTACTGAGGCTGTCAGTCCTCTGCAGCAGCCATGGGTTTGATATCATATCTTCAGCTGTCCTGTCATTTAAGGCTTAAAAAAAGCCAATAATTAAATATCTTAATATCTCAGGATCACCTGGAGAGAATTTCTTCAAATGTCCACTTGGACGCAAAGATAAACTGATTTGATTTTAGTGGTCAAGTATCAAGTTTAAAGCGTTATTCCACCCCAGAATAATAATCCACTAAATATGTACTCACCCCTATGCTGATGTGATGATGGGTGAAGATCTTCAGTTCACAAAACAATCCTGGAGTTTCAGCAGAAAACAGGGTTGCAGCCAAATCCAGTACAAGGGCAGTGAATGGAGACCACAGATAAAATGTTAAAAAAAGAACACAAAACAAACACAAAATGTCTCCATCCTGCTCGTGTGGTGTAATCCAAGTGTCCGTGAGCTGCCGAAATGTCAACTGTTGCCTCCCAGGTAGCATGTAAATGTGGCGTTGATGTATCGCAAGACTTCGTATATCTCCTAATGGATGCACGTGTGAAAATATTGCGAGATACACAAAGTCTTGCGATACATCGACGCCATGTTTACATGCTACCTGGGAGGCTACAGTTGACATTTCGGCTAAAAACATGGTGTAAATGGCGTCTTTTGTGGTTAAATTTTAATGTCGCGGCTCATGGATATTTGGATTACACCACACGAGCAGGATGGAGACATTTT
This sequence comes from Lutjanus argentimaculatus, assembly GCA_034769285.1. Taxonomy (NCBI): domain Eukaryota; kingdom Metazoa; phylum Chordata; class Actinopteri; order Lutjaniformes; family Lutjanidae; genus Lutjanus; species Lutjanus argentimaculatus. The sequence goes on along the minus strand of JAWZSL010000043.1, from coordinate 640,510 downwards.
GTGTTTGTTTTGTGTTCTTTTTTTTACATTTTATCCGTGGTCACCATTCACTCACTGCCATTGGCTGCAACCCTGTTTTCTGCTGAAACTCCAGGATTGTTTTGTGAACTGAAGATCTTCATCCATCCTCACATCGGCATAGGGGTGAGTACATACTGAGTGGGTTATCATTATGGGATGGAATATCGCTTTAAGGTCAGTGTGACCTTAAGTCCATCCCGTTCTTGTGTATATGACATCTCAGGAACACCTTGAGGGAATTTTATTACATCTGGCACAAACGTCCACTTGGACTCGAGGATGAAGTAATTCGATTTTGGCAGTCAAAGGTCACTGTGACCTCACAAAACATGTTTTTTGTCACTAATCATGACAAAATATCACACAAAAACACTTGAAGCTCTTTGTTAGTCCTCTGTACTCTGTAAAAACTTGTCTCTGTCATTATATAATATGAGTTTAGACAAACATGGATGTAAACTCCACAAGGGAGTCCTACTTTTGCCACTCAACAAAAAGTTGTGATCAACCAGACAATAGTTGCAGAATTTGTTGTTTTCTGTTGTTTTCTTTGTTTGTTTTGTGTACTTTATACTCCATGTTTGTAAAGCGAGGTATGACAGATCTGTTTCACTTGTTCATCTTTCTGAAAAGCTTTTGTATTTCTATTCACCCTCCCCTCACCCTGCTGACCCATCGACACGCCGCTGACTCACCGCGTTTAGTTTTCATAATGCCTGGAGCCACACAGTTGCGAATAACTGAGCTGCGTATGACGAATGCTGTTGAAGTATCCTGCTGTGTTGTTGCTCTCACCGCTGCTTAATCTCCTGCCCACAGCAAAGTCTTTACGTTAGCCTGAAGGTACTTCAGTGTTTGTTTCCTGGCTGCACTTAATATTGTTTTTGTCAGATTAGTTTAATCAGCCCTCGCTCTTCTCCTTCTCGATGTCTTCTCCTGCTCTCCTCAGAGGGATCTGTCATTTTTAACAACAGAACGTCTTTTTTTTAACCTGCATGGGAGCGATTTAGTAAATGTACACAGAATAAACCTGTTTTTGATATTTTATTCATTCAGGGTCCTTACTTGAAATGAAATGGCAGAAAAACCCCACTAAAGACCACAGTAAAGCCCTTTCTATCAATAAGAAGTCAGGTAATAGTCCCTAGACAAGCTCTGTTTGAAGAAACCCAGTGTGATGGCTAAGAAGCCAACCGGTGACAGTCTGCTTCCTAATGCATATCACAAAAACATCCCAGGCCTGCATGCTGTCCAAGCATAAAATCAGGGTGATATGGTGTTGCCGTTTTTATCGTCTCCCTGCGCGTGGCTGTCAGAGCGCCCTGACTTGATGCATGCAGTCGTGCCGTCACTGGATTGTCAGGAAAGATGAATTTCCTGCTCCTGAGGTGGATTCGGCGATAAGGTCAGCCAGGAGACGCTTCTGTGTTTAATGGCTGCTCTGTTCCTCTGAGAGGAAGGATAACACCAGACGAACAGCACATCCAACCTGCAGTCTGTAGAACTGAAGCTAAAAACACGGCAGAGCTTTAAGGTTGAGGAAAACTGACAGGCTGATGAATGGCTGTAGTTAGTTGATGTGGATGGATGGGATGGACGGGTGAAGATTTGCATAAAGGCTCCTGTGCATGAGATGAGGTGTGGCATGTTTTTTTTTTAAAGTGATGCTGGTTATTAAAACATGATTGATAACACAGAATTAATGCTAAATCTAAGCAATTTCCTTGAATTGTAGATAATTAAGGTCTTTATATTATCTACACAGTTTCAGGGAAAATCAAATCCAAGGTGGACATAAAAGGGACAGTACACCTTTAGTGCTATTTATCCTACTAGATAGTTTTGGTGTGAGTTGCAACTTTTGGAGATACGGGATGTGGAAATGTCTGTCTTCTCTACAATATAAAGGAGTTAGGTGGCACTCAGCATGTGGTCCTGAAAGCACCAAAAAATACATGGAAATACAAAAAATACTAGAAATCAACACCCAATAATATCAAGAATCCCAATATCAGCAATCCAAGTGATCAAGAACCACAATATCAACAATAGAAATCATAAAGAATCCCAATATCAACACTCCAAAATATCAAGAACCACAATATTAACACTCTAAAATTTCAGGAGCTCCCAAATCAACACTAGAAATCATAAAGAACTGCAATATTAACACTCTAAATCATCGGGAACCCCAATATCAACTATCTTCAATATCAAGAACCCCAATATCAACAGTAGAAATCATTAAGGTCAAAAATCAAAATATCATGACTATTTTAGAACAGACAATTACATGCTTGTGTGATAGATGCCCAGTTGGACAGATTTACCAGTCCAAACAGAAAATCTACCTGCATTGGTGCTTGGTGGTTGTTCATTTCAGACCCTGTTGCTTCACCTGATTGCCTTCTGATCGGCCTTTTTTGAAACCACTGACCAAACTATTTAGGAGGAATACTTGCTGATAGTGATGGTGGTTGGTTGATTGCAGCACCCTTGGTTCTGCGACCGAAAGTCGTCTGTGCAGTGACTGTAGTTCTGAAGATAAATCCAGTGCTGATTAAGACTTCTCTGCAGACAGAGTTGCACAAGGCTAACTGAAAGCTGTCTAAACAGATCGCCCTCAGCTCTCAACTCCACAGAAACCAGCAGTGGAGCTGTCACCACTGATGTCTCCATGACTCAGCTGTTTGATAGATGCCCTGTCACACCCCCTTTGAGAAAAAAAGTTATAGAACAGGAATTTATAGTTCAGAGAGTCACACTGTGACTTTGACGAGTCAGCAGTAAATGGCTTAGGATGCAGATGGAGGCAGGAGAAAAGCTGCTGTTTGAAGAGTGATGGAGATGCTCCTCTTGGTTTGATATTTACCCCAAGAGAAGTCTCACCCCAACACACACACATACACACACTATGGTTGACAGTCTTCAGGTGTTTGTTACAGACTAAAGCCACACCTGTGAAAAGACCACAAATTATCAGCAAAATGGTTGTAAGTTTTGGGGTAAAAATGGATTCTAATAGATGACTTGTGTCCATCCGTTGGAGTCCTGCTCCATTAAACTCATTTGGCTAAAGTATTCAATCACAGATGGTTGAAAAAAACAAAGGAAAACCCAACATAAAGTGTGTTGTTCTGCTCGAGCCTCTCCGAGTGTGTGGAGCTCTTTGGTCGCATATGGAAGCATCTGCATTCATTTATTCAGAATTCTGTTCAATTTTTCAATCATTTGTAGATCTTGAATTGTCACCAGCCACAGTGTGTTGTACACAAAATGTTTATTTCACAGTAACTGTTATAACAGTAGCTCCCAGCCTGGGTGTCAGTAAATCTTAAATGGACTGTGTACACCACAGATGTGTAGTAGTGCTTCTGTTCATAATACTCTCTGGAGTTCATGTTCCATGCATGCAGTGGCCACATAGACAAGCTGTAGACAAATAGGTCACAACAAATTGAGGGTACATAAATATCCACACAGAGCCTGGTGTACACACGGCGTGGTGACAAAATTTCTCATGAAGTATTTTTGGCAGTAATTGCACATGGTCTCAAATCCTTGCAGGTTATTGTGAAATACAGGATGATTTCAGGCTTCTAAACAAATAATCAAATAAAACAATCTGACAAGGACTGCTTACAACTCATAAACCTACTTCTGCACCTGTTAAAGCCTAACTTCCTGTATCAGAAATGATTCACTAGAATCACACATGTTAGAGAACACGTTATGAAATTCTTCAAGTTACAGGTCAATATAGTTGTAAGTTTCATATTAAATCCCCTCAAAGCCTTCACCACAGACATAAGAGTCTGGACAGACATGGATGTAAACTGTAACTTGACTGCTCGGTGGAGACATAGAACTATGAGCCTAATGCTTCAGTTTGAAATCTTGTTTCAGCTCAGGACAACATGTGTGGAGGTCATGTTGAGGAACTTTAAAAATCTGCTGGTTGCATCTTGTACTTGGGGTGGCATTGCAGTAGGTGCTTCACCATCCGTTGCCTGGCGGGGATCTGCACTCTACTGAGTGACCTCTGACAGTTCCTCATACATTCATACTGGAAGTCGGCCAGTTTAACCACAGACTGCTGCTGTCAGCCAGTGCAGGTCCTTGCTCAAGGGCACTGCGACAGTCGTTGGCAAAGAAACATTTTGTTTGTGTGTCTTCTAAATTGCCCTAATTTACACAATAATCACCAAAATACTTTTTTTTAGATTTCTAGTTTTATTATCATTTTTAAAGATGGTAAATACAGTCCTCAAAGTATATGCCAATACATTACAAAAAGACAAAACAATACCTACACTGTCCAGAACAACCCCTTTAAAAGAATAATGCATTAAATAAAGTAAAGTCATATCTAATGAAAAAAGGGAAGCATGAGAATGTTCACATGCAACAGAACCTAAATAGTAACAAAAAGTAAGAAAAAATAAAAGAAATAGATAAAATATGTTCAACAATAATAATAAAAATAGATGAATCTTTTGACAATGGTACACAGTTGTATGAGTTGAACTTCCATCAGAGCCCTTAATGTGGGTTTCTCAGTTATTCCATTTCAACAGATAAAGGTCTATTTTATTCATCAAGTCTGAATGTCAGCTTTCCCAAAGCTGTCAGATGACCAAGCTGACTAAAGCAGGAACTGTCAGACGGAACATCGGAGGCCTTCCATTCACACATAATTAGTTTGTCCCAGCATAAGCACTGTCTGTATCAGTCTGTATCTGAGGGACTGAGATCTCTAAGAAGTGAAGGATCAATAGATGAGGAGAAAGAGAATTTTGTGTCTCTGAATGTCTTCAATCTGGGCGCTAATTCACATCCCAATCACCAAAATACGTATTCTCCTTTGCTAACTGGCATGTTTCCAGGAAAATAAAAATCTCTGGACAGAAAAAATGACGTGGTCTGTTTTTATGTTCCTTGGGAATAAATAGGACAGCGTTGTTAGCATAAAACAGTGAAAGCCAGCAGACCTTAACAGAGCCCTGAATACATGTCCTGCTCCACCTCGACTGCAGCATGAATAGAAAATGTAAGAAGAAGACATGGTTGTCTTGTTTCCCCCCCACTGGTTGACTGACTGTGTAACTCTAACATGGACGACCACTGTGGTAATGGAAGCTATTAACCCAGGAAGTGTTAGTGCCTCGTCTAACCGCTCGTCTCCACAGCACCACTTAAACTCATTACGGTCTCTGTGCAGCCCACCGCTCCAATAAAGACACAACTTAACATCCCTGAGTTGAGCAGATTGAGGGCTCTCCGGACACGCTGTCACGCTCCTCCTCCTCTCTGTGGCCCATGTACGGCGGCTGAGGCCCTGATGGCCGACCCTCTGCAGAGCGCTAAAACACTCCCCCGCCTCAACCGCCGACTCCTTCATCTGCTGCTCAGTGGGCTTAATAGACGGACGGATGTGAAGTGTGTTCTGTCACAGCCTGCTGCATGTGGCTAATGGAGAGGCTGGCTGTACAGCAGATGGTGATGAGAATACAGTAAATCATTAGTCTCAGAGGTGGTGGCCTGAAGGAAAATACTCAAAATACTCAAAATCTGAGTAATGAATTACATCAAGAAGAGTTTTATGAATATTTAGCGATTCTTTTCTTGTAGCCATTCATTACAATTTAAAGTGAAAGAATTCCTACATTTAGACATATTTAGCCTATTAATGCATTCATCTAATAGATAATGGCATATTACTCTCCCCTACATGAAATACATAAGCCACTTTTAATAATAAAAAAAGTATTGGTATCAGTGATTCTGGCCTTAAAGTACTTGGTATCGGGTCAAAATCAAATCTTGTGGTATCGCCCACCCCTAGTTTTCATCTGTAGTCCCTGGCCAGATGTAAAGCTGGCAACCTAAAATCCGTAAATAAATAAATTAAGAATTAAGAAACAAGTTATAACAACAATTTTAAAGCCGTGCTAATTATAGTGAAAACAGAACACAGACAGTATTTAGCAGAGAACAGACTTGGGCAGCAATAAAAGCAGAGCAAATCACAGTTCAAAAGGACAAGAAGCAAACAGCACAACAACAACACAAGCAAGGTCAGCAACAACAAACAATGCAAGCAAGAGCAGACATGAGAAAGAGGAAGAAAATTAATTAAGAACAACTTACATAAGCAAAAATGTGGGAGAGCAAAACAGACATGAAAATACAGAGCAACAGGAAAACAGCAGCAGGAACGCTGGTCAAGCAGCAGCACAAGATGTGTATTAATATTTTGATTTGGCAAATGATGGCATCTGAAGGCCTCTGTGTTAATGGTGACAGATATGTTTGCTTCTTAACTGTCTAGAGAAGGACTGTAAGTCCTAAGTTCTCTGATAAGAGCCGATAGGTCATTCCATTCATGTGCTGCTTTAAGTGAGAAGGCAGATTGACTAAAAATGTGAATATTTTGAAGTTTCTTTACTCCTCTCTGACAGTAAACTGAATATCTTTGAGTTGTGAGTAAAACAAGACATTTGAGGACGTCGACTTAGGCTTTTTCTGACATTAATTGAGAAAATAATCAACCAAATAGTTGACTACGAAAACACTTGTTACTTGCAGCCCTATGATACATTTTGGACACATGGGGACTGAGCTGGATGCAGTGTTTGTGTTAGTGTAAGTTGTTAGAAATAAAAGGTTTACGACTCACTTCTCATGTAAACAGATTTGGTTCACATTTATTTTCTATTTTCTTTATTTTCATCGAACTTTGATCCTTTTCAAATTTTCCAATTTCCAATTTTTTCAGATTTTTAACTGTAAAATGTGACAGCTGCTTTAGAAACAGAACTCACTGTGCATTTTGTTTGTTGCTTTTGTGTAGTGTGTGTGTGTGTGTGTGTGCGTGTGTGTGTGTGTGTCTCTGTCCTCCAGTAAAACCCTCTGTTGCACATTATTTGTTGTGTCTCCCTTTATAGACGCCCCTGGAGGAGAGGTGGCTCTCTCCTTCACCTCAAAGACCTCATAACTCTCCGACTGTCATCTGTCAGTCCAACCTTTACACTCACACACACATTACAGTTTGCACTTTACTCATGTTTTGCTGTGTCTCTGCAGGGCCGAAGAGAAGAAGACGAAGGCTCCGAGGACGCTGATCACTGCAGATGGACGAGTGATGAACGTCAATGAACCAAAGTAAACAAAGAGTCATTTTCTGTCCTTGATAAGCTTTGATAAAGTAGGTTTTTAAAGTAGTAAAGTTTCTCAGCAACAGTCCAACAGCTCTAATTCTACTATCTCTCATGATAAATACCAGACAGAGAAGAGATCAGTACATTTATTCTGTTAGTTTATCTTTTTAAAAATGAAATTATACCAAAATGTAAATTTTGGTATAATTTATTTATATATTTATCCATATGCAGACATTGTATGTAGCAAACTGTAAGCTGTTTCTGTAGGATAATAACCATCAATAATCTGATTCGAATTTTAGATTCATCTAGAACTACTCAGAACAAGAAACAGTTAAAGTATTTTATAAGATCATAAACTTGTTATTTTAACATTAATAATAACAAATTTCCACACAGAACCTTCACAAAAAAATAATCACAGTCTTTGGGAAAAAGAGCTTTAACACAAAAAATTCAGTGAGTTATAGGTTCTGAGACAAAAAGTGTTACAACCGTCCCTGGTCTCCCCTACTTTATCTTTAAATGAGCCTAATTAAGTAATTATTTGTATTTTAATGTCAGGAAGTTGGAAATCGAGACTTCTTGTGTGAGTCTAGTTTTATTGATGGAGACAGTGATAGTTGCTAAGCAACCAAGATGCATCTCCAACTGTGCAAAAAATAACAGTATGACAGTGACAATCTTTTCTGTTCCACGTCTCCTCCTGCTTCTTTCCACACAGATATAATGTTGTTTGGATGGTTTAATTGTTGAACCTGATAACCATTATATCATTTCTAATTTATTTTAAATGAAGTTGAATCTTGGGATTTGTTTTCGAGTCTGTCTGTATCGTATTATTTACTGCTTGTGTTGCTTTCTCTATCGGATTCTATTATAAAGAAATATCACTGTGTTACAATGTTAGCACAGATATGAAAAAAACTCAACAAAAACATGAACAACTCAAGCCGTAAAAAGTAGATCTTTCTTTAATTTAACTTATTAAGTCAAACCAAGTACATAAACTCAACTACTGCACTTCAGTACAAATGTGACATGAATCTTTTCTTACTTTATAAAATATTGCATATTATGTAATATATGCAAGATATTTTCATACATGCATGCATGTTATAAATTAAACTGCCCAAGACTTTGTACAAGCACAGCTGAAAGGATTAGTTGATTGACAAAAAATTAATTAGCAGTCATTACTGTGGCAGCATTAGTTAATGAGAAAATAATCATCAGACTAATCCATAATGAAATTCAACATTAGTTGCAGTCCGATACAAAATATTCAAAATGAGCTCCACCTCAGCGAACTACAGCAGCAGAAGAGTCACGATCATCTAATGAGATCAGATAAAACAGTATAACAGTCGCAGGGGGATTTTCCTGCAATGAGAACTTTTACTTTTAATGCTTTAGGTACATTTTCATGATTGTACTTTTAATACTTTTCTGCAATGCAGAGTTTTTACTGTACTGGTAACAGTGTGGTAACAGTAGTACTTTTACTTAAGTAAGAGATCTGAGTACTTCATGCATCTCTGTCCAGGTCTGCTCTCAGTAGCTTTGTTGTGTTGCAGTGGTACAGTATTACCAGCTATGATTGGCTGTGAGGGAAATCAACCAATCCACTCAGCTACGGCAGCAAGTGCAGCAGAAAGCAACATAATTGGTTTTGGTTCTGTTCATCCAGAGCAACAAAACGCATCCAATCAACTGCTTCAATTTTGTTTCGGCTCACAGCTCCACTCGCACACACTTTCCTTTCACAGTTCCTCATAACTGTAATGTTTTTTTTTTTGCTTTGAGACCCTCGAGAACCTCGTTCAACCCGCTCAGACAGCGGGGTGGGCGAAAAAGCCACCAGGTGCTGTGTGATTGCTTTATTTGTGGCCTTTGATGTTTTGATCTCTGGTGCTGGATTGGTTCACCTGCCATCTGAGAGCTACAGCGGCGTGCTGGGGGGGCAACCTGATAGCTGCGGGCCACCCCGGTCACCCTCCATTAGCCAGAGGTTTATATCCAGAGCAAGGCCACGAGGGTCAAGGCCTTAAAACACGGCTGATTTAATTTGTAATCTGAGCTGAGGACACACTCAGGTCAGGAATGTATCCTTTATATGATGTATCACTTTACATCAGCAGGCAGACAGGACAGTATGGTTCACTGCTGCCTGGGCAATAACAGTCAAAATATCATGTCGGTAACGTTAACAGTATTTGTCGTCCTTTCATGGATGGCTTGTAAAGTCATGTTGTGTAGATTGATGCTACTCAAACACAATATTTCATACAGAAAAGGTATTTACTGAAAGAATAAACTGACCAAGAATTTGGTAGAGCTGTCGGAAATCACATGACATGTCTGGATATGTAATTGTATTGTTTTTTTTGTTTTTTTTAAATTATTATTATCCCAGCATCCCAGCCGGGTGGTCATGTGTGATTCGTGAGAAAGTAAAATAGCCACCATGGGAACCATAAGGCATTTTTGTGATGGTCCCATCTTTGAAAAAGTCTCTCACAGTTTCATTCTTTTATGAAAACGTGTATGTCATGTTCACATGTCACCTGGACTTCTACTTTTATTCTTTAGATCCACAGTTGGTGTAATTGGAGGTTGAGAACTGTGACTAAGCTACCACACAGGAAAGGTTTTCATGTTGAAATAACATCTAGAGATGTAGAGTTTTTCAAAAAAACACACTAGAATTTGACATCTTGGGTGGTACCAGTTAATAAAACTTCTGGCCTGAGCTCATGGACTAATAGGATTACTAGCTGTGCAGCTAACTAGCTAATGAAAGCAGTTAGCAGCAGTTAGCAATTAATTTGTCTTAACTTCTTGGTGACAGGCTGCTCCTTATTGTTTTTTCAACAGGTGTCCAGTTCTTACGTACTGCGTAGCTCCTTTAAAGAACATGTTTGTAGCTCAGCAGTCGGATCAGTTTTGTTTTTCATGGCTGTATTCTTCCTCTGTGTGAATTACAGGCTGGATTTCTTGCTGACTGAAGATGAAGAAAACAACACGATCGTCTTGGACCTGGCGGTTTACAGGTAGGAACAACAAGCCCAACAGTTTCATTTATAAAAATTTGATTGGATTGGATTAAATCTTTATTGTGGTTTTATTTAACATTAATCAGGCTTGTTGGTTTATCATATAAGAGATTCCATATTTCACTGATATATCACATATATTTTATACATTAGTACATATATTTTTGTTTTTAATGAAACACCTCATAAGATTATTTGAATGATTAATTTAGTTGAATAAAATTTAAAATTTAAAGCCACAATGGAGATTCACAAATTCATTTTTCAAAAGCTGCATTTCCACCGCAGGAATTTTCCTCAGGAACGAAGAACCTTTGGAGGAATTCAGTGTGTTTCCACCACAGGGACCAGGGTCTAAATTGAGTTCCAGAGACATTATGATTCAAGTCTTGGCATTTTCAAAAGCACAGGGACTCTGGTGGGTCTTACAGTGCTGAACATGTCAGATTGGTTGATTACCGGCAGCATTTTATTTCAGCTGTTGCTGAAAATGTGTTTTTTGTTTTTGTTGTGCTTTGACACATCAACATGGAGTTACAACTGAAAGCATATGACATTTGAACTAACTGAAGACTATGAGGCATTTTTGCAAAAATGACAGCCGTCGCTTTTTCATTAGTGGACTAATTTCCTAATTTTCACTATTGTTAAATCTGTGGTGGAAGCAAATACAACTACAGGCTGAAAAAACCTTTTAGTCCTTGAAAAGTAGTTCTCTAGACTACTAGTTCTGTGTACTTGAGTGGAAACGTGGCTCAATATTCCCACTTGCTGTATGTAATAATCTATATCTATATCTCTGTGATCTATATGATGTTTATTCCTTTGTGTTGTTTACTTTTGTTTAGCTATATGTTGATTTACTTCGTGTGTGTTTGTTTACACAGCAGGAGGTTAGAACCAAATTTACTTTGTGTCAACATACTGAAACTAAACTTGATGCAGAGCTGCAGTCATATAAATGATTGTAAGACCTTTGTGGGGCCTCAAGTTAGAAGCGACCGAGATTTTGGTTGTTTGAAACATTTGTTGTCCTTGTTCAATCCTCTGCAACACAACTTTGTGGTTAATTGATTCAGGTATAAAATATGTGTGACCAAAGCTCTCCACCAACACAACTGATCCATGTAGACGACCACCGACCCTCTAACCTGACCTGGACCTCCACCTCCTCTCCCCTCACAGACACATGGACACCTCGTTGATAGATGTGGACGTTCAGCCGACGTACGCCAGAGTCAGCGTCAAAGGAAAGGTACACTGTGGGGATTTTACTTTGAAGCTTTTTCCTCTCACTGTTTTGGCTGCACACTCTGAACTTTCCAACAAACGCATTAATTCAGGCTTTTCAGCATCTGAAAGGGCAGCAGCAGAGATTTAGACCCACGTCTTAAATCTCTCTCAACTTATTAAGTTTATAGGTCAGACCATTACTCAGCAACTTTTCCATCATAGAGATGTTCGGAGTCGGCCTGTGCTGATTCATTTCTGATGTTGGGCTCTGCAGGATGTAAGAATATACATAAAATTCTTAAAAACAAACAAAACATGTTGTTCCTTGAGCCACAGTCCAGCCTTGTGGAGAACTGAATTATGACTTTGATTTCAGATCTGCTCAACAGAAAATCTTCTTTGCTCAATAGAAGGTATGCATGTGATGACACCTAATGAGTGGCAAAAAGACGAAAAACATCTAAAATGAGAAAGAGCTGTTCTTGTTTATAAAACCCAAAAGCTAAAGAAAAAAGAAGCAAAGGGAACGCTGAAACTTGGATTTCCGTTTAGTCCGTGTAGTTTATACACTGACTAACATTACTTGTCAATTAAATATTTAGCATCTTTCACTTATATTCCTCTCAGCAGCCATGTTGAACGATGTTTTGCCACTCAGTCCAACTGAAGGTGCATACCCTCTATGAAGACACAAAAGTACCTCCGTTCAGGCTCAGTTTCATTCCCCATACATTCATACTGGAGGTTGGCCAGTTTAACCACAGACTGCTGCTGTCAGCCAGTGGAGGTCCTTGCTCAAGGGCACTGCTACAGCAGCTGGCATGGAAACATTTCTTAATCCAGCCAGTTTGGGGATTCAAACCAATGACCTTCCAACGTTCACCAGCACAGACATTAATGAGTTAAACTCATGTTTCTTCTACCTTACTGAGTAAAGGTGACTGATGTATTTAGGCGAAGGGGTTTTGTTGATTTATGGGTTCCAGAAACATCAGCATGAGCTCTGATTTCTTACTGTAAGGTGGTGATGCAGCTGACAAGTCAAAGATCTTCTCCTCCAGACTGCAGGAGGAGAAGCAGCAGGCGCTCAGCCAGACCACTGCAGGCTCGCAGCCCACTGTTAACATTACACTCTGCAAAGTCACAGCCGCAGTATTTACCGGCTGCTTTAACTTTGTGTATGCAACAAGGCATCTTTCCCCTCAGCCTACCTGCTCCTTTAACAATCCTTACACAGAAATGACTGGAGATAGAATGCACGCCATTGTCTCTGGTGTTGATGTCACATGCTTTTTAGAAGAAGAAGAAGATGTACTTTATTAATCCCTCCTGGGAAAATTACATGTTATTTACACACTAATCACTACTAAACACATGTAGGGGGGGGGTGTCGTCTGCCACATATGCAATCAGATGCCCTGAGCAGTCAGGGTTTCAGTGTCTTGCTCAGGAGCACCATGCCAGTGCCCAGGAGATGAACTGGCGCCTTTACAGCTACCACTCCACACTGTGTACTGACTGTCCATGCTTTATGTGAACCAGCCACAAACCAATCCAAGTCCATACAGACTGGGATACTGCCGCCTCAGATGCCCAGCTGTCAACCCAAACCACCTCTTTTACCCTCTTTTCAACCGAGGCACTTCTAGGGCTGGTTTGGAACCAGAGCCCAATTTAGAACCAGTTCTTTGTGTTTCGACAGCCGACAATAAAGATCAGGCTGAATATTTTCTTGGTGCCTTCAGCTTAATTCTTGCTGGCAGATTTCCATCTGTTCACATTGACTTGTGTCCTTCTACTGACTGTATATGTAGTCATGCTGGCTCCCGAAGTATCTCTCCGTTCGGTCTTAACACATGCCGCTCGGTATTTGAATAGGTGGTAAAAAGTCAGTACTTTTGGCTAAAACCTCAGTGTTCATGTTGCACCTTTAGGTTTTCACACACTGCCTGCTAACATACTCACTTTTCAACAGTATGGAGTGATTCATATGATAACAGGCTGCTGTGAATTCATGAGGATGATGCTTGTTGCTGAGTCGGGGGCAGAGAGAAGTGTGATGGATGAAGACTCAGATTTAAAGCAAATAAAAGGCTGTCACAAGCTGCTGCATCATCAAACCTGGTTGTGACTCTGACATTCCTCTGATTCGTTTACGGAGAGAGTTTATTACACCTGCTGAGAAGTCATTTCCCAGCTGTGAACTTTAGACAGTTTTTTTTTTCCCAAATGGCAGCTCTCCAGTGCAAGACTTTTTCTCCAGTAAATCCAAAATTGATCAGCCAAAGTGTTGTTGTAAATAAAATATGACCTGTAATCACCTGAGCTACCTGCCAGCAGCAGAGGATTCAGTATCAGCAGGAGCTGAGCAGTATTTATCTTGTGTCAGGTGTTTGTTTCCCACACTGCGTGAGATCTGCTGAAGTTTATTGTGAAGGGAGGCTCAGTTCTGCATGTCACCGTAACCACTGAGTTTACCTCCAAGGACCAGATACATAAAAGTCTGCAGATTCACGACTCAAACTGTGGGACGCACAAAGACAGAAATATCCAGACAGTTTTTCATCGGATTTATAAAGCTGTGTGTTCGCCTCATTCTGGTTTATAAATCACAGTAACTGTAGAACCGGGTGCACGTGCACGAGTCTCATTTCTACTCCTACAGTTCCCATAAAGCAGAGCTGTGCAGAATACAGCCAGGCCCGTTCCACTGAAAGCTTCCATGTGGACATCGTGAGGTCTTGGAAATATTGTAGATATCTAACAAAGACTAGCCATTGGGCCTCATGCAAGAACATTTTCGCATTCTTATCTTAAATTTTTTTCGCACAGAAGGCTCGTACAAACACATGACATCAGATTCAACAAACGCTCGTAACTTCAGATAGCTGTGTAAATAATCTGCCTGTACTTATCTGAGTGCATGTGCAGACTTGTAAATTAGCATAACTAACACCCTAATAATACCATATAAGGCTATGCTTCCTGCCTCATATGTCAGGAAGTGTTCATTCATGAAAATGACATCAAAGAGAAAAAAGAAGAACTTTATGAGTTCGGAGTTTGAAGTTCTGCCTCCAGAGATCCATAAAGAAAATCATTTTAACAGCGTCAGCAGTGGAATGAAAAGACCTGCTAAAGCAAAGAAACTGAAAAGCGAGTGCTATTAACGCCGTGTTACCTGAGGGTCGGGCTGTCACTGAAATAAAGAGGACATGTCTCGATATGAAAATGACTTCAAGGAAAAAAATATAATGTCTTGCCACAGCAAGGCGATCGATGCAGCGGGAGGAGGGAGTCAAGGGGAAGTTTCCATCACGGAGACAGAGGACAGAGTGAGTGTTCTCCTGGACAGAGACTTAATAAACCTGCATGAGCAGATATACAGCAGATACACCTGACAGCAGGTAACAATACATCAGTAAATTTATGATGAGAGGCTTTACTTGTAATTTTACAGTTATATTATAATTTGAAATGTAGTCAAGCAGGATAATGTTGACATAATTCTGAAGTGTAATTTATTTCAAAATGTCTTGAAAGTAATGAAACATACAGTCATTAGTGAAAAACTTTGGTTTGGATACCAGCAGACTGACTGCACACGACTCTACGACAGTCTGGACCACTCGGAAATTATGTTCATCTATCGCCTTGCTTTGGCGAGGCTTTTTTTCATATTAAGCCATTTCATCTTCATTTCAGTAACAGTACGTGCCTCAGGCGCCATTAACAGCTCTCATTTTCCCTTTTCCTCGGCTTTAGCAGGTCCCTTAATTCCACTGCTGACGCTGTTAAAATGAAAGATTCCCCTTTACGGATCTCTGAAAGCAGGACTTCAATCTCCAAACTCATAAAATTCTTCTTTTTACTCTTTGATGCCATTTTTATGAATGAACACTTCCTGACATATGGGGCAGGAAGTGCAGCCATATATGGTATCACTGGGTTGTAATTATGCTAATTACAAGTCTCATGCACATGCACTCAAATACAAACAGGCGGATCATTTCACAGTTATCTGAAGTTCTGAGCATTTGCTGAATATAATGTGATGATGCTTGGACAAGCCCTTCGTAAGAGTACAAAAATGTTCTCTTTTTCTGCAGTAATATTATGGTTTTCTAAGTGGAAAATTGGCGCCACCTACTGATTCTCTTGATGAACCAGTTCCTGATAATCACATAATGATTCTTTTGCAGATTTACTCCAAATTCAATTACAACTTGTTATACATTTGGATTGAAACTTATGTGAGCTGGCACATTCTCAGCACTCATTCTTCTTTTTCAATGCCAGTTGATTTGTGGGAAATGGCGTACGTGTGGTTTTGGCCCCTGGTGCCCACTCCATCATATTTCCTTCAACAGCATCGAGGAAATGTGTGCAGGATTTTAATCTCCCTCAAACAGACCACAGCAGCCTTTAAGCCTGATTAAACAGCTGTTTGGCCACACATAAATCCAAGAGGTGTAATTTTTTTTTTTGTTTCCACCCTCCAGCCGACAAATTATAAATACGGAACCCTGCAGGTTTGGAGTTTTTCAGCCCTCGCTGCCAGAGTCCTGAATGTCATGGCTCCACTTCAAGCTGTTAGCGTATTTATGGATGGTTGTTTTATGCCAGGGGTCAGCCTGATTGGACGGGTGGTGTGATTTACACAGTGATACATCAACTGGCGCCTTTAAAATTCATTCTAAATATGAACTCATTTGGAGGAGCAGGGGGGAATTGACAGGAGGAGTCATCTTGTGAGGTGTGTATATCAAGTCAGCAGCATCCAACAGCAGCAGGACCAGTAGAGGAGTTAGAGGACAGCTGGAGTTTTGGAGTTTTCCTTCCTCTCTGCCTGCCGTTATGATGGTTTCCCCTGAATTCCCCCTCAGAGTGAAACAAAAGTAGATTGAAAAATGAAAAAGTCTAATTTTATGCCCATTTTTCCTCCCACATGGATCATTGAGGTTTTCGCAGGATTTCGCTGCAGTGATTGATTGCCGCTGTTCTCAGCTGGAGCTATTCTGGTCACTCTCCCAAGTCTTTTCTGGAAAGTGTACCTATAAAAAGGCCCACTAATGATTAAAGTCATTTGACACACTGGGACAGCGGCGGTGCCAGATCAGCGCATTAATCTTGCTAATTAAACTTATGAATAATTTACTCTGCAGATATTTCAGATAGTTCTGCCTGCTGAAGTGAAGCCCGACAGCTCGACAGCTCAGAGGTCCCAAACCACCGGACACCTGGTCCTCACCATGCCCAGGGTACGTACAGTGACACATCAGACAGGAACACATGTGCACCTGAGCCAGGGACAGTGAACTATAACTGAAGAACTTAAAAAGGCTGCTGGCCGCGCACACGTCCAACTTTCAGGAGACACTGTGCTGCTCTTTTCAGGATGTGTTTGAGAGTTACACCTTCTCAAGCTTCATCATGATTCAACTTTTTTTGCTGATACCACAATGATGTCATTTTGATTTGATTCAGTTGAGATTCCAGTTTAACACTTAACTTAATTTACGTAACTTTCATTATTCTAACCCAAACAATGATCTTCCAAAAGCCCAAGATGACGTCCTCAAATGTCTTGTTCTGTCCAAAACCCAAAAATATTGAGTTTACTGTTGTAGACCAAGAAAGAAAAAAGAAAATATTCACTTTTAAGAAGCTGGAATCAGACATTTGGACATTAAAAAAAGACTCAAAATGATTAATTGATTATCAGAACAGTTGATGATCAATTCAGTAATTGACAACCAATAAACTAATCGTTGCAGCCCTAAAAATAGGCTTTCAGTCACAGCTTGTAAAACCATCTCATTGCCTTTTTATATTCTGATATGTTGTGTATTTATTCAGGAAAAGGATTTTCTGTGTGTTCATACAGTTTCACAACATTAGAGCTTTTTGCAGGTTTATGTTTTGTCAGTAATTTGGATCCTGTAGCAGGCGACATCAGAAAAGAAATAAGACCCAAAAACAAATAATTCTCTTTGAAGGGAAACTTCAGAGATCTCATTAACGCTGTTGAATTACAACTTTACTGATGAACTTCAGGCTGGTGGCTGTTTTCTGTGATTGTTCTGCTCCATCCAATGAGGATCAGGCATCTCGTACTCTGAGGTGTAATGAAGGAACTCTTTATAGTGTCTATAAAGACAGACAGGCGCTGATACTGCAGAATCAGAGCTGCTACTATTAATCCTCCATATGGCTCCTGATACATCCTGCACCAGAGCGCCAGTAAACAGTTCAGAAATGAAAGTGTGGAAGCCGTTTGAAGAGACGACGAGTAAACACGCTTTTTACTCTGATTTGTCTTTTTAGGCTGAAGGTGAAATCAAAGTGACAAAGACCGTCCCACGTCCGCCCAGAGCGTGTCAAAGCAGACGCAGCGGCTCGTCTGAGGACAATAAAAGGTAAAGATGTTCTCTACAGCCTCAGAAGCTGCAAACCTCATGATACAGACGTCCCTCTAATGTGTGGACAGGAAGGAAAATTAACATGTTGGCTTCATAATACAAACACTCGTCCTCAGAAGAGCCAAACAAGTGTTTTACTGTAGATTTTATTACTTCATGTTTGCTCCTCTTAATCAGTGTGTACACAAATCTAACCAGAACTAAAAGGTGACGATGGATGAGTGGATAGTTTTTCCTTGATTTGGACACACTGAACTATCCTGCAGGTGTAAACAAGACCATCAAACTCCCAGTGAACACTTGAAAACTGAGCTCTGTTTGAATTTTGCTAAGTAATACAAATATAATTCTATTTATACGGCTGTTTCTGCTGGTAAAAGAAGATAAAATAGTAAGAAATAGAAAGTTGGTAATATTAACGAGGCATTAAGAGTGAGTAGCAGCAGAGCCGTGTCCTGCAGGCAGCTGTGTGTTTGCATGAATTTATCTGAGTCAAGTGTTGGTCTCAGTTGGCTGAGGTGGTAGTCTCTGCTCGGCCTTGAGTTGAATACGCACATATTCAGATGCCTCTGGCTTATCAGGTCCCTGTTGTCCTAATTACAGATGCCTGTTGTATTTTAAACGCTCTGCATGATTTACTTTATCAGCCGTGTTGATGATAGCGCTCTCCCTGCTAATGACCACGTAGCGGCCACAGATAACCTTGACCAGAGCTGCAGCATCACACTCTCACAGTGTGTCTCACATACAGTAAAATACCTTTACTGTGGGGTTCAGTCCTTGCTTCAGGCATTCAGAGTTCTGGCTGCTGTTATTTGATAGTTTTTGGATGAGGATTCAGATCTATTCTTGAATGTGATCCAGCCAGAGATCTCATCCTGGGATATGGGATAGTTCTGCGTCACTGATACAGATGGAACAAAAGAACAACTCTAACTGAAATGTAAAATCTTTCCTCTTCTGGAACCACATTTCAGTTATGATGAGAGACTTTTCAGAATCAGGAGCAGCTTCACTGGCCATGTATGTGAACACATACAAGAAATTTGAGTTTAAAGGGACAGTTCAGATTGTTTGAAGTGTGGTTGTATGAGATACTTCTCCATAGTCAGTGTGTTACCTTCAGTAGATGGAGGTTGGCGCAGCAGGAGTACTGGTGTAGGAAGCTACACAATGTGCTACTGTGGACAGGGTCAGCAACAAAACATACTTCAGACTCAAATCATCATCAGTTTAAGTGTATGCTATATTATACTTTCACATCTTATCTTGCTGTCAGGCAGCCTTTTCTGATGGGAAACTGTTGTTATGTAAGCCAGATATCTCTCTCTCCATACCAACCAGACTCCTCTGGCAAAAACAGTCATTCTAGTGTGGAAGAAGATCGTCACATACTTGTAGCTTTCACCCTTCTTATACCCTAAAGAAGACTGTCATGCCCAAATTTGTAAATTATTTAAAAAGAATTTTCCATCATGGCTAAGAGCGCAGCTATCTTCTTCCACACCTGTACTTTTCATAGTTGGCACCTCTCCGACACTGGTGTGCCTTCCTCCTCCCTCCTCATCCAAAAACGTGACACTGATGAATCCAAACTGACCTTTTAGAATACAGAAGTCACACAGTAACTCAAACACTCTTTGTGAGTAACGTGTGCAATGTGACCAAAATCTCACATCCTGATATTTGTCATTTTATATCCAGATGACATTACACGTCATGATAAGCACATTATCTGTAATAAATAGTTTATAAAATGATCACATGGAAAAACCTGTTTCTTATTACATTTGAGTTATATACCCTAAAAACAATGGTTATTTTTCTCCTTTTATTGAGAACCTTTCTGCAAATTTTCAATTAAGCATGTAACAAAATATAAAATATTACTGTATTAAGTATTAAAAAAGGTAAATAGGAAAATACTTTTTGGTGCCGGTCAGACTTTTGATAGCCGACAGGAATGGCTCCTCGTTTAGGTATGAACTCCACATTTTGTCTTGGCTGGTCAGAGTCCTTCTCCTGTTTGTAATTACCCCGCTCTGTGGGGGTAATTGTTTGTGTTGCCTCCATGTAGATTTCCTGCCTGTATCCGTGACGTGTGGAAGAACGCGAAGCATCGTCCTAATGACAAAAAATATCACCGTAAAGACTGTGATTGGCAGCACAATGCAATAGTGCATGAAATGAAATGTTTTTTATCATCAGACAGTATATATATCATCAGATTGCACTGCCCTGTTTGTGAGTCTGTTCACATGCTGACGTTACAACTCAGCTCAAAGCAACACTGAACCTCGGTACAGCCCCACTAAGCTGCCTGCATGGCTTTAGAGTCTTCGTCTTGTTTTTGACTATGAAAAAACATTTTCCTTTGTTCCAGGTAGCTGTTGGTTTCCATTATTTTTCATACAGTATAAAAATCAATTTGCACAGACTTGAAACTTGCTTACGTTACATTAGTGGTGGAGGGGAAAACAGTGTAGACTTTTCAAATCAATCTGCACTTACACCTGCATTATTACACAACTTTAACGTCACTTTGATAGAAATAAAAGCAGACATGATGTTTACTGTGATCGATTAGTTCTGTAGATGCTACAGCATGTTTTGGAAAATGGTCAGCACTATTCTGAAGTACTGTAAGTTCTCAGAGCGGGTACTGAGATAATGGCAAAGTCTCAAATAATAGCCGTGTCTGGCTCAAAGACATGAGGGCCAGTCCCAAACAAATAATACCTGCATTATAAAGGCGTGGAAATCCACAATCATGACATTTTTCACATCACTGCAGACACAGTCTGGACAACAGACATGTCAGACTCACCACTCTGCTGCTTTCACTTTTTATTTTTAACAGAAATACAAAATATCCTGTCACTTCTGCTTTTCTGTTCTTTTGTTTAGTTTAAAGTTAACGTCACTGAAACGTATTTCCTGCAGAGGTCTCACATTAAAAGTCAACCAAGAAAGCCTCTGAGCCGCAGGAAAGCTTTTAGTATGAATGATGAGTTTCCTCAACATTAAAAACAGTCAAAAACAACAAAGTAGAAGTGACTGGAATTAGACAACAGCAGGAAGTGTTTAAAACAAGAGCAGAACAGAAAATATGAGACGGTTTTACTGAACATTAATCCAGATACTGCAGGCTTTTGACTTGGTAAATTAGAACTAAAGGCCTGCCTCTAATGTAAACCTGTTTCACATAAAGGCCCTGACCACTATTTGACAATTTATGGTCGGCCTTTAAGTAATTAGTAGCAAACTGACTATGCCATGTAAAAGTGTCCATATATCTGCAAAATCAAGCATCTTTAACTTTAAAATCTGTCAGACAGACTACTGAGATTACACTGGTAAAAGGTGAAATTATCAAAGTGAACATGTATGTCACAGGTCAGTCTTTAACTGACAAAAATGGTGGCATCATCAACGTAACACAGCAACAAGCTGAAGCGGTCAGTGCAGCATCTGTGGGAGCGGCACCCGGTGCTTGTATGCACCACCTCATTTGCTTGTCAGTGTTCTCAGTGGTATATGACAGCTAATCTACAGGTATATGGGCACTGAATTTGGTGAGCTCAGGCCTCAATGAATACTGTACACAAACACAACGTTGTAACTTAATTCACTGATAAACTTTGACGAACAGATGATTTTTTTTTTTTTAAGGTTTTCTGGCCTGGGGGCCAAGGGACCCTGCAGGGAGACTGAGCTAATAGGACCACTAGCTTCATGGCTAACTGAGCTAACAGCAGCAGTGAGCCGTTGGTTTAGCAACAATAAAGCTGTTTGTCCACAGAGACTTCAGGCAAAAATATTAAAAAAGAAAATATTTTCTCCATAAAATAAGCGTCGCTGTTAATCACCTCAGTGTGAACAGACAGACTGGGCGGGTGGATGGGCGCGACCCTGTACTTTGTGGGCGTGCTGTGCCTGGAGCAGATGAATAAAGAAATCTGCGACGAGTTGAGATCAACTCAGGGTGACCAGACATCCACATTCTCCCGGGGGCAGTCTGTGCACTAAAAACTGACCGCAATGTGAAATAATATTTTATGTGGCAAGAAAAACTGGACAGCTGCGTCACAACCCCCACAAAATGACTCATTTCACTATCAGGATTTGATCAGTTCAGTCCAATAACATTTGGAAAGTCTAGAAGAGCTGCATGATTCAGTCATTTTATGCCCATTCAAGATAGCGGAGAACTAAACCGGAAGTTAGCTGCTCGGCTGAAGGACGTCTACCCTGTACTTGCTTTATGAGCTGCACAATGCAGAAGCTCCGGCCTGGAAGCTGACCTGATCACTGAGCAGCTTTTTAAGGAGTGCATGGAGGCACGTCTCAAACACTGGGTCCTTTTTACATCCATGTGGCAAATTCAGCCAGAAGCAAGTGTCAAGTGAATCCACAACATCACCACCATCTTTTACAAAGTTACTTAATCAGTATCTTCCGTTACGGTACAACAGTTAGCTTGGTCTAAATACATGAAACCAGAATAGTTTTCCTTTTTTATTTCATTGATAATAACACTGGATATTTTGATGATATATTTACAGCAGACCTGAAAATGTAACTAGTTTACATTTCAGAAATCTGGTCACCTTACAGCCACAGGGGTTACTTTTATGTATGTTTACCTCATTACTGGAAACTTTGGCGACATTTAATATGAACATCTGACATTTTGATATTTTATGTATGACAAAAAATAAGGGAAACCATAATCAGTCGCCTAAGATTTAATGACTCAACACAGACATAAATTATTCACAGTCGTCTTCCTCTGTGAGGCAGATGGAACCATGACTGGCTCAGTGAGGTTTAGTTTAGGTTAGCTCAGAGCTCAGCAGCGTCACCTCTTAATGATCACATTAGTCCGCAGCGCTGTTTGACTGAGCTCTGTTTCGTCTCCTTGCCTGGAGGCCCACTCATCACCGCACCATCATCATTACCATTTTATGACCAGGAGCCGCTTCTTGTCCTTCGTGTGGCCCCATCAAACACAGTAAAGAGCCCCGGTGCAATCCTGTGTCCTCAAATTAAACATTCGATAAAAATGCTAAGCTGCTCCTGCACCATGGCAAGGTGACAGGTGAGCAGCACGGCCGGCTGCTGAGTTATTGCATCATATGGACATGATTAGGAGCGACCTTCGACCTCAGGCTTACCCACAGATTCTATATTCAGCCTCCGGCATGGATGGAAATGGGTCTGAAGGCCATGATTGGTTTGGAAATGGACTTGCTTGATGACACAAGGCAGGACAACATGTGAATTGTATCATGAAATGGAAAATCAAACATTATCTAAAGCCCACAGCTCATGTCGGCTGAGATGATGTCGCGGGTGGATTTGAAGGGTCAGAGGTCAGGGTCAACTGCAAAGTCTGTGTTATTGTACTGAAGACAGAGGGGTAGCTTTTCCTCTAGCAAAATTATTGCAGTCGCTGTATGGCCAAGTGCAATGTCCAAATCGCAGAACCAGAACCAAATCGGAATTTTTCCAAAAAGGAAAAATGTGAGAAAACAGCTTTATGATGAAGTACTGTAGCGCTGCAGTCAAAATGAAAGTTGTAACGCAAAAATGATCATTCCCAATAATCGTATCTCATCACAATTTCAGTCAAATAATCACAATGACTTTTTTTAACCACGTCGTGCAGCCCTTGTTTAAAGACTTTGAAACTAGGTCTGCAAGTAACCTTTAATTTCATTATCAGTTAATAAGATTTTTTTCTTTTTTCATGAAAGCAATTAATCAACTAGAACTGCAAGCAGTTATTGAACGGGGGCCAAGCCTCCCGCGCGACTCGGCCCCCGGGCGTAGCAGAGCCCACGTAACGCAAACAGCTGTGTTTCGTGACCGGGAGGCATGTTGCCATCGTTGAAGATGTCTTGTTTTGTCACACTAGAGATCCAATTTTCAGTCATTTAAAGCGGAGAAAACCAGCGACTCCTGACATTTGAGAAGCTGGAACTCGACAGTGTTTCACAGTTAGGCTGTTAGTGATTCATTTTCTATTGATCAACCAGTCAACGAATCAATTGAGAAGAATCTTTTCAGCATTGTTCACAACTATTAGTGAATTAGATGAAAACAATTTAAGCTCACAGTTAGTATTTATCTTTAACACTGAACAAGTGAACTTTATGTTTCACACACAGTTTTATAGATATTTTCAGAGAAATTACTCGGCTCTTATTCACAATTATGGATCATCCTGGTGTTTTAAATGATATATGATGATGATTCAAAAAAAAAACAAAAAAAAAAAAACAGACAAGGCAAAACAAAAAACAGGAGGTATATCATATTTGAGATATTTGAGATACTAGAACCAACATTTTTGCTTGATAAATGACTGAGATGATTAATTAATTTCCTGTCAATCAACTCATTAATTTAGTGACAAAAAATCTTTCAGATCTACTTCTTTTTATTAATTTCACAGTTTTCCCAGACCCTAATGTGGTGAATAGAATGTATATTAAAAGATAGAAATAATGGCCAAAACTATAAATATAACTTTGTGTGTGTTTTTTTTAATACATTGTTTGCATTTACTTGCACATTTTCTGTAGCATATTTTGGGGGTCTTTCACAGTTTCTTTAGGGCCCCACAAAGGTTAGGCTCAGCCCTACAACCTCTCATAATAATGCATGAGTCAACGTTCCCCATGATAAATTGACCCAGTGATCGTGTCCCCGAGGGGTGATTTGATTATCTTTATATACAAAAGAATAACTACTGTGTTCAACCCTTGACCCCCCACTCCCCCCCCCCCACCCCCTGACCCCTGCGTCAGCCAGCCTGCAAACTTTACAACAAATGACTTTATCAATATTGCACCGTCCACAGTCTCCAGCTCTCTCATTATAGCACGTTTTCTGTCTGATAATAAGGTGTGAATGGCAGATACTTTGCTGCTCTCTTGACGGTCCACAGACCTCATTACCTGTGAGATATGATGACCAGCGGGCCTTTGCCTTAGGTGACCCATTACAGGGAGCCATTCTGGACTTCCTAACCAGGGGGGGGCATTAGTAGAGGAGCCCTAGACTAATGACTCCATCCATCTCCCATAGAGAAGTGCTGACGATCAGGTTTACCGAGATGACTGTTGGAGCTAAACTTAGACCAGCCTCCAAGATGTCGTAAATCTTTAACCCCTCTTTCTGATGCACCTTCTCATTTTAATTAATAAACTGTAGAATCATTTAGATCCCTCATAAGGTCGTCAGCTGAAGGTAGAATCAGTAGGACTTGTCCGAGCTGTTCATAGACCCACCAGAGAGACGCTTCATTATTGTGTCTCATTCCCAGGATGTCAAATACGGACATTTTGGGTTGGTAAAGCATCCAGAGAACGACAAAATAATGAGAAATACAAGAAGAGGGCAGAGTTTCTACAAATACAGCCACTACCACACACTTCAGTTTATACATTTTCTATGCATTTTTTTTTTTTATTGAAATGTTGCATATTATGCCTTTAATGGGAAAAAAAGAAAAAAAATCATCCTGACTACATGATAAGGATGGGATGGGAGCAGCTATATAATGTTCCAAGATCAGCAAAATTAAAGTAAACCACTGTAAAATGTAACTTTTTTTATACTTTGCTTTGATAGACATGATTCTTAAGTGTTTTTCTACAAAACCTTTTTACTTTAATAAAAAAAAGGAGCCAAATTTTTAAAAACACATTAACCAAAAAAGGCTCAAATTTTCACATGATACAGTAAAGTGCAGTGAAAATAAAGACTTATCTCCGATTTGTTGGGGACTATTTTCAGTTTTGGACATCACCATCTTTGACACATTTTCTGCATACAGTCACTTTTGTCTTTTTGCTTCCATGCGGGACAGCCGGAGTTGGACACATTATGTTTCCAGGTTGTCCGTCTCATTCTCAGGAGGACCTAAAGGGGATTTCTTCAAATTTGGCACAAATGTCCACTTGGACTCAAGGATGAACTGATTAGAATTTGGAGGTGAAAAGTAGTGGTCAACTGATTAATCAGCTCCTATCAGCCAACAATATCACATACTATAGGTCAAATTTCCATTTAAATAGTGTTACAGTACAGTGACAGTAGTGTGGTGGAAACTCAGTGGACAATCAGGAAGGAGGACTGATAAAGACGAGTATCATCACGTCACATCTCTCCATCAGGGCATACAGAACATGACATCAACCTTCTCTGAGTCCATGTGACTTGTTTAGTCTGGTTCTTATCTAAATGTGAATCACATCCACGCCAAAGCTAATCCTGTGTGGATCGGTGGGCGCAGACACTGAACAGAACCTGCTGATGTTGTTACTGCAGCCGATTACAACTCAATTACTGCAGGTCCTCCGTCACTGAGCTGAGAGCGATAACCTTACTGGAGCTTAGTCGTGATTAAAGCTTAGTCACAGTTTCCTTCCTGCAGTCATTCATGAGAACTACTCTTACATTAACGTTGACTTTACTCAGGGATGTATCAGCCATTGAGGAAGCTCAGGTCATGTTCTCTGGATGTTTTCTGGGAGTTTGGTGTAGGGAGTTCAGTCCTGTTCCTTTTGGTGGCCGACAGCTGGGGCACTTCTAGGGTGATGATGGACATGAAAGTCTCCTGCTTGTATCATCAACACAAACGAAAAGCACAGACTCGCGCCAAGGTCAATAGACCTCTCTTGCAATGTTAATAGAAGTGAAAAATAATTCATGCAAAATTCAAAATTTAATTGGTACTTCCTTAGCCCATGCTGCACCCTTCCACCAAGTTTCATGAAAACACGGCCTGTAGTTCCTCCATAATCCTGCTGACAAACAGACAAACAAACAACAGCGAAAACAAAATCTCATAATATAATAAAAAGTCAAACCTGTGTACATGAAAGCGCAAGATGAGGATTTTTTTTACATCAGAAGTAGCATGTATATATGCAGTTATTTTTTATTTTTATTTTTTTATAATGCAGCTATACCCCTTAAAATTAGCCGATTGACTCTTTTCCCATCAGCACTGCCTAGTCAGGGACCACAGCCACCTTGGATGTGTTCAGAGACGCCATAAGTCTTTGATGATGCAATATCAAGTGGCAGCACGTCAAATTGTGATGTCTCGCCATGAAGCAGGAAGTTGTTGTAGCTTGAGTGTACATGGTCAAACCTGCTCCAAACATTGTAGACCTTGATGAAGCTTGACTTTTCGTTGAATGGTGTGTCTGAGGCGTAGCGGCATATTTTGATGTTTTGCCATGAAACAGGAAGTTGTTGTCCATTGTGCCCCACACTTAAAATGTTTGATGAGAGTCCCGCCCTGATGACATCTACATGCCAATTACCAGTCATTGCGCCAACTTCTGGCGATTGAAAGTAAGCCTTGTGTGTCTGTCATTTGATTTGCATGATATTGTCATGATCTGGTCAACACTCATATTACTGGAACATAACATATAATTACTGGGTGTTCCTTAGCACCATATAGTGGACACAGGAAATGACAGTAAAGTTACCCTCAATGCATGCAGGAGTCCAAGGGTCTGATTGTGGCTGTTTGCAGCTTTAATCTGACAGTTTTGTGTCAGTTTTGTGAGCCTGGTCCATTTGGAAGTTTGAAACATGTGACTTTTCAAATCTGGACCAGTGATGCTCCTCAGTCAGTCATCATATCAAACCTACCCCATGTTAAATTGAACGTTTGTGATCGGCCCTGAAGAGAGTCAGGAATGGTGGAAAATTGTCTGAGCAGGAGGCCTGTCTACCAGAGCAAATGAAACATGAGCCTGCAGATGAGTCTGGTTCCCAGACTGAGAGAGACCTGCTTCTCATTTAAATAAAACTAATGAACCAACTAACTCAATAAATAAAATATGAAAAATTCAAATAATTTAAACCTTTTTGGAGACCTTCTTTTCACGTCTGGTTGGCTCAGCATTTCTAAAAATCTGGCTGCGCTGCGGCTCTGAATATTGCTTAAGGAGAATTTTCACTTGCTGTCCTGTTTTTCACCTGTTTTTTCTCTCGTACAGGCTGCAGCAGCAGTTAAAACGCTGTTTGGACACTGTGTCTGTTATACTAAACATATCCATTCTAAAAATAGACCCTCGCTTCCTTCTCTCTCCGCAGGAAAATGGTCTGAATTACTTTCCCATTTTCTCTCGCCGAGCTGGTAATTTTCCTGCTGCAGAGTGAATTCACTGCAGTGAATTAAGACGGGATTGAAAGTACCAGTGTGCTTACATATACAGTATATGTCCTCTGGCAGCTTTATTCCCCTCTCAATAAACAAGTGGCAGAATGCACAGAGTAATGAAGTGGCTCCTCCTCCTCCTCCCGCGTCCTGCTGCTGTTTATTGTCAGCTGCTGTGCAGGAGATTAAATTATAATTGCCACACGCTTCCTGGAAAATCAGCACATTTCATTAATATCATCTCGCCTTTGGTCCCCACGTGTAGTCTGATACCTGAAGCATATTTACGCCGGAGCCTTTATAATTAAACCTGATTTAAATTCCTGCTGCACAGACAAACTAACTTTTTTTTTGGATAGTGAGACAGTGATTTTATATCTAAAAAACTGACAGAAATCTGTTGTTGAAATGGTGCTGCAGCAGTTACAGTACATGATTACTACATAAAAAGTAACTCAGGAGAGTCAGCTCAGATAAACATGGACTAGCATCAACATGTTACTGTGTGTTTGCACGTTCAGATGCAAATAAATTCAGTTGATCTTCAGGCGCTGCTTCATGCTGCTGCTTCATGCTGCTGCTTTGTGCTGCTGCTTCGTGCTCTGTAATTACTCTGTTTGGATTATTTAATTAGAGCTTAAACACTTTAAACTGTTAAGACTCTTAATGTACTGTCTCCTTTATTCTCTCATCTCTTTGACCTCCAGTTCTTTATCATGTATCATTTAATCTCATATACAGTTGCTGGTAGCACTTTATTTGAAGAGGTGTGCATAAGACTCATCATAACCATGTCATGAACATATCTGAGTGTTTATGACTGATGTCATTAAGTGTCATTTGGTCAATTTTTGTTGCAAAGTTGACATTGTTTGAGATGTCTTTGTTTTCACAACTTGACATTAACTAAGCCAGTGATTCCCAAACTTTTTCCAGTATGCCCCCCTTTCGGAAGCCAACAAAAGTTTAAGCCCCCCACCACAAAATTTTCAATCAATTGTTAACAATAATTGGGGTGGAACTGGTAAAAAAAAAGAATTCAAAAGTTAAATTTTAGCAAAATAAAGGTCAGTTGGATAGAAACAGCAAACTCATTTGTTTATTCCCCCTACATAGATCATTTTCATTCAGCTTTGTTTCACTCTTTTTTTTCTCCCCTGGTCTTTCGCGCCCCCCTTGCAGTGGCTCTGCGCCCCCCAGTTTGGGAACCACTGAACTAAGCCAACATAACCTGTTAGCAACTTGACATTATACAACCGTTCAGCACAGTAGACATCAGCCTGTGGCCTGTTTGACAACAACTGTTTATGTCTTTTTTGTCTTGTTACATTTTTTGTCTTGTTATGTCTTTTACGTTGTTTTTGTCTTGTTATGTTTTTTATTTTTTACGTCTTCTCTGCCTTATGTCTTTTTTACGTTATTTCTTGTCGTGTTACATTTTTCGTTTTGTTATATCTTCTTTGTCTTGTTACCTCTTTTACATTGTTTTTTGACTTGTTATGTTTTTGTTTGTTACGTCTTATTTGTCTTATGTCTTTTATTTTGTTTTTGTCTTGTCTTATTTGTCTTGTTATGTCTTTTATATTGTTTTAGTCTTTTTATGTCTTTTACATCTTGTTGTCTTCTACATTGTTTTCTGTCTTATGTTTTTGTTTGATATGTCTTATTTGTCTTATGTCTTTTGTTTTTGTCTTGTCTTATTTGTCTTGTTACGTCTTTTATATTGTTTTAGTCTTTTTATGTCTTTTACATCTTGTTGTCTTCTACATTGTTTTCTGTCTTATGTTTTTGTTTGATATGTCTTATTTGTCTTATGTCTTTTGTTTTTGTCTTTGTCTTATTTGTCTTGTTACGTCTTTTATATTGTTTTAGTCTTTTTATGTCTTTTACATCTTGTTGTCGTCTACATTGTTTTCTGTCTTATGTTTTTGTTTGATATGTCTTATTTGTCTTATGTCTTTTGTTTTTTGTCTTGTCTTATTTGTCTTGTTACGTCTTTTATATTGTTTTAGTCTTTTTATGTCTTTTACATCTTGTTGTCTTCTACATTGTTTTCTGTCTTATGTTTTTGTTTGATATGTCTTCTTTGTCTTATGTCTTTTATATTGTTTTTGTCTTTATGTCTTTTACATTGTTTATCATCTTGTTAAGTCATTTTTGTCTTGTTACATCTGTTGTGCGCTGATGGATACACCAATAATTAGTCTTTGTTATGTGTTATTGTCCCGTCCATTTATTGTATGTTGAAACTGGTGAAGACACAAAATAAAAATAATCAATAATCAATTTCACTCAAATAAATTAAAACTAAAGTAACAAGTGTGAATGTCATGAGTAGAAAGTACAGATATTTGTGAGGAAAAGTAAAAAGTTGTCAGAAAAATAAATACACAAGTACAGATACCTGTAAAATCTAGTTAAATACAGTGGCAAAGTATTCGTACTTTATTATTTTCCTCCTCTGTTTATCTCATGACCCCCTGCCTCTGGCTCTTCCCTCATCTCAGTCTACACACACAGACACACACATGTTCAGTAATCAGACAAATCAAAGATTTTAAAATCATTCACCACTCACAGCTCATCTCGGTCCATGTGCTTTTATAAATTGATTAATTGGTAAATGGAATGACTTCATTGTTGTGGGATGGAAATGATGAGTTCAGAGGAGAAATGGGATCAATTTGGTTTAATGGTAACATGTTGTGTAGCAAAGTGGACCATCATCCCCCTGCTGGAGGTGAATTAATGGATGTCATTCTGCTCAGCAACAGGTCAGGCTGAACTCCACTGCAAAAAGTGCTTGCATTAAGTTTCAGGTTTTAAAATCACATCATTGTTAAAACAAGTCATTGATTTAAAGACAAGTAAAGAAAAGCTACTTTTTTAAAGACCATTGATTTTTTTCTGTTTAACTGGTTTGTCAGCAGTAGAGGAAGGCAGACAGACGACATCACATAAAGAAGCTCAGCAGCAACATTATCACTTACTAAAAAAAATGAAGAGAAACACCTTGAATACTCCTGGGTTTAAGGTGTTTCTGAACACAGGCTGTAGGAGAGCTGGGTTGCATTTAATATTTTTTAATACTTGCGTCGATACAGAGTGTGAGATTTTTTTATACTTTACTTTGAGAAACATAAAAAGATGTTGACTGTTAAAAGTTCTTGAAACACAAGCAGCCGCACAAGACCTTTATTCAAAATGCGCTCTGAAACTGGCAAAATTTGGCTGCTTCCTAACATATAGTGAGTGAAAAAACTTGAGTGAATGGAGCACGCTACTAATGATTTCTCTAGGGCATAATGGTCGACTAAACTGTTAGTTGGTGCCAAGAGGAAAAAAAAAAAACAAGTTTCATATGGGAACTTCACCTTGGGGTTGATGCAACACAGACCTTTGCTAACTGTGCTGTAGCTGCCATTAGCAAGTTAGCTCAGTTAGCAGTCCTATGGGATCCTCTGAGATTGAGGGAGGCTGGTTGACAGGGAATACAGCACCTGAGGGGATTTAACATTACAGTGGCACCGACCGGACTCTGACTCATGCAAGTTCAGGTAGGGACAGGAGACGTGAAGCAGTCGAGGAGCGAGTTTGTAACTTGGAACTTTGCAGTTTAATTAAGTTAAGTACACATCGTCCATAGTGTCGATAAGTTGGCAAGTGTTTTTGTGAAGTTGGAAGTTGTTTATTCCCATGTTTCAAAGAGTTGTGTGAGGTTATACTGTGTTGAAATAAACTAAATGTTCAGTCTCCTTGCTGTTTTTTCCAATACGTTCATTTTGTCTGTAGTATTTAAGAGGTGGCTCACTTTGTGGCCCAAAAACATATATTTACATAATTAAATTAATATCATAAACATGCAACAACTAGTCGGGGCAGCCTTAGATTTCTCCTTCTGCAAATGAATGTCTGCGTTGTTTATTTATCATAACTAATACGGGTGTAATGATTCACTCATGCATCCAATGCTTCAGGCCTTAATGTGTAAGATACAAGTGCATTGATTCATATGGTAAAAAGCTGAAGGTGAATCAGCTCTCGCTGGGCACTTTCTGCCTCGCTTACACAAAACAAGCCATTCTTCTCCTGGCTCTCCTCGTCCTCTTTCCTCAAAAACTGACATCGCTCCACCAAACTTTCATAATACACAAGTGTGGAATGAGTTTGGGTTTATAAGAAAGATGAGAAACAAAGCATGTCGGAGTACAGAGCAGAGTACAGAGCCGTGAGTCTCCAGACCCACAGAGGCGTCATGTCACTGGGAGAGCAGGTAACACGTAGCATCACTGTTCCTCCACACCCCTCTTCCTCTACATGGTCAAGCTCTCTTCATATGAAACAGAGCAGCAGATCATCTTCCTGCAAAAATACATTTTAAACAGTTTTCAAGTTTGTTTACAGATTCTCATCTAGGCTACAGTATCCCATTTACACATGAGACTCATAATAAGATGTTAACACCACTGTAATGTCTCCTTCTCTTTGTCTCTACTGTTACTGAAAAACTAACAGGATTTCTTCTTTCAACTAACAGTGTCTTACAAATATAGCATTAATAGAATCAAAATGTAAAGATTCACAAATGCATCGTATTGTATTTTATCATGACAGGGCTGAATCATATCGTTATTATGTCAGCCTTGCTTTTTATGTAATTGGGGCACAGCTTATTTGCTTGTAACTTCAGATTTCCTTCCAAACCTCATCCTCTTTGAGGATATCCCTAAAAAAAGGCTCCTGTGGATCTTCTTGTAAATTAGCCTCTTGTCGTCATGTTGACTGCTGACTGGAAGGAAAAACAGAAATGTGAAGGACGTCAGCAGGGATTTTGACAAATGAAAATCTGTTTGAGGTGGAGTAGGTGTGAGAAACTTAATGCATAGAGCAGGTTCAGACATCTTCATCGGGAAAAACTGAAACAAAACAAAACAAAAAAAACTGACCTGTTAGGAACATAAATCAGGAAAAAAAATCTGATAATTTTTTTGATCAGATGTTTGATGTTACAGTTGGTAGGCTACCAATAAAAGTAATTAACCCTGAATGGAAATTTTTGTCTGAATTGAAAAATTTTAACATGAAATAAAATCAAAATCTGCATCTTTTTGCAGTGTGCTTTCATCAGATATTCATGACATCACAAACGATGTGTAAAGGGAACCCAGAGATAATTTATGTCCCTCTGAGATATTAAACATGCTGTATTTGACATCTGGTAATTTGTTATTTCACAGCTCTACAGGAGCCCAATACGCATCTGACATATGAGGCTTCATCCAATATAACTCCTAAACCGGAATGAATATATGCAGAATCATATTTATAGTCTGTGCGGTGCATTTGTACCATATATCACACGTGTATATCAGGCCCCATATTGACTTTGTAGGCTCATATTAAATCTTAAAACTTTGACGTCTCTGCAGCAACATTACAAAGACACACGACCAGCGATTTATTATACTTGAACAGTCGGGTAATTTGGTGTCTGTTAATCCTTTTATGTTTAATCTCTGTGTCACTTCAATGACAATCAGGTTTTCATTAAATTAGGGTAGATGAAGTATTCCTGCGGGCAATTAAAAAGGTACATACAGGACATGACTTAGGTTTAGTGAACCGTTTTTGTGGTGGTGTTTGTAACCAGTGTATGTGTATTTTTTTATACCAAGGCTACTGAAACTACTTGTTTCTGACTTTTACACCTGGTATTAAAATATGATCTGTTATCCAGATAACAAACTATCTGATCTTGCCTCTGCATTTGCACCTGATATTTTTAATGTGTTCCCTTTATCCTCATGAGATCAGATATTTGTCCTCCAGAGCAAAACCTGTATGTGTAATTTGAGTCGGTGGCAAATAAGCCTCAGACAAAAAACACAGTTTTGTGAGTTGAAGAGTTTGGAGAAACTTTATAAACTTTATGACAAATTCTGAATCATTTGTCCCCTCGTGTAAAATTTATAAAGTATTCCCTTCTTTGTATAAAAAGTATTGTCAAACTTTTGTTTCATTATGACTGCTTCAATTTTCACACAGTTCTGTTGTATGTTGTGTGTTGATCCACACAGTGCGAGCCAGACTACCTCCAGATGTGGTCAGGCAGATGTGATCATATTCCGATCACGACACGTTTACGCTTTGCATTAAATCTAGAATCAGTGGGGTTTGTCCAAGCGGTTCGTAAACTGACCAGGATGTCAAATACAGACATTTTGGGCTGGTAAAACATCCCAAACAGCAAAATAATGAGGAAAAAATCAGGAAATGCAGACAGAGAGCTGCAGGGTCTCTCCATATATAGCCACCACCCCACACCTCAAGTGGGTCAAAGGTCATAATTGAAAGGGATTATGTGATATGAGTGTGTACTTTTTTTCTGGAAAATGTTGCAGATTAATGCATGCAGTTTTTTCCTTATCTGGATAACATGACCAGACACAGATCACATTATGAGGTGTAACATGTGGTCTGACTGGCTGGTGTTTCTGTAGCACCAGTCATCTTTTTAATCTTTGCTCAGAATCAGAGCTCAAGGTACCTGATGGCATTTTCTTCACAACAAACAGATTAAAATGGAGCATGAAAGCTCATTAGGCCTTGGAAATTTAACTTTTAACTTTGTCCAGAACTTTCAACTGAATCATAAAGTGCTAATCAGGGGACAAACTTTCTTTGTCTTATCTGCTGAGATGCTTAGGAAAAAGCTGGTACACCAAGTGGACCTTGAATTATAATTATGTTGTGAAAACACAGTTCTCATTCAGCGTTTTTCACCAAACACACTGTTGCTATCACCAGACATGTTGAATGTATTTATGTGCTCGTGCAAAAGAAACAACAAAATTAAAGCTGCAGGCAGCACTGGACGGTCCCTCGTACCTCTGCACCTACCAGTTGACAAGGCTCTGATTTTTCATGCATTTCAGACACTGCAGGAAGGAGTTCGATGTCATTTCCTGTCTCCACTAGGTGGCGCTAAAGAACACCCACAAATTCTGCGTCATGTTCTCCTACGTAGACTGTTGACCACACTGAAAATTTCATGTAAATGAATGATTGTCACAGTACTTACTTTCTGTTGCCAGTAGGTGGCACTATGACTGTGACTCCTGAGTGGCAAGTAGGCGTCTTCAGGTCAGGACTCTTATCAAACATGTGAAATTTGGCGTCGATTGGACAATGTACACTGAAGTTACAGCAACTTCCTGTGTTATGGCTAAACATCAAAGTTGATTGTGGCGTCAGGGCACATCACGACGAAACATCACGATCTTCATTAAACAGGATTGCCAAGGTCTGAGGGCTTTTCTGACCTCATTTGAGTTGGCTATGGTGAACTGTAGTGAGTGTGATGAAATTTTTCACCACAACTAAGGTGTGTGCCAAGTTTCATGCACCACTGAGTGTGTTTAGCCCGTCAAAAACGCATTGAAGAGGATGTAAAAGAAGAGGCATCCAAGCAAATCCAGGTAACCATAGCAACAATACCAAGGCTTTAGGGTACGTTATCGTTTATTTCACACAATTGGTTAAACTAGAATTTTAAAACCTTCCCTTTTTTGTCCTATTCAGACACGTACAGACTAAAGAAGAAGGTTATTTGCGTCTGACTTATTTCTCCTCATGATGTTTTTTATTCTACAGAAAAATCACTGTTCCTGAGAGGCTGGAGGTGGACCCCGGTAAACACAGAGCCATCGACCTCGCCAACATCGTACCACGCCAGAGCACCAAAGAAGGTCCTCTAGAAACATCCAGGGCAGCTCCACCCACCACCACCGGTCACAGCAGCTCCTCTGAAGGGTTTGTGGACGACCTTGATGTCCCCCCACTTATATAAGACTTCAAGAAATAACACTGACTAAGGACGGACCCGACTATTCTCTAAGTCTTGTTTCTGAGAGCTCGATCCTGTAGCCTTTCAAATAAACAGACAACTGGGGAGCTTTGAATGGTTGTATCAAAGAAATTATTTGTCTCTTCAGATCTTTATGGGGGTAAAAAGACTCAGAATCAGACCTGCTACCCCACCAAAAATCAGTCAGAATAGAGTGGGAGCACCGTGAAACTACAGAGGTAGAAATTTTCTGTTAGAGGTGAAAGATAATACCAGCTTTTTCCGTAGTGATACAATTCAGTAAGACTTGTAGAATTAATTGGCCTTTTAGATAATTTTGTGTTTCCTGTCACAGCTCATTAAAAGAGTCAATAAACCTACAAACCACCGAGGACATTTGCCAACATTTAGCTTCCTCTGATTTCCCAGCCTGATACCCCTCGAGATGCAAAATCCGTTTACTTATTTTCAGCTCCAGAAAATATATTTAAGACCACACAAAGAAGCTGTGTAAATATCGATATTAAATCCTGATATGCATGTTCCTGCTCATGCTAATTTGTCATTGTTCATTTTAAAATTGCACTGTGTTAATAATGATCATTTAATGAAATGTATCGGTAATTTGATGAAGTTTTTTTCTGTATCTGTGATGGAATATGTTTGTTTAGTTTTTTTGTACCCTTATTATTTAACTCTGTTGTATGTAATCCTTTACTCCCCAAGCCTGTGCTAAAAAAGCATTTGGTTTTGGTTTTTGGTGATGACAGCGAGAATCTTCACAGAAACGACTCATCTCGAACAAACAATGGCGGCTCCTGAAGAGGTTAGCATAGATACTGTGATAGCATCAGTTATATCAGAACTGGAGAGAATTTCTTCATTGAAAGAAGAGCAAAGAACGACATTGAAGGCTTTTCTTCATGGCAAAGATGTTTTCACTCTTCTCCTGACCGGCTTCGGCAAGAATTTGAACTGATTGGTTGAAGTTAGCTTCTGTTAGATGTGATAGACAGATGGTTCATCCAATCACTTGCCAAGTATTTTTTTTTGAAAGTGCTTGCCCTTTTCCAAACAGTGTCTAAGGACAACTCCCCAGATGGTTCTGTGTAGTAAACCATCTGACAGTGTCAGATTATCCAGATTCAGCCCTTCGGAGAATCGAAGGTGAAATCTGGGTTGGACTTCGGGTCACCACTGATATTCAACCCAGATTATCCGGATCTGGTCTTCGCCCCCACGACCTGCTCTTAGAATGACCATTTCAAACATGTTCGATATTTACCATTTAAAATCTGGATGATTATGTTGGTACAGAAGTGAAAGAGAGGTGCTGCCAAGCAATGGTAAACTCCAGAAATGATGATGCACAAATGTTTCATATTATATCTTTAAGGTCTGCATCTTTCACTGGATATTCATGAGAACGTTATATAAATATAGATACAGAACATGTTCTTGATATTCTTGAGTGGTGATGTGTAACACTACTGTTGCACAAAACAAAAACTGAAGTTATTCTTGTTGAGCTGAAAGTTTGCACAGTCATTTCAGTGAGTTTATGACCCTTTAAACCCTGATGTTGGTTTTGAAGAATAAGAAAAGCTTCAGGGAGAAAACAAAAGTTATTTTTTTGTTACTTTTTACAGATGTTTGGTTCTTGCAGCTGGAAGAGTAGCACTGCAGAAAGCTGCAGAATCAATGAGCCTAGCTTGGTCTGCTTTGCCTGTGGCCCATTTGTGTGTTTTGGAAGGCGTTGTACTTTGCCCCGTTGTGTTTTCTTTTTTCTTGTGATGCTCCTCCCGAGCGCCCTCCTCAGAGCTCAGCAGCCAATATTTCTGCCAGACTTTGATCAGAGCGGCTCCTCTTTGTGCCCAGAGGACACGGGTCCAAACATTTTCAGAAGCTTGTTCATCTCTCCTCCACTCCAGTCTCCTTGCTCTTTACTTCCCTCTGAGTTGTCACCCGAAAAGCTTGGAGGTCACGACTCCATGCCTCCTCCCCGAGCAGCTCTGAGTGCCGTTCCAGCCGCAGCGCCTTGAGAGATCATTTTGGCTTTGGACCATTTTTCCTCTTGACAGCTACACTCTTCTCTTATCCATCCCAGCGTTCTATATTTAAACTGCACGGCTTGGATCATCCAGGAGATTTTGATGTTTGTGGTTGTTTGCTGCATGGAAAACAGCTTGTCCAGAAATAGTGTCTACACTAGTCTTTGTCTGTGGATCCAGTTTTATTGCTTTAGATTTGAATCTGCAGATGTACTGTTTCTCTAAGATATTTTGAACGTATATATTTTAAATGCAAATAATATTTAGCAGCCAGAACCAGGTACATCCAGCATGGGTCCATACATTACCAGCACACACTGAGTGTCATTCAGGACAAAGTTAAGTAGTGAGGTAGTTGGACAGTTTTTGAGGAACTGCAGTGCAAAACTCACCAGATCAATAATAGTCAACTCTGTTGTCAGAACAGAACATTGGTGTTGGATTCTGCAAAAGGTTAGGGGCGAGGGGCAACTTTGGGCTGGCCTAAAGGTTGACAAAACAAGACACTGTTTGCTAGCTAGCTAAAAGTTAACAAAATGCTACATTATTTACTAGCAAGCTAAAATCATAGATGTAGTCTAATGAACTACAGGATGCAATGATGCTGCAGTTTCTGTCCAATAAGAATTGCTCTTCTGATGCAAACTCCAAAAAAGTTTTCTAGCGTCCGGGTTTACTTCCTGAATATCGTGTGTGTAGTGTTTCTTCCCTTGTTCCACCCCGTGAGTTCCCCCTCTGCCCACACCACAGACTTTACATTATGATGACATCACAGATTTTTAAATGGCTTTTCTTGGCTCAAGGAAAGTTTTACAATTATAAAAACTCCATGGATCAAAAATTCATTATAGAAAGAGTCATAACTGACCATGTCTGCAGTTTGTCAACAGCGTTACAGGAGTCTCGTGTATAATGATGGTCTATGGGGAAAATGCATTTTGGGCCGCAGGGGGAATTTCTGGCTTTCAAGTGACCACTGGGAAAAATTGGAAGCCAAGCTGAGCAGCAGTGCTCTAAGTTAAGTTCGTAAACATCCATAGTTACAAGTTAACAAAACATTACATGGTTTGCCAGCTAGCTAGAAAATTACTTAGCCTAGTTTGCGTACTCAGTATGCTTAACAGAGAAGCTGTAATTTCTCCTCCTTTGAGAAAAAGTTGGCCGAATTAATGAAACAAAATGCTAAAGCCCAGTAATATAAGATTATAAAACAGACAACAGCACAGTACGAAAAAAAGAGACTGTCAGGAAGCAACTGGCAGACTGTTTCGATGGATCAGCTGCAGTGAAAGACGCATCATAAAACTTAACCAGATTCAGTCTGCGCCTGTTTTAAAAGTTAAACCTCAAGTGTAAGTTTAAAGTTAATACTGGAGTTTTTGTGCAACAAAATTAAATTTAGTCTTCTTTTAGAGTTTAGGGAAAGATCAGCATTACTGCAAATATACCATGTTTAAGTCATTGTTGTCATGGATACCGGACTGCTTCTGATCTGTTGACACCTGTAGAATCAACCTGATACACATTAAACACAGAAGAAGCAGTCGAGGTACAGTAGCCAGAATCTACCAGTCTGGAGAGAAAATGTAGCTTGTACAGCTGTGTAGAGATTCAAAGAAAAGCATCTTTAATTTTGTTTATGATGGATTTTTAACATAATCTTTGTGTGTGTGAGTTTTGTAGGTTCTGTTAACATTTGCAGTCTGGTGGAAATTTCTAAACTGGCGTTTAAACACTGAAATATGACAGCTTTAGTCTTTACCAGAGTTTGCAGAGAACAACAATCATTTTCAAATATTACTTCGACCCAGATCTGAGCTCAGTAAGTTGGCAGTAGAAGCTGATTAGAGGTCTGTTGGCAGCACACACTTCCGCTCTGCCTCATAAATAATTGATAAATAATCTGCTCCGTCATGTGCGGTGCGGCTCTGCAGATAACGCGCTCGTGTACATTTAACTTAAATCTTTTCACTTTAACGAGAACGATCAAACATCAGTGTTGGTATTTGAAATATGCAGACTGCTCAATTTGTTATCACTGGGAAAGGCTTCATTAGTGATATTTAACAACTCATTAAACTCTTTTTATGATCACTCTAGAACCATTATGTCAGCGTGGTTTAATTGCATGGTGGTTTTTTGAAAAGAGAAGGCCGTCCCAGCATCACTGTAGCTCTGCTCTGCTGACTTCTGCTGCTGGTTAGCTGTAACCTTGTCAATGTTTCAGTCTGACAGCTGTACAGATGTTTGACCAATGAGGTGCATTTAAAGTTTAGAGCAGTGGTTTTCAATGTTTTTGACACACCAAAGGGTGAGCCAGAATCTCACTCTTTTTTTAAAAAAAAAAATCTGACTAATTTATCAGCTGCTTTTAATTGGAGGAATCCAGATTTAACAACCACTGTAAGACATTTCGTTTCACAATGTCTGTTATGGAGATGCACCTAATCAATTAACCAAACTAACTGCTTAAAAGTGAGACCACTGACTTCCTTTTCCAGGTAAAACCTTTTCTTTTATTGCCTT